>OZ004709.1:52164964-52764964 GCA_963924515.1 Vespertilio murinus
TCGTTAAGAAGTAGATTATATAAGCCTGTTGTTTTTTTCTCTTTAAAAAAAAAAAAAGGACTAAAAAGAGGAAGAAAAAAAAAACAGAATAGTCATTCGTGCATATAACAATATTGTAAGTTATTTGTGTTGTGTGGCTTCTTTTTTCTCAAAATGTCCCCTTCCCACTGAAACACTTTATTTAAGAAAAAGAAAAAAGAAAAAAAATACTAAAAAACGTGTCTGGTATTTTGCGCATAACCCCAGCAGAAGGTTTATACTTGCCATCTGGAGGTTTATTTTTTTTCTCCTTCGGCTGGGCCCTCTGAAGGAAAGGGATCTCAATATTTTGAAATCGGTACGTGGGGCTCTCCGGAAGAGTTGTTGGGCGACAGAGGAGCACATTTTATTATTTTAAAATAGGAAAGAGAGCGGAGAAAAAGCAAGAAGCATCCATGTAGGAAATGCTCGCTCTGTGTGCTCTGAACTTACATTCGGATTGATCTGAATCAGGGCGTGATGGTTGGGCCAAAAGGGACCGATCAGAGCTTTCAAGAAGGCCCAGGTCAGCTGTAGGGACTGGCGCAGACGAATTAAACGTGTGTATGTATGTGGTGGCGGTATATGCAGGCCTGTGTGCATGTGCCGATGTATGCGTAACAGTTCTCACTGACTATATGCCGGAATGCCCAGGAGTGTTTGGGGATGTAATATGGTTTAGGAAAAATTAATAATTCAAGAAGCCAATTTTGTGAATGGGCAGCTGCTGAAGTAAAAATCTTAGACTCTTATTTTGAAAAGTGGGAGTAGATCCTCATCAAAAGTTCATAAAACTGTCCTCTTTTTACCTTTTTTTTTTTTGGTAAAAGAGAACAGAGTGTGTAATTAGAAGAATCGTTAAGTGTGGCAAGGGAAATGTAATTTTAAATCTAATGCCTGTGTGTGAGCTGATCAAATGAAGTGGTTAAATTTGTAAACATAAATATTAGGGGATTATGTAACTTTTTTTTTAAAAAAAAGTGCCTAATTTGCAGTTGGTAGTTACTCACATGTAGTTCTTAAGGCTTTTGCCTATTATCTTTTTGACATTCCTTGCAAAACATAGCCAGCACCTTTAATTTTTAAGCACTCTTAATGAAAATTTTGTGAGTGATTCTATCATAGTAAGAAAAAGTGTCTTGGAAGCAGTAAAATAGTTTCAGGGATTATAAGACCCTTGTGCATTATAAGAGAATCACAATGTATATAAGTTTCCAAGGTTTTTATATTTATGAATTACCAGTGATATGATTTTTTATATGTTAATTGTTGATGTTACATCTTAAAATATCTCAATTCACAAAATTTTAGTTTATGTTTTGGGCATTTTAACTCCCTTTTAGCCAAAAGGAATTTTTAAAAATATGTGTTCCATTCCCACAGCTTGCCAGTTGCCTCTACCATAAGAAAATGCTGAATATGACATCATATCACTAATATGCCCTCTCAGTTGCCAAATATTTTGGTTGTTAGATTTTTTTTTTTTGAGAGGATGGTACTCATAAAATCAAGATCGCTCTGTCACAGGAAATGTATTTATAGGAACTGTTTTAAGGCGTTTATTAAAAACAAATCTGGTGATGTGTATCTCTATTGATTCAAACACTAGAAAGAGGCAAATTGTACATACATTATCGTGAGAAAAAATAGCCGCTTGGAACAGGAGCAGAAAGCTTTTGAAACCACGGATGCTCACCAGTTCTTCATTTCAGCTTTCTGAAACAGACAGCAAAGTCCAGTCGCACATGTTCCTTGGATGGGGCCAGTTCTGTACCATTTAAAAAAAAATGCCATCATGCATACACTGGAGAGGCAGATTTTTTGTTTATTCTACAGTGTGTATTGTACTGGCTCTAATTCTGCATTCAGCGGCTTTTGATTTGGTGCCAGACATCTCGCGGAGATTGTGCATGCCATGCGTTAATTGTTCAAAGTGCCTATGGAAGAAACTTTACATTTTCTGGGTCCCGTTTGTTGTTTTGTGGCCGAGCATCCATGTGTTTCTGTGCCTGCGTGCGCTCCTGACCAATGCGCGTTTTAACCCACCCCGCTGGAGTTAACTGTGACCAGCTATTTGTTACACAAGCTTTCCTCTGAAGACAACACAGGGCTGAATCCCTCCTTTTTTCCCCCCAGTGACAAGTCAATTACTTGTTTAAATTCAGTTTGAACTCTCTGAACTGAGAGAGGCCAGAGGAAGCAGGTTTTCCCTGGGAATAAACAAAAGAAGAAGAATGTGAAATCATTTCAAAACACTGAGATTTCAGGTTGTGGGAAGAGTACCATTCAGCATTGCAACCATTATGATCCCTTCCTTTTGAACTGGCGGCGATGGGGTTTGCAGAATCAGTTTGCCCCTAACTTTACAGAGAAAGAGTATAATCGGTGAATTTTCTGACAAAGGGAAATGTGGATTTTTCTATTACCTTAAGGTCTGAAGTGTTTCCATGGCCACATCCCATGACAAATTGTTGTCTTCTTTCTGTGAAATACTGAAGTATGGACTTCGGGAAGCCTGCACCTATAAAAATCGGAACACGAGAGCTGTCAAAGACTAGTTGTTGAATATAAACCAGAATGTATTTTGAAAAGGCAGCTTTTTGTTTTTTTTCCCCGAGGTGTGAGTTTAATGACCTCGATCACATCAATGTTGTAATTTCTTTTCTCTGTGGACTGATGAGAGGTTTAAATACAAATGAATCCCATTCTCAGATAAATAAAAAATTTGAAAGCATTGCCTCTTAACGAGGAGACAGGTTTTTTTTATTTTTATTTTTTTTTGCACAGAAACCAGTTGTTTCTTTTAAATATTAGGAGTATAAGCTTCTATGCAAATGCGCTGCTGTGTCTGTCCTCATTTAGGCCAGGAACAGCTATTACCTGGCCCACAAGTAAGTATGGTTCTGCCTCTGAATTTTTTATTTTTATAACTGCTTACATCCTCCTATTCACTGGATAAGAATTTTAATAAGTAATTATTTGGCCAAATTTTCACAGATCTAAAAATAAAGCAATTGCACAAAGATAAAATTATGGCAAATGAAATTGAAAACAAAAGTGGTGAAATTTCCTCCTAATGGTAATTTAAGATCACATCATCAGCTCTCGCCAGCATGTGCATGTGTTAAACCGTATAGAGAAACCTATAATTATTGTAATTGCTCTTTTTGCTTTATACTAACAAGCTTCAAACCATGTTCCGAACTAGTTGTTTTGAAATAGTTATTTGTCAAGTCATCAAATCTCAGAAAGTAAATGGTAATGAGCCTCCCATGTTTATATTCTGACTGCTGGTCATATTGGTGCAGCTTTTCAACTCCATGAAGTTCAGAGATGGAAAGGGATGTTTATTTCTGATACGGGGGGTCAGAATAAAACATTTTCATGATTCCTACTTAAGATGAAAAATAGGAACTTTTCAATATTAAAATCTCTCAGCTGGGAATTAGGAGAAAGTTTTTATAGGATGAAGTGACAACTTCAGTGAGTCACCTACATTTTTTAAAGCTAAAAATTAGGGTATGAGATGTTTAGCCTCTTTTTTTCCCCTAAACCACAGGAAGTGCTAACAAAAAAAGCTTAATATTTAAATAATACCAATAATCATATTTTCTGCTACATTCTTTGCAAACCTCACAGTTAGTTCCGGGAGCCTCATGCAGGTAGCTATGAGTTTTAAAGTTTTCAATATTATGTCAACTATGCAAATTGCATTTAATATTTTAAAGTATTTCATATTCTTACTATTTTAGGAACCACGATTTTTAATTAAAGTAGCTGATATAAATGCATTAATTTTTAAAGTTATTGTTTAGCTGCTATAACAGGCAAACATTTGCTTAGGTCACAAGCTAATATAATTTTTCAATCCCCTACTGATTCAAGAAAACAAAGCCAATCAAAGAAAGAATGTGCAGGAAAAACTTCCTTTAAGTGAGCTTAATTTTTGGTATCCCTGACATTTAAAGCATTTTTAATTTGCCCATTTCAAAATAACAATGACAATCATATTTTTTTCTCCTCTGTGCTTGCTTGCTTAAAACAAAACGATGTTGTTTTATCCTTTAGGTTAAAGCTAGTTAAAATTCACCAGATGCTTAATCTTGATATTGTGGCTACATCTTGTTCTCTGCCTCTGATTAAATTTCCAAAATCCCTGCATGGGACTCACAGATGCCAATGTGAACATTTTTCTGAGGCTAATTTCTTGTGAAGAAAATATGGATCGGTCACATATCTGGTTAATTTTATCGAATCCCTTATTTCTGGTATGTCTGAAAATTTTTAATATAGTGTTGATAACTAATAAGCATCCTTATAGCGCCAGATGATGGCATTGTTTCAGGAGTGAGGAAGGACTCTGGAACGTGGCAGGCAGAGAGGGCTGAGGAGAAAAGTGGCCAGGAAGAGGTCTAATGGCTGGTGCAGTCTTTAAATACCTTTCCAAATGATCTGCAGGAAATTGTGCTGAAGAATTGTTTGTTTCCTGTTCCATTATAAATGTGGTTTGCATTATGCTCCCTATTTGTTTTGTTTTCGCTAAAATTTCAGTACCACCACAGAGGCTTGAGAATTAGTGGTTTCTCCCTTATATCTTATTTTTCAATGGCTTGTATCATAGCTGGGTTTCAGACATTGTCATGTTTCATTACTGTGAGTGTTGTGTGCATGTATTTCCAAGCCAACTCGAAACTTCTGTCACTGTGGTGCTTGCTACCAAGGGGGAAAATGTCTCCGTAGTATTTCTTTATAATCAGCATGCAGGCCATACCTAGGGTCAGCAACCTGCCTCCTGAGATTCTTTAAGAAAATATAGTAATTTTTAATTCAGTGAAAATATAGATTTTTTAAAAAAAAATGTGAATGAGGCAATTTTAAAGGTTGTTAGAATTCAGATTTAACCTTCATCCTGAGAAGAAAATGCAGTGGAGACATACTGGCTCCCCAATTCAAACCTAAATATGCAGGTCTTGTCACTGAGAATTTCAGGTCAGACACATGGAAGGGTACCAGGCTTTCCTCCATTTTCCTCCAGGATTGTTAGAGTTCCAAAAAAGTGCATTTTCACAGTCAATATAATTTAAAGGTACTTTTAGATCTAAGTCTTTCAGAGTTTGTATATATTTGATTGGGTTCAAATCAGCCCTAATTACTTATGCCATCTCTAAGATGGCATAAGGTCAAGTTATTGTGGTAAACAGCATTGATTAAGGAAAAAATATAGTTGTAGCCCTGTGTGTTTATAAAATATTTATAATCTCTTCAAGAGATCATCATTGTTCTTTTAAAAAGCAGTTATCTGTATAATAGGAAGCACAGATGAATGGTGACACATCTGAGAGAGATACTTCCATAAAGTAACTGCATTTTGAAGTAGGAAGTGACCTGTAAAGAATGGGATTTTCAGCAAACTTTCCTCATTGGCGAGTTAACATTTTAGAATCTGTGATAAACTATTTGGCATATTGTCATCTCATCTTGTGCATATAGATATTAATTGTTCTTCCAGTTGAAGTTAGTTGGTTTAGTGGTTACAAGCGCAAACTTTGGGAGACTTTAGTTTTTGCAATGCTAAAGATTCGTGGCTTATACCCCAACTTCTTATTAATAGGTGTATTTATGTTGTGATTAGAAATTAAAAATTCACATTTCTAATATTTTTGTCTTTAAACTCCATGTTGCTTTAAGTCTATACCTAGTTTTCTTCAGATTCTTTTTCTTCTTTTTTTTTTTTTAAATCTGTACATGCTAATCAGGGCGTTTTATTCAATGACTTAGAAGGGACAATGCACCTATCACATTTATTTTGGGAGAGTTTGCTGTTTTAAAGGCAGCCCACCCCCAACCTGGGATAAAGAGAGGCTCAAAGCACCTGAAAAGTCAGGGGCGGGAGTACCGTAGATGCTGGTCTAATTTTATACTCCCCCGAAAAATGCAGGCATCCTCCGGGGACCTGGTGGGCTGTGCGTTCCTAGAGGCCAAATTACACTCTTGGAGAGAGGGCACGTTGAGGTAATTGGTGGGACAGGGAGTGGGGAGAGTTGAATTCCAGCTGCTTCCAATGTAGCTGGCCTGAAAATGGAGAGGGGATGTTAAGAGCGGGGGCTAACACTTGACTTGGCTTCTTCACCTCCGCAAACCTGGGGGTGAGAATTATAGAGTACCGCACGGCCGCGCCAGCCATGATCCTGTTCCAGTGGGAGTTGCAGTGTGGGTAAACCGCTCACACCATGTCCCAAAGAGCTGATGCGTTTACCAACCACAGCCCTATCCCTGTGGCCCCAGCGAAGGGGATCCACAGAATGGAAACCGGGCCTTGTTTTGGTTTGCCCTCTAGTGAGTGTGTCTTGGCGTCTCGCCCCTTTCGTTACCCTTTGAAAAGGTTCAGAAGGTGGACACTCAGGAGGCAGGAGCATCCCATCTCTAAGAGGGGCAGCACCAAGACGAAGTGTCTAGGCTCCCTTTCCCCCAGGATGTGCCCGCTTCTTTATTTTTATTTTTCAAAGAAGAATAATGCTGTATTACTCAATAGCTTTTCTAGCGAATAAAACAAATTAAATTGATGTTTCATGCATATTTAAGCCCCATCCAGTTAAGTACTGACATGATTAAAATAATCAAATGTATTACTTAAAAAATTAAAAAGGATAAATTCTGCACCCCATTATTTTATTGACTTTTAAATATAAATTGCAGGAATGTTTACATTCCTCGTGGCATTATTAAGCTAAACTGACAAATCAGAGGGAGAAAGTTGATTGCCCAGCACATTATTATTTCTGCACCTGTTATCCCGACTCAGAAGTGGAGGCTCAGCATCCAGGAGCGGGATGTGTGTGTGTGTGGGGGGGGAATGGGGGGCGCTGTTTATTTGGGCTCCCTTTTGTGTGGCGAGGGGGTTGGGATCGGTGTTGAACAAGTGTAGTTTCACTTTGTAGTGCCTTTTTGTGTGTTGATGTGATTAAAAGACTACGATGTTTTTCATGTAGCTTTGAAATTAATATGCAAATAATAGGGGAGGGAAGGGCTGGCCTGTACCCGCTGCACCCCGCTCTCCTAAGCAGGAGGAGGGCGTGGCAGCCGTTTGGTAGAAGTTGTTGAGAAGCAAAACAGTGCCAACCTTGATTTCTACCCTGTAAGGGGGTAAAACGAGGGAAGTCCAGCGGCAGGTCAAATGCCTTTGGGTCAGTTTGCAGATCTGGGATGCAAATACTCTAGGTTGTTCGTTTCTGGTTACTTACTGGTCAGGAGGGTGGTAGGCTTGCAGTGGATTTTTTTTAATAATATATCTTATTGATTTTTTTACAGAGAAAGAGAGAGGGATAGAGAGTTAGAAGCATTGATGAGAGAGAATCTTCGATCAGCTGCCTCCTGCACACCCCCTACTGGGAATGTGCCCGCAACCAAGGTACATGCCCTTGACTAGAATCAAACCTGGGACTTTTCAGTCAGCAGACCAGCGCTCTATCCACTGAGCCAAACCGGTTTCGGCTGCAGTGGATTTTTAATATAAGTTGTGTCGTGTTGCCAGTGCGTTGGTGTGAGATGGTGCTTTTTCCTTTGGTTTATTTCCTCCTCGTCTTAATCAGACAATATCATTTTTTTCAAACACGTGAGCCCCCGTTTCCTCCTGTGGCATAGATGGCAACGACTAAGATTCTTCTAGAATGTCTTGGGTGTTCATTGTCCACAATGAATTTCACACCTAGAAACCTACACTTTCTGCAGCCAATGGAATAACTATGCCCCTTTCTTTTTTTTGCCTTTATCTTAAGGGTTCTTTGAGAATGTGATTAAATTCTTCAAAGTGTAATGACAACAGCTTTGGATTGAGATGGGGAGAAAGGTGCCTTTATTCCATCCCATCAAATGCGGATGGGCTGAGTTTACAGAGAAGTGGTTAAAATGCCTTTATTTCCTGGAGGATGCCACTTAAAACTTATTCATGTGAGTTTAGATTTCGTTCTGTGTGGCAACTGAAATTCCTAGACTTTAATAAACGCTTAATGTGTAGCATGGATCCCACTTAATCTCCCCCCCGAGCTTCGCAGCAAAATGTTTACATAAATGAACTCTCAATTTTGATATCAACTATTTAACTCCGTCTTTCCAGAGTTAATACTATTTCCATAATTAAACACGTTCCACAGTCATTTCCATAGGAGGATATCTTTAAAAAAATGATCTTTTCTCTTCTCATAAGCCATCTGTTGTCTAGGTCAGCAAAGAAATGGAGGCCTGATTTTTGTTTTAAAGCAAATAAGTTATTACTCTACTATTGTATTAGACGCCCAGCTTCGGAGGGAGCAAAAGATAAAATCCCATCATATTTTCATTTTGTTACATTTGCAGCAGAAATGTGTATGCTCAAATTGGTTATTTTCGACACTTGACAGCTGTGATATTTAAAATGATCACAGCTGTTGTGACTTAAAATTGATTTTCCTATTAACACCTGAGCAAAAGACCTGTGCGGTATTAAAACCTTAACTAAGGTAACTGTAAAATGAGATATGTTGATGGGAATCTGATAATCCTACTTCTCAGAGGTTGCAAAGTGCAGCAAAAGCAAGCCTCTTGGATTCTTTCGGGGAGTGAGCTAAAACTGCTGGAAATAGATGCACGATTGTTCAATGCCTTTACCTTTTAAAGAATGCATGCAACAGGAGATGCTCTTGGCCCAGCTTTCTAGTGTCAAACTTTGCTAATAAAAGCTTTATGATTCATTTTGCTTGATTGCCCCAAAAAGGTGACTTACGTGAATCATTGCGGTATCTAACCTAAACTTTTTTTGCCTTTCAGATATGACATTGAGACATGCAAAACCATTCTAGATTATTCCTTGCAGGGGAAGTTTTGGTTTTATGGCTCTTTTCCTCCATCATGTTTAGATGATGAGAAAAGAAAAACAGATGAAAAAAGGCAAAACAAATTATGCCCGCGTAGTTTTAGGCTAGCTTTTGTCTTGGGAATCTCTGTGTTCTCTTTTCAGATCCATTTAACGCTAACCTGTTTTAGAGTTAGGTGGTAGTTTCTGCATGAGGTTGATGTATTTCCATGGTGACCTTCTCAGGATAATCAGGGTCGGGATCTTCAATGTAGTGATATATTACCTACTTGGCGGGATAACCAGTCTGACAAAACTTAGCTACATTCAGATATGGTGACAGTTTCAATAAGCTCTAATAGGTGATGTAGTATATAAAACATACAGCTGGCCTGATGTGGGATTATTTATAGATAATAGTGCCTTCACAGATGCAGTGCCAATAGGGAGCTGTGTAGATTAAGCTCTTTGGCTGGTCCTAGGCTTTTTACCTGTGTAACTCAATCAGAATTGAAAGCATGGCAGGTTTGATGATGATAAATGTATGGCTGGATCGGAGAAAGTATGGATGAGTGGGTGGATAGATGGATAGGTTACATAACTAGACAGTAATAGACAATGCCAATTATTTATTACTCCAAACTTGTTTATTTATCAAAAGTTTACATATAATGTATTGTTTGTATCATTGCATATAGTTTAGAATGAGATAATGAAAAATTAAAAAATTTCCATCCCATCATCATAGGGGTCCAAAAGTTCCAGAATGAACAAAGGTTGCCAATTTTAAAGTTGTAAGCAAAGGGTCAAAATATCATGTACTAAGCGATGGTGAGTGTAAATGGATATTCTCTTGTGTGGCTGAAGAAAGCTATTGGTAGAGATGGCTATTGGTTGTGTGAAAATTTCTGAAATCAAAGTGAATATTTGTCTCTGGCATAGTGTGACTATGTACTTACATTTTTAGAACAGTGGTGCCCCCTGGGAAAATCTTTGGTTGTCACAGCTGCAGGAGTAGGGTGAGATTGGGCCTCTGGCCTTTAGTGGGCAGAGGCCAGAGATGCTGTGCATCTTCCTACAGAGCGCAGGTCACCCTTCACTAGTGCCAAGGTTCACAAGTTCCTCTTTAGAGGCAATATGTCTGGACCCTAACTAATTCCCAGCACGGTGAGCCACCTTATGAATGATGGCAGCTTGTTTCTCTCCCCTCCTTCCCCTCCCTTCCCTCCCCTTCACAATTTTCTCGCTCCCTCCCCCCACCCACCTCTCTGGTACAGAACACTATAGTATTGTCCAGCTATTTCACCATTTACCATGAATATGTGAGATTTTATCCAAAGTGCAATAAATATAGTACATTATTTATGACCCAATTGGAATGGCTTTATAGCAGCTGTTACGTGGAGAATATGTTGAGTCAGTAATGTACATTTCTCCATACCCTAAATACATATTTATATTTTACCTTTCAAAATATCTTGAACTCTCTCCCACTGTAACTGTTGGTTTATCAGAATCATTCTAAAAGGAAAAAGCTTATTAGCATTAATTTTTTTTCTGTAGGCTATAGAGACAAAAATGAAATAAATTAGCATAAAGAAGCTTGCTAACTACGTTTAAGAATTTTTGGCATTAAGGACATCGGTTGCATTGTCATTCAGTATATCCTCCGCACCAAGGAAGGATTAAGGCTTAAAACCAACACGGAAGGCTCTCTTTTTTACTGTCCCGGGAATGCAGCTTCTTTCTCCATCCACCTCTGGGAATCTCTCTTCCTGCCACCGCCGTGCTTCCATCCCTGTTGGGTCATTCTTGGCAGTGATTTGCAAGTGATTTTGTAACCTTGGTTGCCTTCCCTGGCACCCCTGTGGAGGAAGGTGGCAGTGTCCGGTGGCAGGGTCTCACACCTGCCAACTTGTAGAACCCAGAAGCACACCTCATTTCTTCCTCTCCACTCGTTGGAAGAGCTGTCAAGTCTGACAATAACTAGGACCCACCTTCAGTTTCCTCCTCAAGCCTTGCAAGTTTCTCTAAGGCTCAGCCAGATGAGAGAGGGCGGCTCTGATTTGTAGTCCACTCGGAGTACAGATATGCTTTACTGTTCAGCCCACTGGCTGATTTATTTCAATCCCGTCCCACAAGTACCCTCAGAGTCAGTTTCCTGGAATGGTGTGGCAGCAAGCCGGGAGTCCTCCTGTTTCCCTGACCAGCTTGCTGCCACACCATCCCAGGGAACTCACACCCAGGCCTTTAGGCTTTCCGGCGCTTCTCACAACTGGAGCCATAGGATAAGATTGCTCTCTGTGGGCATTTGTTTTTATTTGTTTTCCACATTTAATTGTACAGGGTTACCTGTCCTCCAAGTAAGCAACTGAGGAGAAAAATTATAAGTGTGTGTGTGTGTGTGTGTGTGTGTGTGTGTGTGTGTGTGTGTATACGTGTGTGCGCACTTGCTAGACATAATAAAGATTACCATTTTTGATGCTGATTTCATTGATTTGAGGATTTCTGTTTCTGGGAGATTGTAATATATATATATTTTAAAATATATTTTATTGATTTTTCACAGAGAGGAAGGGAGAGAGCTAGAGAGCTAGAAACATCGATGAGAGAGATACATCGACCAGCTGCCTCCTGCACACCCCCCACAGGGGATGTGCCCGAGACCAATGTACATGCCCTTGACCGGAATCGAACCTGGGACCCTTGAGTCCACAGGCCGATGCTCTATCCACTGAGCCAAACCGGTTTCAGCAATATTTTTAATTGCAAATTTAAGTCAAAGCTCTTGGAGGAAGCATTGACCTTATTTCAGTTTGTTTAACAATTGATGTCAGAGAGGAAGGGAGAGAGGGGGAAACATCAATGAGAGAGAATCATTGATAGGTTGCCTCCTGCACACCCCCTCCTAGGGATTGAGCCTGCAACCCGGGCATGTGCCCTGACTGGGAATCAAATCTTGACCTCCTGGTTCACAGGTCAATGCCCAACCACTGAGCAACACCCACCTTAGTTCAGTTTTAATCTCTTAAGAGTGCTCTTACTCTATATGTCCCAGTATTATACTCTGAATAATTTTAGAACAAGAACTTGCTTACACGTTGTTTTTAGGATGTGCTTCAAGAGGCCTGCTTGTATGGGGTTTGTCGGACTTTTACAGAGCTTGAAATCAATCTTATTGTGACTTTATTTAATTATTAGGAAAGTGGTTTATAGCCAAAATAAATCTTGCAGTAAATATTTTATTGCAGTAATAATCAGCATTCAATGAAACATATTTTTAAGTGTCAGTTCTTTTCAAATACCTTCTAATCTAATTCTTACTGCCCCCCTCCCCCCAGTAAGATAGGTGTTCCAGATGTTGTCATGTCATTTCACAGTCTAGGTCTATGCATTTCAATGGGGTAGCCAGCAGCCACATGTGGCTCTTACCATTACATGTAAATTAATTGAAATAAAAATTTTAAAATTTAGTTCCTCAGTCATACTGTGCGCTCGGTAGTCACATGTGGTTAGTGGTTACTGTATGGACTGTGCAGACGTACAACATGTACATCCTTGCGGTGTTGGACAGAGCTCTCTGGGAAATGGAAGCGCGTGCGGGTAAATCACTTGCTCCAGATCACATGGATTATAATAGGACTAGAGTCCCTTCTGTTGTGCATTTAAATATATTGTTGACTTTTACAGCTTTATAGTCAGCAAACATCTGAGGTAAGAATTGATATTTTAATGCTGCCTAGCACTTTAATGATTGCTTATGTGATCTGTGTTCACCTCGCTTTTGATAAATTGAAAACTTGATTCAGACACACTTTTCAAAGTTAGCCATATGTCCACAGTGAAGACTTTGAATCCCCTTCTCTAAATCAGTCTGAGATCCTCCCAAGAGGGACTGTCTTGGTGTATCTTCACACACTTGCCAACATATTGTGGACAACCAGGAAATGCTTAGGCAGCCAAATGGATGAGTCACACATCCACTACCCGTGCATACACCTATGCATGCAGCTCTTCAAGCCCCTGGAGAAGGATGATCCCCGAGGGCTGGGCACCACAGAATTGAGAGTGCTTCATGCCTTGGCTTTGGCTGTCCTAGGAAAAGTGGTATTTCACTTTATAAGAGAAAAATAATATGTATTTACTCGCATAATTCAAAATATCCTCAAAATAAATGAAAAAGTCTGTACAACTTTTTCTTAACACCCATTAGTCCCTAGCCTGATTGTATTATTTTGAAATTCTTTACATCTTCTAATAAGCTTTGAAATACTTAGAAAACCAACGTTGCTTTCTATCTTCCACTCAAATGTTAGCTCAACAGTATACATGGAGAGGTGTTCAAATAATATTTGCTGAATAATTCAGTAAGTGTAGAAACATTTGTTAATGTCATGTTTCTCAAGGTTCCTCCTACCCAAAATAGCCTTGTAGGACATTATTGGTAGAATGAAATATAGATATAGATATGGATATAGATATAGATATAGATATAGATATAGATATAGATATAGATATAGATTATATAGATATATAGATATAGATATATATACAGATACAGATACAGATATAGATATAGATATAGATATAGATATAGATATAGATATAGATATAGATATAGATATAGATATAAAACCATTGTACCTATTAAACCAATATATTCACCAGGCACACATCTACACCTCAATATTGAGGTGAATGTTGATGGCATCAATGACCATTTCCATGTATACGTGAACACTCCAAAGTGTATCAGTAATTTTTCAGCCACAACCATGGATGACAGTGGGGGAAAGGAATGTGTACCTATATTAATTTAATAGGTACGATTATTGCAGCATTCCCCCCATCACCCTCTGATTGGGAGCGAAAGGAGCCTACGGTCCTGGCAGATGCTTTCTCCTTGGGCTTCTAATGGTATATGCAAACCATCGTTTCTCTGGGTAGTAATTATGGTGCTAAGAGGCATTTGTGTTGTGAACTCTTTTAGCTTGTGCCATGTTTAGTTCCTGTTATGCAAATACTGCTTTAAAGTTAGAAATGCCAATTTGCATTAATATTTTGGTTTCATATAGCTAGCTATTGCATTTCACAAACAAGTGCATTTTAATGAGTACTGGCAGAATGTAAAAAAAAAAAATGTTATTCATTAAATTCCATTGTAGAAAATGCAGTAGTTGGGTGCCAAAAATCATTAAGACAAAATATAATGTGTGTTGAGGCCACAAAGATATTCCCTTTAACCCTTACGGCATTCCATGCTGTCGCCTTCAGTGCTAGCCGCACAGGCATTGGAGGTCGGGGTTATTGCTGTAAAAGAGAAGCCAGCGTACCATTGACATTTGGGTTTATTTAAAAATGTAAACATATTTTACTTTTTGACATTTGCTGTAGGGAATTTGCATAGGGAATCCACCTCAGAGTTCACGTGAAGGACTTTAAAAGTCATCATAAACAGGAACTTGTAAAAGCACTGTATTCCTGTGTTTTACATTTTGGACCTGAAATCCTGAAATGAGGATTTGTTGTTTTATGACATTTTTCCTTCCTGAAATTTTTTATTAGAATTGTCGGCATACCGTTTTTGGGGGGTCTTTTTTGTTTTGTTTTGTTTTTTGTTTTGTTTGTTTTTTGTTGTTGTTGGGGTTTTTTGCTTTTTTGTCTTTTGGGTGTTTTTTTATTTTATTATTTTTTTTTATGGGCAGTGTTGTGTGTAGGAAAATAAGAAATTGGCAAACAGCTTTTTAGAACTGAGCCGTTTCACTCCATGGACTTGCAGGCTGTTGTCCTGGTTGTCCTGGCTTATGGTTCCTGATCATAATGAGCTTGTTTGGTGTTGCGACTGCAATTGTGCTTCCCCCTTCCCCCCAATTTTCAGCTCACTTTTCCCAGAAGGAGAGTTCCAAGCCTTTGAAAATTCTCATGATTTTGCAAATCCTCTCTATTTTTGTCTAGAATACAGGGAAGTTAAAACTGTGGCTGGGATGATGCCATGTTTTGAATCCAATTTTGAAGCAACCCTTTGCAACCCGGGGAGCGACGCTGGCATCCCCGTGTCTGTAGTGGAGATAATGACACCTGCACGGTGACATCACTAGCGAGGCACCGAGCGCGCTTGGAAACGGAGGCTCCGGCCTCCTCTGCATTCTGTGGGCCACTTTTGGCATTTCACACCAGACACCCCTTTCATGCTTGTCCTTTGAGGAGGTTGCTTTCAGATGAACTTACTAACGCTGACTGGCACAGGGTTAAATTAATTCCTTTCTTTATGACTCAAAGTGATACAGACCTTTCTTGGACTAATGTAGCTTAATTAGTGGTCAATTAAAACTGAGCATTGCTGAATTGAAGCTCTTTGATCAAATTCCCTGGCATCGATTCTCTTTCTTTAACTAGCCACCATCTTGAATTCATTTGGAATCGGTAGTATAAACAAGTTTAAAACTGGTTCTTTTATAAGAAAGTCAGCAGGCTTGTATAGCTGTGGTTTCTTTTCTTTTCTTTCTTTTTTTTCTTCCTTTTTTTTTTCTTTTTTTTTTTTTTTAACTTTCTGTAGGCGGCAATTCAAAGGCATGCTAAATGAAAACAGTACTACACCCTGAAGAAGAAAAAAAGTACGTTTTTAAAAGTAACACCGAGAGAGTCAGAACACAGTCAATAACCCCACCTATTTATTCCAGGCAGCAGATAGATTCCCCAGTTTGGATGGTTAATTTTGTTGTTACAATAGAAGGTGAAAACTCCCAGGCCTCACAAAGTCCACAGTAAAAATTAAAAAAACAAAACAAAAAACAAAACAGTCAAACATCTTTCTGGGGGTTGGCAGACCCCCAGAAAGATGGTACAGGCACCATTATGACATATATACAGAGATGTAACCCAATCCCCTCTGAATTCATTTTTTGTTACTCTTGGAAAAAATATCTCACCTCTGTGTCTTTGGGGCGGGAGTGAGAAATTGTTGATTTCGCCATTTTTTCTAAAGGACACTATGGCATCGGTATCAGAGCTGATCCTGTAGATCACTTGGTAAAAACACATCGCTTTGCTTAGGACCCCAGTGTCCTTAAAGAGAGAAAGAAAAGAGGGGTGTGGGGAAACCAGGAACTGGGCCAGAGAGCATCAGGCAATACTGTATTTCTGAATAGATCAGTGTCTTCCTTTTATGCAGTCACATGTCTTAATATTTAAAGTGTGTATGCCATTCTTGTCGAAACATCCATTGTTACCCTCCAGTGATCTGTGCTTTTTTAAAGCCCAGCAGCCTAAAAATACCATAGCTGGCATTCGGTGAGTGCTGTACGTTTTAAAGTATTCATTAGAACCGCCACTTTTGTGCTGGAAACGCAAGTGATAGATTGGGTTTCAACAAATCATTGGCTCGGTCTGTGATGCCTCTGCGACTTCTGGCATCTTCGGAGTTCACAAAGGACACGGTGGCACTGACCGTGTAGCCTCTGCCCCCATAAATGACAAAATTCTTTCTTTTTTTTAGTTTTCATGACTTCCATCCCCAAATTATAGTTATAAACCGTCATTAAAATAAAAACGTTACCACTTGACAGAAAGAGAAATTGTTTATAGTCAACGTGCCTTTCAGCCTCCTCTCCTGCCTTCTCCCTGAAGGGCTGATTAGAATGTAATAATTGAGGATGATAGCGGGAGGAAGACGACAATTCCATTCAATTAAAGGTAATTTATTTTATTTTAAATTGGCGATGCCCCACATGAATAGGAGTGGATTTCGCACATAGATTTATTAATGGGTGCTGACATCTCCGTTGACATAAAAAGCAAACATTTTCTTTCCCCCCCTTGTTTTCCTTGCGTCTCAGCACCTGAAACCGCTGTCACCCGACTTCCCTCCCTGCTCCCCAGAGCGGAGGACTTTCCCACACAATACGCGGTTATTGGTCCATCCGTGACACCAGCCTGATGCTCTGCTGAGTTACAGACCAGGGCAGGAGCATGAGAGGCTGCTCGGAGCCTCCAGACTAGCGCTAGAAATGCTGGCTCCTCCAATGGCATTGTCCTGACTGAGCTTTCCAGACGGAGTGCCTGGACTCCAGGGCAGCGTCAGCGTTAGAAGGAAGGTCAGAGGTACCCTTTGGTCTTGGGCAAAGCCCTTGTGCGACTGCTCCTTTAAAAGAACAGGTATCTTGGATGTCATGGGTAATGAACAGTGCCACCAAGATGCCATTGGCACTGCTGAGGTTCACGTCTCGCAAGGAGTTGTGTCAAAATGAAGGCCCTTGTGTAATAATCTTGTCTTGTGCGGTTGCAAACAGATCCTGGAAATCAGGGAACTTTTTTTTTTTAAGTTGGAAAGTGGGTTCAAAATGCATAAAATTGTTTTCATGTAGTTTTCTGAGGCTGTGATTGTTTCTAAGTGGTGCCAAAGCAAAGTTGTATTTCTAATTCTACAAATCCCAGGGCACTGTCTTTCTGCATTGGACTAACAGTATTCTGTTTCCCCGGGTTCTGTTTGGCCTCCTACATTATCTTTATAACTCCTCTTCTCCTATCCCATTACCGTTTTTCTTATTCATGTTTTCGCTTGTTCAGCTACTTCTGTATCCTTGCCTCGCGTGTTCCATTCATGTCATGTGTTCATTCTCTGAATGAAATCCAGACCCTCCGGGCACCTCTTTCTCCCTGGGCTTCTCCCGCTCAGAACTTCCTCCATTCACACTGACCCTTAGTCTGACTTACAGGCCTTTCTCTTCCTGCTTTGTTGCTCTCACTTTTATATAAAATTGCTTTATACAAATCCCTCTTCCTTGTCTGTTCAGGTTTCAGGAGTATGTGTTTCTAGCTTTATTTTCAAAAAAATAGTTCTACATAACTAGTGTTTACAAGTGAAGGGAGGAAACGATGTGTTTCTTTTTAAAAAAAATAAAATAAAGATCATGGTGGAATTTTATTTTGAGCCTGATGGGTGGCTTTGACTCTGTGATGCTGCTTTGCTAATTTGTTGTTAGATCAGCGAAGGTGTTTTTCAAGGGTTAATTTTTTTAAAAAATTTTTATGTTGCATTAACCTTTTCCTTCTTCTAAGCCAACGTCTTAATCCTTTTTCTGGTTGGTTATGATGACCTGATCTCTCAGGAACTTGTTTTATATTTGATGCCCGGCCCTTTTATTGCTCTATTGTCTTCACTTTACCATATCCTTTCTTCTGTAATTAATAATAAATATATGACAACTTCTCAAAAAATCTGCTGCCAAATAATGCTGGAAAAGAGGAAATTTAGGAACTTATTTTATATCTGTTTTCCTGCTTTTTTATTGCTCTGTTGTCTTCACTTTACCATACCCTTTCTTCTTCTGTAATTAATAGTAAATATATGATAACTTCCCCCCCAAAAAAAATCTGCTGCCAAATAATGCTGGAAAAGAGGAAATTTGCCCGTAATGTTCTGAGCATTGAGAAATCCTACTTGGATTTTAAAAGTCTGCAGTCATGATTCTGGGCTGAGGACATGAAGGCAAGGGTTCAAATTGACCCTCAATTGGAGGGGAAAACCCTACATATAAAAAATGTTCATAATGGGAAGGGATTCTACATTTATAGTAAGTAATCAGTTGTATCTGTTGGCCAGTAGGCTGGGGGCCAGGTGAGAGAGAGAGAGAAAGAGAGAGAGAGAGAGTGTGTGTGTGTGTGTGTGTGTGTGTGTGTGTGTGGTGTGAACACTGGGAGCACGATGGGGAGAGGAGTTGGGGACCTGTGTGGCCAGCCGCTGTGTCTTTCAGTGGCTCCTGCTGGCTGTGACAGAGAGAGGCACTTGGGTCAGAATGAAGACAGCCTACAACTCTAGTAGTATTTCCTCCCTCTTTTCCCATCCTCATCTTTTGCTCTGTGCTCCCTTATTTCTCTAGCGATGTCCAAACTCCTTCAACCTCTTTCCTCTCTCCTTTCTTGTTTCACTGTTGTCAAATAAGTATTCCATGAAACGGGATTTTCCACAGCAAAAAAATCGGATGGGGTGCTTTTGTCAACTAGACTCTCTTTAGTAGCTTCTGCATCCTCTGGGAAATGTCAAGAAATTTGAAAAGTGAATAGAAGAGGGGACAACTGCAGTATCCCAAACTGGGAACCCCCCTCCCCCTCCCCACCACCCCCCTACCACACATACTTTTCTTCTGTCCAGAAGGTGTGCAGGAAGGGGCGCCTCCTCTGTTCCCCGAGGGGAGTGGCAAGAGGGAAGCTGTGAAACCTGGTCCAGATGAGGCTCAGTTGGGGGGGGGGGGGAACCTGGGCTTGGTCATTTGGGTGGCGAGGCATGTCCCACCTCCCCCTTCCCATGCCCTCCCTCCTCCCAGGCTCTTCCGAGGCCCTCCCACCCCTAGGCAAGCCCCAGGCCCTGCTGCCGACATCTGTGGGTCTGAGGTTCATATATCCAGCATGGAGTTCCCCTCGCTCCCTCCTCTTGAGAATTCTGTGCTGGGGTCCTGCTTGCTCCCTGTCTGTCAGATTGCAGTGCTGATGCCGGTTAGCCATGTCTGACCAATCAGCAAACAACACCACAGGATGAGATTTAAACAGTGCAGATGCTCAGATGCAGGGTTATGTTGACTGGACCACGCAGGGAGAGCGGAGGTAAGGTCAGAGACTCCCCAAGTGGTGGCCGGGCCTGCCTGCCCGGACACCCTCCGCGCTCCACTGTGCTGCTTTGGCGCGCGCGCTGCCCATGCGCTTTGCCCTGCTTCTGTCTTCCCCTGCCACTCACCGGAAACTTTCATTTTCATTCGCTGCCCTTGTTCCTTTACCCCCTCCACTTGCTCCCTTCCTCTTCCCCTGGATCGGTGCTGAGCGTCCCTGTGGACCTCCCTCCGTGGCCTCCAGGCGGAGGATGCTTGGAAATGCCACTTGCCCGGGGCTTTCGTGGCTACACCGTGAGGAAGACAACTGCGGAAAATCTGGGCAAAGGGATGGCATTGAGAGGCCTTATTTATTTTCCCTCTGGGACAATGGCATTTTCATTCGGTTGCAACTCGGGTTTTCTTCCTTCCCATTGAGATGCATTGAATTATAAATTGAGCTTAAATCATCTCTCTTTTTTTGCGGGGGGGCGGGGGTTAATTAGGAAAGATATAAATAGACAAGACTTAAATTAGGATGAACCAGTTAGTTCTTGAGAATTTGGGAGAAGCAAAGAGAGTTGATTTCCGTCCCTCCCCACCCCCCTGCATACAGTTTGCAGTGTTCGCTCCCCAGGTTTACTGCTCTCAGAAGAAGAAGAATGTTACAGCATCTTCCTCTTCTGTTTTAAGTGTTCGGTTGGACCTTTTTATGGCTTAAGAGTGTTTACAGGGTTCTGTCCTGCCTGGTCCCATCTGGAAAATATTTAAACTTCATACGATCTAGAAGACTAAAATATCACATATAACAGGGATAGGCAGGAGGAGGAAAAACTAGACGCAGTGCGTGTGTGTAGAGTAAGTTAGCTGCTAGTCCAGAAGCGGCTGCTAAGGGAGTTGGAACAAATCGCTAGCTGTGTGCGGTGAGCGGTGGGGCCCCGAGCCGTGCATTTCACCGCAGCGTGAGCCTCGGGTTGTGAAACTGACGTTCTGTTGTGACTTCTACATCCAAACAAGTCTCTGCAAATTTCTGCCCGATCGAGTTAATAAGAAAATATATACATGCAGAGGCGAGAGAGCCGTGTGCTACTTGTAGCTCTGTCAGCGTCGGCGGAAATCAGAGCCGGGCTTTACCTACTGCCTCGCATCCATTCAACCTGCCACTGCCAGGACCTCCAGCTCGGCGGGCTTTCTGGATTTTTGTTTTTCTGTTATGCGGACAATGGAATGCAAAGAAAAAGAGCTTCAAAAATGCAGACCGGCAGATGCGGGATCGGGGTCCTTTTCCTGCTAATTACCTTGTAATTGGGAGTGGTTTCCACTTTCCCACTATCGCATTGGCAGGGGGGGGGAGGGAGACAGATGTGGCGTGGTGGGAACGAGCTTTCTCCGGGCCGGATGTGCTGTGGGACCCGGAGGCGGTTCCCTGCTCGCGGGCCTGTGATCTGCTTCACACCTGTGCTCATTTTTCCCCGTGATCGATGACCTTGTGTTAACCCAGGGTGACCTTTCACCTCCGCCTCTTCCCTGGGACAGGCCCTTGGCTAGTGGACGCTCCGTTCCCTCTGATTTACAGGTGGTTGCTGCAGCCACATACACTTGTTTTTCATGGTGCACAGTGCACTTAGCGGCCCGGCAAAACCTGCAATTTCATCCCTCTCCAGGGGCCCAGAGGGGGGCGGGGAGGGGGGTGTGCAGTGAGAGGGGTTGCTGTTTGCATGTGCTTTTTCTATTTTGTGGCTCATATGGTATCAATTACCATTTGATGGCAACGCCAGGCCTGAGGCCCTCTGCATGTTTGTCCTGTGAGAAAGATCTGGAAGAACCGACATATGGTTTTGATTGCAGCAATTGCAGGTTGATAGAACGAACGCAGGGGTGAGGTGGGTGGGTTTTCCTTCCGGCCCTTTCCACTCCGGGTTGCTAATGTGCTTTGCTTGTGGAACTGGTCTTTTCATCATCCAGCCCCTCCCCACCTTCCCCCCTTCCTTTCCCCCCACCCCCCCACCCCCCCACCCTCAGTCCCAAATCCCCACCACTTTGCCTTCCCGGCCCCTGCCTCCTCTGTGCTTCCAGCTCACTGCCAGAAACATGTGGCCCGCATTACGGACCTTCAATTAAAACAAACAGAAAAATTGTCCACCCTCGATTAAAATCCCAGAGCAGGTCAGTCCATCAAGATGATCGGAATTATGGGAAAGTTAAAAAACAAATGGGTGGCGGGGCGTGGGTTCCCCCCAGAAGCTCCGGACATGTTTAAAAATGGCTATTAGTTCGGGTTGTTAAACATTGAAATGACGCTGAAAAATGGCAGCAATGGAGATGGATAGAGGTGTGTGTGTGTGTGTGTGTGTGTGTGTGTGTGTGTGTGTGTGAGAGAGAGAGAGAGAGAGAGAGAGAGAGAGTGTGTGTGTGTGTGTGTGTGTGTGTGTGTGTGTGTTTCACCCAGGGAACCTCTTTGGATTTGTGGCAAAGGGGCAGGATGCCTAGGGCTGCCACCTTCCTGTCCATCTCGGGCCATAACATGGAAGGGCATTTTATGTGTGCCTGTGTGTGTGCTTCGGGAGGGGCATGTGGGAGACCCATCTCTCCCAAGCACAGCGACTTCTCTCTCTCTGAATTTGTGGCAGTGGGTGGGGGGTGCCCTCGGAGACGCTCCCCATTACTGCTGCTCAGCAGGGATGGCATCTGTACGTGTGCCGAGGGAAGGTCTAGTATTGGGGAACAGAGAAGCAAAAAAGGGGGGAAAGAACATTATAGACAGTTTTAGTGCTACCCATAAACATATTTTCTTTCCAAGTAACATTTTTCTATAATGCTCTCAAATTCACGTCTTGTAATCTGCCCTACAGATGGGTAGTCTTTTTCGCTTCAGCTATTGCATTTCAAAATATTACAGTTAGGAACTTATAGAGCTTCTAAAGATAATGTGGTGTCTGATGAGTGAATGATGAGTGGATGTTTCTATTTAACGTCTTCCTTCTTTTAGACGGAAAATCAGCAAAACGGGATCAAAAAACAAAACTGTGTCCCCCCAAAAGGTTTTGTAAATGCAGGATGAGTTATGAGTTCTAAAGGCCAGCTATTGAAACCTAGTCATAATACTTGACAACTTCCTCACGGTCCCTATAGGAAGATAGTAAAAACTGAGAACATATTGTTGACTTAAATTGTAGAGATATGTTTGTATGATTGACTCTGTAGGGAAAGCTGACCATTTTTTTATTTTACTGTGGTTATTGGCTCTGTCTAGATATTTGCCTAAGGCTACTTTCTTCATTGCCCAAGCTTTCTCCTCATTAGATACAGATTGGTGTTGGGGTTTTTTTGGTTTGTTTTGTGTGTTTTTTTGTTTTGGGGTTTTGTATGTTTTTTTTTTTACAATCTTGGTAATGATTATATTTTGCTATTTGGTCATCTTCGGGCAATTTAATAAAATGTCCTCTGAACTGTTTGAATTCAGAGCAACTTGTGGTTAATTGATTTGCTCTACTAACATGTATTAATAGTGGCTATTTGATATTTAATAAACCTATCATAACCTTAAATCACCCTTCGTTTGACAGCTTAAGACTTAACATTTCTATTTGTTGCCATGCCATATTAGCTGCTTTCGAAGAGCGATGCATTGAGAAGTCCAATTTGGTGATTTTTAAAAATATATATATTGCTTTACTGAAATATATAGTATCGGGAACTCACAGCAAAATGATGTCGTGTATGGGCTGTTAGCCTGACTCAGAACATGTTGGGCCACTTAGCAGCAGCTGTGCTGGAGAGATATTTGATTGGAGAAGACTTTTTGAATCTTCTCAGCCCTCACACCATTCTGGTTTGGAAATGGGAAAGTGGAAAAGAGTTTTAGGGGAGAGAGATATCTCAGTCTTGAAAGGTGGTGTCGGTGGTGTTGGAAATCTTTGAGTCCCTGCTCAGAATAACCAGCATTTCTCATCTGTCCCCTCCTGGAGGACAGAGTGATGGGAAATGCGGGTTTATATTTTAGGCCAAGGGTGGGCAAACTTTTTAACTCCAGGGCCACAATGGGTTCTTAAACTGGACCGGAGGGCCGGAACAAAAGCAACCTGACCATGCTGGCACTCTCATCTTGGGCTGCTGGTGAAGGAGCGGAGGGGAGAGCAAGAGAACCCTCTACTCTTTCAGCTTCGCAGGCCGGATTCGGCCCGCGGGCCGTAGTTTGCCCATCCCTGTTTTAGACACACGGTACAGAGGCATGAGATACTGCTCCACACTAGCTGTGTGCTTTTTGCTAAGCATTCGTTTGATTTTGAACTGAAATTTAGAGAAGTTTGCAATTGTAGCAACCTGTTTTATATATAATTTTTTTAAATCCACTATTATTAAAATCTGACTTGGTCTTCCTGAAGTGTTACAGTAGTCCACCTGATCTTCCAAATTATTGAATTTATAGACACCAACAATGCTAAAAGGAGAAAAGTCCTGTCCCCTCCATGTGCTTAATGTGTGGTGTCTTAATCCTCTTTAAAGCAAAAAGAAAACTTGCTTTGTCAGAAGTATGAACACAGGGATCCTCAGACTAACTCTGTCGCTGAAGTCCTAAAAAGTGCTGGTGTTCTTTTTTTAGTTTGTAGTTACTCACAAGTGGAGAAATATTTATAAAATTATGTTATGCTGGTTTTTTTAATGTATGCAAACAACTACCAGATCACACTTGAATCCAGGGTACTTTTAAAAAGTGAGGAAAGAGAATGCCTGCAGAATTTCTAGTGGGATGAAACACGGTGCTGACTATTTTAGGGCTCTCCTGGAAAGATGCTAACTCCTTCCCTCTCTGGATGCTAATTGCCCACCCCCTACCCCCCAGTGCCTAGATACCACGTTACGGAATCCATTCACTTAATCTTTGGAGAGCTCATCGCCTCTCTTTAGGATCTGCTGTTGTTCATCCACTGCAAATATGTGCTTTCATGTCCATAAGGAAGGCATTGCTAACATCCAGAAGGGCAGTGTCAGGAGCAGGAAAATGTGGCCTGCCAGCTGTAGAATTGTACTTAGACTATGCCGTCTACCTTCTGAACAACATTTGAACCTTTGAGGAAAAAATATTGGGGATTCTCATGAGACTTGTTTCTTTCCTCCCTCCCTCCCTCCCTCCCTCCCTCCCTTCCTTCCTTCCTTTCTTCCTTTCCTCCTTCCTTCTTTCCTTTCTTCCATTTGCAAAGCATGGCTTCCTGATCCCAAGGCGAGAGGCAAGGACCTCAAAGGAAAAAGGGCTCAACAGGCTTCCTGGACATCAAATAGTTCATACAAAACAACATTCTGATGACTTGCATGTAAATAAATCAGAAACATATGAATTAGACTCCTCTCGAAATACATATGGGCCGAAAAATTAGAGAGACACGCTGAGAAAATGTGTTTTGGGTTTTGCTGAGCTCATGACATTTGAAAAATAGTACGAGAAGTTGAGCAAACACAAAGCCCGGCTTGGCTTACCCATTCCTCACCCTAGCCTCCCAGTTCAGTGTCAGATCGGTTTACCATGTGCCCAAACGCCAGCCACCTTCGGTGTGCTCCCCCCTACTTAATTACTTGGCAGTTTAATTTTTTTTTTCAATTAGGAGCTCAAAAGTAGCATCACATTTCAAGGAAATGCAGGTCTTAGCATTTTCTCACCCAGTTGGTTCACATCAGGTTATTTTAGAAAATACCACAGATTATGTCACCTTAGAAACAGCCATCCTAGCGTGGCCCTCTTGGGTGGAATGTGCATGTAAGCAGAAGAAAAGCATTATTAAGACCCTGGCCCTGAGGTTGATGCTGCCTGTTTCATCACAGGGATAAACCACCACAGGTGAAAACCTCTGGATGAAAGGTGCCTTTCTTCTCTAGACACTAAGGTGGGGGCCAGCCACGCACTGCCAAGCCCGGATCATGACTTAAGAACTCCTGTTCTTTGTCACTGCTGAGCCTTGAAGGCCCTGCGAGTCTGCTTTCCCAACCTTGCACTCGGAAGAGCTAATATTTAGGGATGCTAAGTCCTGGGACAGTCACAGACTACTTAGAGCCCTTGAGTCCTTTTCTCCTTGATATCTTGTTCTGGGCATCTGCAGAGCAGGGGAATTTAGGGGCCAAAAACAGAGCTTAGGCCTCTCCCACTGAAGCAAGCCATCGACATGCACGTGAGCAGAATCTTCTCTCTGTTCTTCGGACCAACACTGTTACCTGAGATGATCCGTGTGAAGTTCTAGAGAAGTTGTAGATTTCACCTTTCCTATGGAGGGCCGAGTTATTCTCGTTATTTTAAAAACATTTTAATGTGCTTTTTCTGTCTCCTTTACTCAAATAGTAAGAAGCTTGAATGCTTACTAAGAGTCAGGTGCTGGAATATAGCTCTGAATGAGACAGACACGAAGTTGACTGCTGCATACAGTGTGATCATGAACCTGTGGGGAGTAGTAAGGCTGCTAGTGGTAGACATAGGAAGGGTACCTGGCTCCCAGTTGTCCTGGAGGAAGTGAGGTCCGAGGATGAATGGAAATTTAGCAGACAAAATGCAAGGGTAATCACCGGGTCCAGGAAGAGAATGGCGTATACCATTATAAAGAAGTCGTTCCGAATGGCTAGAGATCACGGGGCATAAGGATAATATAATAGTAAGAGAGGACTGAAAAGATCAATGGTGGCTGGATCATAAAGTGCCTTGTGCACCCAATTAGGGAGTTTAGATTTTTATCATGCACGTAATGAGGAGCCCTTCAAATGGGTATGCCCAAGAGATAATTGAATGTAAAAGTCCAGAGGGATAGGAGGAACATCAGGAGGACAGAGTCACAGAAGCCGAGGAAAGAAGATCTGACTAGAAGGCGGAACTAGTCAACAGTGTCAGATGTTACGGAGAGATAAGAGCGACATTTGGCTGCAGTATCCAGGAGCTCTTGAGCAGTTTCATTGGAGTAGGGGATGTGGAAGGAAAGTAAAGAGGTGGAGAAAGGGCATAGCAAGATGCTTTTCCATCACCACTGTCATCAGTATCATCATCACTAGAAAATGAGCATCAAGCATCTTATCTACCAGACAGAGAGGGTGACGGAAAGAATGAGACACCCCCTGAGGGAATTGGAACATATTTGAGAAAGTAGACCACAAATATAAAACAGAAGACGGCAACACAAGTTAGAAGACATGCAAAGGGCAAAAGGAGCTGTACAGACCAATCAGGTTTAGTCGGACCTGAACAGACTCAGGAAAGGAAAGAAGGGATTGGATGGCAGATGCGAAGGGGGGATTTTTATTTTTCTTACATATTTTATTGATTTTTCACAGAGAGGAAGAGAGAGGGATAGAGAGTTAGAAACATCAATGAGAGAGAATCATCGATCAGCTGCCTCTTGCACACCCCCTACTGGGGATGTGCCAGCAACCAAGGTACATGCCCTTGACCGGAATCGAACCTGGGACCTTTCAGTCCGCAGGCCAACGCTCTATCCACTGAGCCAAACTGGTCCCGGCAAAGAAGGGGGGATTTTTAAATGGTGAGTGCACCTGGAGTTCTGCATTCTGTGTTGTGCCTCCTTATCACAGTGCAGCCTGTTTTTGAGGACCCATCAACTGGAAATAGTAGAAAACATCATGAAGGGTAATGTGTGTTCTTCACCTGCCTGTGACTTCTGTTTAAATTTCTCAACCTGTTTTGGAAAACCTAAGTCACAGGCTGACTCTCTGTCATAATTTCAAGCCCAATCTTTATTTTTAAAATCTAGACACAGAAACTAAGGAACAGATAACACAAATATAGCAAGTCAGAAGTGCTCATAAATTCTCTGTGGATGAGTTCCTTGAGAAATTTTGTAACATCCAGTGCTGGACACCTGTGGGATTTTAGCATAGTGTCTTTTACATCTGTGCTATCTCCACATGACATCTTTTCCCTGATAATCCGTAGAGGCTCATGCTCATGTGTAATACCTCAGCCATTTATGATTCTGAGGGTAATTTTTCTCAACGAAGATGGCTTGAAATATAGTTCTGTAAGGCCCTTTAATACTATAAAAGTCGACTGTGTAAACTTTGTAACTGAAGGATGGGTCCTCTTTCACTTCAGCTATTTCCCTTGTTGGTTTAATAAATGTTTTTTTGGACACTCGATGTAGGCAAGATAATTTCATTGAGTGTACTCTTAAATCACACCCTCTGACCCAAGGAGCCTATAGTATTTTATGGGGACTAAAACTTGTGTAATTTATAAAAGTTACAAATTTCTCCAGTATAGCGCTGGGAAAGCTCAGACTATTAAAGATGTTCAATTAAAACTTTTGAGCTCATTCTTTTCCCAAAAAATTGTTTTGATCCATAATCCTGTTTATATATTACCAACAGTACACATTGCTACATGTACTCGTTAGACAAAGGAGCTAAATAAGTTGTCCACATTTCGAGAAGTTTTCTGTTAAAGAGAACAGACACATCGCCATCCAAATATATTTCAATTCTGACCGGGGTGCTGAACACGCTGTACAAATGAGAAATGAGGTCCTTCCTTCTTCAAAGTGTTTTCTCCGTGCACAGTCTTGTTTTATTTGCACCAAATGTCTGTGTAGCGGCAGAAGTTACCACATGTATTTTCCAAATGGCAGTTCGAACATGAAAGATGGTCTTCTGCTCCTTAGAGCACATTAGAGACCATTTCTGTAGCTGGCCAGCTTACCTAAGACAAGGAGACAGTGTCACTCTAGACAGGCTTGACAGTGAGGGAGAGCCATGCGTTCATTTACTTACCAGAATGGAGAAAGTGGAATTTGCTAACAAAGAGATCCTGAGTGACTTCAGGAAGAACAGTTTTATTTCAGTGGAAAAGCAACCTCCTCGTCTAATAGTGGGTACATTATTCACCGAATTTTTTATCTGGCCACTGATGACAGGGTCTACTACTTAACAAATATGGCCCATCCTTGGTGCTCTCTGCTCCTGGAATACCATTTCCCTACACATGGGTCCTCACTAAGTGTGTGTGTGTGTGTGTGTGTGTGTGTGTGTGTGTGTGTGTGTGTGTGAAGGACAACAGATAAATTATAGGCCCGCTACACTGTTTTGTTTTAACTGAGGTGAAATTCACATAACATAAATAACCTTTTTAGAGCGAAGGATTCAGTGGTATTTGGTACATTCACAATGCTTAGCAACCACCACGTCTGTCTGGGTCCGAACATTTTTATCACCCATAAAGGTACCTCCATACCCATTAAACAGGTACCTCCCTTCCCATCTCCCTGCTGCTATGTTTTATAACCCTTTAATTTTATCATACATGCACACTATACACTTATCTATCTATCAAGGATTCAGAGAAAAGCCCAGATCTATTTGGAGATTAAAATGTTCCAGGCAGCCGAGACCGGTTTGGCTCAGTGGTAGAGCGTCGGTCTGCGGACTGAAAGGTCCCGGGTTCGATTCCGGTCAAGGGCATGTACATTGGTTGCGGGCACATCCCCAGTAGGGGATGTGCAGGAGGCAGCTGGTCGATGTTTCTCTCTCATTGACGTTTCTGGCTCTCTGTCTCTCTCCCTTCCTCTCTGTAAAATATCAATAAAAATATTTAAAAAATAAAAAAATAAAAAAAAAAATAAAATGTTCCAGGCAGAAGACCTAATGTGTCCTTACTATGTAATCAGAGAATTATATACAGGCATGGGCAAAAGTGGGTTTGCAATGGTAACTAATAAATAATACAATAATGAATAAGTAATAATGCGAGAATAAACTGTGTTTTGTATACTCACACCTGTAAACCTACTTTGCCCCACCCCTGTATAAAGGGTGTTTCTCCACCAGAAAAAAATAAAACATCTCCTTATTTTTAACCTTTCTGTATATTTCTGTTAAGTTCTCACTTCATACTAGCTTTCAAGGAAGAAAAAAAAGGCATCAGTTCTGTGCCTTTTATTAAAACTTCTGTATTTATTTTCTTGTAAAAACATTTTCTCATTAATTTCATCGACATTGAGAATTTAAACTGCTTCCCTTATCTTAATGTTAAGCAATCATCTGGATTTTTCATTTCTATTTTAGACATTCAGAATTCTTGAACAAACTAATTTAGTTATCAGAGATTTCATTTCTTGGAAATAAATTACGTTCTTACTGTAATTTTTATTGTTAAAGAAATAACAGTTGTTCATATTTATTTATACTCTTATTAGTCCAGAACAGTAATAGAGGTGGCAGATCTTTAAACTGTATATCTTTAAAATTAAGAAGTTTTAAAGTGAAAAAATATCTGAAATTTAAATATTAGAGAGGCAGCTGATCGATGATTCTCTCATCGATGTTTCTAACTCTCTATCCCTCTCTCTTCCTCTCTGTAAAAAATCAATAAAGTATATATATTCTTTAAAAATAAATAAATAAATAAATAAACATTAGAGAAAGTCAGCACAATTATATTTTAAATGTGTCTGCAGATTTGAGCCATTTAGTCTTAGTTATTTTTGTTAGAATTGTTGCCTTTTACTGTTTTCTCACCTCCTTTGAAAGGGTGTTTTTTTTTAATAACTATCCCAATCAAGTATTTCTTTTGCATAAAAAAATGTTATATTTATTTTGCATAAACATACAAAATGTTTCTTTTGTACATTTTCTTTTTTTGTATTGTTATTTTTTATTAAGGTATTATATGTGTACATATCTTTCCATTTCCCCCCACTCCCATACATGCCCTCCCTCCCCAGAGTTTTTCGTTCTTCTGTATATTTTCTAGTTGCTAGTTATACATCTGAAATCTCTCAACTAGCCAGTAATGAAAACTCTGGCCTCTTAATTGGTTTTTAAATGTACCCAAGCACCTGGCCTGGTGCTTGCTAGAAGCTCTGTAATGAGTTAAGCCAGTGAAATATTGCTGGCTGATTTCACCTAAAAGTTTGCCCTAGACATGGGGGAGGAGCAGGTATTTGAATGGATATTCGATAGAGAAGTGGTTGATTGGGTATAGATGCTGACAATTTGCATATTTTTTCCCCCACTTCAATCTGTGCCACAGAGTCATACATTTGGTAATTATTTCATGCTTTTGTTTTTAGTTGAAAGTGGTTAGAGCCATATGTTTTGACAAAAAAAAAAAAGTTAATTTGTACTTTTTTTGGCTTTATGAAAGGGAGGATGGGTAATAATTTTACAGTGCACCATGGCAGTGATTCCTGTTCAAAACTTCACCAGCTTGGAAATTCTCTTGTTAAGCTGAAGATGAAGGCATGCGTATGAAGCACCCAGCGTTCAGTTGGATGCTTCAAAGGACAGCGTAGAATTCATCCATAACTATACTTAGGGTTGGTAGGTCTCATTTACTAATATGGAAATTTGATCCCCAGATTCCTTGACCATAGGTGGTGTGGAAGGGTATTCTGGTCAGGTGCCAACAATTCTGACCTGGGATTCAGGGTGAAAAGACTTGGGTTCTGACCCCCCTGCTGCCCTCATGGAGCCATGTGACCCCTGGGAAAGGAAGGCACCTACCCTCCTCAGCTTCCGTTTCCTAGTGTAGAATATGGGTGAGATGGTTGATCCCTTAGATAATCTTTCTCCAACTGATTACTTAGTAAGATAATGGCTGCTGGCAGATTTTGCCATTTAAAATACTATAAAGGTAGGGACTTTTAATAATGCTTATTCAGAGAATCTCACCAAATTTCCTCGTATACAATTAAGTTCGAGGCCAAATAAGATATCCAGTGAAGCATCCCTTTTGTGAATGTTTATTTGAGTATTCTTCTTGTCTTTTCAATCTGTTAGAATCTTGTCTCACTATCTTTTCATTCTAGTTGGGTCTTTGCTCTTGAAAGTGCATCTTTCTGCTGTTATCTCACACAACTTTCTTCCTAATCGCTCTTGCTTCCTGGGGAAGAATGTGTACTTAGGAATGATAGCTCTCTGGCCATCCCTGGTGATTACTGTATATACAAACACAGCAGTAAAGACACTTAGGATTGGAGGGCTAGGAATGACACATTAAGGGTTGTACATGGTCAACCTCTAAAGAAATCAGCACTTTTGTTTGGTTCTGCTTCCCCTTCTTATAAAACCTTCACCATTCTCTCCCACTTTCTCCATTTCCTCTCATTCTTCAAAATTAATTCTTGAGAAAAGATCTCTGAGACTTCAGCACGTGGAAGTATAGTAACTGCTAACAAACTGTAGCAGCATTTCTATTTGACAAGTCGATTTGAGACCATGGAATTTTTCTGGGGATACAAACATCTGCCCCTTATAGTGATGTCCATTAACTAAGTTCTGCAGTAATTTACTTATTTCTCTGGTGTCCAAACTTATTAGAGCTCAGATCCCTGTTAAAAGATACACTTATTAACACCCAGTGAAGGACGTTGGCACTAGACTTCAGGCATCACCCTGTGGGTTCAAAGAGAAAAGGGTGGGGAAGGTACTCTGAGAAATCTTCAATATGGACTATTTATTCATAGTTGCCTTCAACTTCCAAAGGAAGCTCAGCCTTAGAACACATTGAGAGGTGAAAAGCACTAGAATCTGTTTTGTCAGAAACAATGAATGTGTATCTTTGTCCAGTATGATGTTATTCTTAGTTTGACGTGTATCTTGTGTGTGATGTGTTTATTCATTCATTCTTATGTGCACTTAGAACTACTTGAAACTGTGCTGTGCCAGGTACTGTACACACACATACACACACACAGTGCACCTGCACATTTTTTTCCATCATACTGTTTTTTTTTAATATATATTTTATTGGTTTTCTTACAGAGAGGAAGAGAGAGGGATAGAGAGTTAGAAACATAGATGAGAGAGAAACATCCATCAGCTGCTTCTTGCACGCCCCCTACTGGGGATGTGCCCGCAACCAAGGTACATGCCCTTGACCAAAATTGAACCTGGGATCTTTCAGTCCGCAGGCCGACACTCTATCCACTGAGCCAAACCGGTTTCGGCATCATCATACTGTTTTTAACCTTATTGTTTGATTGACTTTCTTCCCAGGCCTTCTTAAGTATTGGCTAGGCTGGTATAAAAGAAACAGTGATAGTTAGCATTGGAATAAACCTAAAATTAATTTATCTTTCTTTATTATAACATCTTAGAATGTGTTGTCATCTGAAAGACACGCTGCCCTCAATTAATTAATGAAAAAAAATGCCTGCAAAGGTCACAGAGCTATTTATTGGCAGTGTAACCAACACTGTTTTTATGTTCCAACACTTCCTAATAAGCAGTAGTTGTCATCTAAAAAAAGCAAACAGTTGGTAGCCAAAGAAGCAGAAGTAGTACTGAGATGGGAGATGATCCATTAGAGAAATGGACAACCATGAATTTGATGTGTAGCTGTAAATAAAGATATAAATAATGTACTTCATCTGTTTATGGGTTAAGATAACTAGAGATAATAATCAATTGAAATGACAAGTCATGTTCTCCTTACTATTACCTTTAATTTCTGATGAGCATTTAATAAGTAAAAGCTTGGAATCCATTTGGGTGGTAGAATATATTAAAGAGTTGTGATGTGCTTCATAGCTTAATATCCAGTCTTTTATATGTGCCAATCCTGAGTCTGGTGATGAAGCCAATTCTCACATGGATAAGTAACCAGAAGAATGTAACCAGGAAGAAGTCGGGTTTCACCTGAACCACGGTTTATGCAATTAAGTATTTCAAAGAGTCCTTTGGCCAGGTGTAATTTGATCAGCCGAAAGCATCCTCAGCCATGGCCAAGGTACTCACAATGTTAGCAGTGGGCATTCCTGGGATACGCCACGTTGAAAGTAATAGCAAACATACAGTGTCTGCTCGGTTAGTGCCAAGAGCACGAGAAATGCAGGTGTGGAAAATAAAAAGAAGTATGTGTAGCCAGAGGCGAGCACACATTCGACAGGACTATATTCACACTTCATGTGAATGCTTTAAATAATATGGTACTTTTTACCCAGTTAGTGCCTTTGTATTTCACCACTAACCCCCAGGTGCAACGCTCAACAGATTCCGTAACCCCTCTGTCTTCAGGACTTTTAATAAGAGTACTGATACTTGCTGAATCCTTGCCCAGCTTCATGTCTGGAAGACAGATGGACTCTCCCTCTTGAGATCCTCTTTGTAGGAGCACACAGGAAGCTCCTTGGTGCTTTCCTGGTTGGGATCACCCGGTGTTCTCTTCTGGGAGAACAGTGTTCCCAGGGCCGGGGCTGCAGAATGGCCAGGAAGTATAGGGGACCCTGGACTCTCCAGAGCTGGGGTCTGGTAGGCTTCCATGAACACCCTGAAAACAAAGAAGCCTTAGCCTCCAAGAGGAAATGTGGTAGCCTGGTGGTCAAAAGACATGATTTCTAACTCCAGTTTTTCCACGTCACTAGCTGCGTGACTTTAAACAAGGTAACTTCTCTGGGCCTCAAGTTCCTTATTTGTGAATTTGATCTGACAATAAACAATAGGATTAGTGTGAAGACAAAGTGATTATATGCACACTTTTGCTGGAAGTGTCTAGCGTATCGTAAGTAAACTGTTAGTATTTTTATCATTGTCATCGTTTTGTCATGCCAACTGTGACAAGAGCTTGGGGCTGGCAGGCAGTGGGACGAGGTCCTTTTCCAGATCTGGCGAGCGCTAAGCTGTGATTCCATAATAAAGTACTTCTTTTCTTTGTTCCTAATTGGTAACTTCTTGCATACATTACTGAGATGGTTGTAGGATAATATGTGGAAACAACTAAAAAATCTCAAAACCCTCTAGGTCTGTGATAGAGCTTGAGTGAACCTCTGTAGGTTTAAATCCCAGTAATATTGCTATGCAATTATTAGTGGTTCTGCCTTAGTTTGTTTGTTTGTCTTTTGTTGTTGTTGTTGTTGTTGTGTGTGTGTGTGTGTGTGTGTGTGTGTGTGTTTTAATTGAAGCAGGATTTTTTTCTTCCTTGTAAGTTTCTAGACATGTCAAAGGCTACATGGATTTTTTTTTTGGGGGGGGGGCAGTTTGAAATTTGATTAAGAGTTTTGAAAAATATACCGCAGCTAGCTATATTTAAGAAAAAAACCACACACACATACACACATAAGAATATCCTTGCCTTTTTAATTGAAGAAAAGAAAGAGCAAGATAGAGCTGCCTGGCCATAACGAACACAGGAGGCACACACAGGAGGCAATGGGTCGGACTTACTTTGTTATAGCAGCTCCACTGAGCCTGGTGCAGGTTGGGTGGGTATGCAGAGCGGTGCCTGGGCCCATTCTGCCCATCTTGTGTGCTTCCACAACTCCTGCTATGTCACGGAACATCCGGGTCCCTGCTTCTCCTCCCTGGTGCTTTTTTGGGGGCCTTTTTTATATCTTTCAGTTATATAATTTGATATGAACAAATAAGGGGATTGAAATTGTTGCCATTTTACTACTTCTTAACACAGAAAAGGAAATTTGGAGTCTGAGAAAGATAAACTCTTGGCTCTAATTCATTTATTGGATTTAGCTTCAGATGTAATTTACTCATTAATAGATCTTGGAAACTCAGCTTATATTTAGAAGGGTAGAAAAATTACATGTGATATCTGTGATTGGAAATATGGATGTATGTTTAAAGTAACCTGTATTCTAAATATATTACAGAGTCAATGAATTCATTTTATGGAGATTATATACGTACATAATTCACTTTCATATATTTTTGCCATATATGTTAGAGCGATGACAGGTCATTATTTGTTAGCACAAATAAAATATGAATATATACATGAATGGTAGATTTTACACATTTTTTATAATTATGAAAAAAATTAGACTAGCAATAAAGCCAGCTTGAGAAACAAAACTCTTTTTACTGAATTTATTTTAGGAAACTTAAAACTAATTGGTTACTTCCTATGACAGCCTATGCTGATTTAAATGATAATAAAAGCTTCACAATTTCAACAGCTTATACCCCCAAATTTTCCATTTATAATTAAATATCTATCATCTGTCAATATACTGCACACATTTATGTGTTACCTCTAAACAGATTTCCAATTTGTGTGATGATAATGCAAGCTAGCCTGTAACCATCACTTGGAAATGAACTGTAGCATCTCTTTCCACTAGTAAATATTCCTTGACTTGGTAATTATACTGAAATGTATCAGGTGAATAATTTTTATTTCTGTAGTTCGTCTTTTTTGTACTCATAGGCTGTATATTGCCTTATGTTGCTATTATATACTCTTGAGTGTTATTCATTTTGCCTTTAGACTGTATAAGAGCATATTTCAACTGTTACTTGAACCTGTTTATCAACCTTCCATGCCCTGTTACTGTTCATTAGAATACTTAAGTTATAAAACAAAAAAAACTTTAGGAAGTAGAGTGTCAAGAGGATTGGACAAGAAATCAGGAGCCTGGGCTCTGTCTAGGCCCCCGGGTAACTCCTTTAGCATCTTCCTTTTGCTCATTTGTAAAATGAGGTTGAATTGATTTGAGCTTTACATATATAATGCCAAGAGGCAGGGCAGTGGGTAGCAGGTAGAAGGAGAAAGGGACAGCTGTAAAGAAGTGATGCAAAAAGATTTAAAAAGAAAAAGTAATAAAAACAAAGACAGAGTAGAATGTAGGGACTCAATTACCAATTATCAAAAAAATCAGAAAGTGTTAAAAATCAGTTCAAGCTTTATTGCCTTAAAAAATGTCCTGCAATTTAATAGTGTCCGCATTTATTACACACCCGTTGTATCCTAGGTTTACTAGGGATAGATTTGTAGAAATTTGCCTCTCTCTCTAGTCCACCAGAAGAGTTCTTGCTTTTGTAGCCTAAAGGGAACAGGAGGTCTTAAACAGGCTGGCATTATTGCAAAGAGATGCTGTAATGGAGGGTGATGCACACAGCCCAGGAGGTCTCTTCACAGACAAGCATGTCTCTAGACCAGCACTTCCAATAATCTTGCTGCCATGGTGGGAAGTCCTGTGTTGGTGACGTCCAGTGTGATGGCTAATGGCCATGTGTGGCAGTTGAGCACTTGACATGTGGCTACTGTGACCGAGGAACTAATCACTTTAGTTTACTTAATTTTAATTAAGCTATAAGCAATAAGTAGTACTTACAACAAGATATAAATAATACTCTCATTTATGGAGTGACTACAATATATTAGTAATAATATTGAATAGATATCTCTGATACTTACAATAAGAACAGGATAGCCTCATTTGACAAAGGGAACTTGAGGCTCTAAGAGATAAATTGCTTTGTTTTGGAATTTGAAAAGAGTTGACCTGGTTCCATAGGTGGGTAATTTCTCCTATCCTGCCAAACCTGTTTCTGTATTACCGGGAGACTGTATACTTTAAGTACATCTTCCCCTCACTTTATGGACCAGCTAGCAATGCACTAGTATCTTTAACTTGGTCACATAACAACAATCACAGTGTCCATTTTCCATCTCCAACACGTGGAGCTATTGCTGCCTCTGGGCCATTCTTTCCTCTCATTGTGACCCACGTCGCCCTTCCAACAATATTGGAAGAGTTGAAGGTCCAATCCAGTTAGCTGCCTGAGTAGCGTGAGCTGATCATCTAAGTACTTGTCCCCATTACATGCTAGGAAGCTTCAAAGCTTATGCCTCAGTCCGAAAACATCAAGCACACACTACAAACTCTTGGCATTTGAGTGTTTAACTGCCACACTTTGGAATATTTGTGAAATCTCCCACGGTCTGAGCTGCTAAGTGAGCCTCGCTGGCACTTGGGAATCTGGGGCATAATTCTGCTCTGCTCTTTTCTACTCATCATGGAGCATATAGCAGCTCTTTAAGGGTCTGAGAGTTTTGATCACAATGTCTTAGTTACTCTGAACTGATTCTCTTTGGAAATTATATGTTCAGATATGGTGCAGAATCTCAGAGGGGTAGTAATGTTAAAGGTGTACGGTGTGATTCACTGTCTGTCACCCATTATACATGAGCTGTAGCCACTTCACTTGATCTTCTCAGTTTAGCTTCCCATTTCAGGAGGCAAATGCCATTAACATATTCTAGTTTCACTCTGAATATATAATATCATCTCTTATTTTCTTAAAGGTAATTATGAGACCCCACAAGAATATTTCTAAAATCTATGGCCAAATAAGCCTTCTATTGATCAGTATAAATTTCAATTTATAAAAAGTAGGATCTGCTACTTCCTTCATTTTTTATTTTTTATTTTTTGCTTAGTTTTTCTTCTTTTCTAAAAGAAAGTTAAAAGCATGTGCACAAAGGATAATCAGGACCATTGGATGAAATAGCTCATGTACAATAGTAATACGTCTCCAGGTGCAACAAAAATTAAATATGAAAACATTTGTTATTTTTACCAGTTCAGGGTTTAATCTTATCTAGAGAGCTTTGTTAAACTCGGGATTTTTATAAGCATGTTTTGTGTTGTTTTTTTCAAATATATTTTATTGATATTTTACAGAGAGGAAGGGAGAGATATAGAGAGCTACTAAGGTTGATGAGAGAGAAACATCAACCAGCTGCCTCTTGCACACCCCCTACCGGGGATGTGCCTGCAGCCAAGGTACATGCCCCTGACCGGAATCGAACCTGGGACCTTTCAGTCCGCAGACCGATGCTCTACCACTGAGCCAAACCAATTTCGGCACATATGCATGGTTTTGTTTAAATTCAGGATTGTAAGAAAAAGATGTAGTGTTTACTTTGAATATTAACTATACTTTGCTATTGGTTTTTCCATGAAGCTTTTATTCAACAAATAGTTCATTAAAAGGCTGTTGCTGTAAGCTTTGGCCACGTCTCCCCATTCACAATTTTGCAACAAAAATTTCTCACTTCTTCAGTCACTATTATGGGAGGAATTGGAATGCCAAAAGTCACCTTAATTTAAGCTACCGTATCAGAGAAAAACTGAATGTAGATTTTTGTTTCATTGGTGGAGTCACTTCAATACATTGAAATAGAGTTTGAGATTTTAATTCTATTTTTTATTGATTTGATTTTCTGGTGTCATTAAAAATGATTCCAGCTATTTGATGTTTATTATTGTTTTGTTAAGTAAAAAGCTATTTTATTTAACAAATGTGTACATCCTTTTTCTATTTTCATAGAATAGTAATAATTAAAATAAAATGATGTGAGTTTTTCTCATTGAATCTCTAGTGAACACCTATTGAAACTTGTCCTCTTGGTTGAGAAATTGGCAAAAATAGTTGACTGAACTAAAAATAACGAAGCAGCTCACTGATCATCTAAGTTGTTAAAGATGAAAGCATGAAGGATTAACTGAAGTATGAACATTATGATCACGCTGTTTTCACCAATATTATCTAATACCCCTGTCTCCATTTTTAAAGAAAATAATCTTTAAAGAATGGAAAATAAAGAGCAGTTGATAGTGGTGCAGCTTGATTAAGTCACATATCCTTAGCAGTTGCTTTGACCATTTCTCTATTGAACTTTCTTATTGTTAAAATAAATAATTTTTTAATTTCTTCTACTTTTAAATGTGTAACAATCCTGTGTGATATTTATTTGTATAAACAAATAGATAGAGCACTTTTAACTTTTGCAGTGACAAATATGAAGTTTTTTTAAATGACATTATACCTGAACTTTACATTATGATGTAAAGAAAATGTATAAAATATGCATAAATTGCCTTTTCTTTAAAGCCATTAAACAATGGTTCATTTCTCTTTAACAAAGATTTTTCTCCTGTCTAAAGTGTCTTTATTTGGCTACAACACCAGAAAAACAAATTGGATGGTATAAGATGTTCTAAGAACTCTTTTAACCACATAGCTATTCTTTTTCATGCAGGTAGCATTTATGAATTTGGAGTAAATGATCTTAAACACAGATCTTTAAGCTTGATCTTAATTTGTAATCAATGTAATGTCCTTATACACGAACAAAATTACCTAAGTTTTGACCTTATTTCATAAAAGAAATAGCAAATAATTCCATCCAAATCAGGAGGGAAATATTAACTTTCTTAGGAGCCATCAAATTATGATGATATAATAATATATTATTATTATAGAGTACATGTTTAAGGCTAATGTAGTGAAATATATAATTAAAACTCAACTATTATCTTAAAGTGAGATATTCCCTTTATCTTAAAATATGGTTTAATAATGAGTTAGAGTTTATTTTCAGTTTTATAGTAAATACATCGATTTCTGAAATTTGGTGATAACACATAGTTCTATATATGAACACTGGCTGGCCAAATAGCTGTCAGGCTAATAGCCTGTGGGTAGATATATTATAGTCCTATTATGTTCATATTCTTCTTAGAATGAGATGATCTAATTTTCAATTTCCCCCTTTTCTAGAAGGTAATGTTTTCTTTTATCTTTTTAGCCTACATTTAAGACCTTCTCCGAATACGTTTAGGAGTATTTTGAAACTGTTAAATTGTATAGTTCTCAAGAAAATGCTGGGTTTTGCTTTGCAGAACTGAGAGTATTGATTTGTTTGGGGATTCCTGGCTTACATTTTATTTTTGTCCCTTAAAGATATTTGAAAAAATTCCCCCTTTATTGTAAGCCCTTCGAAAATAGAAGCCAAAAGCTATTTATACATTTAAAATATGAAGAACATTTTAAAATAAAATGAAAATTAGCTTGTGAAATATAGGGCTTCTGTTCCACCATGACACAGGAAAAAATCCTTGTTTTCTAAAGTGCACATGGGTTTTTCTGTTTTTTTTATTTTTTATTTTGTTCAATCTCCAGGACCTCCCAATTTTCAAGGGCACTGTGGGGCATATGTAGCATTTATTTGATGCATGTACGCTGTGTGCATATTTTTCCACATCTGTCTCTGTGGACCTATCCTTTGTGAAATCCTAAACCTTATATTAATACTTAGTTTGTGATCCATGGTGTTCTGAGAGCGATTATATAATTTTTCGTAGGGTGTTTATTTGATGTGTGCTGTAAAAATAAAGGGGGGAGGGGAGTCCTTATTTTATTTTTCTGGTAACCCTGCCGTTGCCTTTTTATTGGTGAATTTCTCTTTCTTGTACTGTGACCTGTGAGGCTCGCGTGGGCTCGCTGCCAATTCTGTGAGCGCTGCTGCTTCAAAATGGAGGAGGAAGGTATTCGTTTCCTCAGGAGGACGGCAGGGCTCAGTCTCCCACCATCTGGAGAGAGGAACTTCTGGAGAAAAAGAAGATGGGGATTTAAAATATTATATTTAGCAAAAAAAAAAAAAAGGCAAGGGGAAAATCAATTACAGTTAAACTGTAGCTTATGAATTTATGCCTTTCCAGTATGCTGTCGTCTTTAAGGGACACATAAAGAGAAAAATACATGGGTTATTTTTTGTAAAGACCCAGTGCCCCAGATCTCATGAATATTAGTAAACAAATGTAAGCAAATTGGGATTTGGGCACACTTTTAAAGTTAACTGCCCACAGAAATACAGTAAGAACTACAAAGGAGGGCTACCCTCTTCTTTGCACACTCAGTGTTGGTGGTCTGTGTAGACCTGGCTCGTAGTGGCCTTGTTCGTGCATCTCTGCAGAAAGCTGGCACTCTAGGAAGGATATTCAAACATGTATTTGTCACTTTCTTTGGTTCGAATCGCGTATTTGTTTCTTCTTTCCCTCAAAAGTGAAAATTTCAATTGAAAGGTAGAGTAAAAGGGGAAAAGCTTTGTCAAGTTATATACATGTCTAACTACTGTGCTGTACACCGGAAACTAATAAAATATTGAATGCCAACTGCAATTGAAAAGTTAAACATTTTTTTATAAAACGGGAGAAGCTTGGTGCATGTCTTTCTGTCTTTACCTTTCCTGTGCTCTTGGGCCACCTATGCTTTTAAGGAGAAAGGATATTTAAACCCCCAGGATCACTGTATTGGTATTGGATAACATATTTATAACTTGTTGTATTCTTGCCTGTGACTTGAAAATATCATACCTGGTCTCCCATTCGCATACGTATACTGAGCATTTGGGGGCAATGGGCTTGTCTTCTGTTTTTCTGAAAGGAGCAGTGTTCCTTGGCCTTCATCAGAGTGAGAATGCACATGGTAGAAATTTAGCACTGTGGGCCTACTTCTTAGGGAGTTCTGGACCTTGAATGCATTGGTCAGTGCAGCCAGCCAAACTAAACTGCCTCTCCTTCCCCAGGTTTATGCTCCATCAGCCAGCACTGCCGACTACAACAGGGACTCGCCAGGCTACCCTTCCTCAAAACCAGCAGCCAGCACTTTCCCTAGCTCCTTCTTCATGCAAGGTAAGCTGTCTCTTCCCCTAACCAGAAACCCACTGCGCAAAGTCTTCCTGGGTCTTGTCAGGCCTTGGATGGGGCAAATGGCTGCTGAGCTGATACCCAAGAAGTGGAATGGTAGGCAAGAGTAGAATACCGAAGGTCATGTATTCATTACAAACAAATAAACTACTGAAGACTTTGCTAAGATCTGCTTTTTAAATGAAAGCCCCTAGAGCAGCCATGGGCAAACTACGGCCCGCGGGCCGAATCTGGCCCGTCCGGCTGTTCTATCCGGCCCGCAGAGCCGAAAGAGCGGAGGGTTCTCTTGCTCTCCCCTCCACTCCTTCACCAGTAGCCCAAGATGAGAGTGCCAGCATGGTCAGGTTGCTTTTGTTCCGGTCCTCTGGTCCAGGTTAAGAGCCCATTGTGGCCCTCGAGTCAAAAAGTTTGCCCACCCCTGCCCTAGAGCAACAAGGAGTTAAGATCAGACTGGTTTACTTTACTAAGAACCAGTGTCTTAAAGGATGGTCTTCCTTGACTAATTGTCCCAGCATCTTCACTCTCAAGGAATGTTTTGAAGTGTTTGGACTCAGTACATATTTTGAGAATACTGGATTTAGCACATGTAGGGACAACTTGTTATTATAAATAACTTTATATCAAAATTTTAGCCACGTATTGTTTCATAGGTAAGAACAAGCATCTCATTTGGATCAATGAAGTGACCTACTTGAAAACTAGATTCTTATTTTTGTCATGGCCAAAGCTTTATTCAGCACGCTACCTGATGTAGGGCAAAACCCACCCAGTTTTCTTCCCCGACAAATGCAGAACATGATAGCTTTGTGGTTGATAAAACATATTTCTTTTTCTAACTGGCCAGTATCTTTGACTAAATGACCATGGATGTGTGGTCTCTGAGCTTAGAGTCTTGCCATTCGATAGCACAGCCCCTGTCTACTGCTTGGAGGGGGAAAAAAAGACGAAGATGGTTGAAATGACAGCAGCTGCTGTAAGAATAAAGTGTGGAGGATGCAGCTAAGCTCCATTCCTGATATGTCTGTAACACCTACTGCCAGGACGCAGTGATCACATTACCAAGTTAATACTCTGAAATTCGGGTTTGGAATTGACCGAGATGCCCTGTGCGCAGAACTTTAACCCTTTCTGCCAGGCTGCGAAGGCCTTGTTGGTGACTTTGGCAAGTGCCATGAGGTTTCCCCCCTCCTTGCGCCGCTCTAGGAAGGGCCACGTCGCAGCACGGGGAGCCTTCTCAGGGCAGCAGGGACCCGGGGAGCAGCCTGGGTCTCACTTCGATTACAGCGGACACACTCAACATCGTTCTGATTAAAATGGATTTATTTTCTTTCCCTCCAGAGTGTTAGCTCTTTTAGGTTATTGGCTCACTTGTAAAATTCCAAGGAAAATCTATAAAATTGGATCGAATGGGTCCCCCAGGAATAGAGAGAATTTGTTCCACGCCTAATGGAGCTCAGGTTCACAGGGATCCTTTATCTCTGTGACCTGTCCTAGGGCACCCCGTCCTAGGGCACCCCGTTCCTGTCTCACAGGAACACCCCAGGGCGTGTCACCTGGATGTGTGTTCTGTGCCCTTACAAAAGGCTCCTCCCCTTCAGCTATGAAAAGCCAGCCATGCATCCAATTGGGAAGCAGCCCCTTCTTTTGTGGCTAGTTGTACTACTGGCGCTGACAAAGATTGTCATCTCAAGGATGCATCGCTAAGAGCAGATTTTTCATGGAGAAAATTGACAGAAGGATAGATTGCTTCTGCCTGCCTGTCTTCACAAAGGTGGCTTGCTTAAGCTGCACCCTGCAGGGGAGATGGGTAGTTTAAAACAATAGGTTCTCCTCCCTGCAGACCATGCAGAGTACGGGGAGCAAATTTTCCTCTCTGCATTTGAATACTCCCCCCAAAAAAACACAGAAATATTTTTTGAGTTGACATTTATGATGAGCACAATTAATTTGCACATGTCTAATTCTATTCTTTCAAAACAACATTATGCCAAGATCATGGGATGTGATAAATATTAATTTACTGTGAAAAGCATAATTTATGTAAAATACGTATTTTTATACGCTACATTGGGTTGAGTGTTCTGTGTTAACAAATCCTAAATGTATTTCCATATAGTGCCTCATGTTGTCAAAATGTTTCAAAGGCGTCCTTTGTAATGATATATATTTTCAATTTATTTGTCATATTTGCCATCTATTTGAAAAGTTAGTGGTCCTGAACTTCATGTGTGACATCTCAACTTCCTCAATCTCAGGGCTAAATCTAAAGTAGATGAAGAGTAAGTTTTTGAAAGTCTTAGGTTTTCACATTACCACCCCAGGAACCACATCGGCTTCCTTCAGGGAGGGATCCAGGCCTTGGAGAAGCATGCTGTTGAGGGGAAAGATATTCAGAGACTGTCAGGGGCATATTTTAAACCTACTACTGTGCAGCCTCTTATTTTTAACTTTAATTTCCATCTTCTAGTCACAATTCCTAAATTATCAAGATCACAGACATGCTTTTCCTTGCATAGTTCTTAAGAAATGTATAGATTAATCCTTTCTGTCCTGAAACTATTCCAGTTTTCTGAATTCTAAGTTTAAAATCTCAGGGGAAAAAAAGAAGCCTCATGAGATACAGTGTTAGGTTTAACTTGCCTATTGCCTAAATTTTCAAAAGGCCTTTATTAAATAAAAGGCTGGTGAAAATAATCCTATTTTTGCAAAGCAATAACCTGCCATATAGTTAACACCTAGCTGGTGGCATGGTATATATCTGGCTCTCAGGGATTTATGTCAAATATGACAGAAGGAAAAAGTTGAAAGAACCAGTAGTAATCTGGGTTCTTCCCCCACCTCCACCCCTAATTTGAGAAACCTAAAGCAAACAAACCCAATCTCCCATAGTAGCTTCTAGGCCAATAGACCCAGAGACTCTGTAGGAATGTTTTTAATATGGTATTCAAAAAAGATTAACTTGATATAAAAAGATACTTTGTATAGTTTTCATATTATTTTAAACATCTTTTAAACTCATAGATAGTTGTGTAAAATTCAGAGTCTCCTAAAATTGACTGTAGCACATTATCCACTTTATAAGAAGTCTTGAGATGGCCATATATCTCTATATCAAAAAAATGTTTTCAAAGGAAATAAAAAGTCAGAGTGATATATCCAAGACTCCTCTTTCCTATGTGTCATAATGCAGTTGCAACTTTAATTTTATCTACTGTATATGTTACAAAAATGAGATTCAGTCTTAAATATGAGATGTTCTTTTTCATTATGACTTATTTCTTTATGTATTTTTTTAAAACTTGTAGACATGCCAACTGTGTAGTGTCTCATGTATTTTATTTTTACCCCAGCATTTAGAAACAGCTTAACTTTTTGGTTAGTTTTCGTAGAAAAGGGGGATCAGAATGGTTTTAAGAAATGTTTCCTTTAGCATTAGGTACCCTGCTGTCTTAACATCGTCCTATGTAGAAATGTTTTTCCTTTACAGTTGGCTTTTCACTAAGAACCCTTTGCCATGTTAAATATTTATGTATGTTTTAACAATATAGGGTCATTTGGGGGGAAATAAGGATGACTTTTTTCCTGACGTAACCAGCTCACTGACACAAAGATGAATGCACAAAAAGACAGCCATTTTCAAGTGTATGAAAAACCTCCATTCTGTTAAGCAAGGCTGGATGCCTCAGAAAAGTCACAGTTTCCTTTGTCCTTTACAGATGGCCATCACAGCAGTGACCCTTGGAGCTCCTCCAGTGGGATGAATCAGCCTGGCTACGGAGGGATGCTGGGCAATTCTTCTCATATTCCACAGTCTAGCAGCTACTGTAGCCTGCATCCACACGAACGTTTGGTAAGGCAGATTCTCATGGCAGTGGGGATAAGACAGCTGGTTGATTAAATCCAGTCCTTGTCTTTCCATGCGTGTACACAAGGACTCTCCAAATGAATGCAACCTTGTACACACCCATTATGTTTGCAGTTGTATTGTTCCTATAATCAAAGGGGGGGTGGGGACGGAATCGGATCACCTTTGTAAGCACTTTCGGGTTCCTTGTCATTGTTCTTCTGTTCATTGTGCTTTGTTCTGTGCTTTCTTTATCACACTGTCAACTTCCTTTGTTACATAAGTGCACACTGTATTTCAGTTGCAGAATCCAGCTATGGCTGTTCCTTTTTTTCTTTTTCTTTTTTCTATTTGTAGTTTTGAAGGCTCTACTGCAGGGGGCAGAGTGACAGTCAGTAGACTGTGCGGGTAGTGATATTCATGGGTATTTCCACTTCCCCTTGACCAGCTTCTCTCACTGCTCACAGCTTTGATCTGTTATGCCACACTGGAAGAAAGAGTTCCTTTTTCTTCACCCTCCCGTCAGTAACAGCAACCATGGGATTTCTGTATAGAGCAGATTCCAAATTTCCTATTTTTAGTTTTAATTCCACAGCCCCAATCTTCTACTGATAGTCTGTTTTGCCTCATGCCAGTTGAAAACTGCTGGAGAATGTTACTCTTTTTTTTTTTCTTGTATTACTAACGTATCCACTCTGCCCATCACCTACACTCACCCATCCTAATATTAATTACTTTTTATCCTGGAGGAAGCAACTCAACCTGATGTTTTTCTAGCCTCAGAGCAACCACAGCCAAGAATCCGCTTGTGAATGTAAGTCTATCATTAAATGGAGGAAAGAGGACTTCTAGATCATGAGTTAGGTTTGCGATGCAGATCAGTTAAAAGTGAGTCCCTTGTGCAGTAACCTAACTTTGGAAAGGCATGGACATCTATTCCTATAGGGTTATTACCAGTCCACTTAGTATTAGTAGCCTTTATATCATTTCTCTTCATCTTAGAGTTTCCCTTTTTTTCTAATACACAGGGTTATGTATGTTTCTTTCTCTGTCCTCATATAGGATATAGTACTTCCTAGAATTCTGTAGTCTTTCTTTTGCTCAACCACTAGAGGCATGGAAAAAAAATGACTTATATCCTATTTGAACAACCTAAAATATCCCAGGAGTTAGCATTTCTGAATTACTTGAATATGCCTATTTATTTAGTCCGAGTTGACAGAGACACTTTGTGGTCAATTAACCTATCCGTTAGTGAGAGACAGATGAAGGTAGAATTGGCCTTTTATATTACCTCCTAAGTGTGAATGTGTAAATCACAAACTATCTCAAAGTTCAGCACATTTTTTACTCAATAGCAGATGATTTGCTTTCAGATTTTCTCTTCTCCCGCCTCCTACTTGGAGGAATTAGAGTGAAAGCTTAGAGAAATATCAACTATTATTACACTAGAATGTCTTCTTGGCTAACATTTTTATTTATCCATTATCAGTTTCCACTTCTCTAAGGAACTCATGATCAAATCTACATGTGCCCCATGAGCAAGGAAAGTTTTGATTACACGTAAAAGATTTTGGCAGTATTCTAATATGTTGGAACTTCAGTCCTTTTAAGAGTTGTCCACCTGACATTTATTTTTCTTCTCTTCTATATTTCTTTTTTCTTTCCCTGTCATGATCTAGAATTTTGATTTAGACAGTTTCATTTTATCCCAAATTCACTGCATGGGGGAGGTATCTTTAAAATATGCTCAAATGCACACAAAAATGTAACTTTGTAAAGGAAACTGCACTTCGAAAAAGTTTTGCTTAGTGAAAGGAAGGAAGATCATTTGGAGGGAGTAACCCAGTAAGTTGCATCAGATGCTGGATGTGTAATGTCACTTATCCATCACAAACACAGGGTTTTTATTCTTATTTTTTTAAATATTTTTAATTGATTTCTTTACAGAAAGGAAGGGAGAGGGACAGAGAGTTAGAAACATCGACGAGAGAGAAACATAGATCAGCTGCCTCCTGCACACCCCCAACCAGAGATGTACCCGCAACCAAGGTACATGCCCTTGACTGGAATCGACCTGGGACCCTTGATGCTCTATCCACTGAGCCAAACCAGTCATGGTGGGTTTTTATTCTTAACATGATCATATAGCAGATTTTAGAGATTAGGGGTTTTGTTTTTTTTAAAGGGCTGAATGAATTATGTCTCTGGCAATGTATCCTAATGAATTTTCTCATTGGTAGTTTCTCACTGGAAACTGTTGAATTGTTATATCGAGTGATTACTGTCATTTCAGTAACCATTGGGAAATATTTTGAAGTGACATTAAAACATCTGACCCTGGCTGAGAATAATTGGAGTACATAGTAGGCAGTTGGTGTCTTGTCACTTGAAAATAATGGCAGTTCCTTACAATGTTCACCTGGAGTTTTGGGCCAGTGCCATAAGGAACAAAGAGATCATTTGAGGAAGAGAAGAGAGCTTTCCTGGTGGTGTTTTGGGTGTAATATAGCCAAACTTTGTATTGTCTCTAAAGGTAAAACATTTTAGACACATTACTGCCAGCTTCACTTTATACCACGTTATAAGAGAATGAAATTATAAAGCTTAAATCCACACATTTTAGTAGCAACTGTCAGGTACCTAATTCTGATTCTTCAGATTCTACAGTTTCAGCCTCTGCAACACAATCCCACGGCTAATCACTACTGTGCCCTAAATGTGCGCACGGAGCCACTCAGAAGAATGGAGTTTGTGGTTGAGCTTTGGAATGGTTCTTGTAGAAGGTTTAAGTTTGGAATGACTTGACAGAGTTCATTCTAAAAATAGGAGGAAGTCCTTGCCGTCTGTCATGGTTGAGGCCTGATGAGTAAGGTAGTCCTAGGAGTCAGGAATGTTCGTATGAAGGAAGTTCTGTTGTCTTTATTTTTTGTAACATAAACCCTTTCCCTAGTGATTCTCAATCAGGTTTGATTTTTGCCCCCCAGGAAACATTTGAAATGTGTGTGTGTGTTGTGGGTACGGGGGTAGTTGCAACTGGAATCCAGTATATAGAGACCAAGGACTCTGGTAAAAATGCTACCCACAGTAAAGAATTACCTGGTGCAATCAGTAGTGCCAAGGTTGTGAAACACTGCCTTACCCTAACCCCCCAATTGTATTCTTAGTGTGTGCTACCAATTATTATAGTTCCTTCATTTTTTATTGTTTCCACTATCACGGATGTCCCCAACTCACCTTCTCCTAGTCCTCTCCCCCCTTCCTCTGACTATCACCACACTGTTGTTGTCTGTGTCCTTGGGCTCTGCACACATGTTCTTTGAGTGGCCTCTTCCTATGTGTTCTATGACTGACCTCTGTCAGACTGTTCCATGCGCCTCTGGTTCTGTTTGGTCCGTCATACAGATTCCACATGTGAGTGAGGTCAGTCTTTGAGTGATCGACCCATAAAAGCATCACTAATGGGAACATTTTCACCACTTACTCTATCCATAGATTCTAAATACACTCTCTTTGGCCATTAAAGGTAAAAATAAATAGTGGGCCGAAACCGGTTTGGCTCAGTGGTAGAGCGTCGGCCTACGGACTGAAAGGTCCCGGGTTCGATTCCGGTCAAGGGCATGTACCTTGGTTGCGGGCACATCCCTGGTAGGGGGTGTGCAGGAGGCAGCTGGTCGATGTTTCTCTCTCATCGACGTTTCTAGCTCTCTATCTCTCTCCCTTTGTCTCTGTAAAATATCAATAAAATATATTTAAAAAATAAAAATAAAAGTGAGGTTTGTAAAATAAATAAATAAATAAATAAATAAATAAATAAATAAACAAATAAATAAATAGTGGGCATGTGAGGCCGTAGCACTTTATCATACTTCCCCTTTTGCTTGGTAGTAAGCAGGGCAGACAGAATTAACAGACAGACAGTAGCTGGACTAAAAGAGACTAAGAGGACCTCTTGTAGTTGATCCCTGACTACTCTGCAAGAGACGTGATTCACATTTCACTGATATTCTCTGTGGAGTATTTATTATGACTTCGAGTAACAGTAGTTTTCATGATATTTTTTCTTGAAAAATAATCGAGTTATAAATCTCATTGATTGCTTTCAGCATCTCATATTCTGTGAGTCTCTAAAAATAACTGATTTGGTGCATTGCATGGGTTTTCCCATTAAAATCTGTGGAAAAGAACTTTTCTTTATAGTCTCAGAAGTCTTAACCTTTTGTCAAATCCTGAATCACTGCCCATGTTTAAGGGGTGTAAAATTTGCACTGATTAAATAATTTTTTTACTGTGTCATTCTATAATTACTAATAGTTATTTAAATAGTTTTTATGATATTTGCCTCTGTTTTGATTTTTGCATAGTTGGGACTGGTTTATAAAGTTTCTCTATTCATGGAGCAGAACTGAAGCCTCTTTATCTTTCATTTTCTTTTTCCTCATTCTTTCTCCACTTTATGATAGTCTTTAGCTCCTGAGCAGAAATAGCTCTTCTAATTTTGGTGTCTGTGGCTTATTCAGAGTTTCAGATTAGCTCTACTATTCTTTGGAAGAAATTTCAAGGGACTACTTGGGGTATCCTGTGAGTAGCAAGTAGAAATGAGTTTAACAGGTAGCAAAAGGAAATTTTCAGTCATGCAAAGAGGTTCATGAAGCTTAAAAGTTTGAAAGGTATTCTTGGGAACTTGGAAAAGTTCAAGGGCATTATGTCAACTTTTACACTGAAGTTGACCTTTCCTTTGGACTGAGTGTGCAGAAGTAATATTTTCAAAAGCATGGATGTGGCAGACTTGGCTCTGAAACAAAGTTTCATTTTTCAGACTTTTTTAGTTACCTCTCAGATAACTAGCATTTCAATCCAGTATTTATCAGACACCAGTAGCCAAGCGTTCATTGGACATATAGGGTAATCAGGTGTTCGGCACTCGGTAGCACGCTGTGGGATGCAGAGGTATAGACTGTATTCTCTCCCTTTAAAGAGTTTACAGTGTAGATGGAAATGCATGTGTGAGAGAGCACAATGAAAGGCAGCAGAGCATTGTTAAATGTCTCAGTGAAAACGTTGTCAGTTCGTTAGGGAATCGGAGAGGAGAAATCTTGGAAGAGCTGGAAGCAGGGAGGAGTCATCAAGGAGGAGGCAGAACCAAGATGGGCCTCTCAAAATAAGAGAAAATACCAAGACGCCAGGGTTTCACACCTTGTGAACAGGTCGCTGGGTAGCACCTGATTTGCCAACCTCCCAGGCACTGTGATATGCCCCCCCCCAAAAAAAAAGCAGCTTATTTAGACAACCGGTGTAATAATGTAACCCAAAGCCAAGCCTTAAGCCAAATGATTCTGTAAAGGTGATCTTTCACAGTCAACATATGAAGATTACTAGTGGAGTGGACGTATATAAAGAAAGAAGTCAAATAGTTCTTCTCAGTTCACTTGTTCTCATTTAATGCAGCACAGTCATTGAGTTAGGGCTTTACATATTGATGGTTCGGAGAGCGATCTAATCATTAGCACTTTTTAATTTTTTTATTTATCATGTGTCCTTGATGGAGTTCAGAAAGGTGATCAGTTTTGGCAGGAAAAGACCTGAGACTGGTTACTCTTTGCCAGTTAGTGTTCAGGAGGTCAGGATGAAGTGCAATGTAAACCCTGTAGGTCACCATGTTGTTTTTATCATAGAATCTTTCTTACTTGATCAATAGGCCCTGCAAAGAACTAATAATAGCAGTGCTTTTTTATGCTGTTAAAGTCACAGAAATGCTTTTTAAAAAATAAAAAAAAGTTTTTATTGATTTCTGGGAGAAGGAAATAGAGGGACAGAGAGCTAGAAATATCTATGGTGAGAGAATCATCAATTGGCTCCTCCTGCACTTCCCCTAGTGGGGATGGAGCCCACAATCTAGGAATTGAACTATGACCTCTTGATTCATAGATGGAGATTCAACCACTGAGCCATACCAACCAGGCCACAGATATGCTTTTAAACAGTAATTTTTAGATTTAGAGATTATAATCACTTTTCAGTATCCTACATTGCCATCATTCCCCTAGATTTGATGCAAATCCCAAACTGCTGTCTTTGTGTTTTAATATTTGAAAAATGAAAACTGACAAATCTAAGCAAGATGTATTCTTCAATATGTTGAAAATTCAAGGGCTTTCTCCATTGCAGAAGGAAGTGTTATAAAACTAACCCACTAAATATTTCATGGTTGAAAATGGCCTCCTTTTTCTGCTTCTTGCTACAGAGCTACCCATCACACTCCTCAGCAGACATCAATTCCAGTCTTCCTCCAATGTCCACTTTCCATCGTAGTGGTACCAACCATTACAGCACCTCTTCCTGTACGCCTCCTGCCAACGGGACAGACAGTATAATGGGTGAGTTTTGGAAACGCCAGTTCTGGTACCAACATTCAATGTCAGGATTATAATGAAAGATCTCCCCCCCCATCCTCCCCTATAATTGAATAGCAGTCAGGGGGTGAATGTTTGTCACATAACCGAACAAACAAATGAACCGAACAGAAATAGTCATTTGCTTGACCATCATCACATTTTTTTCCACAAGAAACTAAAATGTGGCTGCTTTGCCTATTCTAATCAGATTTAACAGGACTTAAATACACCAAACCACCTTGCTTCCCATACTCCCAAACAGCAAGCAAAGTGAACTTTTATATAAGACATACCATTGAAGACCAATAAGATAGAGAACATGATGTCTCTTAATAGTAATTACTGACGATTGCCCAGATTCAGTCACTGTGCTGTGCTCTCAGCCATGACACGCCAAGGTCTTCTGCAGATGGGTTCATGTGAAACTGACAGGCAAGTAGTCATAACTGGATGAGCTCCGCCTTCAGAAGAACGCTGCATAGTGAAGTCCTTCAGAGGGAAGAAGTGTCCCTCCCTCATACAACAGGAGATGTCTGGGCATCCGTGGGACAGAAGTTATCTGTCACTTTTTCTCAAGTTAAGAGAAAAATAAGTGAAGGCAGAAAGTTGCTGCCAGATTAGCTGAGCCATCCTCCACCTCTCATTTCCCATGCTGTCCATTGTGGTCTTCTCCCGAGGACAGATGGCTCCCCGTCACACTCTCCCCTCGAGGGAGGGTAGAGCTGGCAGGATGTCTAGCTGCCCAGGGAAGAAAGAGTTCAGGTTGGGGAGGAGGGAAGCACCCCCTTTGGAACTGGCCTCTGTCTTTGTTCCCAGCACTGCAGCCCGATGCTTCAGGGCCCTGTTCAACCCCAGGCTTCACTGATTGCCACCGCACTGGCTCTAGCTCAGGCCCATCCCCTGCTGGGGCTTGGGGTCACTTCCAAGGAATCACTGATGAGAATACTCACTGGGTGTTTTGGAGAGGAGAATGTGTAACAATAATCCTGCAGCTACTATTAGTTATTTGTAGCGTTTTCATTTTCCTTAGTCTGTAGAACTTTGGGAATGGTTTTGAATCACTTATGTGGGAGGTTGGTTTGTTTTCGTGGTTTTTTTTTTCTTATTAAAAAAAAAGAGATGCATTTTGAAGTGTTGCAAATATAATCCTGCCTAAATAATACAATCTCTGTTTATTCCATAATATATTTCTCACTTGAGATGAGCCATCTATCAGCCCTTCACTATCATGTCTCATTGAGAAGCAAATAGGGATTTCCATTTTTTATAACTTTTCAGAGTTTCTACAAATGTGTTGCATGAGTTTGACCTTGGGGGGGCTCTGGACTACGGTCAGATGGGGACATTTTGTAGCCATCAATGCAGTTTTGGAATATTTGAAAAAAACAAGAAGAAAGAAGTGCAGAACTGAAAGAGTGAGAGAAGCATATTTCACTTCAGTGTGTGGTTTGGCACATGGAAAGCCCCTTTCTGTAGTCATGAGGTCTAGTTATAAAGCAGGCTGATCGGTCACTCATCCTCTTACATGGCAGATTTCCTGTCTACTTGTGGTTTGAGTAATTTTCTTTTTTAGGAAGGTATAAAGGTGGAGCAAACGCTTGAGTTGAGGAAAGCATACTTAGGCACTGTTTGAAAAAAAACAAAAAACGTTTTGTTAATTAATTTGCAAAACAGTCTTCCTGGGAGACAGGCACTAGACTTAGGAAGAAATACATTGCGAGAGCGCAATCTTCGTCCCTGGGCTGTGGTTAGCAAAGCCATGCATCTTGGTGGGAATGGGATGTGCCGTAGTAAACCATCACTGGCTCATAGAGGAACAGGAATGTCTCCTCTCCTTCATTGGGCCTGGGCGGTGTGGCGCTCTAGGCAAAAGATGGACTTAACTGGTTTAAGTGGAGGGAGAGTCTAGGTAATAATTAGGAAGCTGTAATTTTAAAAGAGAAAAAGTATGAGATTTTTGGAACCTAGAAAAGGAATATTTTTTAGGCAACACATTATTACATAAATTATTCCATAACCATGGGTGTACTTGTCAAAATCTGCTGGTAGGATGTGAGAAAGCTTTATAATCTTTTCAGGAGATAAGCAGACATGGTAATTCAGCATTTTGGAAGGACCTGCATAAATACAGTTATGAATTCAGGGTTACTCTAAGAGAGAAGACTCATGTTCTCCCTTAAAACATGTCTTCCAGTTCCTCCAGTTAAATGCAGAGGGAAATTTGGGTATGATAATAGGCTTCCTGGTTGCATCATGTCTGTGTGACTCAAGTTTCTTTGCACTTTAATTCTCTTAGGTTTTGGCTTGATTTTCAGAGGGTGGTAGAAGTCAAGGATGGCAGCATGTCTGTATAACAAGAGAAGATTTCTCTTCAGTTACTAATGCTTCCCTAACAAACAGTATGGGCTAATAGGATACATCTGTAGACTTTTGAAAATACTTGGCATATATTCACTCATTCTGAAATGCAGGAAATAAAGAAATATTACATTGCCTGTATCGCAAAGAACAAACAGAGCTAATTAAATAATTGGTAAATAGGGAACACATAGCTTGACACATGTTTAAGATTACACACATGATTCTGTAGAAAATGGCTGTAAGCAATACTAATGCCGTAAGAATGGGGTTCAAGCGCTAACACATGGACATCAGATTTTTCAAGTTTTCTTGGTGTAAAGTTGCAAGGCAGTGCAATCTTTTAATGAGCAACATTGATGTCTTAGGAAGCTGTTTTTTTTTTCTTCAGTTCAATGGATTATTGGCCCATTTCTCAGTTTCATGTTATAATGTCTCTTCCTGGTGGTCAGCAATTGTCCTGAACTGGTCATAGGAGAACAGAGCGCATGCGGCGTGAGATGAAAGCTCTGGAACTATTGGAAGGCAAGCCCTCTGAAGCCAGGCTCCCTGGCCTCTAGTTCTGTTCTCTGCATTTCAGAGACAGAAGATGCTCGCTGGGGTCTCGGATGGCCCGTGTTTGATTTGAAGGAATGATCATTGTTTCTTGTGGGTTTTGTTTGTTTGTTTATTTCCTTTTTAATTCCCAGTGTCATTTTTTTTAATAAACCCTTAAGAAGGATACATCTTACTTAGATTATATTAATGGTGGATTTTTTTTTTGTGACACATCCATCCATGGGTTTTTGAAAGAATTAGAAAGTATTTCACTTGTTACACTGAATACGCATTTTCCTCTGAAGCCTGGCCAGCACACTCTGGAGATTACACCGGGCATTTCTGAGTTTGAGGGATCTGGACATGTATGCGTATAATGCAGGGACACAGCATGGGTTCACACAAGTTAGTTAACTGATGGAGCACCCAGGAAAGGAGAGAGGCTGAGGCTGAGGGCTTCAGGAGTTTCCAATTCCAAGCCCTTCAAACGTTATCCCTAAACCCTCTCAGCATTATCCAGCTGAGTGCATCTCAGAGGAGGAAGTCTAGTGAGTTATTAAATACCAGCTGTAGGGGATAGAAATGTGTAGAGGTGAGCAGCCATATACACTTTTTGTTATATACGTGTTTCCTTCCTACCTGCGATCTCCAGTAGCCCTTCCTGCTCAAAAGCATTGAGGCAACTACCTCTCACACGGCTGACCCTTCTTGGGGAGGAGAGAGCTGCGGCTCCCCATGGGGCGGTACCATTTCTTCCCGCTCCCAGGGTGTGACTGCTTGTTGTTTGGGCTCTACACCCTCCCTTACCCTCAGAGGGAATCGGCCATTCCACCCGCGCAGTGCTTACAGTAGCTTGATTGGTCTTTAACTGGCCTGCTTGCTCATACAAGGCATTTCGCATGTTTTTAACCTCAAACCAAACCCTGTTGAAGGAACAAACTACCAAGATGGATTTAAGACAACACATGCTAAAGACCACCCTGGAATATCTATCCGGTTCGTGAACTAATCTGGTTTACCACTTTCACTGCTAGTGGCATGTTTGTGTGCCATGAAGCACTTGAGTATGTGGCCTTTCTAGCAGAAACATGTCGATTTCCCCTTGGGGCCTTGGCTTCACTGTGACTTTAATATATTAAAGTTGTCACATAGATTCACTTCGTCCTTTACAAGAATTCTGAGCCTTCAGATAGAGTTGGGTGATGGACGGGCACAGAGCATGAGAGTAGTTACAGAGACCGCTGGCGGAAAACAGTGACCTGGTTTGATTTAAGTCTTCTTGTCCGTTTCCGGCACCAGTCCCGGGGCCCAGCTTTCGCCCTGAATTTCTAGAAATCCCTCATACTATAAGCTAGTGCATGATAGCCTAAATTTGAGGTTTAATTGCAGAATTAGATTCTGTAGGAATGCTGGAGATGCTCCTTCTTTTGTTGTATTTCTAGTCACACTCAGGCCACTGTCAGGATGCTTTTACTAGTTTGTGAGGCTCACTTGCACATAGTTCAGGGGGAAAAAACTAAATTTTAAAGCTGTCATCTTCTTTCAGGCAAATACACGATAAAGTACACTTTTCATTCTTTTGGTATCTCTGTGATGCTCCCAGCCTGAGGTTATGGGTGTGTACTAAAGGGGCAACATTTTCGCAATTCTGGTTTTCAGTAGTCAGTCCCCAGGCGCCACTCCTTCCTGGTGTTTTGATGAGGGTGTGTCCTAATGGGAATTGCCATTTCCCCAAAGCTGAGATTGAGTGCCGGGGTGGTCCGCCTGTATCGGAACCCCTTCCTCTGCTCCGTGTCTAGCCAGCAGCGGCACCTGCGCGCAAGCCAGCTGAGCCGTGCTCGGGTGGCTGGCGGTGCCGAATCCTCCTACAGAATTACAGTTCCTCTTAGTCGGTGCTCATCTTCCACTCTGGTGTATTTTGCTACCCTGCTTAAAGACAAATTCTTTTTTCCTCTTGAGCAAGAGAAGTTGACTAGAGCTAAAATATCTGCAGAAATCAGCCCAGTCTTTACCAAGTAGGGGCAATAGTTTTCATCTTTATATGTCATATGGGCACTTGGGGCTAGAATAGTCATCAAGTCCTGTCACCTGGAGGCCAAACGGTGGATTTGATAAGCACCACGTTAATTAGAAGTGAGGGTGGCTAAACATGACCCATTACTTAGTATAAAAAGAAATTATAATTTTGAGAATTAATACTGTATTCTCCGTCTGATTATCTGTGTCCTTTGACATGTCAGTCGCACAAATAAAAAGAGAACTCTTTAGCAGAAGGACCCATGTCGCCTAATACGCTCAGGGACTCTAGAAAATGAGTCTTCTCCAATGTTTCCTGGAACCGAACAAAAGGCATTCCAAGCAAAGGGGCAAGCTGGCCCAGGAAACCGCTTTGAAATTTAAGCCCTGGATTCCTCACTCCAGCTGCCGCTGCAAGGTGGAATGGCTGCCTATTAAAAATAGTCTATTCTTATCAGCAGCCTCCATGAGTGGCCTGTTAGTTTTCGGAATCATTTTTATGACAAGGTGAGGTAAGGAGTTGATCCTATTTTTTTATTCTACCTCCTGGGTTCTAGCATCCCCCTCTGTTTAACAGGCACTTAATACAAAGTTTAGTATGAATGTGATCATAGTAATTATATATTGTTTCTTGTAAAGTGTGATTTTTGTGTGTGTTACATATAATTAACTTTTTTTTAATGCTCCTTAAGTATTTCTGTTGATTTTCAGTTCTGTTTGGTTTCATGAAAAAATTATTTTTAAACACTCATTATCTTAATTTTAAAGTTGTTCAAAGGGAGAATTAATCTTTTGAAAGCCACAATGCTAGCAAATGTTATCTGTAATTGAAATAGTATCTTGTGCTACTTGGGTTTCAGTTCTTTTTTAGATAATGTAATTTTTCCATTGTGGCTTTGCACTTACATATCATGAAGGTCTATTTCGTAATTAAGCAGATATCACAAATTATTTTGACTGCTAGATCTAATTTTAAGTATATGTGATAATGTCACTTCTACAAAAATTATATATATCTGAATTTCTAGAAATCATACATATAATAATATGTAAACCAGCTGGAAAATATTACTTCTCTCCATGTTTCCAAAATATTTATTATTTTTCCATTTAGAATTGTCTTTATTTAAAAAAGTAAAACTCCTTAATACAACAAATTTAATTCTCACGCCATATAAAATTTAATTTATCTCTTCCACTAAGTATTTTTAATACTCTTGATATCTATAAGTTCCTTCCACTGGCTCGGCATGATGTCAGACCCCATTTCAAAGATTGCTTCCACTTAAAATCCTTAGCCCTAGTAGCCAAGCCTTTTAATTCCCTTTGGAAATTACAGACTACAGCTTCGCTTCTTCTAGGACAATGTCAGCTACTTTTTAATGGTACAGTTTCCATTTGAGTCTGTGGAATGAAAATGAGTGTCTTGTCCAAAGGTGACTGTGTCCGTTTTGCCATCTATGAGTGTCCTTTCACGTTGAGTAATAGCACATGAATATGGGGGTGGGTTTTGTTAATCAAATAAAACACACATCAAAAGACCACTAACTGATCATACCCAACATGTGAATATGTAAAAATAGCCAGCAGAATTCAACTGTGCTAAGCAGAGGTCAGGGGCCTGGAGCTGTAATGTGGAGAAGGGGAGAAGCTGACCCCTGGGGTCCGAGCTCGACTCCACTTCACAGACTGGACATGGAGACACATTGCCAAAAAGCTGCTTTCTTCCGTCAAGAATAGGGCTGCAAATTAAAAATAAATAAATAAAAGTAAAAAAGTATTCGTGACATGAAGTTTTGCTTGGATTAATCTGTTTTCTCCTCTTATTTCACCAAGTATTGAAAAACTATCTTCCGCTGGAGTTTGGTGGGTTTTATTTAAAATGGCTGTAGCATAGCACACACGTGGGCGTTGTGCTGACACTGAAGACCTCCGAGGAACACTGGCTGTCCCATTGTGTAAAGGCAAATTGCCTTCAAAGTCACTCGATGAATAGAGCTGGCTTTGAATTATGCACTTGCACCTCTGTCTTGTTATTAATAGCACTCTTTGTTCATCTATTTTGTAGATAAAAATACCAGTGTTTAAGATGGAGCGATAGCTTCCTGATTATGTAGACTGATTTTATCTCCAGCATCTGAGGGCACGCTGACTCCTAGTTGCACAACAGTTCAAGTTTTTCTTTTAAATTTCACTTAAATGTGTGGAGGATACATGTTATTTCAAATACTAAAAATATTTTCTCTCCTAGGCCTGTTACAGATTTGTTGTTGTTGTTTGATTATGTTTACTGTGGAACTCTGAGAGGGGAAGTCCTTCTTTTTATTTCAAAGGAGGTGTAAATTATGCCTGAGGAGAATTCAGTTGACTATCTAAACTATAAAGAAAAGCCAAACTTTGAGGACTTAAGACACCCGAAAGTACAGTCTATTTCATAGCAATGAACTAGCATTCACCGCTACACATTCCTAGGCAACAAGCCTGAAGGTTATGGCAACTAAAAGGCTATATCTTTAAACCAAGGTGTCAGGTTTATATCTTATCCTGTAGAAAATGTAACATGAATATATTTGACATCTACCTCAGCAAACAAATTAATGCTAATTAAAAATTAATGTGTCATAATTAGCATTAAAAAAATGCAATTACGTTGTAAGTAAATGGACCAGGAGTAGAACACTGTGAGACGTCTCACCGCCTGGCTTTTCATGCTCTGCCTTTTGTTTTTGCAGCAAACAGAGGAAGCGGAGCAGCAGGCAGCTCCCAGACTGGAGATGCTCTGGGGAAAGCACTGGCTTCGGTGAGGCAATATTGACTTTGGACTTCCTACCTAGCATTGTGGGGGCCTGAACTTTAGTCGGAAGTGGACACGTGGACTTTTATACACTGAATGGCAAAGAGCTTCGATTGTGGAAATGCTCGCTTTCTTGCCTAATGACCCCTGGAAAGTTAGAAGGGAGAGCTCTGCAGCTTCCGTGGCTGGCCGGTCCCTGCCATCGTGTCTCCTCGGTGCTGCCAAGTGGTACTTGGTTACAGGGTCTCGGATAGTCTCAGGTGTACAGATTTTCTATCTGGATTTCTTATTTTTCTCTAAAGTCCTATAGACCCTCCTTGACCATCTAAGACTGACTTTGCAAGGGGCAATTCTAAAGTACTTTAGAAAAGACATTTTAAAAGACCATAATTGCCCTCACCGGTTTGGCTAAGTGGATAGAGTGTCTGCCTGCTGACTCAAGGGTCCCAGGTTCCATTCCGGTCAAGGGTACCTTGATTGTGGGCACATCCCCAGTGGGGAGTGTGCAGGAGGCAGCTGATCGATGTTTCTAACTCTCTATCCTTCCCCCTTCCTCTCTGTAAAAAATCAATAATATATATATATTTTTTAAATAAATAAAATAAAAGAACATAATTGAGGTCTAGGGGAAATGGTCACACATGTGGCACCTGGGGACTCAGCTTCTCTGCCTTACCTGCCCACTGCCAAGAGGCTAGACTGGAAGGTGTCCTGCACGTTCACTAGTGACAGTGGCATGCCTTATTTGTGTGAGGGGGGGTGGGTGCCTGGTGTTGTCTTCAAAAGCTAAGCATGGTCATTTGCAAATGAAAGTGGAGATTTGTTGCTCTAACATTTTATCTCTTCGGTTGATTATTCCGTCCCATCAGGAGCATAAAATATGTTGGATTTCTCTTAACATTTTTACCAAGTAAACGTTTTTATTTAATCTAGGCATTGTTATGTCTTGGAATCAAATGCCTTAATCAAGTTGGACAGCAATCTCAGGGATGACTTGGTCTGGCCTGTTCTGTGTGTCTCTGTGGCTTGCTCGCAGCCAAGAGCCACGGGTGGCAGTGGGAGGAAAAGGACTAGAGAAGTAGTTTGCTGACCTCCAGTCCCCGTTTTTTCCGACTCCTAGATGACCTCAGTAATTCTGATTTCGAAAAATTAAAGTGGTTACGTATTGTTACTGCAGTTGATCGCTATATGTACTTTGTACGTTGTAATTTTTAAATGGATTTCATGCCTATCTCGCAGTTGACAAAATAGTTGATTGTTTGTTCCTAATAATGAGAATTTCTTTTTTTTCTCCCCATTGTCTTAAGATCTATTCTCCAGATCACACTAACAACAGCTTTTCATCAAACCCTTCCACTCCTGTTGGCTCTCCGCCTTCTCTCTCAGGTACTGTCCTTGCTCCCACGCCTCGCAGTGCCCGCTGGTGAGTGACGGCCCCTGGGCTTCCTGCCCTGGGAGGGGAAGCCCCCTCCCCTCCCTCCGCAGGCTCCCACACCATTCCCCAACACCCAGAGCACAATCATTGACACCCAAACTTCTCTTCAAATTAGATGGGGGTTTTTAAAAAAATGTACAGGCATGTGGGAAACTTATATCTGAAAATCTTCCTGGCTCTTTAGAAGATACTCCATAGAATAACATGTTCTAATAACGCATCTCAAAGGAGACCAGGTAGTACATTTAGCCTTGAACATGACTGCAGTCATCAGATACAGATTATCCAAGAGGCTCTTTTCCCACAGAAATCTTAGACTTCCCACATCCCCTCTTTGAAGTCCGTGTCATTGGAATGTTTGAGGAAACTATAATCTTGTGAATAAATTGGGAAGTGTGCGGAGTAAAAGGGGATGCCTGCCTTTAAAAAGAACAAATTAACGTGCACTGTGGCTTCAGGTAACACAATGGAAGCTCTTAGGTTACGTGAGCAAAGCAGAGGTCCGTCTGAAGGGCTCGCTGCCCTTCCGGGGTAAACACTTCCAGAAGGTCCTGCCCGGTGCCTGTCTCCGCACGCTGGAGAGAGGGCAGGTGGCTTCCAGCACAGAACTAAGTCACATCTGTACCTCATTGAAACCTGACCTTTCTGTAATTTATGGCGAGTCACTTGCCGAGACGCTGCCTCCTCCATCCCTGTAGCAGCACTCACAGGGCCCACCGCAACCCAGCTCCCTGGTTTCAGGTCTCCACCGAGCTTCCGGAGGCAGGGTTTGATGTCAGCCTTCCCAAGCCCCCATTGACATGAGGAGTTAGTGTGGGGGGGAGGGGCGGTCACAGCATAGAGAGGGGTGGCTGGACACTTAAGTCCAAATGCCCAGAGAGACAGAGTTGAGACAAAGATGATAGGAAGGGATGCTGCAACAGCAGGGAGGCATCCCCCAGGATAGGATAGAGAAGGCAAGGGGAGCTCAGCGTGATGCGTGAGCTCAGCGTGAGCTCAGCGTGCCCACCATGTTGTTCACTCTGGAAAATGACACCAGCCCCTTATGCAGGCCAGCATCCCATGAGGCCCACGAGGAGGGGTCTGAACAGGGACAAAGAACCCCATGTGCCCCGTTCCAAGCAAAACAATTCTAATGTTGTCTATTTTATAATGTTGGTGGGAGGGAGGGGGATTCTAGAGTCTAATAAAGCTTGAGAACCACTATCTTAGTCTAATGCTTGAGGTTAAGTCTGTAACAATACCGGAGAGCAAAGATCCAGGTGCTCACAATTCTGCCTCTGCGCTCCAGGATAAGGGGGGGCCGAAAGTAGTGGTGCACACATTGTGCCAGAAAACGCCCCAAATACTCTGAGCCTGAGAAGGGTGCTCTCAGGGAAAGACTAGAAGCAAGGCCATTGCCGGGCCCTGGTCACCCATCCTGGAAGGCCACCGGCGGCAGGGAAGGGCCTCGTGAGGATGTCGTCTTCACACTGAGAGCTCCCTCCAGATTCTGTCACTGAAAGTAATTGGACAAAATACTCTGTGTTCCTTTAGCATCAGAATACACACACAGGCACACCCAGGAATGACAGGAGAATGAGTATAAAGTGCTCACTGTGCCGGGCATGAGATTTCAGTGAAATCGCAGGTTTTATTTCCCTTAATACTTGAAATTATTTATCTTCTATTCCGAGTGCATATTATTTTACATTTAAAAGGAGCATGGTAGACATGTAATATTTATTATAGCGGGCATCTTTCTTTACCCGCAGGTTTAGCGAATCATAAAAAGAAAAATTATTTTCTTCAGAAGAAACTGCTTACTTATTACTGTTGTTAGGTTGAGTTTTTAAATTTTTGGTTCCGTGGATCCCTGCCAACTAATCTTATTTCCTTAAAAAGTTTCTGAAGGCTTATTGCTTCTCAAGGATCATTTTAAAACCAAGTCACAAAGCTGTTTTCCATTGGGGACAGAATTTTGGTTTAACAAACTGGCCTTGCAAGGAGGCATAACAAAGCCTGTCCCACCTCCCCCCCCCCCACCCTGGGTCCCTTGCACTCTTAAAAGGACCTTGACTATGTAGTGACAGTTTTCTTCAAAGGATCATTTCTCTAGCTAAAAATCCCCCTTTTAGGAAGCTTGAGAGAATTCTGAGTCTATGTAGCGTCTCCATGTCTTACATTTAAGATGCTTTTCGTGACCCAGAATTTTGGGGTGGGAGGTTCACCCTAGGGTCCATGTGGAAATCAGCAATGAGAGAACCGTTTGAAGTGTCGGTGAGGTTGCTTTTGCCATGATGTCGATCGCATTGTAATCCCCTTGTTCCTCTCAGCAGGCACAGCTGTTTGGTCTAGAAATGGAGGGCAGGCCTCATCATCTCCTAACTATGAAGGACCCTTGCACTCCTTGGTAAGTCCCCTGCTCATCTGGGCTCCAGCCACGTTCAGAGCCCGTTTCTCTCTCCGCTTCTAGCTCCCTCCAAGATTAGACTGTGTTTGTTCCTGTTTGTAGATTGTAGCCCAGATACTGCAGCCCTGTAAGCCCGGGACTTTAAAGATCTAGGACCAGATAGAAGATTAAAAATCCTGGAAGGACAGTGGCCCCTTCCCCTCTGGGGAAAGATCCCTGCCTGTGATTAGATTAATTCCCTGAGATGAGCCGCCGAAGTCCCGGCTAAGCTGTGTACTGCTCTACTTGAGGATCCTATATGTCTCTGCTCGGCTTCCCAGAATAGCACGTTTATAGGCATTTTCCTCTTGACCTTGGAATCAGAAGCCTGCTGCTGCTTCCTTGCTCACTTTGGTTCGCACAGAAACCTAGTAATGGCAGCACATGTCTGCTCTTCCAGTAGGTCAAGGCTGAACGTGTGCGTGGGGTTAACGAACATTATAAGTAGGTGGTGATTCAGTGTCTGACTCTCTAGGCCAGGAGTGGGCAAACTTTTTGACTCGAGGGCCACAATGAGTTCTTAAACTGGACCGGAGGGCCGGAACAAAAGCATGGATGGAGTGTTTGTGTGAACTAATAAAAATTGAAAGTAAACATCATTACATAAAAGGGTACGGTCTCTTTTTTTATTATTATTATTTCAATAGTTTAGAACAGCCATCCGGCCCGTTGGCCGTAGTTTGCCCACGCCTGCTCTAGGCTTTCTCAGGTCCCAGCGATGGGACTGGATATTCGCATGAAGCACCACCACTCAGCGCAGTGTCCAGTCCAGGCTGCGTATGAACCAAACCAGGAGGGGTAGCAACAAGGAGCTCTTCAGTGCTTCTGCGTTGTTTCCCTTCATTGAGGTGACATGGAAGAAGGCATGTATGTCTCTACCTCATTTAATGTCTTCTTGTCGGCGGTTCAGGGTTTCCCTCTCTCCTGGCTTCCTATTTCAATTAAGGAAAATCTAAAATTAGAAATACAAAGGTAGAGTTCCCCCCTTGTTCTCTCCCTGCTGAAGTGTATGAATCACCCAACTCTGCATGCGAGCCGGTAAATGCAACCACAGAGCCCCACTAATCTGCAGCCAGTGTTTACCGCCGTCACTGATTCTCTGGGACCCATCTATCAAAACTGGGCTTTGTCCAACGGAAAAACTGTAAAGACTGGGTTTAAAGTTGTGAACTACAGCTTTAGTTCCTTTAAATTCTCAAGAGGGGATTCGCACGCAGAAACTGCTCTCTCCTCCAGGAAGCTGTGAGCCAGGAAGGATGGTAGGCACATGTATTCTTTCTTTTCATGCTTACATTTACACTTGGAAGTGTATATACGTACGCATCCCTATTTTTAAAATTAAGAAGTGCAGACTCAAAGAAGTTAACAACTTTCCCAAGGTCATACTAGTCGCCATGCTAATAGTGTCAGTGAGGTCCTGTAACACCAAAGGCCACCAAACCAGAATGCCCCACACCGTAGACGAAGTGCATTAGACACACATTCTTCCTGTCAGGGTGGAATAATTAGAAATGGTTCTTCTCATACAGTAAAGCTGGCACATCTGTTTGCACAGCCCACTGAAAAGCAGAGCGGATTGAAGCATGGTGTAGTACAAAAGGACATTAGACTTGAAGTCAAAAGACTTAGATTTGAACCCCGACCTTATCATTTCCTGGTACTGTGACACTGATTAATTAATTCATTTTTAATTGCTTGGAGCCTCATTCGCACGTCTGTGTGGAAGGGGTAATATTGTCTCCCCTGCTTGCCTCACTCATGTAGCATGAGGGCCCAGTGGGATGTGCGATGTTAAAGTATACACTGGAGAGTCCCATGCAGATGTGTATTCGGTCTCATAATTTATCACACGGGGGAAAATGAATACACAACTGCATGTCCATGTTCTTCACCAAAAACCACGGTACAGACATTATCTGGATGCAGACAAGTTAGATCTTAATGGCTGGGATGATGAAGAAAGTTAAATTGGTTTTTAATCACATACTTGTATAAGGGAGTGAATTCTCTACGATAGTGAGGACTTTGAAATCATTTAGAAGCCCTGGTAAACATTAATTCAGTTCTTCGTGATTCTTCATTTGTGAAATCTCTCATACCCTGTTGGTTAACAGAATTTTTGTAAATTTTTTTCTGTGATTACTTTGAATCCCCACTTCCTTCTGCACACACACACACACACACACACACAAACAAACACACACTTGTACACACGCATGCACACACGTACATACTCATGAAAATATATAGCAAGAAACACAGGTGAAAATCAATAGTACTCAAGAAATTACTGTCTGTCTGTATTTACCCATCCCTGACTTGATAGCACTGTATCATATGTCACAGAAGAAACCAAGGAATATACCTTCAAGAAGATAATTTAATTGGGGAGCTATAAATAGGTCACCTTTTCATTGCTAATTTTTAAAAATATTTTCACCAATGCCTGTCAGAATGTTTCTTAAATTCAATAAATGTTTTTCTTTTCCAAAGTAAATCTAAATTCTCTTTCAAGCTAATGCAATATAGGTTAGCATCTGTACGCCCAAATGTCCTGGAAGAGTCACTGAATTTACTTTGTTTGTGAAAACCAACACTATGATTATAACATTAACATTTGTCACCAGTTGTCTAGGCAGGATGCTATTCTTATTATTATTTTAAGGAAATAAACTTCATTGGAAACATTTAGAAACACAAAGTAGGGTGCGTGTGAACTCAAGTTTTACTTATGTAACATAATCACTCATTTCAAACTAAATCAAATTTCACATCATTTATTAACCAACAGCAAAGCCGGATTGAAGACCGTTTAGAAAGACTGGATGATGCTATTCATGTTCTCCGAAATCATGCAGTGGGCCCCTCCACCGCTATGCCTGGCAGCCACGGGGACATGCACGGGATCATTGGACCTTCTCATAACGGAGCAATGGGTGGTCTGGGCTCAGGGTATGGAACCGGTCTTCTTTCAGCCAACAGACATTCACTCATGGTAAGTGATGAACTTCGTAGACTGTAGTTATTGTATAAAATTAGATTTTCAAATATGAACACTACTGCTGCTCTTTCTCCCTTTTTAAAATAGCTTTATTGAGGTATAGTCACTTAATAAGCAATTCATCCATTTAAGGTTTGTATTTCACTGTGTTTTAGTATAGTCACGGGGTTGTGTAACCATTGCCACACTCTAATTTTAGAACACTTTGCCCCCAGCAAAATGGAAAGAAATCCCCCATTGCCATCAGCAGTCACTCTCCATTCTCCCCCTCACCCCTCCAGCTCTTGGCAATCCTGATATAATTTTTCTGTCAATAGATTTGCCTAATCTAGGTTTTTCCTGTGAAATGTATGGAATCGTACAACATGTGGTATCTTTTCTGACTGGCTTCTCCAGCTTAGCACAATGTTTTCCAGGTTTATGCATGCTTTATCATATATCAGAGAGTCATCCACTTGTGTTGACAAACAATATTTCATTGTGTGCGTTGTATTTATCTTTGTTGAGTGATGGATATTTGAATTGTTTCCATTCTGGCTGTTATGCATAATGCTCGTATGAACAGTCATGCACGGGCTTTAGTGTGGGCACGTCTTCATTTCCCTGACATACATACCCAGGAGAGCATTGCCAGGTCCCCACTGGTATTTTAAGCTCTTCATCGTGGTGGCTTTGGCTAAAGGACCCAACCATCTTATGTTCATGTTACATTGCTGGCATTACAGATATGAATAGGTTGATTTTTTTTATTAAAGAAATGAATCAGTGCCTTTGAATTCTGAGTATGGGAGGCAGAAATATATGATGGGTTTGTCTGTCTAAATATCTGATGTGGGACTGTAATTAAAAGTGCACAGTGGTTTTTACCACTGCCTCTTCCCAAGTCTGTATTTGAATTCGGCTTAAGGAGATTTGTCCACATTACAGTTGGGATTTCAGTGCTGCCCACTGCTTTTGGTAAGGATTTGAGAGTGCATCCCTTTTTGGGATGGTTATGAAGATCCAGAGAATCTTCCTAACAAAATAGTAAGGGATGACACTTAATGAGGTCTGAATGGGTGGAGGATTGAATGTTATTAGTGATTCTGTGTAAGCCCATTCCTTACAAACTCCTACCTGAACAGCCAACACTTTTTTGTCCTGTTTCGTACCTTATAGACTTAAAAAGTTGCTTTCCTGTTATCCCTTAAAGTGTCTCTGGTTGAAAGGTGACTCCGAGAGGAGAAGGCAAACTAAGTGCAGGTTCTGAGGCTCCTTGCTCAGTCGTGTTGTTCTGCGTCCTTTCGACTACTCTTAGTGAAAGACAGAGCGGACCATCCTGGGAGCGTGTTATGGAAACCTGCAACCAATTTGAAACCAAAAATACTGGTTTATAAATAGAAGCAATGAACTCACTTCTAAGACGTGGAAAGATATTTTTGAATGCCAAAGCTAAATCATTTTTTTTGCTTTTCCTTGACCTCTACCCCAAGAATTCATCACTGAGTAAGAAATTGTTTGTCTATTCATGGCAGTTGCTAAGAGTTAACAAAAGGAAAATCTAGATTTTAATTTAGCTTGGCCTCAGGTAATGTGTTAAATACACTTGGGATGCATATAATATGAGATTTCAGTTTGTACAGCTCTTTTTAAAAAAAAAAAAAACGACAATGTTTAAACAATACTGCTTTTAATTAAGAAATCTGGCTTTATTAAAAGCCAGATCTGTGACTTATAACCATTTCTGTATATCTGCTCTCAATCAAGAGAAAAATGGTTTAATTTCTGTAGCTGCGTTCGTTTTGCATATGTTAAACGGATGCCACATGCACACAGGGCATTGCTTCAGAGCTGTTTTTCCCCCCCACAAATATGTAAAGTGTGCTCTTAAATACCAGATGTACGTTAAGCGATTCTTTAAAATAATAAACTCTACATAGATGCTGTTTGGAACTGTGTGACCTTTGAGTTGCCTCCTCTTTGAGGCTGACTCAGAGGTGGGATCGGAAGAGACTAGAATCCTCTTTGGAGACGGGAAGTGGGGTGGACTCAGGTGGAGGGGAAGGAGAAGAACAGGGAACTAATCAGCCAGCATTACACAGGAGTGTCTTTCACTTTGGAAAACGGTGCAGACGCAATAAAGCGGCTGGTTTTGCTGATGAGGAAAAGTTCTTGCCCGCTCCTCTGAAGACAGTTCTGATTCCATCAAGAACAACCACAGAAAACCCCCTTCCCCCCCACCCCACCCTACCCCATCCCCCTACCCTCCCATCCCCGCCCCAGAGAGGAGAGCAACTCCAGAGACATGACACGGCCACAACCTGCTGGCCTTTAAACCAAGTGGGACTGTGTGGTCTTTTTTTTCCCCCTTCAAAAATACTTAGCAGCCCCCACAATCCGGGCTCCTCCACCTGAAACTCCATCACATGTGTGGACGAGATCGGGCTGTCATTTTCTGGTGCACACTGGTATACATTTTCAAACAAAAGCCCGAGAACAAAGGAAATAGTTTCTGAATTTAGTCAGTCTGAAGTTAGCCTTTGACCAGTGGATGCATTCCACCATAAAAAGGAAGTTGAAGGGGAAAGAGGGGGAAGGAAAAAAAAAAAAAAACCATCCCCCTCAACAACAACAAAAAAATTCAAGGAGGATCCTGGTAATGTTTTCCACATTTGAATTTTAATACATGAAACAGGCTATAAACGCTGGCCAGCTGCAGTAAATAAAGTAGCAGTGGGAGGTATGCACCGGAAACCTCGGAGCAGCCCGGGGGACCTTCCTTCCCCACGACACACCTTCCTTTGCTGCTCTGCAGTGGGAGCAAGTGGCAGTAACGTAACACCGTCCCGGGCAGGTTTGGTTCTGAGCAAACCTCCTCTCTAGCCCTCCTTCCTAGTGCCTTCTGATTACAGAGCAGGCAGCCTCGGATCCTCTTGACCTCCCCACTCCTCTCGTTTCCTCTCCCTGCCTTCCGAAAATAAAAACGAAATGGCTTGGTAACTTGGAAGACGATTTAAGCATTTCTTTCTGCAGCAGCTTGAAATCGTGGCGGGGGGAAAAGCCGCGGTTCTGCATCGGCTATTATGTTATCTCATTTAATTGCTAACATATTGTACTTAGCTTTTGATTCATAAAATGTTTTCCTTGGAGTTCTGCAGTGGGCCTTCAGTGACTTACTGAGTATTAGCGGAATGAAAGGGACTTTTTCACAGCAGTGTGGCTCCTAACGCTAGAGCGAATGGTGTAAGACTCGAGGGCTTTCTGGATGAGACGGTTTGCCCATGCTCTCTCCTGCTCCAAGTCCTTCGCCAGCTTTCCGTTATCTACCAGGTGAAGACAGTTCTCTAGCCCAGCTTTTAAAGTCCCATTACCATTTACCAAAAACCTCATGTTTAGTTATTTCAATAAGTAAAAGCTTTTCCAGCAAGACCAGTCAGTGCATATTACCAGAATCTGCCCTGCACGTTCTTCCTGTGTACGTCTCTTATTTCTGTCTGGATTGGCCGGCTCTACCCACTCCTCTCTGTCCATCTCCTCCCACCATTCTCAAAGATCTGGCTCCAATTCTGCCTCTTCCAGGAAGCCTGCCCTTGCTACCTTCTCCTGGGATAGTCACTTTGCTTTTACACTCATAGCACTACGGATCATACCATCAGCTAGATATTTATCTTACCCAGTTAGCTATAGCTGTATATCTTTTGTAGGTATGACCTTAGCCTTCGCAACTATATTGTAAATTCCTTGAGTACTAGATATTGCGTTTTGATTTCTTCCCAGTGAACAAATCATCACTCAGAAAGGAAGAAAGGCAACTGATATTTCCTGAGTGCTCGACACGTTGCCAGCCCACTGATAGGTGCGTCATCTCTGTTAGGAAAGGCAGTCTTCTCAAGAGCCCCGTGAGGAGGGGGATGGTGTCCATTCTGGGTGTGAGTCAGCTGAGCCTGGGGAGATGTGAGTCTACTCAAGACCCAAAGCGAGATTTAAACTCAGACACTCTGACTCCAGTTCCCATGCTCCTTTTTACTACCACGGGTGCCCCCCAGAGACCATCTGTGGACATGCCTTCTAATAATTCATTTCAGGTGGTAAGAGCTTGCCATCTTCAAATCTTGATAAATGTTGATTGATGACAGAAATGTCCAGGTGTCTCATGGCCAAGTTCCCAGAGCAGCTCTCTACCCAAATGTGGGCCTGAAGCACTTTCCCTCTAACGCCATAGCATTCGAGATTGAAATCCACGTTGTCAGAACACTTACTCCTAAGTCAATACGTCATGGAAAGAGGTGTGAGCTCTCCTCCTTACGAGGGTCCTTCAAGTAATACATTTCACCCTAACTTTCCTACCCTACCCACTCACTTTTCTGATGGAATCCAAGCAGAAACCTCTGAATGTGGGAGGACGTGGAAGCAGCTGGATTTGTCACTATCCCTGTCAGAATCTCTTATTCAGATCTAATCTCCTCTGTGCCTCCAGTATCTCTATGGTTCACCTGATATCAAATCATAAGATTTTTTTTATAAGTTATTGAAGTGGCAGTTTCCAGATATAATTCCATTAATCATTCAGTGTTCGGGTTCGTAGACGAAACCTGAACGAAAGCCTTTCAGATGACCTAATCCTCTCCTTCTAACTAAGAACAAAACCCACCCACGTCAAAAATGTCTTCACGTGACTCTATGGGTGCTCCAAATTACTTGGCAGTAGAGTCAGCAACTGTAGGATCATGTAGCTAAAAAGTTCCTATTCTATTAATATACAATATTAATGCGGTTTCTGGATCCTTTTTGTTTCAAGTCCACTTGTTCATTTCAAAACCAAATGCCAGGCTCTATGCTGACAGGTGTTCACAGGCGAGTGGGAAAGGACACATATTTAAAAGCAAAGTGCTGCGGCAGTGCAGTTGGGCTCCACCAGAGAGCACGGACCCAGCTTTGCTGTCTGTGGGGAAGGATCACCCTGTCCCTTGGTAGAGAAGGGATCTCCTAAGGATCGAGTTGCTCCAGTTGACTTCCACTTGAAGTGGAAGCACCCAAGGAGCTTGCACCTGCACCTGACTCCCATGGCATCCCCTCTGGCCCCTTCCCAGACCCCCACATGGGGTTTGGCACATTTCAGAAAGCTCTGAATATGACCAATATTTGCTTGGCTTCTCTCTCATCAATAACATTTTTAGTTTGGCTTTGGATTGGAAAGCATTTATCGGAAGACCATTCATTAGGTGAGGAAGCACCTCTTTATATCATTGGCATTAAACATAGGGCAACTTTTGCCACGTGGGGCCTCAGGATAAATGACTTAAATTTCATAGTTCTTTTTGCTTTCGTAGTTCTTAAGATTTGGGACCATGGGGTTTTAGATTCTCAGAGTACCCAGAGGGCCTTTAGCTCGTGGCCCTTATTTTATTGCTGAAGACTGAGGCCAAGAAAGGGGAAGTGACCCAAGCATGGGTACTCACCAGTTCATGGCCAACCTAGGATTGAAAAACAGACAAGCCAGCTGTGAGACCAGCACTCTTTGTGCTAAATACCGCGCTGCTGCAACAAGCTTCCTCTCTAACCTAATACCATAGCAATTTCAACACCGGGGCTGCTATTACAAGCGGCTCTGTTACTCAGACTTAACTCATGAAACCCAAGAGAACTCTTCGGTTGCCCCCTGGCTCCCTGCCACACGTTGCTCTTTAGCTTTGCTAATAATACTTGGCAATTAGAGAGGGTAGTGGGCAGTGATGTGATATCTTGGGGAGCATTTCCTGGTATGTGGTTGTGGGAGTAGCAGACGTCAGGAGATTCTGTCTCTACGTGGACCTACGTCTTCAACAGAGGTATGATCCATAGGGTCTTCACTCTGAGGTTTTCACAGATTTTAATTTTCCACAAAACCCCATGTATATTTTAGCACATACTTCATTTCTAAGCAGTTTTTACCATAGCATCTCAGAGACTTTAGCAGTCATCTCTATCCACATCCCTCTACAAATGCCCTGTCCGGCAGTCAGCACGTCTCTATCAGCCCCCTTCCTTCAAGGCTGAGTAACTCCAAGTGACCACAGAGCCATTTCCAGCAAATATTAGAAAATTCTGAGTCCATCCCATATTTACTTCTCTGTGAAGTTTGTATTTTTCTGCTTAGAGTTACCCTAAGTCAATCTAACAAATATATATATTTTTTAATTTCAGTTATTTGAAGACCATCTATTCAATATTTTTTCTCTGGGTTAGACATTTGTATTTTACTCTGATTTTCCAGTGCATTCTCTCCAGCCTATAAAGGATGCTTTTCTTTTTCTAGGACCTTTTAGTTTGCAGAGTTTCAAACTTAACACAATGCTCAAGTGACTATGATGGACCTATCATTAACCCATTCAGTCTATTATATTTTTATTGAAGGCCACCTAAGTAGATCCTATTAGCTATTTTTGATGACTCCATCATCCTGCTGATAAATATGGAACTTGTAATCAGCTGAAATCCTTAAGTCACACGTCTCTCACCTATCCTCGTGCACTTTTTGTTGTGCCAGACGAACTTCACAGAGCCCCTCTGTGTTTCAGCCTTCGGTGTGTCTCCAGCCTCCGGTCTCCTTTAGGACCTCATTCAGTCACATGTTCTGCCGGCGCTGTTGTTGGCAAATTTGAATGTGCTGGGTGTCATTGATGCCCACCTCAAAGCCATGGATAGAAGTGTTGACCAGGAAGGACATAGAGCTGGAAGCTGAGGTTCAACACTCCAGACGCTCTGCACTCACATCGCCCCCCTGCTCTTTGGGTTTAATATTTCCCCTAACTTTCCTTCCGGGCAGTCCACCTTTCCTCATTTTGTCCATAGCTTTGTCACAAGACACAGGCATTCAGCATTCCCCGTGAATGCGGAAATGGGATTTGCTCAGAAAGACTTGTTCTTGGTGGAACCAAACTGAGTTTGCGAGGTCATTGCCTCTATCTCAGGGCACTGGGAACTCTTTTTGAAAGAGCTTTCACCCACTGTCTTAGTCATCAGTGTCATCTTTCTATAGCTGCTGTGTGGTTTCTTTTTTCTTTAATTAAGATATTTGCTTAGCACTTGTGTTCTACCATCTCTCCCAATCTCCACAACTATCAAATATTTCTGAGAGCAGATGAACACTTTCAACTGAAAGTTTTTAATTATAGCTATGTGGCACTTTATTTTTTAATGTAAAAAAAAAAAACAGAATTGAGGGGGAAAAAGGCTTAAGGAAATTAATTTAATTTTAATTCCCCACCTTTGTTGAGATATTGTTGACATCTGACATAAGTCTGTTTAAGGTGTATAGTGCGTTGCTTTTGATACATCTACATATTGCACAGTGTTACCAGGATAAAAGTAGTTGATGCCTCCATCTCTTCAATAATTACTTTTTGGGTGTTGTCATGAAGTAATGCGGTTATGTCATTCGCACCAAAACAAAATCCTGGAACACCTTGGCACGCTGTGCGTTAGATCCTCGGAGCTTACTCATCTTCTAACTGGAAGGTTGTACCCTTCGAGCAACTTCTCCCCATTTCTTCCTCCTGGCCCTCGCCCCCAGCAACCACCGTTCTGTCTTATTTCTTTGAATTTGTGTTTGTGTTTTGTTTTGTTTTAGATTCTAGTTATAACTGAGAACATGCAATACTTGCCTTGTTCTGACTTAAAGAAATCCTCTTAACTATGGATTAGTTACAATAGCTTCGCAATCCTTGAGCTCACCATTTGATATGTACGCTTTAACTCAAACAAAAGTCAAAAGCTTTTGAATAAAGCCATAGCACCGTGACCATTCACACTCCATTAGCAACCCCTAAATAAGTGGTTGGCACATGACACATGTGCAGATCTCACAGCAGGGGGTCCAAATTAGGAATATACCACACACACACACACACACACACACACACACACACACACCACACACCTGTTTTACTAAAATTCAGGCCCTGGGACCTACAAAAGAGAGTCAGTTTCCATTGGACCATCATACCCAAATAACAATCTTTCTCCATCTTCTAGGACAGTGGTCGGCAAACTCATTAGTCAACAGAGCCAAATATCAACAGTACAACAATTGAAATTTCTTTTGAGAGCCAAATTTTTTTAACTTAAACTTCTTCTAACGCCACTTCTTCAAAATAGACATGTCCAGGCCTCGGTGTTTTGTGGAAGAGCCACACTCTAGGGGCCAAAGAGTTGCATGTGGCTCTTGAGCCACGGTTTGCTGACCACAGTCCTAGGACAGGCCATTTTCTTATTTTCCCCTACAGTATGTATTTAGCACTGTGGTGTCATGAGCTTTGGATTTAAAAAAAAACTTGCTGCCTTCCCCGCTTTTAAAAATGTGAAAACATATTTAAAACAGACTGTATGATCTCATCATATTCGTACTTTGCTTTCTTCTTAAATAATAGAGGGAAAAGCAAGTGGACCCTTTGAATAGCTCAGTCATCGTAATATTTTTTATTGACCTTTTATTGGTAACAGGGACTCAGTGCTAAGCAATCATTTAGAAAAGGCTAAGAAAGCTTCAGAGTGGGGCAATATAGAGAGTGTATCTGTCAGAAAACACACAGGGGCTCCTTCGCTCCTTTGGCGCCTCAGATCCTTTGGGGTACATACCCGTCCCTGGTCCTGCGGGCCCTTCACTGCGGGAGGGTGACCACTCAAGTGTGTGCCCACCCGAAATGCAAAATGGGATTCCTTAAGGGACCTAATGAGAAAGTCAGCGGAGGGTGAGCACTGGAGTCTGTAGGTTGTTGACTGTTACAGGCTAGAAAGGGCACCACAGGACCACAGATAAACATGGTTTTTTAAATGGCAGAACGTAGAGGCTCTTGCGTGGCCAGCGGAGTAAGAAGGTCGCCCCGGGCAGCAGCCCTGCAGCACCCCGCCGGGCGCCCTGGGCGCGGGCCCTCCGTGGAGCCCAGCAGCCCCAGGGGTTGGCGCGGATATTTCACAGGAGAGCCCACAGGAAGAGCAAGTTTTCATGTATATTTTTTTACATCCAAATTGAATTAACTCATGGAATTTTCCACCCTTAGGAATTAAAGTAGCAGCTCATGAAGTAATCCAGTTATGTCATTCATACCAAAACAGAAAATACTGGAGCAGCTTGGCACTGTTTGAAAGCCAAAACCAGGCCGTGGCCATTTTATATATATATATATATATATATATATATATATATATATATATATATATATTTTAAGTCTGTGGTCGTTGTGTTATTTTAACTTTTATTGTGGCTGCACATTTTTTTAAGTCAAAAGTATCTTAATTGCTTAGAAAACAGAAGTGTAAAATGGCTTCAAAATAAGAAATTTTAGGCAAAGCAGTTTTAGGAATGAAAACCTAAAAAAGAAAAAAAAAGAAAACGCTCTAACCACATTTCTGAAAGGCGAGGATTCTACCTAATTGACATTTACAGTTGTGCATAATTATAGCTTCCTTTATATCCATAAATTGTCTTGAACTCTAAAAAGTTGAGTTGAGTCTCGACCCCTGTCCAGTATTAAATTCAGTGACCTCTTTGGGAAAGTATTTTCCTGATTCAATAGCCACGTTCATTTTCAAGCGGGTAATTGCACATAGTGTCAAAAACCAATGTACCGAGTTGCCACATTTTAATTTCTCAGTTCGCCTCCTCCCCGGCTTCTGCTCTTGGACGGTCTCTTTTGGGGCTGAAAGTGTGTGAAAGTTATTGGAGAAGGGTATTCTCTGGGTAATGTTTCTGTACGCTGCCCAAATTCCTCCATCCCCCCCACCCCCGGTCGTGGAGATGGGAAACAGCTGGCTTTTGTTTAAAAAAGCTGTTTTGTGCAACGTCTGAATCGTGAGGTGTAGAACTGAGGTCACTAGTGCAGCAGGTGCTCGGGAACAAGTGAGCAAAGGCCGGCCCTGGGGACCGGCCGGCCCCCGCGCCTTCTGCAGGGCACTTCCGGGAGGAGGAAAAGTGTTGAGGTTGGCTCCTTCGTTTAGGGCACAAACAGATCTAAGAAAGCAATCGCATTAGCGAGGCTGTTACAAGTGGAGTATCTTTGAACACAGCCAGCCCTTGAGTAAATAATTAGCCCAGTATGAAAGAAACCAACATGGCCATTTCCCTCCCAGCGTTTCCTGCAGGAGCCTCCGGCCTTAGCGTCCTTTAGATAGTATAAGATTTTTGGTTTTCCTCTTGAAACACACCAACGCCAACAGAACGGCACTTTCAAGTAAGTGCTCCCATCCCGAAGCGTGTGTTTTTCACGTCTGTGGATGCCAGCTAAGCGAAAGGGAGCGGAGAGGCCTGGGTGGGTGAGACCAGCGCCGCCGGAGCGGTTTTGGAAGAGGCGGCGTGAGGAACATGTGGAATCACTAACGCGCAGGGCACGTCAGATGTCCACCCATCTGAAGATGAAAGGAAGCAGCCTCCTCCCCTGAGAGCTGGAGGTTATTAGCAGCTGTTTATCCAGTCGGGAATAGAGATTAACATTGTAATTTTTTTTTTTTTTTAAGAACCAGAAGAAAATTTGTTTGGGAAGTTGGCTCTTCATACCAAGTCACTGCGCACTGCCAAAAAAAACTTCCTTTCTCAGAACTCATGTACTCAAGTTGAGCAATGTTATGATTCTCTGAGAAAGTCGGAATTATCAAAAAGTCTGCCTCCCTTGAACTAGAGCAGGGAAGGACCGGGATGGATGGATGGTGGCCACCGACCTATCTCCTCGTACTCTTACCTGGGAAGCTAGCTGCGCGGGGTGTGACCCGTTCTCCAGCCTGCTTCTCAATGGGGCATTCTTTGTGCATACACACACACACACACACACACACACACACACACACACCCTGTACCTCACTTCCCCATAACTTAATCTCTACCACTCTGCAGCACACACAGATGGGTTTTGCACATGCCTACTGCTTGTAAAATGCCTTCTCATGACATATTGGGGAAGCTGCTTAGCACTCTGTGGAGCTTTATTCCAAAAAAAAAAAAAAGGAGTTGGATATTGGTATTTTCCTCTGATTTAATGCTACTCTTAATGTCATTTTCTTTTATTAAATCCTTTCTTTCGCTTTTGATCTTCTTTATAGCAGAGCCACTGGTCATATGGAAACTATTACTGGGAGATGAAAGACTTCATTGCAGTTAAATCAGAGTGAATCATTTGGGCCAATAATGCACACATCCAGTGAGGTACCATTTGTGTCCCCAATGCCCTGTGCCGTTCACTTTGTAGGGAAGCCATTGAGGTTTATAAAGGGATTTACAAAAAAAAAAAAAACCTGCTTTTTTTTTGTGTGTCTGAAATGTGTAGTCGGGCAACATGAAAACATTCATATGCAGTCCTTGACGCCTTATATGTAAGATAAAAGAATGCCACTTTTCAATTTAAAAACTGAGACTTTCATTTAAAGTGGAGATACCACTTAATTAAAGTTAAATGTCAGTGTTTTTTAAAATAGGCTTCGATGATCTACATCAAAATTCCACCTTCATTTGAAACCTGTCTCAGGTGCCACCTTCCTTGGGAAGCAGCCCTAGTTGTCTCGTCTGACAGGGTGGCACCCGCCCTTTCAAGCCCAGCACGACCTGCATCCCTTAGGACGTTTGTCTTACTTTGCTTCCGATCGTAATTGTATTAATCCGTCATTAAGACAAGAGCCTTGAAAGTAATAGTTATGTCTGTATTTTATAATTTTTTCCCCTAAAAATGCCTAAATAGACCCAGGCATAAAGTAGGCATTCAAAAGGCATTTGTTGAATTCAAGGCAGTGTTTTTTTACTTGATAGAAACATGCTAATTGTATATTCAACAATATCAAAAGGTGTTAGATTTCATAACGAGTCTCACAGACACATGCCATTTGTGTCATCATCTATTATTAGGAAGCATCTAAGTGCACGTGGTAAAACTACAATCCCATAGCAGTGACCTCTGCTCCCAGCTCTTGCCCTGGGGACGCTTGCGTCTCAAGACAAGTGTGGGCTTTATTGAATCGCAGCAAAACAGAATAATTGAAGTGTAAGCTCTGCCATATTAAAGGATGCCCTTCCCCCTTCCTCTCTCTAAAAATAAATAAAAACATTTTTTAAAAAAAGAAGTACCGGTGTAGATCTTAGAGTTGATCCATAGAATAAGGAAAAACCCATGTCACAACCTTGATATGCAAGGTACCACGTGATGGGCATCTAGAAGGTTAGTATTTAGAAAGTGACTGGGAAGAAACATTTCATTTGTTCGGGTAAGCTTCTTTACCCTTCCACTTCCTTTCCAAGTATTTTGCAATAAGCATGTGTTACTTGATGAGAAGAAGAGCATTTTAAAGATAAAGGGCAGTTAGGTAAGCAGGAATCCCTGGTGTTGGGCCTCCTAAACTAGCTGTAGGAGCCGTGTGGAAGGCAGACGGGACTGCACTCACATGGGTGTGCCTGCATGCGGGGGTCTGAAAGTGCTCAGTTATCTATCCCAAGTGTTCAGTTGTCTTTCCTGTTCACAAGTAATTGCAAACTTGCACCATCATCTCTGTGCCAGACGTGCTTCCTCACTAGGCATGTGGTAATTGTGATTCCCTACTTATTAACCTGTACGTGGGTCAGGGGAACGACTCTGTTAACCACCCCTCAAACTATCTGCTTGCTGGGCCGCGTCCAGTTATGGTTTCCCCTCTATGGAAATGATGTAGAAAATTGGGGGCGAAGGACGGAGATACAGAGGTGAGAAATGAAACAGTTTCGATAGATGGAACTTATGAGTTAAGAAAAAAAAAGATGAACTGAAATCAGGTAACTATTTGCATCTCTCGAACTAGATCACAGAATCATTCATTTTAACCATTTCGGTGGACATCATGGGAGTTTCATCCTAGTTGATCACATGACCAGTCAGCACTGCCAAGATTAAAGTCATTAAGACCATGTTTACATTCTCTTGAAACTTATCTTGTCATTTGGAGAAAATAAGCATGAAAAAAATCTCCAAGAATTGCCCAATAAGGAATTGCCTTAAATTGTAGGCAAAGTCGAAGTGAGGCTATGAGATTTCTGGGGGTGGAAGGTGGGGGGGTGGGTGGGGAATAGTTAGGTGTTCTTAAGCAATGGAAGTCTCCCAATAAACATTGCCTAAGAATCAAAATCCAAACAAAAGAATTGAACCCAGATCTGACTTTAGTGAAAAGTCCTTCAAATGTTTAATCCCATGAATTAAGAATATGTACTCTGATTATTTATTTGTGGTTGAAATGTTAGAACTTTCTCACACAAAGGAGTTGGTTATTAGTCTTGTTTTATTTCTTCTTCTTCTTCTTCTTCTTCTTCTTCTTCTTCTTCTTCTTCTTAAATATATTTTATTGATTTTTTAAACATATTTTATTGATTTTTTACAGAGAGGAAGAGAGAGGGACAGAGAGCCAGAAACATCAATGAGAGAGAATCATCGATCAGCTGCCTCCTGCACACTCCCTACTGGGGATGTGCCCACAACCAACATTCGTGCCCTTGACCGGAATCGAACCCGGGTCCCTTCAGTCCACACGCTGATGCTCTATCCACTGAGCCAAACCGGTTAGGGCTAGAGTCGTGTTTTCTATAGGTTCTGGGTGCCTCTGGTACCGTTTCTCACGGTAACTTCTCCTGGTGCCATTTCATGAACTCCCAGGTTCCAACCCAGGAGCTAATAGAAAAATTTGCATGATCACTTCACACCTCTTTAAGAGATTCGATTTTTTTTTTGGATTAAACGGTATTTTGCACATTTGGAAAAATAAGTTTGCTCTCCTCTAATATGACAGAGATATGGTAAGATGATTGAAACTGAAATCTAGTACTCTACCACTGTCGTGTATAATAGATATTTCACGGGGAGATTACAGTTCCAGTCACCAAAACTGTTTTTCTGTGTCGATGGGTGTCTAATTACAGTAAAAGCCCATCAACTTTTTTTTTTTTTTTTTGTGTGTGTGTGTGTGTGTGTGTGTGTGTGTGTGTGACTATGGCAAAACAAGAAGAGAAGAGACACAGGTAAAAACTCTCAGGACCTTTTTCTTGGCCCGGTTCTTTTAAAAAGAAATCACGTATGTCACAAGAAAAAATGTTGAAGCAGACGCCATTAATAAAACAAACTCCCATTTTGGTGTTACCGAAATGTCTCTAATAGCAAATCTGGTTTTGTGTCATGTGGTCTAGAAACTGATGCCAGGTTTCCTACATTCCCTATCCTGCCCTCTTTTAGGAGGATTATGGTAGAAGAGAAGGAACTGGGGTCTGAAAGCCTGTTTTGAAGCTGTTATCTCTGGAGATAACATTAACAAGGATTGAATAACTGCCAAATGAAATTTAATACATTTTCCCATCCATGAAATAGGCCTCTTAAATACAACAGAATAATTACTTTCACAATACTCCCTGGAAACAAAGAGAGCAGACACGCAGGAAAATGAATGTCTTTTTGTTTGTGGTGTTTGTTGTGAGCTGAGGATGGGGATGAGGGTGTTTGCCAGGGTGCTCTGCATCCCCACATACAACAGCCCTGCCAGCAGCCACCCAATTTGAAGCTGCCTATCTTTTAAATCAGCTTACGCTGGAGGGGTTGTGGCAGATATTAAATTTTGTAATTTAGTTAGACATCTTGGCGTTGGCCTGGCCTGAGTTGGTGAACCGTGATGTGTTTTTTTTTCCCTCTGTGATAAAACTAAAATGATTTTTTCATATCCATATCTGTATCTACACACACACACACACACAGACAGACACGTATACACACAGTTCTAAAACAAAACTTCCAGTAAATAGATCCTTTTTTCCCCTTAAATCTGTAAAACGGGTGGGGCAAAAGTAGGCTTACCATTGTGAGTATGCAAAACACAGACTTTATTCTTGTATTATTTATCCATTATTGTGTTATTTTCCATAAGAACAACTGTACACTTACCTTTGCCCCACCCCGTATTTATACCAAATACAATTGTTCAGTTTTGTAAGTTTTCTGAGTTTAAAATTTGTTTCAGCCCTCTAACTGGATGCTCACTCAGTCACTTAGCCACACTTTCAAGCCTTAGCTTTCTTCTTAGTCAAGTGAGGAATTTAGCCTCACTGGTTTCCAAGAGTCTCCAATTCCTTAAACTCTATATACTATGATTTTTAAAAGTGCTTCTGCTCTATCAGTCTTTTCCTCAGAAAGTAAGGTTATTTAACATTTATGGTGCTTACAGAATCAAAAGAAGCAATGCCCTTCAAAAGTTGCTTACTTCTGCCCAATGATAAATTAACACAGGAGAATGTAAATAGCTGTGTCATGATTTGAATACGACTTGAGCTAAGATGAAATGTAACTTGGATATTTGCACAGAACAGCCGTGCTGTGCAGGGCCTGCAGAAGGGGCAGCAATGTTGAGATCACATGATCTGGCCTCCTCTTCCTCTTCGGTAGCTCGTGGCACCACGAATGGGGACACGGATCCTAGGGTGGCCCATTCAAAGGATGACCCACATCTGCTCCAAAAGGGGCCATCAGATGATCTTGACATTCTGAATTTGGAAATACTAAGGCAGAGAGGGAGTGAGCAGCGTGCATGGATCCTGAAAGAAGGCCCCACGAGATACCGTGCCACAGGATCCTTGCACGCTGCTCACTCCCTCTCTGTCTTAGTATTTCTGAATTCAGAATGCCAAGATCCATCCCCTCTTTATTCCCCTATACTGGAGTCCTGAGGGGCACACTCAGGGAGACAGGTTCCATCCCAGGAGGAGACAGGCTGGACCCGCTCATGAGACATAAGGAGTGGCCTCAGGTCTTGCGAGTCTGGGATCCAAAGCCTAAATCACAGAAACCTCCATGATAAATACCTTTTCAATGTAATGTATTGGTCAATATAGGTTTCAGTGTTCAAGTCTATAATGCATCAACTGTATTTTGTACTGTGTGTTCACCACCCAAAGTCAAGTCTTCTTCAGTCCCTCTTTATCCCCCTATACTGTCTTCTAACCCCCTTCCCTCTGGTCATCACGGTGCTGTTGCCTTTGTTTATGAGGTTTTTGTCTGGGGTTTTCTTCTCCTTAACCCCTTCACCTTTTTCACCCACCCCTTCCACCCCCGCCCTCCTCCCTTCTGACAGCTGTATCTTGGGCAAGCTTGAATGAGGCTCTGGTTCTTACTATTAAAACTGCCTCACTAGAGTGATCTCAGGACACAAGGTCTCACCAAGGTCACTGTGAGCTCACAAGGACAGGGGCCACATCTAGGCTCTTTGACATGTATCCCCCATCCCTTGCAGTATTACAAGCATGGACTAGATCCATAAACATTTGTGAATTAATAAATGTACACTTGGATCAGTTAACAATTATTGAATATATATTTTTTTTAGATTTTAGTTCTCTTTTACTTTTAGCATAAATATATCTAAAACCATGTAGTATGTGACAGTAAGGAGTCTGTTCCTAAAGACTGACTGCAAAAGCATTTCCAGTCAATATTAATAAAGTGAACTGTTTTCATAGGCTGGCTTTTAACGCTGAGCTATTGCTTATCTAGGTTAAAAGGTTATTATCAAAATGGGGCTCTAATTAAGTACGAATTTTATTTTCTGTTTTTAAAGGTTCGCCATCCCAAGAACCTATTTGTAAGTTTAACAGAATCTGCTTTTTCTAGTTAGATGATCGTGTTATGTGGAAGGGTGACAGGCCCTGCCCCTGGCCTGTACAGATAGGAGTATTGGTTCCTCCCGCTGTTTCTGAGCTGCCCTAGTGGGGGATTTGTGCTGGCCACCTACTGTCTTTCTTTCCTTGTCTTTTATGAGACCAGAAGTAATGTTTCTGAAAGAGGGTGAATAGGATGCTGTTGTGGTCAAGGAGACATGCAAAGGAAAGCTAATTCTTGAGATTAGAATATTATCTGATAGCCAGAGGCATTGGACTTGATCCTAGAGACTCAGGCTCATCACACATGGATCAGAACCTATCATCCATGCTTCCTTTGGCCTGGAACACACCTCATCTACGAAGGAGGTCTTAAGACAGTAAGGATAACTTATTCTACAACTTCCTTTTTTAAAATATATATTTTATTGATTTTATGGAGAGGAAAGGAGAAGGCTAGAGAGTTAGAACCATCAATGAGAGAGAAACATCCATCAGCTGCCTCCTGCACGCCCCCTACTGGGGATGTGCCCACAACCGAGGTACAAGCCCTTGCTTGTGCCAAACCAGTTAGGGCTTCCAACTTTCTTTATGGAAAATAATTGATGTATTGCTTGAGATGATCTAAAATAATCAATGGCAAATATATAAAATTAGGTAACATATATGGCTAAAATCTAAACAAAAACTTAGTTGGAACAACTATAGTCTCAAAAATATTTATAATAATAATCATGTAAGATTTTGATATCCTTGTGCAGGATAGAGATTTAAAATTAAATGGATATGAACAAAATAGAGGCAAAGACAATTGGAAATAAAGGCAGCTTGAGTTCTGAGGGTTCCGGAACTACTTAGACCCTTATGGTAATGTATTAACACACATATTTTCAGAACACAAAACACTCTCTATTGTCACTGTGTACCAGTTGTTGGAAATATCTCTTCTTCTTGCATTAAACATGAGACTTATTCTCTAAAACTTCTAGTATTATTTTCTCCATTTTGGGCTTTGAGTAACTTATCCATCGTTATACAGCTATTAAAGAACCAGTTACACTTAGAATGTAGGCTCTCATCATTGTATTATTTTCACTCAGTTACACTGTCTTTCATAATAGTTGAAAATAGAAGGGTAATTGGTTGTGAATTCTTTTTTCCTCTTGTAGAAACAAATCTCAGTGTGACCAAGAAGGGGAAAGAAGAAATTGCAGGATCAATGTCTGAATATATTTTAAGTGAAAAGCAAAACATTAACCTTAAATTACATCATAAATGCCTACAAAGAAGGCTTGAAAGTTTTAATAGGATAATTCTAAAACATCTCTGCTATGCTCAGATCCACGGTTACCCAGTGATTCTAACCTAGAATCCTCTTTTGTGGAAGTCTAAGAACTGAAATCCACTGGGAATATCCAAACATATGAGTCAGCACTAGGTAATTGTTAGGTTAACATTGACAGACTTCAAGAGTGACCGTTAGATCAAAGCCTGTGAAATTAATGCTCATAAGTTGACATCTTGGATGGAAAGGGTAATCATCGAAGGAATAAATCTGGGAAATGTACAAATTTAAAAATGGCCAATCAAAACCTGAGTGGAAAATGGTTATGTGTCTTTAGAAGGAAAGTAAAAACATGTCCCAACAGTGAGTGAGAAATGGTTGGCAGAACTGTGGGCACGGTCTGCCTATAAGGGCTTCAGTCACACATGGAAGACAGGAGTGGCATGGTAATGGCATTACGCATGTGGGAAGGGCTTACACTTACTCCATGAACTCCAGGGGCTGAAACTAGAACCAGCATTGGGAGATGCAAGGAGACTGACTTTGGGTGAAAATGGCATGAACTGCTTTGGGAGACCATCAGGGCCTCAGTGCATTTGCTGCACACTCAGGACCTAAATAATCACCATTTAGAATGATCCAGAAAGGGACTCAGGCACGTAGGTGGCAGACAGCACAGGCTTCCTCAGGTTTCAAAGCTCCAACATTCATTTATACTTCTCGAGTCTTTAAATCCTGTACTATCCTTGCTATACTTTCGATCTGAGCAACTATAACATGATTTAATTGATCCTTTCCCCTGCTCCTGAATTATCTTCTTTGAATTGTCTATAGCAGTGAGAACCGGATAGCGGGCTGCCTTAGCTAGCATGCCTCTGCTCAGCTCTGCGAATGCGACTGCTGTCAGCTCAGATCCTTGTTGTTGCATTCCTTAGAAATACTCTTTATTAAACATTTGGTAGCAAAAAGAATGGTGATCCCCCTTTGTGGCTTTATATTTTGGATTAGGAAAAAATTCAGGTTTTTTATTTACAGCAGTCTAAATTCGTGGATTGATATTTTCAGCGTTAGACTCATTGTCTTGTGTCAATGGTCACCTAACAACAAGCTAAGAAAACAACTACTGTGTTTCCCCGAAAATAAGACCTACTTCGTGGAAACATAATACATCCCCTGAAAATAAGACCTAGCGCATCTTTGGTAGCAAAAATCAATATAAGACACTGTCTTATTTTCGGGGAAACAGGGTAGTTGGAAATGCAAACGAAAATGCAACTTCTCAGGTTCCTCTGAGTGTGCAAAAGTTCAACGTTCTGCTTTAAGGCCATGTGCCCTCTAAGGTCAGCAGTCGCTGTCTTCATGTTGTGGGTTCAACATCTCTGGGCCAGGGCAGGTAGTACTAGTTAATAAAACATCTCAGGGCAGGTAGTACTAGTTAATAAAACATCTCAGGGCAGGTAGTACTAGTTAATAAAAAGCTCAGCAGCAGGTTTTTCAGACCGAAGCATCGTGCTGCACTCTATGATTTTATTCTTGGAAGCATAAAGACTGTTTACAATATGGTGTCTTCCTGGGATCAGACTAGTGAAGAAGGGAAAAAAAAAATGGAACAATGTCCAAACTCTTTGCATGGCAATGATGGCATTACTGGTGTGTTTAATAAAACCTTTATTGGGACATTTTCCGGTGCGGTGGCATTGGCAGAAACGGTCCCCCCTTTGGATTTGGAACTCGGCAGCTGATGAAATACAGTAAACATTCATTTGGAACGGGCTGCCAGATTTGGAAAGCCAGGTGACATTTTATTCTATTTACCGAGCAGGGGCTGCGTCCCACACTGCCGCAGTTTCCGCTGTCACGGGCTTAGCTGGCATTATGGAGGAAAAAAAAATGGCAGGCCTGAGAATCTTATCCCCTGAAATGAAAGTCGAATGCCAAATTGAAATTCCTGTAGGATTTCCGATAGCAATGGGGGAATTGAGAAGCCCACAATTAAGCATATGGGCATTAAGATAATTGTCAGATCTGTTGGCGGACATGATAGAAGACAGATGGGTACGAATCAGCGCGCTCCACTGCAGCACCCTGGGAGACAATTTGACGTTTTACCTGCCTGAGCTCCTCTGCCATATTTGTCACTGGATGTACAGCACCGCATCTTGCTGCGTGTTAAGCGGTTGTGCAGGGCACTCGAGGTGTATGCGTGGTCCTTCAGCGCCCTCTAGTGAAATGCATTTGCGAGTTTTGTGTTGCCAAGGCCAGTCTCCCTTCCTTGGGTCCTGGCTACCCCAGGACGCAGCTGTCTCACCTCTGGTCCCCACTAAACTGGACATTTCCTCTCCCCTTGCAGGTCGGGGCCCATCGTGAAGACGGAGTGGCCCTGAGAGGCAGCCATTCTCTTGTGCCAAACCAGGTTCCAGTCCCACAGCTTCCTGTCCAGTCGGCCACCTCCCCTGATTTGAACCCGCCCCAGGACCCGTACAGAGGTAGGTGCCCTGGGGCACGTCTGTCCTCACACGGCAGCAGAGCTAGCGCTGATCCCCAGCTTTCTTGGCATGCGTCCCCTCAGGAAACACTGGCAGAAAACCAAGAATCAAATTTGGCCCCAAAATGGTACGTAAATGGGAAAGTATTTAGAACAGCTAATTGTGTTTCTTCAGTAGCTGTTTTCTTCAAGCATCCCCTGAAATCCTGGTTGCTGTTTCAGCAGGGACCAAGACAACAGGCTGATGAGAGGAAATTTTATTTTAGCTATTTCCACATCTTACTCATTCAAGCTCCTTCTAATATGGTTAGTTGTAGCCTGAAAATGATATTTCCAAATGAATAGGAAGGAAGGAAACTGTTTTTGTGGTTGAAGATTGGGAGGAAATATAGGCACATCTTAAAAAAAAAAATGGAGCTGTTTGGACAATTTTCAGTATTGAGTCATCTAGCCGCATGACGATTACCTCAGTCCTACTGCAGCGGGCTTTTCATGGCCCCAGGAAGTTGTCCTGTTGGGGCAAGGCCTGGGTCCCAGGCTCCCTGTGCAACTGACCAAGCAGGCGACAGGGAGACACTGGAACAACATCTCATTCCCCTCCCGTTTAGAATAAGAATGATAACACTACCACGGGAATGTGCCTGAGCATTTTTCACCCGTTAAACGTTGTACTCGCCTGAGTATTAATTATAGATGGGGACACCGCCCCATTTTTGTTTGAATAGTAAGAAAGTGGCAGACCGTTCTTTTAAAGAGCCTTTTGGTTTTCCTTCTTCCTTCCTGGAATAAGGCTCCTTAGGCTTTAACGTGTGTACGCATGACGTGAGGTCTTGTTCAGATTCAGAGTGTGACTCTGCAGGTGTGGGATTCTGCATTTCTAACGGGCTCCCAGGTGCGAGGATGCTCCTGGCCCATGGACCACATTTTGAGTGACAAGGTCCTAGGCACAGATGACAAAGGGAGGGCGATCCTCGTTACACGTGCTTCTACCCTAGACATAAAGGATTGCATTCGGGTCCGGTTTTAATGTGTGTTGTGGTCTCGAAAAGCTGAGCAACGAGGAAGATCGAAATTCCTTCAGCGAGCAGCTATCTGCTTTCCATACGTACCATTTTTAAATGCTGATTACCCTTAGAGGATAAGAGAAGCCTAATTTCAGAATATCATCAGGATACCTATTGAAGTCTCGACTGTACCAATTTAGCATACTCCCTGGGAATTATATTTTAAGGACATTTTTCTATTAAATCATTGCATATGGAAGAAACTCAATATAATAGCTGATATTTACTTGGGTTCTTAATCAGAACATTGAGGTGTATGATTTTCATGATTATGATTTTCATTGCAATTAAGTTGATGTTTTGTAGACAGTGAAATTACCATCTACTCCAAAAGATTGCAAAATAGAATTTAACCTCAGCGCCAAGGCAGAGAAAAACTTGTTTCCCCGCAGGTGCAGCTTTGAAACTTCACCAGGTAGTACATACATACACACACAAAAGACAGAAGGGTCACAGTTGAACAGCACGAATTGCATCGCTGGTGGCTCCAGATCTGGGGTGCGAGTTGGTGCCTGGAGCCCGGTGGGGGTGTCAGCTGGCCTCTCTGTCTCCGCAGGCATGCCCGCAGGCCTGCAGGGCCAGAGCGTCTCCTCCGGCAGCTCTGAGATCAAATCCGACGACGAGGGCGATGAGAACCTGCAAGACACGAAATCTTCCGAGGACAAGAAACTGGATGACGACAAGAAGGATATCAAATCAATTACTAGGTCAAGATCTAGGTAACAGTATATAATACTGTCGCTTCATTTAATTCCTTTATTGGACTTTGATGAAGTGAACAGAACAGGAAGAAACTATTCGGTTTTTTCCTGGCAGGTGAACCTAGAGCTGAAAACAAAACGAAAGGCCTACGCTAGACGTACTGAAGTGTCGGTTAAGATGCCTGTACTCTAGTGATGCCTGACATATCTTTTGCATTTATGAATTTGGACCCAGGGCAAATTATACGCGGTAAAAAAAAAATTTGTAACTGATTCAAAACACGAAGAGTTGATTTTTACGACTGTACTTATTCTACAAATTTGGTCAGAAATGTTCTTTCTAAACAATTTCTAAAAAGAGATCTTCGTGGTATTGAAAGCTCAATTGATGTGTATGCAACTGTCATGTTTTCAAAAGTGAAAAAATACTGATTTCCCAGCTACATTTTAAACATGTTGATATATATGTAAGAACAAAACCTAAATTGCTATTTTTTTTTCCTCCCGGATACTCCTTTCTATAGAAAATGCAACTACAGGATCTAACTCCTTGAACTCTAATCTGACAATCAGTGGTTTTTAAATGCCATGGCACCCATATTTTTGATTTGCTAATTCAGTGTACTAAAACTAGACCTTTCTTTCAAAGGCTATTGCTCTTAAGGTTATATCTAGTGTCCTACAGGAATCAAGAAGACACCATCTTTTCATACTGTCTTTTTTAAAAATATATATTTTATTGATTTTTTTTTTTAACAGAGAGGAAGGGAGAGGGATAGAGAGTTAGAAACATGGATGAGGTAGGAACATTGATCAGCTGCCTCCTGCACACCCCCTACCGGGAATGTGCCCGAACCAAGGTACATGCCTTTGACCGGAATCGAACCTGGGACCCTTCAGTCTGCAGGCAGATGCCCTATCCACTGAGCCAAACTGGTTAGGGCCATATTGTCTTTATAGTTATTATGATAAATTTTATTACATGCCCTATCACAAGTTCCCAAAACCCTAAAAGCTTCTAGCTTATATCTTCCATCATCATGGTGGCTCCCTGTCTCTTGGCCACGTCGGTGAGAAAGCCTCAGGAAGGGCTTTCACCATCTTCTCTGTTAGTCCAGTCTGTGTACTTACGCGTCTTCATTTACCTTGTGATGTTTCAGCACAACATTTTAACTTGCTGTCAAGAATCTGCGTATTTTAAAAGTTCACTCCTGTGACATTTACTTAAACCTCCAAAAATGTGTTGTAAGGCATTGCTTTCCAAATCTAGGCAGTGTGGTGTGCTAACCAATCCTAATTAATTACTAGCCCCCATAACTTTGGAAAAACAATTCCCATTTTTCAGGCCCACCCTTTGAAAGGCATGGCATGCTTTTGATGGATAAAAAATATCACCCCAAATTTTTAACTTCAAAATAAGCCCAGCAGAAACTTGACTATGTTCTTCTTTCACTATGGCATCCTATTTGTGAGGTGGAACGTGGATGTGAATGAATAGGCAGCTTGATTTCCTTGGCGACCGTAGAGGTCAAGGGTGAGGGAGGGAAGGCTCAGCAGCGAAGAAGACGAGGATCACGACTGGTCCAGTCCAGCCGTGTGTTCCCTAGCACACATCCACAGCAGACGATCCCATCTGCAGGCGCATGTAACCTCTGGGGAGAGGAGCCAAGTCTTACAACATCTTTCTCTGGTGCCTCCCTCCTACGCTCCCTCACAAGTCTTCTTAGCTTACATGGCCGCTTCTATGTGCAGCATGCGCTTGCAACCCAGGAATATCACTTCCGTTTTTTGGTCGATGGGGGCTTGCAAACCATAGTTGATCCTTATTGCCCCTCTGGAAGTTGCCCAGAGATTCTCCGAAGTGGGAGACTTAGAGCCAGGCAGTTTCAGCCAACTTCATTCAGTGGCCATCACATTGACTAGATAGCGTCCTCCCTGTCCGCTGGCTCGGGGGTGCTGTGATTAACACTGTTCCTATGAACATTTAAGATTCGTAGAATTTTATTTTATTTTTTTAAATATATTTTATTGATTTTTTTTACAGAGAGGAACGGAGAGGGATAGAGAGCTAGAAATGTCGATGAGAGAGAAACATCGACCAGCTGCCTCCTGCACACCCCCCACTGGGGATGTGCCCGCAACCAATGTACAGGCCCTTGACCGGAATCGAACCGGGGACCTTCCAGTCCGCAGACCGACGCTCTACCACTGAGTCAAACCGGTTTCGGCAAGATTCGTGGAATTTTAAAATAGAGCTTAACCTCCATGGTTCTGTGGAGCCATGCTTTAGCCTCTAGGATAACTTCCTTAGAGCTGCTCGCCTCCATATTGTTTGTTGCTGCTGTTGTCATGGAGAGCCTATTACCTTTGGTGACGTTAGCTTTATTTCTGATATCTCTCATGCCCCCAAACCCTTGCTCACATTAAATCCTCTTGCTCATATTAAATCAAACTCTTCTGCTCGAAGCTCTTCTTTTCTGTTCTGTCTTCCTGAAGCAAGACATCTCCCACGCCTCTTTACATAATCGCCCCTGGAACACTTGAAGCCCTGGTGCCGTGGAGCCTCCTTCCTTACGCCGTGGCTCACCAGATGGCTCCCCCTCCCATTGCCCTCCATTCAAAAGTTTCTTCTCCTTTGTCAGCATGACACCCACAGACAGAAGTAATCTTGCCTCTCCAGACTCTCCAGTAGAGTCCAGCCGTGCCTTTGGTATGAATCACACGCAGTATTTCTTGTCCTCACAGTCGGAGATGAGCTTTTTGGCTTCATTTTTGACTCACGATGAGTCAGAAGCCCTAGCCGGTAGATCTGTGGCGTTTGTTTTGCTTTGTTGGTTTTCCACGGCTCAAGTCAACCCGGGTTTCCCCTCGCTTGTTTTTGGACCATAAACACCCATCACGTTGAAGCCACGGGGATCGTGTGTGTCTAACCTTTTCATTTAAGGCATGGAGACGAGGAGCTTCGGGTGCGTTAACTGGAACGACCACACCTTGGAAGCCAATTCGTGGAGAAACGTGGGCACAAGTCTTCCCTCCCATTGTTCTGGTGTCTTCCATGTAGGACCACCTTCTTCATCCTGATAGCTGCGTCACGTTAATGTTGACGTATCAAACTTGTGCAATCACTTACTTTCCTTCAGTTTCAGATGTCACGGTAGGAGAGTTTTAAAAACACACACACACAAAACGAAATAACTTTTAAAACAATTCTTTCTGGGTTGCCCTCCTGCGCTGTGGCTTCAGCAGAAGTTGACTGTGGCCCGCTCTGCAGGGTGCAGCCTCGCCCTCCTGCATTCATAGGGGCGCACCCTGGGCCCTCACTTTAACCTCTCCTGTGCCTCTTCCGTTTGAGTGTAATGTGTAGGGCCTGTGACAGCCGCTCCAGGGCACACGCAAAGCTCTCCTAAGGACAAGAGCTTGAGATGGAAACGTTCCGCGCACACTCTGGAAGAAAAGCAAAAGTAATTGAGTGACCGCCTCTCCCCCCCGCCACGCACACCGTTAGAAAATGTCCCGTCGCTTTTGTCCCGCAGCAATAACGATGACGAGGACCTGACCCCGGAGCAGAAGGCGGAGCGGGAGAAGGAGCGGCGGATGGCCAACAACGCCCGCGAGCGCCTGCGCGTCCGCGACATCAACGAGGCTTTCAAGGAGCTGGGCCGCATGGTGCAGCTCCACCTCAAGAGTGACAAGCCGCAGACCAAGCTCCTGATCCTCCACCAGGCCGTGGCCGTCATCCTCAGCCTGGAGCAGCAGGTCCGAGGTCAGTGCCCGGCGATGGCTCCTTGCAGAAGCCACGCCTCCTGGGGCCGGAGGGGGGAGGACACAGAAGCACAGCTCAGGGTAGTTAGTTATGTTCGTGGCAGGCCGCCACTGCATCCAGCCGGCAGCTCCCCTTTCTCCTGCAATTAAGTTGCAGGCTCCCCTTACCTGGGAGGCCGCAGGGTGAAGCTTCCCTGTGCGGCCAGTCCTCGGAGCCTAGTGTTTGGTTCACCGGCTTTCTGATGCTGTGCTGGGCTCTGAACCCACTGCGCAGAGCACCCGCTAATGGGTGACGGAGGGAGAGAGTCTCTAGCGCACCCTCTTCCTGTGCCTCCTTCTGTCCTTGAACCTCAGCGAAGGGTGCTCGGGTGGGTACACACGGCCCTCTGCCAGCAGTTTGGGCACGCACTGAGGGCTCTGTGCTTCCTTCTCCCACAGAGAGGAATCTGAATCCGAAAGCTGCGTGTCTGAAAAGAAGGGAGGAAGAGAAGGTATCCTCGGAGCCGCCCCCGCTGTCCTTGGCGGGCCCTCACCCTGGAATGGGAGACGCTTCGAACCACATGGGACAGATGTGAAAGGGCAAGTGAGCTCCCTGGCCCCCAGCCTCCCCTGAGGTCCCCCAAGTGAGCTCCCTGCACCCAGCCTCCCCTGAGGTCCCCCAAGTGAGCTCCCTGCCCCCAGTCTCCTCTATGGTCCTCCAAGTGAGCTCCCTGCACCCAGCCTCCCCTGAGGTCCCCCAAGTGAGCTCCCTGCACCCAGCCTCCCCTGCACCTGACCTTCCCACTTACTCCCACCACAGTAGTGGCCAGAGCAGTGCATTTCCCCAGAAGGACAGATTTTCCCCTTGATAAAAGAGCTTATGAATAAAACGCTTACTTCTCCTGTTGTCAATATATTAATCATTCCCCCTCTTCTTTTCCTTCTCAGGTCCAAGCTGCCACATTGCTTCATTAACACAAGAGACCACTTCCTTAACAGCTGTATTATCTTAAACCCACATAAACACTTCTCCCTAACCCCCTTTTTGTAATATAAGACAAGTCTGAGTAGTTATGAATCGCAGACGCAAGAGGTTTCAGCATTCCCAATTATCAGAAAACCGAAAAACAAACAAAAAAAAAAGAAAGAAAGAAAGAAAGAAAAAAGTGCAACTTGAGGGATGACTCTCTCTAACATATCATTCAGAATGTGCAAAGCGGTGTGAGCAGGCTGAGATCAGCCCAGAGACTGAATGGCAATCCTTCCACACTGTGGAACAATGCATTTGTGCCTAAACTTCTTTTGGAAAAAAAAATATAATTAATTTGTAAGTCTGAAAAAAAAATATTTAATTTAAAAAAAATTGTAAACTTGCAATAATGAAAAAAGTGTACTTCTGAAGAAAACTACATGAACGTTTTTGTTGGTATTCGAGTCAGCTAGTGTTTCTAATTCCTGGGTAGCGAATGGGGGCGGCTCGGCTGCCCCGGTAACAAAACCAGCAAACGTCCTGAGACAGCGAAGTGATGACATTAGCCATTCCTTAGGGTAGGAGGAACAGATGGATCTTATAGACCTATGACAAATATATATATAAATATATATATAAATATATATTAAAAATTTAGTGACTATGGTAAGCTTTTGTTCATTTGTTTCAGACTTTTTTCTCCTGTAAAAAAATAGTACTGATTAACTTTTTTAAAAGAAAAGATTTTACTGTAAATACGGAATTTTTTTGATTTTTTTTTTTTTTTTGGTCTTATTTCTGTCCCTTCCCGGTTTGTTATCGTAAACCTGTAGTGCCAACTCTGCTTCCGGAGGGGGCGGTGCAGGAGGAAACGCTGACCCTGATGTCGCTTTTCATTCACAAACAAAGTAGAGCGTTGTTTCTCCAGTCTTTTGGGAACACAGGACTTAGAAGTCACATCACGTGTAGATATTACAAGCAGCATTACTGAGACGCGGCAAGAGGAGTTTGTCTGAATTGTAATGTTGCGCGTGGGACCCTCTTCTGGGGTTTTTCAGAGGTACAAGGTTAGAATGCTACAATGTTACCACTGTGCCTTCCAATGTTTATATCATCGGAAACATAACATAATCAAAGTGGCTGTGATTTAACAAAAAAAATGATTAAAGTGTTACCTACATGTGTAGCCGAAGTAGTGTGCAGTGAGGCGTTTCTGAATACATGGTCAGATTTTTGGAAAAAAACAAAAACAAAAAAACAAAAGTTCAAACACCATCAAATGAGAAAATTGCAAGTAGTGTGACAGAGCTGATTGATTTTGTTGCTTTCTTGATTTTTTTTTTAATTATTATTTCAAAATGGGTTTACTAAGATGTAGATGATAGAACTGCCTCCTCCATCTGAAAAAAAATAAAAATATGCCAATATTCAATCATCATGCAGCATTATAACAAGCCTTATAAGTCCTAAAGCATTAAGTTGCACTTTCTTGAGGAGGGGTAGTGCAGTATTTCTCTGGCCAGTATGAATGAAGTTTATACCTAACATATTTGATAGAAACATAGATCAATCTATGGCACAGCAACTCATCAGATAGCTAGCTTTGACGTCTGGGCACAATTGAACCAACTTCCAACGTGAATCTTTATAACGATTGAGTTTGGTGTGTAGTGCAGTAAACAAATAGTGCTCCTAGTTAAGTATTTGTCAGCATCCTTTTGTCTCTAACTCGTTTCTATTTTTACAGCCACACAATCTTGGCATGTATTAAGGAAAAAAAAAATCCCTGTTCAAGTAGTTTTTTCCACCTATCAGCACTGAGTAAATGCCATAAATCCATCAAAATGGTCTAAATGTTCCATCTGTTCTCCTGTTTTGCCAGTTATATAGTAATGAAATACATTTGTAAATTTTATGCAACAAACGGCAAACGTATCATTATTTTGAAATTGTGTATGTAAAAGTTATATTTTTACATGTAGACTCTTGTTATTATGTGTTTTAATACATTGTATTGGTTTTTGTTTTCTGTTTTTTGGTTTTTTTTTTTAACTGTGTGGTTTAAAAACGTCTCATTTAAATGAAACAATGAGCTACAAGAATCTGAATTTTATGTTCATTTCTGAAAATGTAAGAACAAATAAGGTAGTTACCACGTGGTCATCTTTTACAAACCCATAAACATTTTGATTAGCTGTGTGTGTGTGTGCGCGGGCGGGTGCGTGTGAGTGTGTGTTGAAAACTGTAAATATGTTCAGTAGCGATAAAACTAAAAATACTTTGATTTTGTTGATAAGTTCCTAAAATGTGGAGGTGGATTAAAACCTTAGGAGAATAGCAGAAATCAAAGTTCATGAAAAAGTTATTTGGAGGCTTTCCTGCGAAATGTATGGACAAAGGGACTGCAAGAGGGCACGGAAGACAGTGCTGTGTCCGCTCCCCTCCTCTGAAATGATGGAAACCGTGTGTCTGTGTCCCCTCGGTGTGTAAAGATTTCCTTTAGTGGTACATTCTGCACTCACTCTGTGTAGTCTACCAAGGCGGGTATCCCTAGGAACAATGTATAGGAAGCAGGTCTAATTGATCACATTCAGGATAAGTGTACAGAAGAAAACACGGTGTTTACTCTTTAGGGAACTGGAAGCACTCCCGGTGTTGATGTACATTTTAAGAAATGGCACTGTTGATAACACGTTATCGTAGAGGTGCTTCACAGAGCTGATGTAAAGGCTTTCGCATCTGTAAACAGAGCAAAGAGAAACCTAAAGTGTAGTTATTGGGTTATTTTTTAAATGGGTGCTTTATTATTTTGTTCTCACTCCCAACAGAGGAAAAGCTGCAATTTCGTTTGTTCACCAGCTTTGATGTATTCATTACTCAGTAATGTAATACCTCTCCTGTCGAATTCCTCTTTGGAAAGAAGCGAAAAAACTTCCTCTTGGCCACCACAAGCTGCTCAGTGCTTGTTGCTTGGTGGAGAAACATCGGCACCTATCCATGTAATTGGGTTGCATCCCCATTAGAAAAAAAAGGAAAGAAAGAAAGAAAACGATGAAAGGGAATGTGGCCTTCTTAGTGTTTTGTTTTTGTTTTTGTTTTTTTCTTCTCATTTTGTAAATGATCAAACCCAGGTAAGATATTGGTATCCTGTGCTGGATTTTTCTGGTGAAATTTAGCAGAAGACAGAACTAAAGAACAACCCAGAAACGCCATAAGGGTCCATAGGATCTCTGTGATGACCCCTAGGCTGGGGATCCGTTCAAGAGACTCGGACATTAAAGCAACTTGGAACCGTTGATCCACCTCCACATTCAAGTAATTTATGAATATGCAGAATAGGGATCTGTGCATCTAGGAAGTTTACCATTTGTCTTCTGTGTAGCTGCAAGGAACACTAATGTTTATACAGTCCACCCAGTGACGCAGCTGGTTCTGACTCAGTCTTCCGATTCCTTTCTGGTTTTTTTCCGCTTTTTTTCCTATTTCTTGATTTTTTAATTTTTATTTTTATGTGTGATCTTTATTTTGATGAGGGGTTCGGGGTTGGGGAGGGAGTTGAACCAAGACTTGGGGTTAAGAGGATTTTCGTCTTGGATCCAACAGGCAGAATGGGATCTGTGTCCAAACGTGAACTTGAGTCAGGAATGAAACGTTTTTCAGCATAAATAAGCACAAAAATTTAGTCTGCTGGCTGACTGGAAAAAAAAAAAAAGTCAAGATGGAATATGATGAATTCCAACGCGATGGGGCACCAAGGCCGCTAGGCCTCTCTCTCTTTATTTTGCTTTGGTTTTGTTTGTTTTTCTTTAGAGACATGCTCTTTCTCATGGGACTTGAAGTGGACTCATCTTCGTGCAGTGCTGGTTTTGCCATCCTCATTTCAAGTATTATAGACATATGTAACGGTGAAATATATGAACTGTGGCCTTTTTCATTCTTGTTACTTGTGATGCAATTAAGTGAAGATAAGAAAAAAAAAAAGCAGAGATTTACCATGTATCAGTGCCTGGCTTTTTGTTATAAAGCTTTGTTTGTCTAGTGCTCTTTTTGCTATAAAATAGACTGTAGTACACCCTAGTAAGGAAGAAAAAAAAAAACCTAAATTTAAAAATAAAAAATATATTTGGCTTATTTTTCGTAGGAGCAATCCTTTTATACCATGAATATTACAAAAAAAAATTGTCAGATTCTGAATATTTCTTCTTTGTAGATTTTTGGAATCATTATGAGTAAAGTTTGTTACTTTATTTTACTATTTAAAAGATGTTATTTTACCATGTGTTACTGAGATGAAACTGTATGGTAGCTTTTTTGTTTGTTTTTTTTGTTTTGTTTTGTTTCGTTTATTTTTTTTTAGTTGTAGGTCGCAGCGGGGAAATTTTTTGCGACTGTACACATAGCTGCAGCATTAAAAACTAAAAAAAAATTGTTAAAAAAAAAGAAGAAAAAAGGGAAAACACTTCAAAAAAAAGATAAACAGTTACACCTTGTTTTCAATGTGTGGCTGAGTGCCTCGATTTTTTCATGTTTTTGGTGTATTTCTGATTTGTAGACGTGTCCAAACAGGTTGTGTGCTGGAGTTTCTTCAAGACAAAAGCAAGCCCAGCCTGGTCCAGGCCATTACCTGTCCCATCTGTAGTTATCGATGAAGTCATGTACATGACCGTTCTGTAGCAATAAATGTGCCATTTTTATAAACTGTTTCTGACACTTATTTCACTTCATTTTGCATTGTCCAGAGAGCTCTGATACTCTTCTGTGAGTGAAACCACATCTATATTTCATTTTCCAAGTGTTGGAGGTATTGACAGCTTAACAAACAAAAATGTACACACACACACACACACACACACAAACAAATTCAAAAGCACACAAATGACCGAGGAGGAGATGCCCTTAACGAAAACGGAACGGGATGCATGTGAAACAAAAAGGAAGCTGTCTAGAGGATTAACTAATGGAAGGAATAGGACCAATGTGTGTGAGACGCTGAAGCGGTGCCTTTGAAGAGCTCTGACTGGCGCGTGCTGCTGGTTGTGCTGCAGTCGCTAAGCTGAGTCTGCCTAGCCTGGGGGTCAGTTGGCCGACTGCGACTGCTGCGCAGAAGCTTCTCAGCTAGATCTTTGCAGTCAAAAATCCAAGGGGGATTTGTTCTTTATCACTTTGTTAAGAGCTGAATACTGTTAGCCACGATGACTATTACACTGTGTTTCTTCCTTCTCAATCCATCCCCACCCAGCTATTTCTGGTTGTCCTCTCTTGACTCTCAATCCAGATGTAAACAACCAGATGTGGTTTTTTCCCCCCAACTTGTACAAACACCTGTGTCACCTATTGGGGGGGGGGAGGAATGTACAGATTAAAGTTATTCAGTGTTACGTACTGTAAGGTAACATTTTTGTAGAATGGACATCTACTTTGCAAGACTTGGAGGCTGTTACCCTTGCACTGTAGAGGTGTGCAGTCACGCCCGCAATGGAAACAAAGCCGGGCAGGTGAGCACTTCCTGACAGAGCGGCCTGGCCCCGGGGCATAGTGTTTGCCAGAGGACCCCGGAATCGCTCTGGCGTTCTTTCTCATGGGGTTTAGGGACTAGTTTTCCGGAAGGAGAATGTTAGCACCATGTGGTTCACGTGTGGAGCACCCTCCATAACCAAATGTTGGATTTTTTTTTTTCTTTTTGGTTGCAATGTTTGCAGACATATGCATTTTATGAACTTTCCAAAGATTTTGGTTGATAGCCCTTTTTCCTTCGGAATGATTTGAGATGTTCTTCTGTTCCCTCCCACTCTATGTTTTAAATATATGCAAAAGAGCCATGAGCATTTAGTCTTTTAGTTATTATATTTGATTATTAAAACGAGGGGGGGCTGAGCACGGGCATCCCCTTCAGTGAATCTTTTGTCTGGTCACAGGTGTTATTTCAAAAGAATACCTTAAACCTTGACGTGGGTCCATTTTCCAAAGGGAAGTTAGGCTGCTGGAGAAATTAAAATATCTGAAAGTTTATAAAGATCCCAATAATGTTAAAAATGAAGAATACCTGAAGACCAACCCTAAGATAGGGAAATCCTATTTCGTCTCATACCTGGGTCCATTCATAGAGACCAAGTGAAATGTGTATCCCCGGCTTTGGTGACAGGCCACCTTTCTCCTGACCCACAGCCTAAGGCTGAGGAAGCCACCGTGGAGGAGGACAGCTTGCAGACAACACCAGCCTCCACGCTGCTGATGTCCCGGCCACCCAGGAGCCTCCCTGTGAATCGCGCGTGGGGCCCGAATGCGCTGCCCTGACAGCCGGAGGGCGGGTGCCTCCTCCCTCCCACGGGGCGCATGGGCACCTGCTCCCAGGTCAGGGCACGTGCCGTGAGGAAACATACACGCCAGGACTGGCAGGGCAGGAAGAGCCAGATGGCTGTGTCTCCCCCCCTAAGAGAGCCTTGACCCTGAGATGGATGACTCCGCGTGGCCGGGAGGAGAGGACTCGGTGGGAGAAAGCGCCAGTGACAAGCATGATGCTTCGAGGTGCGGCCCTGCAGATCCGTTGGGTGCTACGGGTCCAAACAGGGACATCAGCCAGCCGGCCATTTCCTGGGGTTTTCTGGTGTTGGTTGGAGGGCTAGCCCTGTACATGACCTAGTCTTGACCTAAGCACAGGGAGGGTCCTCTAGGGCAGGCTGTTGGCCACGGAGGCTGTGTGTCTAAAGCAGTGACCCCTGACGGTGAACTGAACACGCCCTAGAGAAAAGTGCATACTGAGTTGTATATGATTTTTTTTTTAACATGAACATCACATTGAGCTTTAAGGGGTTGTTGGATCTCTCTAGCGTCTGGCCACAGACACTTGTTTAGATCCCCAGTAAGAAACTGCAACAAAGTCACGCAGGCTCCAGCGCTTGAAAAGGCAGAGCGCCCCCCGCCCCCCGCCCCCCACCCCGTGACCCGGGAGCCCCCCAGAGCCGCGCTGCTGTCTGGCTGCAGAGGGAGAGAAAGGCCCTTTGTGTAACAGCGAGGAGCCGGCCTCGCTCACATCTGTTCCCCTCTATTGAGAAGGCGAGCGGCTCTGGCGCTGGCTCTGGCTCTGACTCTGGCTCTGGCTCTGGCTCTGGCTCTGGCGCTGGCTCTGGCTCTGGCTCTGGCTCTGGCTCTGGCTCTGGCTCTGGCTCTGGCGTGGAGATCTTGTAAGGAGGAAGCCGAGCCGCGCCAAGTGCAAAGTGAAAACGCTCCCGCCGCCCCAGACCCGGGCTCCGGCTCCCTCCGGGGCTGGATGGGAACCAGCCCGCGGCGTGTGAGCACCACGACCACGTCTGAAACACAGCCGGAGGCTCCGTGTGTGTAAGGTTCACCGGACGCCTGTTTGTGTGTGAGCCCGGAGGAAACCAAGGCCCAGAGGCGCGCTCCGACCAGAGAGAGAGCACTGCGCGGGCCGCCTGTCCCCAAGGGCCCCTCTGGCCCTGCCCCCCACCCCCACCCCACCGGCCCCAGAGCGCATCCAGGTCCGGTTTCTGTCTATTTCGTTTTTCTCTTTGCTGCTGCCTTTCCACAGACACTTCACAGAAGCCTTTCCAAAGCTCCCTGCAGTCCTCATTGCCCGTTCCCTTTCCACGAATGGCTGGGATGTGACTAGAGTGAGGGTGTTTGCACAGTAAGAGACTGCTAGCCAGACTAAAATTTGCACCCTGGCCCACTTTTTCTAAAATAAACGTTCTATTCTGGAGTAATTTTAGATTCGCAGAAACGTGGCGGAGATAACACACAGTGTTCCCATGCGCCCTTCGCCCAGCCTCCCGGGAGGGGACACGCAGTGTTACATAACCGGGGCGCGTCGGTCAAAACGCAGAGTTCACATTGGTGCTTTCCAGCTGATTCCCCCCAGTTGTCCACGTTTCCTGTCCAGGATGCAGTCTGGGGAACCCATCCAGCGATGGTCTGACCCACGCTGAGTTGGGGTGTGAGCACGGCCAGCAGAGTGGAGCCTACACAGTACCCCACGGTCTCGGGGTCTGATGGAAGTGAATGTACCCCTCCCTAAACCACGGGGCAAAATCATCAGCTGACTCAACTTTTACAATATCTCCCTCTCCTCGCCCCATGCACTGCCTTCTCTCGGAGACCCGCCCTCTGGGACCCCTGTGAAGGCAGGTATGGACCAGGAAGAAGGCAGGAAGGAACAGGCAGGGAATAAGGGGAAACCTACAGCCGCTAGGAACTGGCTGGGTTAAGCAGGGACTCAGGTGGCTCGGCAGTGGGTTTACCACTGGGTGCTGACCTGGTGGGAAGCCTGGGGAGAGACAGGGAGCCGTCCCACTTGGAAGAAGGCAGGTTGGAAGGCCCCAGGAGTCTGTCTGAGTAACAGAGGCAGGGAGAGAGGAGGCCGGGGGTGGGGAGGCGCCGGGCAGGTCCTGGAGTAGACAGGACAAGTCACCTTGAGGAGTGACACGCTTTTAGACAGGCAGGGCAGGTAATGGGCTTACAACAACGGCACTGCTGTCAGCACTGGGAGGGAGCAAGCTTGCAGGAACTCGGGCTTGGGAGCTTGAATCACGACAATGCCTTTTTCAAGTGTTCGTCCCTTTCCCGTCTCTCAGCCAGTGTCTAGACACTCCTAGCTGACCTTTCGGTGCACAGGTTGGTCCCAGGCCTGTGAGCAAAGCCCTGTGGGTGAGGAGCAGGGCAGCAGCTGCACCCTCCCCTGTGATGATGGAGGGTCTGCGGGGCCCTGGGTCAGCCTCCGAGTGACAGCAGGCAGGCGAGGGAGTCCGGACACACAGGCACTTCTGTAGCCAGCCCTTCTCCAGCTCCTCCCTCCCTGCCCAGGAACCAGTGCCATCCTGCCACCGCAATGCCCTTCTCGCCCTCCAGGTGGCACCACCAAGGGCACGTGCGAGCAACTGACACGGCGCACATGTGACTGGCCTGCGGACGCTGCGGGGCTGAGAGGGTGAAGGAGCTGGACGATGGGTGGCTGAGAGGGTGCGGGGCCCCGTTCCCAGGCTGAGGGAGGGAGAGGATTCAGGATGGGAAGCTTTCCTGAAGGGGGTGGATGCTGAGCGTATGGAAAAGTTCAGGCTGGGGTCCAGGGACTCTCACGGGGGAGAGGTGTGGGCCTCAGAGTCCAGGATGTGTTGGGGTGGGTACCCAAAGTGAGGTAAGCAAAGGGCAACTGGGAAAAAGTACCCCGTGGGATGAGGCCATGCTAATGTTACTACACTATTAATTTCTATCCAGCCTCATTCTGAAAGGCTGCGAGATCACACTGACAACCAGGAATATCGGGGAGGTGGTGAGAAAAGCGTCCTCCCCCACCAGCACAGTGGGAAACAGCTGGTCTGGGCCCTACCCTCAGAGGACCCTCCGTGGGTAGATGCCATCGAACCTGCCACTTGCCCTCACCATGACCCTAGGAGTCAATATTGCAGTGCAAGTGGCCTGCTTCTCCCCGTATCAACACCCAGAAGAGAACACATTACATAGAGACTGGACGGCATGTAACGGTGCATGTGGCTATCTATGGCCAAATCGTAGGCAGTACTGGCCTCTGTTTGCAACCTCTGGCCCCCCACTCTTCCCCACATCTGCCGTGACGCCCCTTTCCTCTCGCAGGGAACGGAACTCCCACCCGGCAAGCAGAGGAACATCCAACATAACGGAACGATCGATCGCATAAGGAAGGTGTTCCAACAGAGGCTCGGCCTGACTGTTCCGTTTCCAGAAGACGGAGCGAACACGGGTGTCGTTTAATTAAGTCCCAGGGCACACCGAGGAAGCCAGGGACCCCGCACCTCAGGAGGAGGGCGACAAGTCCCCGGGGCGGTGGCCAGTGCGAGTGACCAGGGCAGTCACCAGAGGCGAGTGCGGGGCTGCTGGCGGTGGGGCCCGCGGACATGGCACGGCCCACGGCTGTCTGCCGGGAGGGGCCGCTGGCTGGCTGGCAGAGTCCACTGTCCTTTCTGGCTGGGACGATGGCTTGCTGGCCGCCACCGCCCTCCCTAGCGCTGTTCTGCTGAGCCAGCCCTGTGGGCTCTCCCCAGCCCGGCCAGACAGCTCAGCACCCCCAGAGCTGCCATTCCTGAGCCTTTGCTCACCCCGGAGCCCTGCCTTCACCTTCAGCTGAAACACATCATTTCCTCTGTCTGGATTCTGCTCCAGATCATCCCATCCTCTTTAGAAATTGAACAAACAGTCTAATAACATCTGGGGCTCGCAGATCATGGGACAAAACCACTGTGGGGGGTACCAGGAAGAAAGCAAACATTTTCGCAAGAACCTTAAAAATCTCTGGCAGACAGAAAGCATGCAAACAGAAAAGGAGAAAATATTGGAATTTTTGAGCACTTATTTTATTTTATTTTTTGCCAATTTAACTATAATATATATATTTTTTAATCTGTTAAGGTATTATATGTGTACATAGCTTACCATTGCCCCCCCCCACCTCCCATTAATGCCCTCCCTCCCCAGAGTTCTTTGTTCGTTGGCTGTATTCATGCATACCAGTCCTTCAGTTGTTCTCTTATCTCCCCCCAGGTCTCATTCCCCTCCCCACTGTCATTTGTCAGTCTGCTTGTTTTATGGTGACTATCTCAGGACCACACAAATAGAATCTGCTCCTCCTCTGGTTCACACCGCCCCTACCCCCAGGTCCCACTGCTTCCCCGGGGCACACAGCTCACCCGGGGCACACGGCCCCCTGGGACATACAGCTCACCCGGGGCACATGGCCCCTCTGGGGCGCTGGGGTAGTAAACTGGAGGCGCCTCGCTAGCTCCTCCCTAGCACGGTGGGTGGGCTGGGATTGAGCACTTATTTTAGACCATCACACATGTCAGAAAGTATCCAGAGGCCTGTAAGCATGAACACACGGGAATCTCAGAGGGAAGGGGTGGAGTGGGAGGTGGGAAGAGACTAAGCAAAGAACGTGTATGCACACAAGCTTAACCCAAGGACTCAGGCAATAGTGTGGGGAAGCCCTGGGGTGGGGGTGGAGGTGGGGGGCAGAAACAGCAAGGAGAGGGACAACGGGGAGAAATCGGGGGGAGGGAGTAGGGGAGGCACGCATCAATTATACTTTCAACAACAAAAATAAATTTAAAATGCCACAAAAGTATATATCTCAATAAACTAACTCATAAAGAATCATGAAAGACAATTGTCTCTCTCCTCCAAAGCCACTTTCTGCTTTATTTTTAAAAAATTTTTTAAATATAATTTTTATTGATTCTTTTTTTCAGAAAGAAAAGGAGAGGGATAGAGCGTTAGAAATATAATCTATAAGATCGGTCAGCTGCCTCCTGCACCCTGAATACCCCCTACTGGGGATGTGCCCACAAAGTATATGCCCTTGACCAGAATTGAACCTGGGACCTTCCAGTCCGCAGGCCGATGCTCTATCCTCTGAGCCAAACCAGTTAGGGTGACTTTCTGCTTTATTTTACTTAATCCACATGAGTCATTTCGCTGGGTATTCTTAGCATTCCCAGGTCCCAGATGAAGAAGTGGAGGCTTAGAAGAGTCGTTAGGTAAAGGCAGATGGTCATAGTGGGGGGCAGGTCACTGACTGCTGATCCTGAAGTCAGTCAAAACCTTGCCGTGGGATGTAGATATTATAATTCATAAGCTCTTTTATTTTCCAGGTAATTTGATGGGGTTTACAGAGAAACACAAGGCCCAGAGACATCAGAAGCAGTGTCTAAGATCACATTTCCCATCAGTGGCCAAGATGCAGACCCATCTGACACCACAGCCTGCATTTAGTACCCTAGACCCGTGGTCGGCAAACTCACTAGTCAACAGGGCCAAATATCAACAGTACAAAGATTGAAATTTCTTTTGAGAGCCAAATTTTTTAAACTTAAACTTCTTCTAAAGCCACTTCTTCAAAATAGACTCACCCAGGCCATAGTATTTTGTGGAAGAACCACACTCAAGGGGCCAAAGAGTCGCATGTGGCTCGAGGGCCACAGTTTGCCAACCACAGCCCTAGACCATGAGGGAGAGCAGGCAGCCAGGCCCTGGCGAGGCCAGACACCCTCCCTGGGACAGAGCATGCAGCGCTGGTCCTCTGCGGCACCCAGTGCCAGCAAGTGCTTGACCAGACGGGGTCACTTACCTGCTGCTCTCCACTATCTGATAGAGCCCCCCCACCCCCGTACCACCTGAGGCCACCAAGCTAATGGCCCAATGGGTGAAAAGCAAGCTTCCTTCCAACGTGCCCAGCGAACTTGCAAGGAGAAATACGCTGCTGGATGGACAACAGTGACCCAAGTCTAACCGTCCCCTAAGGAGCTGACATTCTGGGGAGGAGAGAACTAGTGGGTGGGAGGGGAGGGTGTGGGTCACAATCTTGGGGGAAGGGGAGCAGGAGAGAGGAAGAACTGACATGTGTGCTGATGGACATGGGCCCCGAGAGCTCTGGGGGACAGAAGAAGGTTGGGGACTGAGGAAGCAGAGGGAAGTAGCTAGAGAAGACCTCACACTAAGTGGAACAATTGCAAATTAATCTTGGGGAACAAGAAAGAATTTCCACACAGGAGAAATAAGGAAGAAAATGGAAGGCATGGTGTGATGCGCAAATCCCATTCTTGGAGCAGCAAACATCCCCGGGCGTCTGTAGGAACGGGGCCAGCGGGAGAGAGGGCAGGGCTCTTCGTACCAATAAGAAATTTGGACTGTCCCACAGGCAATGGGAGCCACCACCAGTAAGTTTAAGGAGATAAGGCATTGGCTCAGGTCTGAGTTTTAGGAGCCCTTCCCCCAGGGCGTGGCTCTCAGCTGCAGGAGATGACACGCCTCCTCTCGGGGTGAAGGTCCCAGCTGTGCTATCTGGGCCCCAGGAAGACCCAGGACAGGGCGGGGGGGCGGGGAGGTGGGGAGCATTCCAGTCAAGAACAAAGGCTGCCCAGAGCATGGCTTCCCCAGCTCCCCCAGGGGGGTTCCAGAAAAATAGGGTATGAAGGATGAGTCCGGTGGATTGGTTCTTCCTGGTATGGAATTGGGTCTGTGATCTGATGGATTTAGAGGCTTTAATGAACCCGTTTCCAGCAAGGAGCAGCATTGGCCATCCCTGGACTGCAAAGGCAGGGCGGTTCCACAGACGGTCACGTACCACGTTCAGATCCCCCAAACCAGGAGCCAGTGGCGGGCGAGCTCCGGATGGCCCGGCGGTTGCTGGCAGGGGCCACCTAAGAAAATCAGAGCGTGGTCGGTTGTTTCTAACGGTGCGAGAGAAGCAGCAAAAAATAAAAGGACGAACTAAAGGCTTTAAATTCCCAGCTCAGCATAGGCATACGGTATCTCATGCTGCTTCTCCTCTCCAGGGGGAAAGCTATTGTCTGATTTTATTTGAAAAACAGACAAAAGCCCACCCATGAGTTGCAAAGCACATTGAACTTCCAACTTCCTGTCAGGGGCCTCCTCTGTTAAACTGGGGCCCTGATGGGAAAGGACCGGGCTCCCGGAGTGGGTGTAGGGGGGGGGGGGCAGCTATCAGGATGGGCACAAGCTGATGAAGCTGGGGACTGTGAATCGTTGGGTTCCACCAAGTCCTCCTGTGAGAGACGGGTCATCTGGGAAAGTTCTAGAACTTCAGGGCCAGCCAGCAAGCTGGCAACCCGGGCGGGAGCTGACGCTCCATCTCAGAGAAGACTTCCTTCCTCTATGCAAACCTGTGTTTCCTCATAGGGCCCTTGAAGGGAGCAGGGGAGCCCACCCAAACCAGCAAGGGCATCTCCCGCCAATGCTAGCTGTTAGTCACATCCACAGAACACATTCACAGCACCCCCACATGCTGTCTGATTAAACAACTGGGTGCCACAGCCCAGCCAACACCTTCATTCGGACGCCGGGCCCTGTGGAAGGACACAGTTTCACAAGCAGTCACCAGGGGGTGGTGACTTGCTGTGGAAGGAAGTCCTAGGACCTAAGGCAGTGCGCACTTTCTCACGGAGAGTGTGTACAAAGCCGGGAGCTCTTCGGATGAAGTCCTTCGCCGTGGCAGGCGTGATGGGCTAGGTGCCCCTCAGCAGAGGAGTGGATTAAAAAACAGTGGTACATCTACACAATGGAATACTACGCTGCAGTAAAAAAAGAGAGAATTCCTACCATTTGTAACAGCATGGATGGAACTGGTGAGCATTATGCTAAGTGAAATAAGCCAGTCAGAGAAAGATAAATATCACGTGATCTCACTCATTGGTGGAATATAATGAACGATATAAACCAATGAACAAAAACAGATCCAGGGACAGAGAAGCATTGATCAGACCATCAGACCTCATAGGGAAGGTAAGGGAGTGTGGGGGTAAGGGAGAGAGATCAACCAAATGGACACAGACACCAGAGGGGGTGAGGGCATGAGTGGAGGGGGAGTGGGAGGCAATGGGGGGATAAGGACACAAATGTAATACCTTAATCAATAAAGAAAAAACAAAGTTAAGGCACTATATTGGCACTACTAATGGCTCGTTCTCACCTAGTTTCAGGGCTTTAGTAGATTTTGAATACTATTTGTCTTTGTTTTCTGGTAGATTGTGCTATGGTGGGCTCAATATTTATGGAAAAATATAAAACATACATTCTATAAGGGGAGAACAAGACTTCTCTTTCTGTATGTACTCATTCCATTAGTTTTTCAGTGGGTGTCAATAAAGGCACACTAGCTAAAAGTGGGGGGAAAATAAAAATAAAAATAAAATGGTTCAATGTAGAGGGCCACCTGGGAAGGCATATGGGCAGTTTTCTTTTTTTTAATTTATTTCTTTTTTTAAAAAATATATTTTATTAATTTTTTACAGAGAGGAAGGGAGAAAGATAGAGAGCTAGAAACATCGATGAGAGAGAAACATCATCCAGCTGCCTCTTGCACACCCCCCACTGGGGATGTGCTCGCAACTAATGTACATGCCCTTGACCGGAATCGAACCTGGGACCCTTCAGTCAGCAGACTGACGCTCTATCCACTGAGCCAAACCGGTTTGGGCTGGGAAGTTTTCTTTAATTATCGTCACTGAACTCAGGGTGTAGAGCCACTCCTTGGACACATGGTTCCCCAAGATGGCGGACGTGTTGTCAGCTTGGCCTTCATATCAGCACAGGTGTTGGCAGCGGCGGGACTAGATATGTAAATCCAGGCATGCTAGGGCCTACTTGAGAATGCAAATAAGTTGGTGTTACTTCCTGGTATTGGGAGTATAAAATAAATGCGCTCGTGGGGGGGGGGGGGTCGTCTTCCTGCATCTCCAGCAGACAGGATGGAGGCCCACCCAGCTCCCAGCTTTAAATCTACCCCTGTGTCTTCTCTCTTCATTTCTAATATTTCTCAATCTCTGGCCCCCTCCACTTAGAACCGGTTGTTCATCTCTCTTTCCGTGAGGGACGCTGGAAAGGGAGCTCCCCGCCATGTCTGGCCCCTGCTGCATCAGGCCCCTGCCGTTTGAAAGCACAATATTTATACCCTATTGGAAATATAGGCACTTGGGAATGAACAATTTTTAAGTTGTCTATTGAAATTTAGTAAATGCAACACCAATTTAATACCCACCACCATTCCTTTGAAAAATATTCAACAAGCTCTTATTCAACTCAAGGTAGTTTCACATCATGTGTTGCCTCCTTAAACTAAGGTGACCAGATGTCCCACTTTTGGCGGCACAGTCCCGATTTTTAATAATTTGTCCCGCATCCCACGTCCCGCAGTGATTTAAAAAAGTCCCGTCGGGTCACCTTACCAAACCTATATTTCCATTCAAGTTCTGCCACATAACTTTTTCCTAATGGAACATATTTTTATACTTAAAAGTCTTTATCACCCTATCCAACACATCTGCATCAAAAATATACATACAATTAAAACATATTTTATTTCTTGTCAACAGAATGCTCTATAGTTTAATACAGTTGTTCTGAATTGAGCTATAATTAGAATTATTATTAGTGCACAACTAAGCAAAACATAAGTACAGCACAAATATTGATAAATAACTATTAGACATAACATGTAAAAAATAAAATAAATGGGGAAAGCATCTCCAATGAAATAGGTGGAAGCTCCTCCCCCCAACCCCCCACTATTTTCTTGTGACTGGGAATGAATGATAGTTACTGCTTTCATAGGTGAGTACTCATGCCTTGGCCAGTGGGTTCAATGGTTAGAGCACCGGCCCTCACACTGAAGGGTCATGGGTTCGATTCCCGGGTCACGGGGAGGTACCTGAGTTGTGGGTGTTGCTCCCCACCCCAGTTGGGTGTGTGGGGGAGACAATCTGTGGTGGAATCAATGTTTCTCTCTCCCTCTCTCTCTCCTCCCCTTCCACTCTCTTTGAAAAGCACTCCAAAAAATTTCCTCAAGTGAGGATTAACAACAACAACAAAAATAGGGGAGCATTCAGTGCCAGTTTATCCTGTTTTTGGTTTTGTAGCCGCATGCCTGGGAAAGCGTGTGCACATACGCATGGAGGCTGGAAGTTGTGTGGTAGCAGCAGTCTCCATTCTCTACCTTTATGGGTGGAAGGGTGATGGGGTAGTGTGTGTGTGTGTGTGTGTGTGTGTGTGTGTGTGTGTGTGTGTTGGGGGGGGGGCAGTTCTTGTCAAAAATCACGTCCCATCGTCTCTCAGAGGCGGACTGCCTGGGTCTCCTTCCGTGGCGAGAAGAGCACAGAGCGGGGGTCGCCTGGTGTGGAAGGGTCCTTACCTCATCATCAGAGTCACCATCTTCTTCGCTTCTGGGAAACCCAGACCAGCAGGGCTTTTCAAAGTCTTAGGGAGCAACTCGCAGAATTATACCCGTGACTCTGCCCCTCGGTGCCTTGGTGTTCTCCGGACAAGGTGAGAAAATGGCAACACTGTTCATTTTCATGCACCTTAGCCAATATAACTTGGTTAATGTAAAAAAAAAAAGTTAATTTTAAATTGCCTTATGTATCTTTCCATAAGACCCTGGTGTTCACACACACACACACACACACACACTCACCGTGCCAGCTAAGAAAGCCCACGTTTACCTTAAAATCTCATCAGGCAAATGAAACTTACTTTCAGAAAAAAAAATCTTACCATATTTTATTTTTTAATTCCAATAAAAGCGTCCCCATCACAGCCATCTCTCCCATGAATTTTAGTTTTTAAAAAAAAAAAAAAAGGCACAATGCCGTACTTTACTCCTGACATGCCCCGTGTTTGTCTCACAAAACCCTCCCCTGGGAACCCTGCATTCCCCACGCCCCCTCATATATATATATATATATATATATATATATATATATATATATATGAACACCAGGGTCATATATATATATATATATATATATATATATATATATATCCTGTTTCCCCGAAAATAAGACAGTGTCTTATATTAATTTTTGCTCCCAAAGATGTGCTAGGTCTTATTTTCAGGGGATGTATTATGTTTCCATGAAGTAGGTCTTATTTTCAGAGGATGTCTTATTTTGGGGGAAACACAGGTATATATGGTATATATGTATATTTCTTAAATTTACTGTTATATCAACTTAAACAAACAAAAACCCCACGTCCCCTCTTGTCTTGCTCTGCAGGTTCCCACACTCGGGGCCAGCCACCCAGGAAGATGTGGCAGTTGGACTTTCTGAGTGACATGTCAGCGGTGACCTGGGGGGCATTACTGAGGCAGGTACATGCGCAGGCAAGACGGGTCCAAAGGAAAGCTGAGGCCCTGAAAGCCACGTCCCCGCCCTCCCCGTGCAGGCACGAGCCCTGGACGCTTCCCGGCACCTTGTGAACTTGCACCGTGAGTCCAACACACGGGGTCCCGGTGTGCCTGTCGGGCCTGTGGTCAGCCCGGGACAGCGCTCTTCAGACACACGTAGGAAGGTCGATAGACAAGTTTCCTGCTTTTGACTTTGCTAGGAGCACCAAGGCCAGGCCTTGCGTATCAGGGAGCACTCCCTGGAAGAGGCAACTGCCCCCCGGACTCCGGGCATCCAGGTTTTCAGTGAGCTCACCGCTGATTCTTGTGCTCACTGAAATTTGCCAACGACCGGCCTCTATTGGGTACAAGGTCTTGCAATCAAGAGAGAACTCAATTCTGTGGCCCCCAAACAAAGCGCCCAGATTTCATGGGACCTGGAGCGGGAGACCCGCCAGTGGGCTCCAGCCTGACGCCTAGGCGGAGGTGAGCACGGTTCCATGGTTAATGTTTCTTTCCCTCTGATTTAAGCGAACAGGATACCTGCCTTGCCTGCAGGTGGGGGTCCCCGGGCGCCGTGAGCGATGGCAGCATTGCGAGTCCTCACACCTGGCTACCTGCTACTTATAGTGATGAGTGGGCTGATCACCTGGCGTTCTCGTCTTTCTCCCTGAACCCACTCCAAAAACCTACGATCTCTGGGGGGAAAAAAAGGAAAGCCAAATCCCAGCCCCCAGAAAAGGGGTCTGAAAATGCCAAGCTTTTTGCTTGCTAGCCTTCCCCAGGGTCGCTGTGCCTGCGCACCCTGGCTGCCTTTGTGGTTTGTCCTAACGAGCCTCCTTGGACATGGGGCCTCCACTTCTCCTGGGGGGGGGGGAAGAGCCAGTTTCAGAGCCCCAGGCCCAGCTCTCACCCCACATGCTTACCCGTCCTGGCAGCACCTTGCCAGAACTCCCCCCCCCCCCCCCCCCCCGGCTAACCAGCCCCTGCCTGTTAGAGCTCACACCCTCTCCTACACCCAGAGATCCGAGACGTGTTGCTTGAGCCATATTTTTGGAAATTGCTAGTTAGTTGCAAAATGTTTCCTGAGGTAGGAAAAAAAAAAAAAAGCACCCAGGACTGTAATTATTGGATTGTTTCACTTTCCAGGCCAAGTAGCAGATGCTCTACTTTTCAGACTTGGACAAGTATTGTCACAAGTTAACTCCTCTGCTGCTGCTGCCGCCGCAGAGCGTCCCATTCCCCAGCTTCCCTGAAGAGCCCACCACCACACCCAGATCCGCTGAAGCACCCCCCCCCCAGGGTTTGGGGTGCGAGGCGCTTTCAAAAGCTGCCCCGGACCCGCAATCCCGTGCTCATCAGATTTCAGTGTGATGTCGCCTGGGAAAATGGGGAAGTGGAACGCGAGACTAGCAAGGTTTCAGACCAAATTCCAAAGACGAAATTCATTCTGCAAATTATATGCCTAAAAAAGAAGAAGAAAAAAAAAAGTCGTTTTTTCACGACTTAGGGAAATAGTTTCATGTCTCTGCTCTGGTGCTTCATCGGAGAACTGGAATGAGACTTCCCTGAATTTAGAGCTAGCCCTCGTGCAGGTAACAGTGTGTCAAAACGCCCAGTGCAGCTGGGAGAGAGAAAAATAGTCCATCGAGTGCATGTCCCCCCCTTCCTTCTTCTAAAACAGATGTATTCCAGCAGCCGGTATGTGCTGGGCTTGGGGTAGGGATTCATTTTGCAAGAGCCCATTTCTTTGCTGTCCACTTGGAGGTTAGTATCTAGGGGGCTGAGCAGGTAGCCAACAGCCCTGCGCTGACGTTGGGGAACCGGAACATCGTGAGCACCTAGAATTTCCTCTTCGTGCATAACGATGACCGAATTGTGTGCAGGGGGCTCACTGTGGGACGCGGAGTGACCAGCTGGCCTGGCTTGCGGGGACCTGGGTTTTCTGAGATGCAGGCCTTTACGTGGGGGAGTGCCTGGTACACGCCGAGTCGTGTAGGGTAGGGTGACCAGACGTCCCGCCAAAAGCAGGACTCGGGACAAATTGTTGGAAATCGGGACTGTCCCGCCAAAAGCGGGACGTCTGGTCACCTTAGTGTAGGGCCCAATAAAACATGTGAATGAATCAGGAAATTATACCAAAGGCAACGGGCAGCCTCAAGGAAGGAGACTGAGCATTCTACTCTGACTGTGCCCGGCCTCAGGGGCACAGAGTGGGCCTGAGCAACGCCACCCTCTGAGAGTGAACCCCAGTCTTCCCTGGGAGTGAGGATATTCAGTCTGTACGCAGAAATCTAAAACCCAGTAAAAAGGAGACACGCAACTCCATGGGAAAACAGAAGAAAAGAACTGAGCACTCATAGGAAAAACCCCAAGTAGTCAACAAACACGCGATGATGCACTACATGTGTAGTAGTTGTATAAACAGGACTAAACACAAAATGATTAATCCCAAACTCTCAGGATGGTAGAGCGCCCGGTGCAGGAGGAAGGGGGGGGGGGAGAGAAGAAAACGGGGCATTTCCATGGCGGCTGTGGTCCATCACAGTTGATCTTGAACTCTGCGGGGGTGAGGGACGCCCATCACCACACGGTTGAAAAGCAGCTCGTAACTTCAACTTCCCCCTAGAACTTAACTTCCGAGAGCCTACTTACTATTCACTGGAAGCCTTACTGAGGACATAACTAGTCAAGGCACACGTACCTTGCATGTTATGTGCGTTACATCCTATATTCCTGAAGGAGAAAATAAACAGTTATTGAGAAAATGCACTTACAGTATTTATTGAAAAATTCTGCATGTGAGTGGACCAGCGCAGTTCAACCCTGTGTTGAAGTGAGCGGGGCTGTACATAGAGGGTGGGCTGTGTTTCCGCTTTGAGAACATGAAGCAAATCAAGCAAAACGTTAAGCTTTGGAAACGCTGCTCAGCGGGAGCCTCTTGTATCACTTTCCGTACTTTCTCTCCTGTTTAAAACATTTCCTAAACATCTCACGGGGAAGTCTGCTGCTCAGTTTCCGCAGCTCCCTGCTCGCCCCTCTTTACCTGCTACCCCGGGCCATCTACGTCCTCGCCTAAAAGTTTCTTGAAACTTCTCTTTCGGTTCACCTGTGACTTCCGCGCTGCCGAAGCCCAGGCGTGCGCCTTCCCTGTGGTCTGCTCTGTCCGGTCCGGGGCATGGGGCACAGATGTCATTCTACCTCCTCCTCTTCTTTGCTCCTCCTCCTCCCCTCAGTTTTGGTCCCCCCCCAACTCTGCCTATTTCCACCCAGTGCCCTTAGCAACTGTCTATCCTCCTCCTCACTTAGACAAACAGGGAGGTGGGGGGGAGGTGCTGCTCCACTTCCTGCTGATGACTCAGAAACCCCCATTCCGAGGCTCAGGCCCCGATGTGCAGTCACAGACTGGACCCTTTTGCTCAGACCCCCCGGAAATCGTGTCCCCAGGCCTCCACCTTCCCCTGCTGAACCCGCTGGTGCTGGGTAGGATCACGGCCCCCAGAAGGTCCAGGTCCGCATCTCTGGAGGCTGTGGCAGGTCCCCTTCGTGGTGAAAGGGCCGTTGCAGGTGTGGCTGGGCATCTGGAGGTGGAAAGATGGCTAGACCACCCCGGTGGGCCTGAGGCCACCTCGGGGGTTCTGTGATGGAGCCCCAAGATGGAAAAGGAGGGAGGCGCATCTGAGCCGGAGGAGGAGGAGGAGGAGGAGGAGGAGGAGGAAGAGGAGGAGGAGAAGATGCGAGGACGGAGGCCGAGCCAGGAGTGCGGTGGGGCCATGAGCCAAGAACTGCCTTCAGCTTCCAGAAGTGTGAGCACAGCGGAAGTGGATTCTCTCCGAGAAACTCCAGAAAGAACACACCCTGCAGACACATTTGGGATTTCTGAGTTCCGGACCCATTGGATAATGCACACGTGTTGTTGGAGGCCACGCGGCTCTCGGTCATGGGTTACAGAGACAGAGGGAGCTCGCATGTTCCCCTGGATGGCCTCTTCGCCAGGGCACCGCTGCCGAGGTCTCCCATCCATCCCGAGCTCCCCACTCGGGTCCCAGGGGGGCGACTCAGTGGCTCACGCTGTCCCTGCCATCCCTTTCTGGCTCTCGGGGGGCCTCCCACCCACCTCACTGCAACCATCTCCTGCGCCCGCCCCTCCACCCTCACCCCCACCCCACCCCCACCCCCTTTCTTCCCCGGGCTGCCAAAGCAAGCTTTCGGAAACGTGTACCTGCCCACATGAATTTTTAATTAAAACCCTTTCCCGCTTTGCCATCGCTTTCAGGATAAAAGTTCAAACTCCCCAGGGCCGCGCACAAAGCCATGGCTCAGGCTTTCTGACTCCCCTCTCTGGCCGACGCTGCAGCTTGCTAGGGCAAAGGTTCTCAGCAAGGGGGCTTGCGCGAGAATCACCTACCCAGCACTTTAAAAACCGTCTAAGCATTTCCCCACTTCAAGGGATTCTTGCTCAGGAGGTCTGGGGACGCTGAGGACAACTCGGAGCGTCAGTAGAGGTCACAGGTGATGCTCGGCTCAAAATCCCCTGCCAGCATGCGTCTGGCTGGTGAGGGCCCCGCGCTGGCCCCCTCGCTGCCCCTGCTGCCGGGGTCCCCTCTGGTCTCCGTGCTCTTGAAGACCCACATTCCTTCCTTGTTAGAACTCTGCCACGGGATTGGGTGTCCTCCTCCTCTTCTTCCTCCTTCTCCTCCTCCTCTTCCTTCTTTTTAAACATATTTTATTGTTTATTTTTACCAAGAGGAAGGGAAAAGGATAGAGAGAAACATCGATGAGAGAGAAACATCGATCAGCTGCCTCTTGCACAACCCTTACTGGGGATGTGCCTGCAACCAAGGTACATGCCCTTGACCAGAATCGAACCCGGGACCCTTCAGTGTGCAGGCCGACTCTCTATCCACTGAGCCAAACCGGTTAGGGCTCAGGTGCTCTTCTGAGAGCTCCCTAGAACCCAGCCCTTGCTTGCTGGTGACCTGCTGGTCTCCGTGCAGCCTCATTTCTATCCGTCCCTCCTCTCCGGCTTCCCGCTGCAGAACGGAGCCACCCTGGCGGCCAGCACGGTCCCCGTGATTGCTTCAGCACATGCGCCATCACTGCCTCTGCCACCCCCTGTCTGAAGCACTCCCACACAGACACACTTTGGGATTCTCATGTCTGGTCCCTTCTGTCCTATTTAAACCCACTGCCTCCCACCATGGCTCCTGGTTGTTCTCATCCCACAGCAATTCCAAAGCCTCAGGTTCACAGAGGGCCCAAGAGGGTTTAGTCAGATGATATCGGTCAGAAGGACTTGGCTCCTGTTATTTTCTGTCAGCCAGACAGCCAGCCATTGCCAGGAAGCTGGGCTGACCTTCTGGGGATGGACACCATGGTTCCAATAGTCCAACCAGCCACAGTGGCTAGCCCTTACTCCCCCTACCCCCCCCCCCAATCCCCCACCTCTGCCGCCGGCTTCTGAGAGTTGACCTATGCATTTGCCAGCAGCTGGACTGAACGTTATACTCTGTTCAGAGCAGGATAAATGGAGAAAGGGGCTGAGGACAGGGGCTAATTGTAGACACTTAAGCAGATATGGTGTGTGGGTTTTTTTTTCTCTCTCAAGGCCCCTCTGCAAGCTGTTGATCCTATAGTAGATGCTTCCCCCTCCCACAGACACGGGGCTCCGGCTGTAAAATTAAAACGCACATGAATTACTTAACATAGCTTTACGATAGTGGGTTAATTCGATAGAGCTTTCTCATGGAAACATTCAGCGCACAGCACAGAGTTCTTTCTGTGATTATTTATTAAACGTGCAAAACACACGTCTCCATTCAGCCCGGTGCGTCCGGACAGAGAACACACACCCCCGGGGCCTTTGGATTCAGCGGTGCAGACCCTGGGGTCATTGCGAGCAGGCGCACAGCAACGCTGCGGTAATAAAGCAGCCGGGCCGGGAGGGGAGAGAGCACGCTGCAGCGGGGAATAGTTTCCACTGCCAGTTGCCAATTTGAAATAATCTCTCTCTGACACGAACACGACTGAGGTCATTTCCTTGTAACGTGGTTCCATATAAGCAAAACTGCACTAACCAGTGAATGCAATTAGGCAAACAGTTGAGTTGATTTTCTCTTCTTTTCTTTTCTTTTTTTTTTTTAAGAATGGCGCTGACCAGTTACCTTCAGCTAACTGGTCTGATCTCTCCGACACGGCACGCAGGTGCGGCCCAGCGCTATCCCTGCTGCGTGGATAGGGCAGCGCTCATAGACTCCACACACTGGTCCGGGGCCGCCTGGGGCCTGGGCGCCTTGCAGGATGCAGAGGTGCTGGACATCGAAGATGATGCCAGGACTGAGCTCCCGATTTACGCTCGAAGACCAGTTACCATGTGGGGAAATGATCACACATGTGCAAGGCAGGGGAGGGGAAGCGTCACGGGCAATTGACAGTTTAGAAAGTAATAGAAGCCGGGTCTCCGGGAGGACTTTATGGAGAAATTAGGACTGAGTGATAATGTTTGGCTGCGCCCAGGAAGGTGTGGGCGGCGAGAAAGGGGAGGGCGTGGCCAGGGTTGGGTGCTGGAAGGTGGGCCCGGATTGGACAGATGGTGGCAAAGAGGGAATGAACGCCAGGGAGCTGGAGCACAATGAGGGTCTAGCCTGAAGGGCCTACTGGACCACCCTGGGCTTCGGCATGGTTCAGAGGAGAGGGAAATGTCCTCGGAGGGCAGAACGCAGGGGACGTCAGGGGAAATGTCTGGGCTGCGGTCCCCAGGTGCATTTGCAGGGAGGATGCTGCCATCATATCACACCGCCAACATCACTTCTCATTCCCTGTCCAAACTCTGCCTGCGTTAGCCCTTTCTCAGCTGGACAAGTTAGAGGAAGGTCTTGAGTTTTCGCATTCTCCTGCCCTTCCTCAGGGAAGTCCCTCCTTACACCACTAAGGGGAAAATCAGGGGGAAATGGAGAAGATAGACATCCAGAAATGTAAACTAAAGGACTAGCATGAACAGAGTGAGGTGGGTTTTTCATATTCCCATACTTCACTCATGGTGGTTCATAATAATATCCTTTTGTAGAGTTGTCATGCAGATTAAGTGATAACTTTTATCAAAATGGGCCTACCGTTAAACTAGTTGCATACCGTGTATGCGGTGGCCATTAGCCACCCGTTGTCCTAGGAAGGTGAGTTGTATTGCCACATTGCCATACTTTTTTCTTTTTCATAGCAGCATCTCAAGTATCTCTTGTGTGTTTGTCATACCCCACACACTGATGTATCCAGAAATGAGCACAGGACTTAGGCCAAGCCAGTTAGTGTATTCTACCTTCCTAAACATGGTGTATAAGGCAAGGTTGGACATGATCCAAGCCAACCCATGATACTCAGTCCCAGGATTTGAATTACATCATTGGGGAAGAGAGTCTCTTGTCCCTCTGAAAATACTAACTTTAGGGATTACTGAAGTTAGAGATACTGTAGGCCTCTATATGCAGAAATATCCCGAGAAGAAAGAGGGGAGAGAGAGAGAGACAGAGAGAGACAGAGAGAGACAGAGAGAAGAGAGAAATTTGTGATACCTTTTGAGGCCCTTATATATCAGAGCAACTCTTGCATTTTACATGAGTCAATACATTTTATCTTTGCCTAAGCTAGTTAGAGATGCTTCCCTTGCAATTTAAAGAATATTGACCATTGGAGAAACACATCATGACTTCCTTTTACAGAGAAAGAAACTGAATCCTGGAGAAAATAAGGACTTAGTGAAAGCCAGATGGCTGGTTAATAGACAGTTCAGCAGTGATGAGACCAACCACGCACAGTCTTCACATTCAGCAAGGACTCATGAGTCAGCCCCTTCCCTTGGTGGGTGTGTGTGTGTGTGACTGGCCAGCCTCAGCCCTTTAATCTCAGCAAGCTCCCCCGCTGCCATAACCTCTCCATCTGCAGACAAGGCAGGACAATGCCCTACATCCTCACTTTCCCATACTTTCCGTCTCCGGTTGTGCAGGAAACCCTCTCAACCTGCCTCACATCCTCAGACTCTTTAATCAACCTCCGAAGTCCACGCCTCCAAATTATTCATCATCACGCGGATGAGTATTTTAGTATCTCAGTTTTTTAGAACCCCATGCATCTGACTCTGCCTCCCAAAGATCCCCTCCAGAACCCTGGATCCTGCCCCTGGGGTGCACATACCTCAGGTGGTCTCTGTGTGGCCTCCGTTCATCCTATGACCCCATACTGAGACCTCCAGGGATGGAGTCTTTCTGACTCGTGGCTATGCCCAATGACAAGCCTTGCACACTGGGTGGCCAATAAACTCACGATAGCGGAAGGAGTAAAGTGCCTGTTGATGTCCAAGAAGCCAAAGGAAGTTGCAGGTTGTAATACACAGACCTCCAGGGAGGTCTTCTGGGAAGAAAAGGCTGAGAGTTGAAACACAGGAATTCTGAACTGGGACCAAGGTAGGAGGTGCAGGAAGTCTCATTCTCTGGGGATGTCTTGCAGGAGAAAGTAGAATGTCGGAAGCATAAAAGGAAGGGTGAAAGGGAGGGCGACACTGGAGGCTCAGGATGAAACTAACAGAAGCAGGGATTTGATCATCTGAGGAAGAGCGCATGCCTGGTTGGTGTTGAGAGGGGGGTGCAGACCAAATCAGGGAAACGTTGCTCAGATCCATGTCATTCCGACAGCATTCACATTGGTGTGAACTGCTCCCGTCCTCTCCCTAAACCCTCCCAAATGTCTTCATAGCCTAGACCAGACCTGGACACCCTGCAGTCATTACTGGGAGTGCTCTAAGCTAAGCTCTCTGCATGCAAATGCTGGGTGCAGGCTGGGAGGAGCCACCCGACATTTGGGATGGGGCTGGGGGTATTTTGAACATCTTTGGCCTTCAAGTTTACCATATGTACTTAATTGGGTTGGCGCTGTGGCCTCGATGCCATCCCCCGCTCCTCCCCCCCGCCCCCCAAGTGGGTGCTTTTAAGCCCTGAGAGGCCTGTGGGCAGCACCACGCTGGGGGCCCATGAAGGTGAAACCAAGCCGACTTTGGAATTGAAGATTATTATTCCCAGCCTCTGCCTCTTACATATTAAGCAATTAATAGCTGTGCCATCCTGTGAGGACACGGGAAAGCACGCACATCTCCACACATGGGCCCCAGATGCCTGGACCGAGAGCTGTCTCGGCTGGTTTTAGCTTCCCTTTTAAAACATCAGTGAAAGCAGCAGAGGATGGGTCCAGAGCATTTCGCACATTCTGTAACAGGTTTAGTAGAGAAGCGCCTCGCTTTTCTTTACCCCAGCACTAGACGTCATTGCTAGGTGGACAACCAAAGATTGGAAGGAACTAGAAAGGACACGGTATCAAACTGCCTTAGCCTCAGTTTCCACATCTATAAAAACAGGGATGGTTAAACCCGTTCTGCTGATAAGCTGTGAGGGGTGGAAATTATATAGTAGATATTCGATAAAGAGGGGATGCTCTTGCTGCTGCTCCTTTGTTGTTGCTGCTGCTGCTGCTGCTGTTGTTGTTGTTATTATTATTATTATTATTATTATTATTATTATTATTATTATACTAGAGGCCCAGGGCACAAAATTCATGCATGGGGAGGGTCCCCCAGCCCATCCTGCACCCTGTTCAATCTGAGACCCAGACCGGCAGTCAGACAACCCTCTCACAATCCTGGACTGCACAGCTCCTAATCACTCACCTGCCTGCCTGCTGCCTGGTCGCCCCTAACTGCTCCCCTCCCCACCATTTCTGGTTGCCCCTAACTGCTCCCCTCGCCCTGCTGGCCTAATCACCCCCAACTCTTCCCTCCATCCCCACCCCTGTCAGCCTCCCCGCCTGTCTGGTCACCCCACGTAGCCTTCTGTTCAGTCATTTGGTCATCCCTCAGGCTGGCCCTGAGCAGCTGGGGGACTGAGAGGACTGGGGGACTCTGGAGGCAGGTGCACAGAGTGGCTGTACCTACCTGGGAGTGGGACTGGCTGTGCCACACGCTTGCCCTCCCACCCAGCAGGGCTGAGGGACCTGGGCACCGCCATCTTGTGGCTGTGGGTGCCACATATTTGAGGGTGTGTCAGTTAATTAGCATATCCCCTCCTTATTGGCTGTGGGCGCCACCATCTTTGTGAGAGTGCAATGGTCAATTAGCATATTCCCTCTTTATTATATAGGATACCTAGAAAAATTTGAGGAGCTGGATTACTTGTTGATTAAGGTGGAGCAATAAAAACTTGCCACAGACAACAGCTGGATGGAATACTTAGGCTGCTTCCCTACTCGCCGAAGCCTATGCCTGCACTGACCATACCTCACACTCTTGTATCACTTCCTGTTTCCAATAGCACTTTCCTTTTTCTTTTTTTTTGAGACATCTGTCAGAAAAGGCTACATTATGGCTCAGTAATTAGCAATTTCAGAAATCTCTGTGACTTCAATGAACAAGGGTCTATCTCTCTTTCTTGTTATATGTCCAGCAGGGAGCCTTAGTCCCCAGATTTACTCAGGAACCTTAAAAGATGGAGCCGGACTCTGATGGTTGTTGGTCACTGTGCCAGAGGGGAAGGGGGCTCTGAAGGTCTAGACCTGGCAGTTCAATGTCATGGCTTGAAAGTGACATGTGTTACTTCTGCTCACGACTCAGCAATCCGATCACATGGCCTTGCTCACCCACCAAGGAACTGAAGTACAATCGTATGTGTGTCTGTGAGTGAAGAGCTAGAAGTTATTGATGAGATTTGGGGATGGCCATATTTTGCTATCATAACCATTCCTTGAGGTGGGAAGAGCCAATATTACCGTTCAGATCTGACAGGAAAGGACAATTAGACTCAAAGAGGAGACTGCCAAACAACTACATGGTTGGAAGGGAAGCAGGGCTATTTTTGTCCAACAGAAATAAGGTTCCATATCCTCAGACTGTGACATAAGTACCTTAATTTTTGGCACCCTTATCTCCCATATACCTTCTATTATTTCTCCCACAGACTACTACTCTATTCCAACCTGCTGGTTACCCTCCACTTGCTTACTTCTGTAACCAAGCAATTTGTCAAGTTTCTCTTGTGGAATTTCCTAAAAGCAGAGAGATGTAGAGTTGTGGGAGACAGGAGAGGCTAGTTTGAAGGTTATCTATTACTTTGTGGTAAACTACTTCATAGCTCAGTGGTTTAAAATAAGCATTTTATTTTACTCAGAGGTGTAGGTCAAGAATTCAAGACAGATTTGGGCTGGTGATTCATCTCTAACCCACATGGCATCATGTGGAGCAGCTGGGGGTTGAAGAGGAGCTACTTCCAGAATGGCTTCCTCTCTCATGCGTTGGCCCCATGGTGCCCCTTGGCTGTTCTCTGAGCCTCTGTGTTATTCGTTGTTCTCTAGAACTTCTCAGAGGTTCTTGAGCCGCACACAGCATGGGAGCCTTCACCTGGCAGCTCAGGGCTCCTGGGACGAGTGTCTCAGTGACCTTGGTTCAGAAGTCTCACAGGTAGGTCACGTGAGTCACTGAGGGACCCAGATTCAAACGAAGGGGATGGGATACACCTTATCCTGGGGAAATGTATGCCCCCACTCACAAATGTTTAGAAATGCTGAATGTCTTGCCAAAGCTTGACAGGTTGCTGGGTTTCCATTCAGTCTCTGGCCATTGACCACTTTTCCCTTCGCTCTGACAAACTATATAGACTTGCTCTGAGCCCAGTATTCTTACCTCATAAACATATGAGGCTGAAACGGTGATCTCTAAGGTCACTTTCTCTCTAACATATATTCCTATAACTCCTATAATTTGCATCTCTCTTTCAACTGTTCCTCAAATTTCTCCCCCCAGGAAAGCTCTTCTGATGAATAAAACCTGGCTTTAATCACACATTCCCCATTAGTGAATTTCCTCGGTACACATGTGGGCAGCTTTTGCACTAAGATCGAAGTTCTGTACTCGTTTTAATTCCACAAGCCTCAGTTCCCAGTCACTTCATCAGACATGGCTCTCTTCCTTCCAAAAATTCCCATTACATTTTTAGTTCAAACCACAGTATTTGGCATTTGAGAATACGGTATCTTGCATTGTCTTTGAATTGTTTCATGTGTACAAGTTATGTCTTGCCAACTGGACTTCAGAGTTCATGGGCACTACCCATGGTTTATGCTTTTAATTTTTTTAAGTTTATATTTTTAAAAAGTAAGCAAGATGTGTGTTGTAAATGACTATTGATGATATTTGAGTTTCTTCTTATGTCCTTATACATTATCATGTGGCTTGCCACTTCATTTTTTGGTGAGTTTATCAAGAGCAGATGCTTTCCTTTATTTGGTATCTCCCCAAAGAATTGGACACCCTATGGAATGTCATTCATGGCACACCTAATAAATATTCCTATGTCTTCTTCCTTCTGATTTGCTAATCCAAGAGTTGTACCTATACCAAGGAATGTTTCTAAAACTTCCCCTCTGATCTTTTAAATCTACAAATGCTCATAATCAAACTATGAAATTGAATATTAGTTCAATAATGTTACTTCATATATAGTCCATAATCCAACTTACCAAATTTTTCAGTACTTTTTTCTTTATATGGTTTTTTTACCCAATCTAAAATTGCACATTGCCTTTAGTTGCCATGTTTCTTTAAACTCTTCATAAAATTGATATATTTAAAGATTCTGACAATTTTGTAGGATATCACTAGACCCAAAAGATCACATACAGGTCAAATGTTTTGGACAGGAGGACTAGACTACATGGGTGATTTCTATTTCCCATCACTTCCTTAAGAAGGCACATAATTCCTGTTAGTCCCATTACCAGTGATGCTAAATTTGAATACTTTCTTAGGGTGGTACTGACCAGATTACCCCATTGTAAAGGTATCCCTTTCCCCTTTTCATTAAGTGAACCCAGAGGTGATATTTTGAAACTATGTATGTAACCTTTTCTCCCACAACTTTTTATCAGATGTTTTCAGCATCCACTGAGGATCCTTGCAGAGTAAATGATTACAATGATGATGTTATATTTATAGACAGTATTTTAATCCCCTGTTTTCAGTATCAGTATCAACCCATGAATTCTTACCCTATTCAAAGTATTATAACTCTTTACCACAATTTTTGTTCCATGCTCAAACTGTTCCACATTTGGCTAATGAGAACTTCTTCAATCTGGTGCCTGGACCATTTGGACTGTCTCCTTAGACTTTGAGATCTTCTTTGATTTCTAACTTGAGATTTCTAGGCTTACCTGGTATTTTGCCTGCCACAGGCCACTGTTCAGCCACATTTCCACAGACCCATTATTAGTTCTAGCAGAGAAGAGTAAAGGATAAACCATGATTGGGCTTTTAGGGTGTCCTCACTGCTACTGAGGTGCAGTGAATTTTAATACAATTTTATGAAAGATAAATGTACTGAAGTGAATTCCTTTTTGAGGAGAGCTCAACAGTTATTCAATTTGTGAAAGCTTTTCTGGTTTCCTTATCATGTTAATGACTCTTAGTTGGTTTGGTGTTTTGGGTCAGTCTTGCCCTAAGACCTTGGCATCGGTGTCTTCTGGTATTAGCTGCAGGAGAGTCAAGTCTGCCTGATAGTGTCCTCTAGTATATCATTGGCTTTTCTTATTTGCGTGACTAACAATATCATTATTTAGTCTCCATTTTAGGACATTACTTAGTGATGAATGTTGTTTATCAGATTTTCTTGTAACATGATGTGCCCATTTTGCTTTTTGTTGAATTACTTTTCTTACATTATATTTACTAGTGCATCTTCTATTTCTTGGTTTTCATGCTTTAGGGATAATATATATTTTTAAAAATTTTACTTAATATGCTTTTATATTTTTCAATATTGTATTAGTTTCAGGTGTCCAGCATAGTGGTTAGACATTCATAACAACTTGCAAAGTGATCCCCCCAATAAGCCTTGCACCCACGTGGCATGATACATAGTGATTACAATATTATTGACTATATTCCCTAAGCTTTACTCTACATCCTGTGACTATTTCGTCACTGCCAGTTTGGCCTTTTTAATCCCTTCACCTTTTTTCATCCAAACCTCCAACACCCCTTCCATCTGGCAACCATCAGTCTGTTCTCTGTATCTATAAGTTTGTTTCTGTTTTGTTTGCTCATTTATTTTGTTTTTAAGATTCCACATGTAAGTGAAATCATATGGTATTTGTGTTTCTCTGTCTGGCTTATTTCACACTAATTATTTTTATACATGTCCATCTTTAATTTTGTAACCCAATATGTTTAATCTTCCCAGTTTTTCTTAGTCTGCTTTCCCTGTGATGATCTGCACCTGTCCTTTATGTTATTGGTGGATTTTTTCCGATGATATTCATCTTGTTTCTTATTTCTTGTATCTATTATGCTGTTCTTCTGATCCTCACTTTCTTTTCTTAGCTCTCTTGCTTCTCTCATTTGTCTGTTTAACCTCTTAACTTTGAGATTTTATTCTGTTGAATTTGCTACGTTTTCTTAGTTGCTATTTAGACATTGTGAATATATTCTTTATTTTTTTTAATTTCCTCTTCTTCTGTCTTTATGCATAGTCTCCATCCTGTGTCCTTTTCATAATCTTTTAAAAAATATATTTTATTAGTATTTTACAGAGAGAAAGGGAGAGAGATTGAGAGGTAGAAACATCAATGAGAGAGAAACATTGAACCGGGGAACTTTTAGTCCGCAGACTGAAGCTCTACCACTGAGCCAAACCGGTTTTGGCCTTTTCATAATCTTTATGCTGGATATTGTGACATACTTGATATGTGCTTCTCTATATTTTTCATGGTTAAAGCAGCTTTCTCTCAAACTTCCACTTGTACTTCTATGGTGTGAGTGACTTCTTCACTCAGTTTCTTCCCTCTCTCATTTCTCCTTCCTTCTGAAGGACAGGCTGAGGGCTGGGTATTCTTTTCTTCTCCTACTTTTGTGTAGCTTGAGCCAATGGCAGTGTAAACCACCCCCCAAAAATTTTTTTTAGAATACCTGGATTTGCTCTCTCCTCTGAGACAATCTTTAACTTCTCATACAGAGGTTCATTCACCTAATTTCGGGATTGCTCCCACTCAAGTAGGAGAATATTCTCAGGGAAAAAGTCCTTTTCCAGTTCAACATGAGTCCCAGCAGATTTTTATCTCCTGTGATGAGAGATAGCCCTGCTTTAAACACACACACACACACACACACACACACACACACACACACACCAAAAAACAACAACAAACCACACATTTTTATTGATTTCGGAGAGGAAGGGAGAGGGAGAGAGATAGAAACATTGATGATGAGAAAGAATCATTGAGCCGAAACCGGTTTGGCTCAGTGGATAGAGCATCAGCCCGAGAACTGAAAGGTCCCAGGTTCGATTCTGGTCAGGGGCATGTACCGTGGTTGCAGGCACATCCCCAGTAGGGGGTGTGCAAGAGGCAGCTGATCAATGATTCTCTCTCATTGATGTTTCTAACTCTCTGTCCTCTCTGTAAAAAATCAATAACTATATATTTTTAAAAAAGAGAAAAAGAAAAAGAAAGAATCATTGATCACTGCCTCCTGCACTCACCACACTGCGGATCAAGCCCACAACCCAGGCATGTGTCCTGCCGGATAATCAAAATTTGACCTCCTGGTTCATAGGTTGATGCTCAACCACTGAGCCACACCTGCTGGGCAGAGATAGCTCTGCTCTTTCCTGTTTTCTAGTTCCTTCCTTCCCCCCACCAGTCAGAAATGGAGGAAGATTATACTATAATTCAACATCCTCCTCTATTTTGTTCTTTTTTAATCAGGGAGACTATTAGCAAGTATTTTCAACCTCAAATAATAGGACTTCGAGGAGGGGGTATTGGGGTGACATTAGGAACCAAACTTCCTTCAATTGTGCTCTCAATATAAGAACAGTAAATATTCTGTTCTTTCTTAGGCCATTACTTTGTGACATGTAAGATTTTAAGTTACTTTTTTCCTTGCTTAGTTGCATTGATAGACTTGTTTTCCTAAAATACTTTTGTTCATTTGATTAGCTATTAAGGAAGTGAGATAGTGTGATGCAGTTCAGTTAACATAACATGGGAATTCCCTGTGTTACAAAAGACATTTGTGCCCATTGTAGAAAACACACAGAAAAGAAAGAGAAGGAAGAAAGGGAGGGAGGAAGGGAGGGAGGAAGGAAGGAAGGAAGGAAGGTAGGAAAAGACTTGTCATAACTGCAGATAAGTACTATAATTTTGGTATGTTATAGCTTTTTCTAAAAATATATGTTTAAAACCAAAACTTGGATTATAATATGCTTAAATCTTTGAGTCTTGCTTTTCTTATTTGATTCATTTTTACCAAGTCATTAATGTTCTTCAAAAATAAAACTTAAAGGCTATAAAATATTTCAAATATGAATCTTCTAGATTTTTCTCAATTATCAATGTGGTACTGTTATAGGTTATTTCTAGTTTTTCAATATTCTAAATGATGTTTTAATGAGCATCTTTGCTTATAAATTAGAGGCCTGGTGCATGAAATTTGTGCTCAGCGCGGGGGGGGGGGGTCCCCTCAGCCCAGCCTGCACCCTCTCCAATCCAGGACCCCTCAGGGGATGATCCTTGGACCTAAACCAGCAGTCGGATATCCCTCTCCCAATACTGGACTGCTGGCTCACCTGCCTGCCTGCCTGTTTGCCCTTAATGCCCTCCTGACACCCCCCCCCCCCCCCGCCACCAGCCTGATTGCTTCTTACTGCATGCTGGCCTGATTTTTTTTACTTCTGTTTCTTTTGATCATCTTCCATCTTTGCTAAGTGAGCTAATCCATTCTGGGTTGGCTTTTTGGGTTTGGGGTGGGAGAGGTGAGGAAAGCAGAGCAGAAAAAAGAAGCTTGGCTAGTGAGTGAAGAGGAGACAGAAATGCTGGCTCAGGCAGGGGATGGAGGGCAAGCTCTCTACTGCTGACTGGGGACCTGCCCACACCCTAGACGTTCACTTTCTTAGTCCCTGTGGCCCCGAGTTCTGGAAATCATTCAGACTCCTGCATTTTGACAGAATTTTCAAACAAGCAATACTTAACATTGAAAGACCCAAATTAAAGCATTGATGCCATATGCACCACCTCTCATCTTTGCCACTCCGATTACATGTGTACGTGCGCGCACGTACACACACACACACACACACACACACACACACACACCTACCTATCAGTTACATAGACTAGCTGAAGGCAAAATCTCTGTCAGACTGAGGAGCCTGGTGGGATATAAAGAGCGTTTTGTTATGCCCCTCCCAGGCTGGAGAAATGCAAATGAATTCAGGGGGTGGGGAGGATGAGTTCCTGCAGCACCAAGGTGTAGGGATGTGGCTTGTTTAATACATTCAGTTGCCCGCCCGCCCGTCCATCACCGATTTGCACCTGCAATCACCACTTCACACCTGGGGGTGCACAGGTTTTGCTGATTCCGTTTCAGGAATGCTCCCTCAGCCCACATGTTTCCCAGAATAAAGAGCCTTCTAGAGCTCTGCGTTCAGACAGCAAGGTGACAATCACTTGTGTTCTTGATTGTTTAAAAAAGAAAGTAGAGAAAGAAGGCGGTGGGGGGGGGGGGGGAAGCTCAAGACACAAAAGGAAAAGTGAGAAAATTCTCATACCTGCCTTCAAAGGAAGCAAATTGACAAATCTGGGAACTTTTAGCCTTTGTTGCTTTTAAGTATTGGTGAACTCAACCCCCACTAACAAGATACAGTAATTCCACCAACAGCTCACAGGGCAGACTGCCATTTTCTGCAAAGGCGGCTGGAAATCATTTACACCCCAAGATCCTCTGTGGTGATAACAAGGTATTCAAAAGGAGAGTGAGTCTGAGACAATCTTCAAACAGTTCCGAGGGAGACCTGCCCCCACCCCCTGGAAGGGGCCCCTGGAAGAGGGCAGATGCAAGCACCTCACGTCAGGCCATTGAGACGGACACGATTTTCTGCACCTGTGTTTGAAGGTGCCCATTGTTTCTGGATGAGGGGCATCGCCTGACATGGGGTTGACATCTAGCTGACAGCATAGGTCAGTCAGGGAATCTGTTCCTTCCCTAGCCAAGAGAGAATGAACCACACTTTCAAGAAGGCAGCAGGTATTTCTTCGTTCTGAGTTTCTTCACATGTGGTTAAGTGTAGTTCAGGTCTGGGTGACCCACAGTAGCTCCAAACCACAAAGGTAGGTGGTAAACATAGCAAGTGCTATCCCGTGGCCTCTGACTATATTGCAAATCTAAGAAAACAGTGGTGTGGTCCCAAGTTCCAGGACAGCAGATGAAACAATATTTGTGGGGCTCTGCTGAGAATCAGAACCACTTAGAGGAATGTATAAGTGCATTTTTATTAATAAGAGCAGTGGTTCAGACATACAGACTTAATCATACTGCATATATGCTAATCTCTTAACATGCAACTGCCCAATGCAACTTTCTCAAAAAATTCTATGAGGTGGCAACTTTATTTTTTAGAAATGTGGTAGAGAAATAAACAGTCATTTGCAGAATGTTGGTAGAAATATGAATGTGAAAGGTGCTGCTGGTGGGAGCTCAGAAAGCAACAAGGGGCCAAAACCAGTTTGGCTCAGTGGTAGAGCGTCGGTCTGCGGACTGAAAGGTCCCAGGTTCGATTCTGGTCAAGGGTATGTACCTTGGCTGCGAGCACAACCCAGGTGGGGGGTGTGCAAGAGGTAGCTGGCCAATGTTTCTCTCTCTCATCGACGTTTCTAGCTCTCTATCTCTCTTCCTTCCTCTCTGTAAAAAATCAATAAAATATATTTAAAAAAGAAAAAAAGAAAAGAAAGCAAAAAGGGGCATGTGATTGGAAATGGGAGGAAAGGTCTTGCTATATAGCGGCCGGAAGCTTGGTGGACTTGTGCCCTTCAGTTGTGTGACAAACAGAGCTTGCTAAGAATGAAGCTGGAGATTTAGCTGAGGAGATTCACAAGCAGAGTGCTGAAGGTGCTGCCTGGTTTCCTTTTGCTGCTTTTAGTGAAATTCAAGACAAATGAGCTTTCTTGAGAGAAGAAAACAAAAGCATAAAGGATTGAGGACTTGTTGAGAAATGGGTGAAGGTGTTTGAAAGATACTTCTATTGGATGGGAGAACATATTTGGCAATGATACATCTGATAAAAGGTTAATATCCAAAAAATATATGGAACTCATGAAACTTAACAAAAGGAAGATAAAAAATCCAATCAAAAAAAGTGGGCAAAGGACCTAGACACTTCTCCAAATCAACAAATGACAAGTGTTGGCAAAATTCTGGAGGAAAGGAAACCCTAGTACCCTGCTGGTGGGAATGCTGACTGATGCAGCCATTATGGAAAGCAGTATGGAGTTTCCTCAAAAAGTTAAATATAGAACTGCCATTTTGCCCAGTGATCCCACTTCTAGGAACACATCTTAAGAAACCGGAAACACAAATCAGAAAGAATGCATGCACCCCTATGTTCGGAGGATCACAATTTATAATAGCTAAGATCTGGAAACAGCCCAAATGCCCATCAGTAGATGAGTAGATTGAAAAGCTGTGGTAGCCGAAACCGGTTTGGCTCAGTAGATAGAGTGTCAGCCTGTGGACTGAAAAGTCCTAGGTTCAATTCCAGTTAAGGGCATGTACCTTAGTTGCGGGCACATCCCCAGTCCCTAGTGTGCAAGAGGCAGCTGATCGATGATTCTCTCTCATCGATATTTCTAACTCTCTATCCCTCTCTCTTCCTCTCTGTAAAAACTCAATAAAATATATTTTAAAAAAAACAAAATGAAAAACTGTGGTATATGTATACCATGGAATACCATGCAGCAGTAAAAAAGAAGGAATTCTTAACCTGTGAGACAGCTTGGAGAGATTTGGAAAGTATTGTCCTAAGCAAAATAAGCCAGTCAGAGAAAGACAAGTATCATGCGATCTCACTCATATGTGGAATCTAATGAAGAAAATAAGCTGATGAACAAAATAGATCCAGAGACATAGAAGTGTATCTCTGGACATAGACTGCTGAATCTCTGAGGGAAGGCGTAGGTGAGGGGTGAGGGTGGGAAGAGATCAACCAAAGAATTTGTATGCATGTATGTCTAACCAATGGGCACAGATAAATAGGATGGTGAGGCCTGGGGCGGTGGGTGGGGATGGTGTATAAGAAAAAAGGGGCACCCACCTGGCATGGTTCTGTGGTTGAGTGTGGACCTGTGAACCAGGAGGTCATGGTTCAATTCCTGGTCAGAGAAATGCGGCTGTGTGGCACTAGATTATGAAGGGTGGTCAATTCCAGGTAAGAGTTTGCATTTCCTTCTGCATAAAGCAAGGAGTCTCTGCAAAGGGCAGTAGTGGACGTGAATGGGCCTTGGCAAAGCCAATGGAGTTTGGGAATAAACAAGCTTCCATGACCAGGCCTCGGTTCTGACCCTGGAAAGTAACAATCACTATTTAAAAGGAGGTGGCTGGTATGTTGAGCTCAAACTCTTGGGATATTTAGACTCTTCTCGAGGCTTTTCTTCTGTCCAGAGCAGATGCTCCAGTTTAAGAGAACGGAAGGACCTTCTAGAAGACAAGCGAGAACCCTTTACTTACGCTTCTCCAGAAGGAAGAGGGAGTGATTGCGAGGCTGACTATTAAGTTAGGGACTGGAAGGGAGGGGAGTGAACTACGGGCTTCAGGTCCCTCAAGTCAACACCTCTGCCTTTGGGATTAAGAGGGATCTTGCTAGTGGCTTATCACTTCACAAAAGGCATAGAGGTGGCCAGGATTAATATCAGCATTTACAGTTTAGGACACTAAGGCCTGAAGAACTCAAGCACTTTTTTTTTTCCTGGGGACTCCTGTGTCTTAATTTTTAGAAAAAGTTTTTAAATTCAGTGGGTTTGACTCCAGAGAACAAGCTCTTAGTTACAACACGCAATTCACAAATATACATTCATGGAGAGAGGGATGGTTTTAGCAGATTTTTCATCTTTACTACAATATGTGACATGGGCCTAATATTGTGTTTAAGGCACCAGGCTGTCATGGTTGACATGAGACAGGACCTGGTTAATTGAGACAGGACCATTGAGGGAGATTTATTTTCCTAACATGCTGTTACTTTTATGTACTTTCTGAGCACTTAATGTGTTTAGAAGCATCCTTGATACTCCCCTCACAGCCCATAGGCTAGCCAAGAACGTAATAAATGTGTGCATGGGAACCTCCATGGAGTGGTTTCTCGGTGAACCCACGGACTGAGTGAGATTCAAGCTAAGTTTCTTGCGTTTCACTCAGCTGAAAGACTAGGGAATGTGGAGTGACTCCAGGAAATCAGAGATCAGTCGACCAGTCATATTTTTTCCTATGGTTGTCTTTCAGAGGGAAGACAGCAGGGTGAAATAAGGTATACCTGGAATTCGATGGAAAATATTTCTCCAGGGCGCATTTGTGCTGTGTCAGTTTTTCAGTTGAAGGAATTTAGTTTCTGCTTTCCCTGTTTACTTTCCCTGCTTGCTGAAAGAGACTGTAAATTCACAGTAGCAGATGGCACTTTCTCAGAAACACAGTTATGCAGACCTATAGAGCACAGGGGGACAGACTTTGGAAAGCAAGACAAAATCAGCATTAAAATTCCATTTTAAAGGGACAGTATCCAAGTGTAGCAACACTGCCTTGTTCCACAAATAAATAGACATTTATTGAGTATGTTTGGCAAAGGCACCTATGGTAATCTGCTGGTACAAAGGGAAAATTAAAAGACGAGAAAGAGGAACTATTCCTTTCTATAAAAAACTTACACTATTATATGTAATATGGACATATCCACCACCACCCATCATCCTCTATAATAAAAGCCAAGTATGCTAAGTGTCCTACCGTTCGACCGTTTGACCAGTCGCTATGACAGGCATTGACCACCAAGAGGCAGATGCTCCGACCAGTAGGTTAGCTTGCTACTGGAGTCTGGAAGATCGAGACTGAGTGAGATGGGCTGGAGCCCTCCCAAGGTCCCTACCTGGGCCCCAATTGTGCACTGGTGGGGTCCCTTGGCCTGGCCTTCACTCTCTCGCAATCCGGGACCCCTTGGGGGATGTCAGAGACCCGGTTTCAGCCTGATCCCTTGGGGCCAGGCTGAGGGACCCCACTGGTGCACGAATCCATGCATCGGGCCTCTAGTACAAATATAAGTGTTAGAGAGTGGTACACTATTGGCTAAGAATTAAGAGTATGTAATTTTGTTTAGTGGTTGCTGATAACAGAGTCAGTAGAGAGAAAAAGGAGAAGTTGCATAGGGTTGATACTTGTATGGTTAAAGCACAGGATGTGAGAATGATTCAATGTTGAGGGGTTAGTGCGGTAAGCGTGAGTTTGGTGGCATTAAGATGGAGCAGCCATAAGAGGGATAGAGAATTAGAAACATCAATGAGAGAGAATCATCGATCTGCTGCCTCTTGCACACCCCCTGCTGGGGATGTGCCTGCAACCAAGGTACATGCCCTTGACCGGAATCGAACCTGGGACCTTTCAGTTCTCAGGCTGAGGCTCTATCCACTGAGCCAAACCGGTTTCGGCCTCTCTACAAGTTCTTGACAAGAATGATGGGGCTCGGGAGCATCTTTTTGCATATGAAGCTCAGCACTAATATTATTATTTCCTCCAAACATGAGATTTGCTTACAATCAGCAAGTCAGATATTAAAACATGAGGTGAAATGACTTGCTGCAGTGCAAAGAATGATGAGGCTCTTTGATATCTTTTTTAAAAAATTTGATTGATTGATTCAACATTTCCTGCATGGCTATGACCAGATATTGTGCTTAGCACTGAGGCTATTTCTCTCTGTAGCCCCAGTAAAATAAAGAGATACTATAATGTTTTCCACTGAAAACCTGATGTGATGCAGCATCATGGAGTTCAGCATGTTTGTTCTTGTTTTCCAAGGTCCTCAGAATTGAGGTGGGGCTAGGCTTGATACTCAGTGTCTAGACAGGGCTGGGCAAACTACGGCCCGTGGGCCAGATCCGGCGAATAAAACTATTGAATTAAAAAAGAAAAAAAGACCGTACCCTTTTATGTAATGATGTTTACTTTAATTTATATTAGTTCACACAAACACTCCATCCATGCTTTTGTTCCGGCCCTCCGGTCCAGTTTAAGAACCCATTGTGGCCCTCGAGTCAAAAAGTTTGCCCACCCCTGGTAGAATATCGATGTGACAATTCCCCCAATTTAGAAGTGAACTTTGGTCTTCTGGCCCATTCCTTCTACAACCATTTAAAGTTCCATTTTCCTACCTTTCTCTCAAACATCCACCCATAATGTGTGTTTGGGATTTTTCTCTTTCTGACCAGTTGGTTGTGTCTCTCTGGTTTAGAAAACAAATGTCTTAAAAGGGGGGGGGGGGGGGGGCTGCAATGATGACATGACAAAGAGGGCACCTGAAAGGGGGTGCATGAAGGAGTGAGTTCTCCAACCAAAAGTTTAACAAGGGGCACCTAAAGAAGACTTGGACTTCAAATCCTCCACGAATTGAAGACCCAGAGGGCTTGCTCAGTATTCTGCAAACCCGTCCTCTTCTGTTGTTCATCATAACAGTTCTGTTTCCTATTTGGTGCATATTTATTTTCCAATAACCAACAGAGTTATTGTTTTAGCAACTTCCTGTGCCTCCTGTCTCGCCAGGAGGATATGTGGCGTGCCTCTCCCTGCAAGGACACTGGCACTGACCACAGTATCCATTGTATGTGATCAGAGGAGGAGAGAGAAGGATTTGCACATCCCAAAGGGTGGTAGCATACATGGTCCAGTCCTCGACTCCATGGGACTAGAGGAGAACCCAGCAGAAGGTCCTGGGGAGGCCGGACTTGGCAGGCTCCCTGCCTGCTGACAGCGAAGGCCTTTATGGCAGAACATCTTAGAAAGTTGGGACCTTGTGAAAAATGACTTCAGGAAGTCATTTCAAGGAAATAGAAAGTCTTTGCTGACGCAACTTAGCAAATCCCAGATGTAGCTCATCTCTGAAGCCAAGGTGTCAAAGCTTTGGTAGCAGATAGGTTAAGCATCATATTTCTTTATCTTTAAAACACAGGATAACATTCCCTTCCCTAAAACCTGGTTTGAGGTTTCTTGTTTGATCGGTAGCTGTAAGTGATGAATACCCCTGTCTCATCCCTGTGTTGTGGAACAGAGAGGACTTGGGATCATAGAATATGGGAAGGCAGAGGGGACTTGGAGTTAATGCAGTTCAAATTCCTGATCTTGTAGACGAGTAAATAAGGCTAGAAATGCTAAGTAACTTTCTGAAGGGCACAGTTAGGGACAACATGAGGACGAGAGAGCAGGCTTCCCAGTGCCTGGTCAGGCTGTTTGATCAGCACCACCCCTGCTCTCCGTATTCCCTAGTACCTGGGATTCTCTTCCTGCCTGAGTTACTTCCCAGCTAGCAAAGCGCTGCTCAGAACAAGAGTGGTTTCAGGTCCTAAACTGACTGCCTTCCCAGTAACTGAGTGAAACTTTCAACTTTTATACTTATTTAATACTTGGTTAGATTATTCCACTTCTAAGACACTGCTAATCAACATAAACATATTGTGAGCCCCATCATTTAAAAAAATTTAATTAGCCACATAAATAAAAAGATACAAGTGAAATTAATTTAATAATACCCTTTTACCGCAGTCTATCCAAAATATTATAATTTCAACAATATAATCAGCATAAATTTTATTTGTTGAGATACTGTACATTCTTGAATATATGAACTCTTAGGAGTCTGGTGTCCATTTTATTTCAATAGCCACATAAGGCTAGTGGCTACCCTGCTGGACATCATAGCTCTAGCATGAACACCGTCCTTTTTGTGGTTTTCACCAAACCAAGCTGAAAGCTGGACTTCAAATTGTTTCAAAGAGGGTATTTCCTAAATCAACCCCCCAAATGAATAAGTTGCCTAGAAGTTGGAGTGTAGAAACCAACATATTAAATGTCTAGCACATTTACACCACGGGATACTATGCATCAGTAAAAAAAAGAAGGGCCTCTTACCCTTTGAGACAGCATGGAGGGCCCCGGAGAGTATCATGCTAAGTGAAATAAGCCAGTCAGAGAAAGACAAGTGCCATGTGATCTCACTTATAAGTGGAATCTAATGAACATAATAAACTGATGAGCAAAATAGGCCCATAGGCTTGGTACAGACTGGCATATCTCACAGAGGAGGTGGGAGAAGCTGAGAAATGACCAACCAAAGAACTTACGCATAACCAATGGACACAGACAATAATGTGGTGGGAGCCTTGGGTGCAGCAGGGCCTGGGATGAGATGGGTAATGGGATGAAAAATTAGGGGACATCTGTAATATTATCAACAACCATAAAAGTATTTTTACTTTATTTTTATTTTTTAATTGAATTTATTGGTGTGGCATTGATTAATAAATTTGTATAGGTTTCAGGTGTACACTTCTATAATGATGTCATAGAATTATATTGTGTTGTGTGTTCAGCACTCCTCTGACTCCATGGTGCATAGTGTGCCTATGGATTTAGCACTCACACAAGAATAATCTAAAAGTGTCAGAGAGCTGAAACCCAGTGGAACAACCCTTTGCCAATGGGAGAAAGAAACTGCAAGATAAATGCTTGTCCTTTCTGTCTGTCTGTCCACTGCTGGCAGCGCAAGCCTAGGCCGGCCCTGGTTACCTGTTACCTGAACCTCCGGCAGTCTTGGGAAGCTGGGCAGCCACCATCCAAGGCTGACTTCCTAGAGCTCTTCAGGAATCCCGCATCCAGCAACCATGTCCCAAATGGTGGCCCACCCTCCAGTGCACCCTTGTTTTGTCTTTTCTTCCTCCTGATCTTCACTCCTTCATTGTTTATCACTGCTCTGTGTGGTCATCCCTAACAGGTCCTTGTCACAGGCCTTCTGAGGGGGCATCCTGGCTAACAAGAGACCCTGTCCTGATGTGATCCAACAGAAGTGGGCTTTATATGCCAGTCAGCCCAGCAGTTCAACAGGGATGCACTGAGATTGGCTGAAGGGGTGAGTGGCATTCAACCATGACAGTGTGTGAGGGTTGGGGCAGTGTGTGTGTGTGTGTGTGTGTGTGTGTGTGTGTAGTGCTAGACTTGGAAAGGAAGATGCTCCCACTCTCCTCTGACACAAACACTTGCTGGAGATGAGCCCCTTTGCCTCAGTGGGAGCTTAGCCCTCCCCCTAAGACTCTCCTTCTTCCTGCCGCAACAGGGACTCTCTGGGAGTTCCATAGTGATGAGCAAAAACTCTCCTATGCTAACTGACTTTGCAAGGCCAAATTTGGCTGGACACAAATGGCTTAGGCTTACCAATGTTTTATGTTTAAAATGTAGATTGTGAGCAAACTGAGGACTGCATGTAAGTATCCACATGGCATTAGCATGTGAACGCACTATATACCCTATCCAGAGTTGCTTTGTCCATTAGCATAATGTCCTTCTGAAACACTGAGGTGTTTGGGTGCTCTAATGGGGGTTTAGGGAGTAAGGAAGATGTCGGTGTGTGGGCAAAGTTTAATTTTTATAACACACTAGAGGCCCAGTGCATGAAAATTCATGCACTGGAAGGGAGGTCCCTCAGCCTGACCTGCCCCTTCTCACAGTCCAGGAGCCCTCAGGGACAGGAGGCAACCTGTCAATCAAGGGAAGGCAATGCTCCATCAAACCTCTGCTGCTGCCACTGCTGGCAGCGCAAGCCTAGGCCGGCCCTGGTTACCTGTTACCTGAACCTCCGGCAGTCCTGGGAAGCTGGGCAGCCACCATCCAAGGCTTGCCTGCACCTCAGGCTGGCCCTAGGTGGCTGGGGGGCTGAGAGGACTAGGAGACTCTGTAGGCAAGTAGACAGAGTGGCCAGGCCCACCTGGAGGCATGCCCAGCCTAGTTGCACGCCTGCTGCCCCCGCTGGGCTAAGGGGACTGGGTGTGACCATCTTATGGCTGTTGGTGCTGCCATCTTTTGAGGGTGTGACAGTCAATTAGCATATTGCCTCCTTATTGCTATGGGTGCTGCCATCTTTGCCATGGCATGAGGGTCAATTAGCATATCTCTCTTTATTAGATAGGATGCCCAATACTAAGGGCCATTGCATGTGGTCAGCTACCTCTTGAGTAAGAAAATGCTGTGGGCTTTCCTACTGTTGAGCAGTTTTTCTTTGAGCTACTCCTGTGCTTCTCCAGGGTCAGTCATTGCTGTGTCAGTTGCTTCTTCAGCTCTGGTCAGTTTCTTGGACATCAGGTTGGCCTAGTCAGACTTCACATCAGAGGCCACATTAAGCAGTAGTAAGGAGATCTTTCTTAAGAACAGTTCCTTCTAGATTTCTTTCTTTTCTGGTTGTGGGGTAGCTCTTTTCTACCTGCAAAGTGACTGGAGACCACTGATCACAGCGCTTCTAGCTTTTCCCTGGTTGTCAGTTCACTCAAACAGGTCCTTAGTTTCCCCCAAGAAGCATTAGGGCACCTTCACTCTGTAAATGCAATACACTCGCCACAAGAAACAGAGATCAGGGTCAAGTACACGAGGTGAGATTACCCTACTCATTTCATTTTACTCAAATGAATGAATCAAGCCTGCTGAACATCTGTGGGCCTGGATAACATGGCTGCTGAAAGTTGTAAGGTGGGTAGGAGCCCTTCAGAAGTGGTGTGTAAGATGTGGGTGGGAGTTCCCCAGGCAGCTTTCATCTGGGTTGTTGGATTGACCTGCGAGGTCATTACCGAACCACAGACCACTCAAAAGCCCAAGCAGTAATTGCCCTGGAACTATGATTAAAGAGTGTGTGGCTGGTCATTTATAGAAAAAGCCACCATAGTCAAGCGGTTAAGACCATGATGGCTGCCTAGCACTGTATTAATTAATATGTATTTTGGCAATTACATAAGGTCACATTAAAAAAGATAAATGCTGACTAGGAAACATAAGGACAGCTTTTTAATTTTAAGAATTGCTTAAGTATTCTCTTTTAGAAAAGTCTTAGAAGTATGTAAAAAGAAATGCATACATACATTAGAATAACTTTGAAACTGCCTCTAGCCTGTACGTTAGACTAAACACATAGACATTCACTACTGTTTTCCCTCTGTTCATCAAAAGTTCCACTTGTCAAAACAAGAAAAAGAGATGCATTTATCATTGTACTAAATGTAAAATGAACTGGAAGCCACAACTTAGCATATGTCCATCTTTCTTATTAAAGAGCTATGAATCTTTAATGCAAGATGGGTATTGGCTTTAAAAAAAATAAATCAATGCATAACTGGCTCAACAATGAGGTCTAATTAGTCCCAGGTGACAGGCTTATTTATCTCCCACAAAGGTTGGTCAGTGTCTCTTTCTGCTACAGCCACAGGTGCATCTCTAGGTTCTGTCAGTCATCCACAATGTACACAGCTCCAATCCAGCTCCCATCAGGCTAGAAGCAAATCCCTCTCCTCTTCTAGCTAAACACCTCATATTAGTAGCTGCATCTGACTGGTGACATCACCTTCACAAGGCAATGTGGGCACCTTTGTTTCCTGCTAGGCAATTGGGTAGTCTACTTATCCCAGAGTTTCCATTAACCTCATTTGAAAATTGGAAGGGAGATACTGCTAAGAAAATATTGCATCTCAAATGATATGTGATTTTCAAGTTCATATTTGACATCGCCAAGCAGGGAAAAATTTCAAAGTTGCCAATGCTAATGTGACGACATACAGAGATCTTGGATGTGACAGCAACATAACTCAAAGTCCCTGAAATACATCTAGTCTGTACTTCTCTCTTTAAGTTGGAGTGTGAAAAATCTTGTTTATCCTGCTATGACCGTTACTACATTATCAAAGTAAAAAAAAAAAAAAAGTCTACCTTTTGAGGAATGAATGTTTTCTCATGGATTTACAAATCAGATGTTTGATTTCATTTTAAGCTAAAAGTAACTAGTGAAAATATATCCTCCATTAGTCAACTTTCTATGTAACCTATTGCAAATAAAACATAAATCCATTTTAGACCTAGCCTAGTAGGTTTATTACCAAATCTCTTCGAAAGGCCCTTTCTAAAACTTTAAAAATACATTTTGGACCCTACGAGGAGCATTTTATTAGGGTACTAAGGCAGTTTGCAGACTCTGAAGCCTCAACAATTTGAAGAGCTCAGTTTTAGCCCCCAAATTCCCTTCTTTGAAGAGGCCCCTGGGTGTATACCTGGGGTATCTGGCTTTTGAGAGAAAAGACATCGCCACAGAAAGTTTGCCTGAAATGCTGGAACAAAGGAGAACTCCTTATTGCATCCCCATCCCAACTCCAAAGCAGAGTGTGAAGAATTTTCATCTTTATGGCTTCTTCCTCCTAATGGGAATGAAAGTCTTTAATTAAATCCTCAGAAGGCGTGAAACCTGAGTCTCGCCCTATACCACACCATCGGTATTGGAGAGAATTATACAGGGGAGGTTGAGGGAGAATGAAGGACCGACCCCTCAGCCTGCCTCCTTTTTTTTCTGATTTAATAAAGTCTCAGCCTCCTGAGCCCACTGTGGTTTTCCTGAGCTGCACAGCTGTTGCACAGCTGGCAACAACCTAGATGAATGCTGATCGTTGGCCAGAACGAAATGAAGGACTCCGTAGAATGGAACGCCAGTGCAGAGTCACTGAGAACGTCTGGTGTGTGCCCCCCATGGAAGGCGAGAAGCCCAATGAAGATGTCCTGGACCTTAAAAGGAAGGAAAAAAAATCTTCAAACAGTTGGCTTTGGAACAGATACATGAAGAAATTCACCAGAAGGCTTCTCATCTTTCATCCATTAGCCCCAAACCAAGGCAGTAGCAGTGAGAGAGACTAAAGGACTAGACGTCATGGAATGTGCATGTTAGGAAGACAGTCATTGACGATGCAGGCAGAAAACGTCAATGCTTGGAATAAAGTCTCTAAGATGGCAGGGGCAGGTGGGTCCAGAGTATTGGCTGAAGGCTAAACCTTGAGTAAGGAATGCTCCAAATAAAGGGAAAGGAAGAAAGAATGGGCATCTAGGTATACTCATGACTAGTTTTGTTTTTAGTTGGAACTCCAGACTTGTTAGCTCACCCATCGTTCATTCATTTACTCATTGGAACACTACTGGCTGTCAAATGCTGAACTCCAATGCTTGGTATACACCCTGGCTCCTGCATAGCCCTTCCCCATGTCAAGCTGAAATTTCCATGAAGATCCGAAACAATGCCAGAAAGTATACTTGCACACTGTATCCCGTTTCCTGAAACCTAAATCACCCCCAATCTAGCTATACTAACATTTGAAACATTTTCCCCCTGAGACACATTTACATTCCTCGAAGCCTTAGAGACTCCGTGAACCCAATGCTTTGAGTATAGGTTTTGGACCACGGCCATGTTGCCTTCTTTTCTAATGTAATGTGAGACCAACAGCTTCGCCAAGGGGCTCCGTGTTATTCTCCCCTAAAGTAGCAAAACTCTCAACTCCTTCAGACTCTGCCCTGGCCAGGCGTTCCAGAGTTCACAGGGCCTGCAGTTAGCCAGTTCCTTCTGGAAATCACATCGTTTTACACAATGTCGAGCCCTGACGGGTGGAGAAGCAGGAATGCTTTCAGTGGTCTTGTCTGCAGGCCTTTGATGTTCCTCCTAAGTCATATTGTGTCCGCGGAAATATCGGTCTGAGGCGACTCTGGCAGTTCTCTTCAAAACGCACAAATGTCAAGTGTGTGTTTTTAATGGCTCCAATTAAAATAATTTAGAAATAATTAGAAGTAGCAGCTCACTAAGCCGAGAAGGCCGAGTGCCTGGATGGCCACAGGCTTGATGTTGTGCCTGGGACAGTGTTGGGAAAGGGATGCTGCAGTCCGCGGTGGTTCTTGGTGAAAAATTCCAGCGTAATCCAAATCAGCTGTTCTCTCTGTGCTGCAGATGCCCCTGCAACGGGTCATTAGAAATTAACTAGAGTCTGCCAAAACCGGTTTGGCTCAGTGGTAGAGCGTCGGTCTGCGGACTGAAAGGTCCCGGGTTCGAATCCGGTCAAGGGCATGTGCATTGGTTGCGGGCACATCTCCAGTAGGGGGTGTGCAAGAGGCAGCTGGTCGATGTTTCTCTCTCGTCGACGTTTCTAGCTCTCTATCTCTCTCCCTTTCTCTCTGTAAAATATCAATAAAAATATATATATTTTTAAAAAAGAAATTAACTAGAGTCACGTGGTTCCTGAGGAAAATAACAGTTAAATACGAATGCGGGAATTAGCATATTAAATATATAAGCACACACACTAAAAATAGTTATTTTTTTTCAAACTAGGAACCTATAGAAATGAAAGCCAAGCATCCAAAATGTCTGGTCTAAGCAAATTCTCCAGGGGCGCATAGGGAGGGTAGGGAGCTACAGAGAAGGGAAGGAGAGTTCTGCAATCATGTTGTCGGCAATGGCCAACCAAGGATAAAAGGCCTGGGTATGCCGTAAGCGCATTAAGATGATAAAAAAAAATATTCCAGCATGAGAAGGAATAAAACAGTTGAAAGATCATTAACATGAATCAGAGATTAATCGAAATCAAAGTTAAGAAGGCTGAGCCCGGGTTATCTGCTATCAGTGGGACTTGTTTTAGCAGGGAATTTCAGAGGATTTGTCACTAGATAATATGGACAGAGAGTTGTTCTTAAGTCTTTAAAGGGATATAGCCAAATGAAGTAAGATGATTTTTTAAGATGGTTTTACTGTAAGATGGTTTTTCTTTTACAGCGACCCATATTCAAGACAAAAAAAAAGTATATGTATCAGAACATCATGCCTCTTGCAAACAAATATGTAAAATATATCATCACTGTGCTTCATTATTTTCAAGCTTCAAAGAAAAATCTGTTTGGGGCTGTTTCTTGGAGAGAACCGAATTTGAATTTGAGCAGCCCTGCTAGCCAAATGAATTCATCCTTTCAATTATGTTAGAAGTTAGAAGGACACACAGAGGGGTGGAGGGGTGGGGGGATTCAAATCCTGATTCTGCTTGTTCCCATCAATTTACATTCTTTCCATTTTAGGAGAGCAGCAAAAACTTGGATATTCAAAAAGTCAGCTTCACCAGAAGCTTGAGTTTCTGAATTCTCGACAATGATTATAGGCAATTGTAGCTTTTATGTTTTTTCATTAATAACAAGGAAGAGCCAATTGAAACAAAAACAAAAAGTATCTCATATGGCTTTCTCTTTTCCTCTTTATGGAGCAGACTACCACATTCTCTTGCTTTCTACTCATTTGATACTTTGGTCAGAGGATGGACAATGAAGTAGGGTTCTACTCTTTTCTACTTCTCACCCAATGGGAACATGGGCTCTTACTGTGATGGATTCTTCTTCATTTCTTCTCCAAATGCACTTATGGTGCATTTTTGCACTAGGTCTTTGTCGAGAATGTACTCCACACACACACACACTTGTGATTCACTTTTCTAGGGTCTTGGCTCCCAAGGTCTTCTCCAACCCTCAGAGTCATCAGCAGAAGCAGAAGTAGGGCTGGAATGTCTTAAGGTGAGACAATCTCCTGGACACTTTGTTGATCTTCCAGAAGGGTGTGGTGCAAGGAAAAGGCCAAGCCAGACTGGCCAAGGCCCTACAAGTCAGAGAGCCTGGCCAGGCTGGGCGGGGCTGGGTAGAATGTTTTGATGGCTCGAACTACCAAAGGAAAACAACTTGCATGTAATTAGAGGAGCCACTCTGGCCAGGGGTTCCCTGCTGTGTCCCCTGTGCCCTAAAAGACTCTGGAGAGACTTAACGTGTTGGCCACTGTGTTCCAGCCCTTGATACCCTCTGGAACCCAGAGGCAGCACACCGTAGCGGTTAAGGACATAGATTTGGAATCATGTGGGCGTGAGAACTAGCCATTCATTCCCAAAAGGGCTTTTGAATCTTGTAGAAGGAACAATAGGCTTCAGAGCCAGGTCTTCTAATTTCCAAGAGCTTGGTGTTTTGGAAAACAAAACACCTAATGGAATGTGAGCCTTTAATTGATGGTATAAAAAACACTTTGGAAAGAAAATTGGTAAAGAGTTCAACTAGCCTGTCTGCAAAGACCAAAGGTTGGCAGAGCTGAGGGAGGAGGAGCTATGGAGAGAGAAAAGACAGCTTGTGAGTAGTTTTCTTCTCTGAGAAGGGGTCCCGTTCCTTGCCCACTATTTCAGGGTGGGGGTGGAAGTAGGTTAGACAACGGAAATCTCAAATGAGTGGTCAGGTGACTCACTGCCTGGAGGCCTGAAGGGATACTGGGTCTTAAAGAAGAGCTCTGAATGTCAGCATGGGAAACAGAGTAGACTTGCCAGCCGACCAATTTTAAGCAGGAAAGGAAAAAGAGGGGTGTGAAAGTGCTAGCGCAGTGGGGGTTGGGGACCTCTATTAGGACCCTGGACAACAGAGGTTGCCTGTAGGTTCTTCCTGGTCCATTGCCTGCATGCTGTCATCCACCCAGCCAGGGGGAGAGGAGACAAGGAGGCACCAACCCAGAAGACACTGATATCAAATCAGACAGCACTGAAGTGTGAATTTGCCCCAATATCACTAGATTAAATATTTTGCCAGTAGACTAAATGGGGAATTAAACGATAATTTCAGTTCTTTTATGGAAAAATAATCAGATTTTAGTGTTTATGTACCCAAATTTGTGGCTTGCAAATTTTGTCCCTGGTAAAGGACAGTATTGATAACCTTTGGCAGAGAGCAACTAAGACTTTTCAAATAATCATAGAATTAAAATTTTTTAGCAGAAAGAGAGAGAGAGAGAGCTTAGAGGTTTTGTGAATGATTAATGGTGAGAACAATATTTCATGAGAAGAAAGTGAGAAGAAATAATGTTTTGACTTTGAGATGATAATAAGGGATGTAAAGTACAGCATAGGGTATGTAGTCAATGATCCTATATAATAAAAGCCTAATATGCAAATTGACCGAATGGTGAGACAACACGTTGTTGTGGGCGGGGCTGGTGAGTGGGTGGCACCAGGCCAGCCAAGGCAGGTGCCAGCAGGCAGAGGGAGTGGATGGACATGGGGGGACCCGGTGCCATCCCCCTTGTTGTCTCCAGAAGAGGGAGGCCACCAGTGAGGCAGTGATGGGGGGCTGCTCGCCAGCTGGCGCCTTCCTCTGAGGGCTCCTGGACTATGAGAGGGTGCAAGCTAGGCTGAGAGACCCCCATGAGTGCACAAATGTTCATGCACTGGACCTCTAGTATCATAATATAACTAGGTATGGTGTTAGCTGGGTACTAGATTTACTAGGGTGATCACTTCCTAAGTTATATACATATCTCATTGCTATGTTGTACACCTGAAACTAATATAGCATTACATCAAATGTAATGGAAAATAATTTAAAAATAAAAATTAAAGAAAAACAATCATAAAGAAAGAAAAGTATAGATTCAAGACACACCCTAAGTACTTAGAAGAATGAAGAACTATTTTAATGTAGTGTACAAAGTTAAGGGACAATTCAAAAACTGGAAAAACCTCAGTATGTGGAACAACAGTGGTATCATCAGGGAAGGCAGAAAAGCAAGTGACAATGTAGAAGACGAGTTTGTCTTTCGAATAGAGTATGAAGTGTTTGTACATCAATCAAAATAATCATAATAGCCATGTGAGGGAGTAGAGTTTTGTAGATGCAAAAATGCATGTGCCAACTTGTACATGAATAGAAGTCATATTCACAACAGCCAGAAAGTACAAATAGCCCAAATGACATCAGCTGATGAACAGATAAACAAAACGGGGTGCATCTATAGAGTGGAATATTATTCATTCATAAAATGGAATGAAGAGCTGATACATGCGACACCATAGACAAATCTTGAATGCATTATGCCAAGTGAAAGAAGCCATTCAAAAAAGGCCACATGGTGCAAGGTTGTATTTATCTGAAATGTCTGGAATAGGGAAATCTATGGAGACAGAAAGTACATTAGTGGTTGCCAGGGGCTGGGAGGGGGAATGACAGATAATGTGTATAGGATTTCTAATGGTGGACAAAAATGTTCTAAAATTGATTGTGTTGATGGTTGTACAACTCAGTGAAGCTACAAAAACCAAAAAAAAATGAATTTACACTTTCAATGGGTGAATTGCATGGTATGCAAATTATCTCTCAACTAGGGGCCCAGTGCACAAATCCATGCACCTTGGAAGGAACTGTGGACCATGAAGCTGCCATGGGCCCAGGGATGGGTCTCAGCCCATCCTCTGCACCCCTGCCTGGCCCCTCCCTCTGTGGCCCCCAGTCCCCTGTCTGCTGACAGCTCCATTCCCGCTGCTGCGGCTCCCACATACTGATAGTGCTGGACTGGCTTGCACCTGCTGAGGGCACGTAATGATTGGGGCCGGCATCAGCAGCAGGTGTGAGCAGGCCCGGCACCTTCAGTGGGTGCAAGCGGCAGCTGCTGCCCCTAAGGGGAGGGAGAGAAGCCCTCAGGGGTAATTGGGGCCAGCAACGACGACTTGAACCCACTGATGGCACTGAGTGATCAGGACCGATGTTGGGCGCCGGCGGCCTGTGTGAACAGTGGCTCTGATGCAGGTAGTGGGTGCAAGTAGGGCTGGCGCTGGCAGCAGGTGTGAGTGCTGGGTGGGACTGTAGCATGTGGAAGCAAAGAATTTTTAGTAACCACCAAAGGCTCATCCCAATGACAGTAACTGGTATCCTGCCTTCGTCTGCACCCCCTGATCACCTGCTCCACCATCCCGCCATGGCTGATGCCCTCCATGTTCTGAGCTCTGCTGCCTACTGCCAATGGCTGCCATGTTTTATGTGCACCCCCTGGTGGTCAGTGAACATCATACTGGCCAGTTGTTTGGTTGTCCAGTTGTTCTGCTATTCAGTCTATTTTCATATTAGGGATATATATATATATATATATATATATATATATATATATATATATAATTAGTGGTCTAGTGCATTAACTTTGTGCACAGAGGGGAGGGGGGGATTCCTCAACCCAGCTGCACCCTCCCTAATCTCAGACTCCTCAAAGGCTGTCTTACTGCTGGTTTACAGGGATTGGGCCTAAACCAGCAGTTGGACAACCCTCTCACAATCTGGGACTGCTGACTCCAGCCCCTTACCTGACTGCCTGCCTGATTGCCCCTAACCACTCTGCCTGCTGGCCTGCTTGCCCCCAACTTCCCCCCACTGCTGGTGTGCTCACCCCAAAATGCTCCCCTGCCAGCCAGATCACCCCAAACTATCCCCCTGTGCCAGCCTGATCACCCCCAACTGACACCCCCTCCACACACACTGGCCTGCTCACTCCCATCTTCCCTCCCCACTGGCTTGCTCACCCCAACTGCCCCCCTGCTGGCCTGCTCACTCCAAACCGCCCCTCCCCCCACTGTCCTAATCACCTCCAACTGACCCCCACTGATGGCCTTCTCACCCCCAACTGGCCCCCCTACTGGTCTGCTTACTCACAATGTCCCCTGCCATCCTATCCTGGCATGATCACCCCTCTGGTGACCCAAGATCCCAGCCCCTCCTTTTTTTTCCCAGCACCTCCTTGAATGGAGGCCAGGGCCGACTGGAAGCAAGTGTCTAGGATTTATTTATCTTCTATAATTGAAACTTTATCCTTGAGCAGAGGCCAGGGCCAGCCAGGGCAGGAAGCTTGGCTTCCTCCATTGCTGAGGCAACCCAAGCCTCCTGCTTGTTCCAGCTCTGTGGCTGTCCGCCATCTTGGTTGGGTTGGTGAGCATGGCTTGTGGATGTATCAGAGTGATGGTTAATTTACACATTTCTCTTTTATTAGTGTAGATACTAGAGGCCTGATGCATGACATTCGCGCAAGAGTAGGCCTTCCTTCCCCTGGCTGCTGACACTGGCTTCTCTCTGGCTGCCGGCAAGCACCTGGAACCCAGGCTTCTCTCTGGCCACTGTCAGGTACCTAGGACCTGGGCTTTCCTTGCAGCACCGGCTTCTAATTAGCATATTATGCTTTTATTATTATAGATAGATTAACTTTTTTTTAAGTGAATGTGTAGTGTGTAAGCAGTTTGTCCAGGCTGATTCACTAGTAAAGGGGCAGTGTCATTCCTTGATTTGCCCAGAGCTGAACACAGAGAGGCTCAAGAGTAATTTCAGGTGTGCCTCAAAGTGCAACATTTTTGGGACAGATCAGGTAGGCATTTTCATTTGACCTACTTTTCATGTACACTTGGCCAAAGTTGGTACCAAATCTGAATACAAATCTATTATTTCCTGGACTTGCTCTTCAAGAATATAAAGGGATAAACAGGAGTGAAACTTGTTAGGATTAAGGCTTCTTTGGTAAAATATATCCGATGATTAGATTTGTGAAGGTCAGGGAAAGAGAAGCTGTCTTATGAATAGCATGCTCTATAAAGTAGAACGTCAACTCGAGGCTGGATGGGGTGATGGAGCCCCAATTTTTTGTTGTTGCAGATAATCAGTCTGAGGTAGAATGTGTTCAGTGACTTGCCCAAAGCCACTTGGGCCACTTGAGCTGATGTTAGAAACAAGGTCTAAAGACATTTTTAAATGTATAGTGTTCTGACTCTATGCTATTGGGGGACGTTGCAAAGATTTTCTGAATTGCTGACAGCAGATTTTTACATTTAGCATCAGAAAACAATACTCTGATTCAGAATTTGCAAAAAAAAAGTAATAATAATAAATGTGGTTAAAACAATTGCATTATTTGAAAAGACAAAGGAAATTCTGGTTCTATAAATACTAAAGATCAATAGATTCCCTATATCCCATAGTTGTTTTCATTTCCCGTTAGAGTAAAACCATCTTGAAACACTAAACCCTAAACATAGCCTGTACATGACAGCAAAGAAACTTTTAGAAAAAGAATAAATTGCTGAATTCAAGCGTGGACTGTAATTTCTTGACATGGAGTGGAAGCAGATGCGCCCAACTTAACATGTCGTTATTAAATTCACTTCCAACTGGCACTTTCTTCCCCTTTTGTGGGAGGGAGGGGTCTTGGCACAAAGCTCTCTTTCCTGTTAATCAAGCAGCCCTGTTTTTGTCTATGTCATGATAAGTTAATTGTGGGTCATACATTCATTATGAATAAAGGTTTAAGCGATAGACCGAAGTTCTGGATTTTGTCTCAGCTACACCTGTTTTTTTTTTTTTTAAGACTGTTAAGTAAGTTGGACCACCTTTTCAAAAGCTATAGGATGTAATAGTCTGTTGTATCTTTATCATCCTTTAGTACCCCTTATTAAAGTAGAGTATAAACTTGCAAAAGGCAAGCAGCTTACATGTATGGAGGATCGGTTTGGGGCAAACTTAGGGCTGGGCCCATTGGCCACCTCATGGCTAATCTTTGTAAGAGTGACACAAGTTAGACATTTCCCTACTGGGCTGGAGGTGAGGACCTGAAGGTCCGGGAGGGTAAGGAACCTGTAGACGCAGTTTAATAGCTTCGGACAGTGAAACACCAGGGCTCTCCACTATGCATGGAAACATGGAGACCGTGTAAACCCTCCCTCACGTTCCAGGAGAAGGACCGCAGTGAGGGAAGGTAAGGGACTGCCCAACATTGCCCAGCCTGGCCAGGACAGGAACTGAGGTTTTCTGGGTGAACGTGAGGGTGAGACCTCCCTGTGGTTTCACCTGGAGGAGGATGACAGGAGGCAAGAACTAAATGGCCAAGAATGTCACTTTCCAAGTTAAATAAAGATACTCGAAGTCCATGCTTGTTGATGTGGTGATATGTTCTGAAGGCAGAGTGAGAGGAACTCTCGGTGTCTTCCATGGTGCGCTCTGAGGGACCAGACAGGGAGAGAAGCATGGCACAGTGAGCAGGGGCATGACTTCTGGAGCATGGATGTCTATTGCTACTGGCCCAGGGGATGTTAATTTATTTATTCATGATTCTTATTCTTATCTTGTTATGTAGAACCTTTTGTGGTAGAAAAAGGACATTGGGACTGTCATTATAATGCCTAGTTAGTGGATTTGGAGCTTGACCCAACAAACCTGTGGGACCGAGGGGAGGTGACCTGACCTCTCTGTGACTCAGCTTCTTCACCTGTTAAAATACTCACCCACATCTTGGGAAGTCCCTGTATATCAAATATGGCCACAACTCATATTGCTAGCACGGTGGAGGTTTGAACTGTTCCATGCCAGGTCCCTGAAGTATTTTTCCCTCTTATGATTGTGATCATGTGTTTGTGAGGCTGGTGGGCTGTGAGGAAGCCCATGGCTGGAGAACTCTGAACAAAGCTCATGCGGGGGTCAACACACCAGGTCTGAGTTTATAGGGATCCTTTGAAGACCATACGCTAATATTCTGAACTGCATATTAAATACAGGCCAAGGGGACTTGGACCTGAGATGGTGATATATGAACACTTAAAATATATATAAATCACTAAAAATAATGGGTCAAATGGCTAATAAATTTGGAACAAATACAAAGAAATACTTCTCCATGCAGAGTGTGGTCGACCTGTGGAATCCACAGCTGCAGGAGGTAATTGAGTCAAATGCCGTGGGTGGATTTCATAAAGAGTTGGTGTGGCAGACAGCTGCCTAGGCAATGCAAATTGTGTTGTTAAAATTATGCACTGGTTAGGCATTTACCATTATAGTGAGGGGCCAGAGTCTCCAGCACTGGAGGTACAAGGGGAATAGGGCAGCAGCTATTTTTACAAGAGAGCCCTTTATTTGTCAAAGTGCTTTCTCACATTATTCCTCTGAAGTAAAACAAAACCAAACAAATTTTAAAAAAAGAGAGGGGGTGTGTAATGTCAACTTCTCTATGTGAGTGTGTGTCAAGATGCACTGGGTGTGACTGTAGTGTTCCTCAAAAAGAAAAATGATGACTTGTTTATTTTTACCTCGGGCAAGTCCAGCTCTCTTGTAATTGTATGTTTCCGACTAAACTTTTAAAATCAAAGATTCTTCAAAGCGTCCAATCACTTTTCCCCAGATCGTTCTGTAAAAGATGGAAGCTCAAATCTCTTTTTGCCTTTAAGTAATTCTGATGGTTCATATGGCCATGAGTATAATGACTGGACCATGAGTATAGTGCCTGAAAGGGTTTTCAGAGGAGCTTGATCCTCCAAGCTCATCTAGAACCTTCTTGAATCTTTCAGAAGCTCTCTGGGATTGCTCCAACTTTTGAACTGTGAATGTTCAGATAAAGGAAATAGGAAGATAGAGAAAGTGTCTAGAGACTTTTGAAGCATTTTTCTTTAGGACTGCATTGGACAGATGCATCAAAAAGAAAGATCCAAACATTCTGCTTTGTAGATGAAGTGTTGGTGTTCATAAGGACACAGCTACCTTCTCCCTTTTTTAGTATTCTTGTCCCCGGAATTAGCAATCTTTGGGAGTTGTAATGATGGCAATGTAACTCTCCAGAGTTTTTTGAAAAGCATGGATTGAAGGCTTGAGATTGGCTCCCAGCCTACGAACTGGTTCCAAGTGTTGGCATCTGGGCCCAGGTTGTATAGTCCTGTATAGACTTGTATTTAAAAAAATAAACACTAATTCCTTTCACTGGTCCAAGGGGAGTCATGGCGTCAAATCCCAGGAAATAGGGCTCTTTAGCTCGAGGGAAGGTAGAACCCACAATGCTTTTGGTCTTTCTCTAAATATAACCCTGTATTGACAGACACTTCTACTCATTGGGTTAAAAACCAGAGAAGACTCATGAAACACTATAGATCCTCAAGGACAAATGATGAACAAACCTGCCATCATTTTTGGTCAGTCAAAAACTTCAGCTCATTTGCATATGTCTGAGTCAGTAAAACCAGAAACGTATTTTTTTTCCAAACACATTTCCACCCTCCCATCATTTAAAAAATTCTGTGCAATTTAAAGGAAATTTAATCCATATGCTTTTGATTTGTTTACACTCATATCTTCAAAATATGTTTTTAAAGAGTTTATGGAGATCCCAAAAGGCTCCTCAGCCTTTTAAATGAGTCTTTTAAAGCCCCCCCCCCCTCTTAGTAACAGGAGGTTGCCTGTTGGCAAGGGTAAATGAACTTGAAAATGAAGAAGTTTGTGCTGGGCTCAGAATGTTAAATCTATCCCTTCTGCTTGGGGTTTGAATGCTAAAAACCAGCTCCTGGAGACTTGTTTTGTCGCTGCATTGTTACCTATCGTGAGACTAGCAGGGGACTTGTTCTGTAATAACTGGATGGCCAGAGCAAGGGCTGGAGAAGCTTCTTTAGAAAACTACAAGAAGAAAAGATGAGGATAATGTATACATGTTCCTTCTCCTTTCAAAACAAAGGAAAAAGGGAAAAAGAGAGAAAGGTGGGAAGAAGAAAAAGAAGGAAGGAAGGAAAGAAGAAAGGAAAAATCCATCTCTAACAACCCAAAAGGCCCCCTTCTTCCCAGGCCTAATGACCCTGTAAAGTTATCTCAAGAGAGTACTGCCATTGCCCTATCACCCTATATTTTTGGAATTATTAACTTTTCTTACAAAGCCCTCTGTATTACAGAAATCATTGGCTCTTAAGGTCAAAGGACTTCCTGTTTTATGGATGAAGAGACTGAGACTGAATTTGCACAGTTAGTGATGAGCAGTGCTGGGAATAGAGCTATTTTCTGACTTTGGCTCATTCTTTCTTCCTCCCTGCGTGCTCTCACCCACAAGTCCATTTTACAGGTGAGAAAATATAAATGATGGGTAGAATGATAATTCTTCAGGAGTAGATATTCTATCTTCTTGGAATTCTCACATTGTCTAGCATCATGACTAGCACAAAAGGGGTGCTCCATCATTAACTGTTGGGAAAATCCATAATTAGAGCCACATAAACTAGTTAAAAAAAACTCAGAAGTAAATATCCACACACATGAATACATACACACATTCTTTGGCATCAGGAGTTTGGTTTTGCTTGAATTATACAAGTCTCTTTTTTTCTCTCTCATTTTTCTGTACAGCCCCATTATCTGGCTTCCTCAGATATTTCAGGTCAAGATATTTCCAGAATGGTGTCATCAGCCAGTTTTTCTTTCATATCAGAAATCAACGCCTTTAATCCTATGACTCAAATAAGTGGAAGGAAAGGACAACAGAACGTTTACAAAAGATCCCAGGATCATTCCTAACTGTGCCCTGTTTAGGTGTCCATGTGGCTCTACTGTTTTGTCTCATGGTGGGAAACGGTTGGACCGGAGCACCCAGCAAAAGCCTCAGTCTGGGCCTTCTATGCTGGCAAAATTCAAGTGAATCAATTGGTCAAAAGCCTGTGAACTGTATGAGTTTGCAAATTTGTGCCTATACTGAGATTTGTGTTTTGTTTTGTCTTATTTTAACCCAATGATGTGTGTATTTCACGGAAGCCTTCCATTTTTTTCTAGGTGGGAGTATTTAGCCTTTAAGAATAGTGTATTTAAACACTAATGATTTACCTTTGGAAGACATTGGAAATCCAAGTACAATTTTTGCTTTTCTTGGTTCAGCAACAACAACAAAATCCCCCCACGCCTATTTAACAGGTCAGGTGAAAATTAGGTGGTGAGTATCTGTTTGTCTTTCTATTGATGTGATTTCCACAAGTTCATATATACCCAAAATTCACATGGAGTGAAATCATTCTATAATAGGCAAAAGTCTGCAGGGAATGAAGTTTCTATGAATTCTAGTAGTCCTCCACCTATCTAAATGAGAGCGATTTTCCTCAGAAGGCCAGAAGAAGCTAGTCAGATCAGTGGGCTAAGAATATTGATCACAAAAACAGAGCTTGGTAGGAGCCTTTGAGCTTTAGAAGCAAGATCCTGTCTCTACTGATGTTTCCATGGCCTTGACTCCCTTGATTTCACTTTACTTTAAAATATTCTTATAGGATCACTTAGTTCTTATAGGTTCCCAAGTTTCTAAAGACCCATTGAAGGTCCAGGCGCCCATCCAGACCTACTAGGTCAGCATTTCCCAGGGAGAGGCCTGACTGAGAGCAAATGCAATAAACCTTCCGGGAAGTCTGTATCATCAGGGAAGAAATACTGACCTAGGACCTGTGCACAAACCCTGCTAGTCAGTGCCCACTCTGGGTGGACATCAAGTCCCCCTCATCCCAAGCTGCATTCTCTTCACTTAGCCCATGTGTCCTTGTTGATCAAAAGCAAGCTTCTAGCAAGAGCCTTGAGAAGGCTTTAAGGAGGCTGAGGTTCTGGCCCTGTGTGTCCTCACACAGAGTCTTCAATCCTCTGAGACTTGATAGTGCATCTGTGTAACTTAGAGTTACAGTGGGCACGTAGAGGCCTTTTCCAGAGCGCTTGTGGGAAGAGACCACTGCAATGGTCCTGTATGTTTTGTGAAAGCAGAGGCTGCTTCTGTTCGTCTCTGACTCCCCAGCGCCCAGCACATAAAGAAGCTCAATAAATGTTTGTTGAAGAAAAAGACCATATGAACATAACATATTGAAATGTGTGGTCCGCAATACAGAACTCTTTTTTTTTTACCCTTTTATCTTTTCCAGGTTTTTACGGGTAGCAATGATTTTTATGAAAATAAATCTCTTGTAACAGTAGGATTGCTATGGAGGTCCATGACGTACTTGGGTATTTTGCTTCTCTGGCACATCCCTGAAAACTCAATACCTCTCGATTTGAGTAACTTAAAAATGAGTCCTTATCTTTTAAGAACCCCTAGGAAAGAAGCCTTTTACCTTTAATGTCCAACCTGAAATCATGAGACCTTTAAGTCACATCCGCTGTTCCCTTGAAAAAAGAAAAGCAGACAAAGCCGTTGTTTTCCATTTAGCGTTTTCACGTGTCCTGGGGAACAGACCATTTCCAGGGAAGTATGTTACGACTTAAAGCCTTACGACTTCAAAATTCATTTAAAAACCCCGGGAGGTCAGCCCATCCTCTGCGAGGCTGCTTTTAATTCAAACCTCCTGTGTGGATACAACACAGGTGCAGGCTTTAAAGGAGTCAGGAAATGAAGCGATGGAAGACATCAAGGCACCAGCCGAAAACATGACTTCATGGCTCACGGGGCGGCTGGAGCAGGAGCAGAACCAGAGGAGAATCACATGCGGGTAGAATTCGCCAGGTAGAGCTAGCGGATCGATAGGAATGCTTCTCTCCATCTGGTCCGCACTGAGTGGCTTCAAGGGATGATAGAGGGAGGATGAGGAGAGGTGCAGAGGGCGGGCAGAGGTGAACCAGCCTGGATAGGTTGTGAGGTTCCCATGAAAGCTCTGCCCTGGCTTAGTCTCAACCATTTTAAAAAGAGGTGAAACTCCCCAATGTTGTAGCTTCTTTTTTTAACCCATATTTTGAGAACTGAACATCATCAAGGAAACAAGGAAAGCCCATGTGTAATACTTTGCCACGGGTGTGTGTGTGGGGGGGGAGGGGGGTGGCAGATCTAAGAGGGGGAGGACGACTCTTTTTTTAGTATATGGTTCTGTGCTGTGATCATTAGGCCCCTTTGCAGGATTTTAAGTAAACCATTAGAGATGAAATTGTTAGCATCAGGGTTGTATCTGAAAGCCAACATTCGTGACTTGTCATTGGGTTTGCTATGAGACCTGTGGGGATGTTCTTTGTGAACTGAGCGTGTCAGGAACACTCCCAGGGAAGATCAGTATACCTTGAAGATTTCGCAGAGACCACCAGCTTATGTCAGATGTAACTTTTCATGGGCAGCAATGAAAATGAAGGTTCAGCTAACTTCCGGACTCCCATTCCAGGTGAACATGTTGGAAGAACATCTGGAGGGCACCACCCGCCCCCAGAAAACAAGCCATCTTATCTCCATCCCAACCTTCCTCCTGGCTGTCCACACAGCACTGGCCTATCTCCAGTTCATCCCATTCCAAAGACTGGACTTAATGTGTTTCACTACATATCTCCAGTGATTTTATTCTATTGATAATTCTGTTATCTCAAATAGAATACAAGTACCTAAAGGGAGAGAAATATGCCCATCCCTTTACTTGTTCCCAAGCACCTGCTACTTTACAAAATGCCCCTTATGGACTCAAAATATAGTTGCTTATTTGACTAATAAGAAAACCTTGTCTGATTGGAGATTCTGCCTGATTTAAGCATTCAGAATTTATCACATTGTTACACTTATACAAATGCCCTGAATGGGCTCATGAGTTGCAACTCCATTGAAAAATCTTTCAGAAAAGTTTAAGTTGAAAAGTAGGCTTAGATTGAAGACACCCACCCATAAAAGGGTTATTCTAGTTGTTTGCATGCATCCTCTATAAAGCTTATGGTGAAGATCAAGTTTCATTCATCTTTGAAATAACTGGTATAATGCTTTACTAGTATACACCAGCTATAGAATAGAATTGGGAAATATATAGGTTTGCCAGATAAAAATATAGGATGTCCAGTTAAATTTGAATTTTAGATAAATAATGAAAAAAATGTTAAGCATAAATGTCTCAAAAGTTACATGGGCATTTTTACCCTAAAAATATTTTTATATTGCTTTCCTATTATTGCTATAACAAATTTCCACAAACTTAGTGGCTTGAAAAAACCCACAAGTTCTGGAGACCAGAAGTCCCAAATGGGTCTTAGTGGGCTAAAAATCACAGTGTTGACAAGATTGACTTCTGGCGGCTCATAAATGTTACATATAAGCTTATATATTATGTTGATTGTCTCTATTTATACCTACTCTTTGTCTATCACAAAAATATACATTTCTAGAGAATTTCATTCCCTGATGGATCTCCTCAGCTTGAAGAGTCTCTAGCACATAGAGGTGCTCAATAAGTGTTTGTTGGATGAATGATTGAATGAACAAGCAAATATATGACATATTTCTGGACTTGAAGAAGTTGTAGCATATCTTTGTCTTACTGGATCTAAAAAATATATGGTTGTCTTTATATTCTACATTGAGGTGAAACCTAAACAAGCTACTCTAATAAACTCATCTAAAAATAGGAGTGCCAAAACTGGTTTGGCTCAGTGGATAGAGCGTCGGCCTGTGGGCTGAAAAGTCCCGGGTTCGATTCCGGTCAAGGGCATGTACCTTGGTTGCGGCACATCCCCAGTAGGGGATGTGCAAGAGGCAGCTGATCGGTGACTCTCATCGATGTTTCTAACTCTCTATCCCTCTCTCTTCCTCTCTGTAAAAAGTCAATAAAATATATTTTTTTAAAATAGGAGTGATTCCTGCCTTGCGACTTATGGGACTCTATTAATGACCACACATGACTAGGAGATAAGCAGCTACTATTGCTTTTCAACAGCTGCCACTCCCTTGCTCTTATATGTTTAGGCAGTCCTAACCTAAAACTGTCTCATTTATCAGTTTAGTTGTTAGGCTCGGTTCTAGAGAATTAAAATTTTCTTGGGATCTTTGTGATTAAATAAATACTGATAACAAACAAACCCCAAGAAGTAACTCTTCAGTCTTCTAGTTCTAAAGTGTGCAGTACTTCTCTATTACATCTATGGCTACGGCCTTCTATACATTCAAAGGAAATTTAAATAAACCCTTTCTTTAGGGCCACAGGGCTTGACGGAGAATTGATAGGGAATGAGAGGAGAGAGGACTGATGCTTTCCTTCAGTATAAACCTTTCTAAGAAAATAATGTCATGTGTTTGAATTCCAGATCAGATCAGGTCACATGCAAGTCTTTCTAACTGTATATTCTGAACCAACATTTTTTAAAAAAATGATAGTATGGTTTCAAGAAAGGCAGATTTCAAAATAGTACCAAACAAAGGTAATAATGACAAAAGATTATAATAGAAGTTTCTGGCACACTGGAGTCTCATAATAAATATTTGAATGAATGACGAAATGAATGCATCCATGAATAAAATCACTGAACAATGACCCCAGGGCTTACCCCAGAAAGTAAAGCAGCTGTGACTCTCAACATGGGTTGTGTATTGCCTTTGTTGTAACTTTTGATGTAGACACTGTCTTTTATCTGAGGGTATAAACAGATCAAAGCCCTTTGGCCTAGATAGTTTTTAGAATGCAGACAATAAACATTTACATAGACTGGATGCCAGCTTTCTGAATTTTCCATGATTTGTCTTAGAGTCAGAAGCACGTCAGATGAATAGTTTATCTTTTTCTCCTGCTGATCTGGGAGGCAAGTGATGGATTGATTGCCTGATATGAGATAGAAAAACACTTCTGTCCAAGTCACCTGTCTTTCTCTCCTCACCCATCCAACCATATGGCTCCCTTCTCCAGATTCTGTAGCATTTAATAGATTCAATTTGGTGTTTTGACCCTCAGTTGCATCCTATGGTACATCCTATGGTATGCTTTCTTTCTTAAAGTATAAATCTTGTGTACCCAAAAAATACTGGACAGTATAAAGGTATAGAAAGTTCTTGGCTTTGGAGAGTGAGAGACACAGGCAAATCCTGAATCTGTTACTCAGTCAATGCAAGTGAATGCTTTTTCTGCATTTTTTTACAAGGGTGAATTGTGTCTCAGCTCTGGAGCCCAGAAGTCTGAAATAAAGGTGTAAGTAGAGGCCTCTAGGGAAGGAGCCTTCCTTGCCTCATCAAGCTTTCTCTAGTCCCAGGGCTTCCTTGGCCCAGTAGCACAACTCCAGTCTCCATCTCCATCTTCACATGGCCTCCTCCCTTATGTCCACATGTCTTTGTCTTCACACAGCATCTGTGTGTGTGTGTGTGTGTGTGTGTGTGTGTGTGTGTGTGTGTGTATGTGTGTGTGTATGTTGTATGTGTGTACAAATCTCAAATCTCCCTCTTCTTATAAGGACACTGGTTGTATTGGATTAAGGCCTATCTCAATGATCCCATCTTTACTTGATTACATCCAAGAAGGCTATTTCCAAAGATGATGTCACATTCACAAGTTCTGGGGGGTCATACTACATATCTTATCTGTTGGGAATAAAATGCATCCTGGTCCATCTGATTGTAGAATTCACTTTTTTTAATGAATTCTCTCCTTGAGGTACATTGCTAAAAGACTTTACTCCGTGGCAGTGGACAGACTCTTGAGGGACTCACTCATCCGAGAAGGGTGTCCATTTAGGTACACAATTTCTGAACTCTTCAATTTAGCGTCACCAGGTTTTGTAGACACTATTCAAAGCCAACAACAAACTCCATTAAAAAAGAAAATTAGTCTGTTCCAAATTCTGATTTGGGATTCCTTCCTCTCCTAAAATTTTCACAAAAGTGCATTGGCCCGGGATGGTCTTGGTGCAAGAGAAAGCAAGGACTTCCTCCAGGGCCTTGGTGCTCAGAGACCCACATGGGCTGGGGCAGTGGGAGCCAAGAGGCTGCTCTTTCCCAGGCAGGGGGCAAAGCATGCTGAATCGTCAGCGTCTAAGCTCTGTAGCCTGGGCATTCTTCACCTGTCTCCTCTCCTCTGGGCACAGATCCCTGCCACTAGACTGCTGGGGTAGCCAGACTGGAATCTTTTAAAAGGTTAGCAAGTTTGTCTGTTGCCATCTGTCTTTCTCTGTGTGTGTGTGTGCTCACTCATGATTCTGTACAATGTGCAAATTTAGAACTTACTTGGAACAATGCTGAGGACACAAACCTCAGCTCTGGCTTTCAATCACCTGGAATCCAGGGGCACAGGAATTCCCACGACGTGTGTATCTCTGAGATGAGTAACAGGGATACAATTTTACAGCAACCACTTTGTTCAAACCCTTAAGTTTTCTGTTGATGAAATTGAGGACCACAGAACTGAAGTGTGTGACCAAAGGGCACACAGTTAATTAACGAAAAAGCTGGCCTAAGTCCTAGGTCTCTCTGATTCCTACGTCCAGGGCTCTCTTCAATAAACTAATGAATTGGTCCGTGTTATATAGCTTTTTCGTTTTCAAAGAGCATTTCATCTTTTCCTCCCCACAACGTTGCAATAAGAGAATTGATTTGACTCCGTTCAGGGTAGCTCAGCATAGAGCATATGCCCTTTCAAAGCAATCTGGATTTAATTCAGCCAATGTTCTCTCTCAAGTTATACGTGTTTATGTTTATTCCTCTGTACCTTTCTATTGTGTTCAGGGTGAGCGAAGTTCAGAATTTGTTTTCTACTCAATGGTTGGTTTTGGTTTCTGACAAGAATCCATGCTCTCCAAAGCTTCATTGAAGTTATTATAGTGATAGACCTCCAGGCTTCCCCCGTGTGTTTATGACTGGTGGTGGCTGACTTTATTACTGCAGAGTCCTCTACCTCCATCTCTGATTTTATTTTTTTTATAAAATATATTTTATTGATATTTCACAGAGAGGAAGGGAGAGAGATAGAGAGCTAGAAATGTCAATGAGAGAGAAACATTGATCAGCTGCCTCTTGCACACTCCCTACCGGGGATGTGCCCGCAACCAATGTACATGCCCTTGACCGGAATCGAACCCGGGACCCTTCAGTCCACAGGCCGACATTCTACCACTGTGCCATCTCTATTTTTATGCTCATCTTTGCACCCTTGGTGCTTGTTGCTTTTGCCTTTTTTTTTTTTTTTTTTTTTTTTTGCTCTGCCATAAAGTATTAGAGAAGAATGTGGGCCTAGGGTCATATCCCTGTGGGTCTGAACCTGGCACTGCCACCTACACATGACCTGTGTGTTCTCACGCACACAGAATGAAATGAGACAACAAGGGATATGCAACTTTTCTTAAGGTGTTAGGATGTTTAATAGTGTCACAAAGGTTGAGTGCCTGGCACATAGTAGGTATTCAACAAACACTAGCTTCCCTCTCAGAGACCACATTGGAAGGCTGTGCTGAGGGGCCATGCTCTGTTTCTTCAGGTAAGGTTTGAGGTTATTTAAATTATGAAACAATGAAGAGTGGCACACACTGTACCAGTATCCACAGCAGTGGCCTTGACACTCACTGAATTCAGTGAGAATGGGGACAAATGCATGGCAAATGTCCCACCCCAAGGGCATGATGCCTGAGGGGCTCTCCCATAGGGGGCTCTTGGTGTTGATTGTGAACACCTTTTAGAACAGAAATGGAAATGATTGTGACACTAAGAGAGATTTGGGGATAGTTGGAAATGATTGTGACACTAAGAGAGATTTGGGGATAGTTGAGAAAGTATGTACCCTTCAGTGAAAGAACATTGCATTTGTTTCACCTCTGTCATATGCTGTGCTCTTCCTACTGTGTGCTTCCACACCTTATCCCATGCAGTCTTCAGCAGAACCCTGTAATGTGCCTAATTATAATTCCATTCCCCCCCCCAGTAACAGAATTAAGGCTAAACTTGTCTTCGTGGCCTGTACAAGGTGCATAGCTCATTTTTGCGGCAGAGAGAAATGTGAATTCAGGTCTCATTGTCCATGATGTCCCTTATGAAGGCTGGGCTGAGCAACATGCAGGTGGGGCCCACACAGAAGGCTTGGTTGCAAGGATCCAGGAAAATTGTGGGAGTCCCTTCACCTGAGTATATTAGCAGATGGCTTCCAAGAGCCACTAGAGGAAGGGCACAGATCCTAGAAGAAGAGCACAAATCCATTTTTGGGCATTTGTTTTGGATGATAAGCTCCATGGTGAGACATTTTTGGGGAAGGGGACTGAAACCAATGAGGCCAGGCATCCTTGTTGGAGGGCATGGCGAGATGATGCTTAGAGTAGACGTTGCTGAGGTCCCAGGAGATGCATCTCCCTGAGCAGAGCAAGTCTAAGTGGTTGGTGCTCAGCTTTTGTATCCTTCATGACTTAAAAATGCACCCGACTTATGTCTAGGGAGATGAATTAGACAAAATGGCAACCACATTTGGAAATGAGAGACATTGATTATGTGTAATATTTACTGTTTTTTAAAGGTGATTTGATTTTTCATACTATGCAAGTAATTAGTTTATTTTAAAGATGATCCTATTCGGTGTGTTTGCTTCACAAAAAAATGACCTGTGAGACACAAGAATGCATATGCAAATTTCTTCATAGAAAAGTAAACATCATTTCAGGATTATCTGCTTGTACAAAAATCAATTTTTAATAGAGAGTTTTGGAAGAGTCATATTCTAACCTGATATTTTACTTTTCAAATGATCTATTAAAGTATTTTCTAATGCATTTGACCTTGGTAATTTTATATTTTTAGGATCTTGGATTGATAAATACTGACTTAAAAAAAAATCTGAGTTATAGTAACTGTGGATGTTTTACTCCTTAAACTCGGTGATCAGTGTGGGGACAAATATTGGGATGAGTCAAATTGTATCCAAACCACCCACATAACCCATTACTGATTTCCTTGCAGCCCAAGCTGGTAATAAGTTACACCCAAGGCAAGGAAGCCTTTACTCTTGGTTTGTGGAGCTTGCTTGCAGACCAAAGAGGGGCCTGAGCCTCCGGGCCAGTGGGTGTTGCCTCTAGAGGGACCATATCTATTGGGCTTCCTCATTAGTCCTGAATGAGTGAATTCATACTTTCCTCTCCCCAGGCAGAAACTGTTTCAAATCCCAAAGTAGAAAAACATTTATTTTTCTTGTTGTGAGTTTCTTTTGTTTCCATTTTATCAAATACCACCTGAAAAACATGGAGAGATATATTGTGTGTGAGGTGTGAGTGTATTCTACATCATCCTTGGAATGAAGAGAGGGTTTAAGGCATAGTCCAGGAGAAATTATGGAATGAGCCAGTGGATTTTCACAAGCTAATGATAGGACTATCAGCCATTTTGGGATATTCCCTAGAATTGTATGTGCATTCAGATGTTTGTGCTTTGATATTTGTTGGATTTTAGAGTTTTTGTATGTATACTGTTGAAAATACATGAAGATACCATAGTAATTAGAATCAGGCAGGATGTATCATTCCTACAGATTTACACAGCAAGTGACTGTGTTATAGACAGTTGGCCTAGAGATTAAACTACGCTGGTTCTATAACTTACATGCGAGTGCTTCCAAGTGTATGTAATTTTAACCCACATCAGTCACTCCTGGGGATTGTAAGGAAAACAAACGATTGTTCTTGATACCACCATGCTATATTGGTGTGGCATTTGTCCTCGGCCAGTAAGATACTTTGGCCAAATGTACCTCTAATGGGTTTGAAAATTAATATCCACAAATTTCTCAGAAAATTTTGTTTTTTAATGGTGACTGATTAGAAATCGCAAGACAACCAATATTTGGTTGTCCCATGGCATCCCTCCAATTAGCAGGACCTGGACCCCTTTCCTCTTTGAAAGATCACATCCTCCTTGGGCGTTCGGAGTCTGTGCTGTGGACATGGGGGTTGAGCCTGGGTAGCCCTGTGATGATTAGTTCTCCGTGTTCTTGGGAGGTGTTTGAAGTCAGCTGGCACCCTGCTGATGGAGCTGCTGAGTGCAGCATCGCGTCGACATAATTTCGTGATGCGTTTGCACTGAGGGCTTCGGTGCTGTTTCTGAGGGAGGTAAGCACTTTTGGAGGCAGCATTGACAAAGTTACCCGCATTACAGGGCCCCTTGTGTACGTGTGCTTCCTGGATGTCCTTCTCTCTTAGTTTTTCCACCAGTGACAACCTCTAATGTGCCTTGTTCGTGCTTATTATTCAGTGATTTCTAAACTAAACTATAGAAAAGCAGGTTTTCTCTTGATATGCCATCAATGGTGTAAACCAGAGAATTCCTCACTACTAATAGATGGAATATTCTTTACTGAGACGATGGAGTTTATTGGTCTCATTCAATTACTTTATAGGTTTCATTTGTCTTGGGCTACTCCAGATTTAGATGGATTTCTTACTATTCATTAATGAGAATAATAGAGTTTTTCCTACTTTTATTTTAAGAATTAACCCTTCAATTAAAATCCTGGAAACTTGTGTGCAGAGTGGGAAGATGGTTTCATTATTACAGCGATGTGATAGTCACGTTGCATTGCAGTGAACCCTGCTCCGCCAGTGGGGCTGATTTTATAGCAGAGACATTGAAGTCCGTGGAAGACTGAGTGTTTCCCTTTGTCACATGGGTAATAGGTGTCTTTTCCTCCAGTCCGTACTTCCCTGGTGGCAGATTTACGTTGCTGGTGCCTGGGAAAGTCAGCACCTCAGTCCCACCACATCCCGGACACTATGTACAACTTGACAATTGCTTTGGGCTCTGTCTTCTTCTGTATAAGATCGGTTCCTTTCTCTCCTGTGAAGGCAAGCTTTAAGTGGGAAATGAGTGGGAAAGGTCTGTCACAGCTGTCAGCACTTATCTGGCACTTACCTATCCATGTTAGTTCCTTTTTCCTCCAGGAAATGGTCCATGTGACTATGCTTGGGGACCATCAGGAAGGAGCCTTCCCCATGGAAACTCCCTCCACCCTGGACACATTCACCAGGTGTATCGTCACTGGTGTACACACCCCAAAGTCTTCTCATTACTCAGCGTGGAGTTGGAAATGCTACACCGGTGGTCTAGCCCTCCGGATGATGGACTAAGATTGCATGAACGTTTAGCAGTAGCCCTTTCTTCTCTCTTGGGGACCACCATGTCCTTTTGTGGTCAGGCGTGGCTATATTAGCTTTGGGGCCAATGGCATGGGAAGGAATGTGTCACTTCTAGCCAAAGCCCGTTGAGCCACTTAGTGCTTTGCCACACTCTCTGTCCTTCCGCCCCAGTAACATGCCAGATGCTAGTGAGTGCCAGCCTAGGCTCCCCAGTGAAGGTCATCTTGGAGAGCAAAGCTCTCTTTGCCCCATTGATTCACGCTGGACATGCTGTGTGAGTGATAATAATCCTTTTTAGCTATAGCCCCCTGAGGTTGGAGGGTTGTTTGTTAGCAGAGTATAACCTAGTTGTCCCGACAAAGATGGCATGATGGTTTTTAGGCCTTTATGATAATGCATTCAAGTCATCTTGGGAAGAGGGTCAATCTCAGCCTCTATCACCTGATACCCCAGAACTGTGGTCGGCAAACTGCGGCTCAGGCTCATTGGCTCCTTGAATGTGGCTCTTCCACAAAATACCACAGCCTGGGCAAGTCTTGAAGAAGTGGCTTTAGAAGAAGTTTTAAGTTTAAAAAATTTGGCTCTCAAAAGAAATTTCAATCTTTGTAATGTTGATATTTGGCTCTGTTGACTAATGAGTTTGCCGACCACTGTCCTAGAATGGGGCCGAATGAAGAGATCCAGAGAGCAACTGGTGTGAACATGACACAGGAAGGGAATATAAAGGGTGGAGGAGCTGAAAGGAAATTGGAGAGGCTGTAACAGATTTGGCATGCTTCTTCCAATGGCCCTTTGCCACATTGCCTGTGCCCAGGAGGGCAGAGGCCACAGTGAGCACCTGAAACAGAGCTCTCTGAGAGGGACACACACTTCGTCAAGACCCTGGTAGGGCCAAGGGAATAGATAGCATAATTTCTAGTTTTCACAAAAACAAAGTCCCGTGGTTCTCAAACTTTAGCATTGTAGTCACACAGAGGGTTGTTCAAACCCAGATCAGTGGGCCTCACCTCCGGAGTGTCCAGTTCAGGAGGTTTGGGGGCGGGGCCCAACAATTTCCACTTCCTGTTCTCAGGCAATGCTATTGCCATAGATCCAGAGACCATCTTTTGAGAATCACTGCCTTTGTCCCACCAGGTAAGTGAGGACTCCCTCCTTATGGGGAGAAAGGGAGGCAGCTGAGGAGAAGTGGCCCCCTGGCTCACTGTCAAGGTTCTCCAGGTGGCTCCTGGCTAAGCTGCCCTGAGCTGGCCCCGGAGCTTCCTGCCACGGAGCGGAAGTGACAGAGGACTCAGGTAGGCTTTCCACAGTGTTCCTCCACATCATGTGGGGATGCATCTTCCTGTCACATTCAGAAGTGTGATGAGGGTAGTGACTAGACAACTTCAGAAATGTTAGGCATAACAGTTCAGAGCGCTGAGGAACAGGAAGTGTTTTCTCCAATTTACGTGCCGAAAGGCAATGGACCCTAGAGTGCAGGGCATGAAAAGCGATGTTGTTAAGGAGCCCCGAGGAAGTATTAGGAATACCGAATACAAGAAGTCTGGGTAAACACAGACGAGATTAAATGAATTCTACATTCCGCGGGGATAAAAATACCATGTGAGTTTCTCTCTCGGTGCAGCTAGGAAAGAAATCACAGAATCTGTGAAAATATTTAGGTAGCTGACATGGCCAATACAGGATTGTACTTTTTTCCATTTGTGGTCTGGGAACCAGCAAGAAAAAGAAATCTAATCTAAGCTATTGCATAGTCATTAAGAGGCACACAGAAACAGGAAATGAACTACGTATTAAAAACACAGAATTATGTCAAAATAACTTAAAAGTTGTGAATATAATTTCACAAGGCAAAGTTCACTTTGGGATATACTATGTGCAGCGATCTAAACAATTACACAGCTTCTTTCAAAAGGGATAAAATTGACCAAATTTATATTTGATTACTAAGCACTTTTATTCTGTGGGAATGACAAGACTATGCCAAATGAGGAAAGTTCTTACCCTCGAACCAAAACTAATTATCTTTACAGGTGAATAATAAATTTTCCTCTCTTTTTCAAACAGTAACTTCCATTTTGGTGTCCACTCTTAATTTCATGATGTTCTGCCAGCATTACATTTCTGTAAACCTAGTAGAATTGATAATTTGAATGGGACTTCCATGTAAGTAAAATGTAAAGGAAACTTCTTTGTAAATAAAATGAGAAAACACTCTCACTGGTAAGCAAACTCTTGCAGGAAAGAGTATTCTTTTTTTTAAAAAAAATATTTTTTTTTATTGATTTTTTTTTTACAGAGCAGAAAAGAGAGAGGGATAGAGAGTTAGAAACATTGATGAGAAGAGATACATCTGTCAGCTGTTTCCTGCACTGGGGATGTGCCCGCAACCAAGGTCCATGCCCTTGACCGGAATCAAACCTGGGACCCTTGAGTCTTCAGGCCGATGCTCTATCCACTGAGCCAAACAGGTTGGGACAGGAAAGAATATTCTAATGTTCTTTGCAGAGAACTAAAGCAACTTTCCACGTATTAGCAACTCATGGTCACAGTGGGATGATGAGTACCTCATTGTAATAGACCAACCGTGGGACCATTTCCCTTTAAAATGGTGAGTCTCCTAGATGAGGAAGGAGCTCAGGGTGCTAGGGTCTAGCAAGCTAACATATGCAGATAGGACTCACCCCAGCGTTTGGGACACTCCCTTCCAGAGTTTGCAACTCTTTTAGGGAGGAAATTGCAGTTTCATAAAGCTCCATGGCTTGCTGAAGAGAAAAAATAGAAATAGAACAAATAAAAATGTGGTGGGCCTTAGACATTGCTCAAACCAGGCTCATAAATAAGTGCACTCCCAGACCACATTTGTCTGCAAATTTAAAGAAAAAAATCTTTGCTCACACGGGGCTTATTAGCACAGGGTCTGCACATAGGGAAATGGGAGATGCATGAAGCAGAACCCCAGGCGACTCATGGGTACATGCATGAGCCCAGCCATGTCTAGCCTAGATCAGCAAAATCAATTGCACAAGAGAAATACATGTTATTTTATGCCACCGAGTTTTGGAGTGGTTTGTTATGTAGCAATAGCTAACTGACATATACAGCCTTAGTGGCTATTATATGGTGTTTGGAATTTTTTTATTTTTCAGGATGCAATGCAAATCCATTGGACAGTTTTAATCAGGGGAGCCACGTGGCTTGGTTTATGTTTGACAAAGTTCACTCTGGCTGTAGAGAAAAGATTAGAGGGAATCTAGAGAAAAGGAGATCATTAGAGGGCTGTTGCGATAATCCAGGTGAGGAGGGAGAGATAAAGTTCTGGTGGTTAAGCCAGGGGTAGGGGTGGGAGTGGTGATAGAGAGAAAGGAATGGGAATACATGTTTTATTCAGATTCTGTTCTAGCTCCTATGAAGGATGTGAAAAACACAAGGAATTATAAGACTGTGCTGGGCCTTGATTTAAAAAAAAAAAAATTAGAGGTACATCGTCCTGGAGGCAGGAATGGTGAGTCCATTAGTGGCTTCTCTGTTCCCATCCAAAAATCCTGCTCAGTGTTCCTAAACTCACGAAGGGCCAGATTGAACTTTTTAAATCTGTTTGTAGGAACCAAAGATGATGGCAGAGCAGATGGCTGTGAATACCGCGATGGAGCCGCATTTTAGCAGGATGGTAACGGGGCATTTTGAGCTCGTCTGGTCTGTGTCCTCTTCACAATTCTCCATCCATCTCTCTGTCGTCTTCCCTCCATTTCCATAATATGCAACCATTTTGTTTTCCCGCAAGGAAGTCTACTTTCAGAAAAATCTAGAGACCTTGAAAGCGCTGCTTGTTTACCTTTTAATTCAGCCAAAAAAAAAAAAAATGCTCCAACATAACTGATTTCACTTCGCCATAGTGTACAATACTAAATGCCATTTCTTTCTGAAATTCAAAGAAGCTGTTTCACAAATGGATCCTTAATTCATTCCCCAGAGGCATGCAGGTTATCAGCAACTTTCTTGTTCTAAGGTGTGAACTGAGGTCTAATGTGATAAAGCATCTTCCTAAGCACATTTGAGGCAAAATTGAAAAATGCTTTAAAACCTCTGAATACCTGGTCCAGGAAGCTGTACCCCCCATCAGGCCAGTATGGCAGGAATATATTATACACATTTGAAATCTACATGCTTTCCAATAGCCAGGAAAGAGATTGACCTTTCCTAAGCGATTTTTTAAATGTTCCTTATCTATTAGCATTGACATAAGATGTTAAAAATAAAGCCAGATAGTGTATTTCATTTGTACCATAATCTTTTGGGGAGGAAAAAAATATTTTTTATAGAAACATTTTATTTTATCTGATATCATTCATTGGTTAAAAGAACATTAAACTGTCCAGAATAGTGTATAAGAAGGAAATCTACATATGCTTGAGGCAGAAAAATAAAGTTTCTGATGAAAACCATTGACAGTCTCTTAACAATAAACGTGGTGTTATTTCTAGTTTTGTTATATTTTGGTATGTGTCTTACTTGGCCTTTACGTTCGGAATTACTTATAGTTCATTGTAATGCTAATGTTAGTTTGAGATTGAGCGATATTTACATTTGTTGGTACAAATGGGAGCAGACGTATTTATTTTGGGGGTAGGGCTTTGAAAAATTGGCCAAGTCATTTCTTCGTTTTTTTTTTCCTCCCAAACAGTTTTCGTCTTTGAAACTTTTGTGTGTTTTGGCATCATCCAACTCTCCACTGCCTTATTCCTTATTAAGAAACTCAGCTCTTAATGAGCTTGCAGTCCCTTCATTTGAAACTTGTTCCATTTGATAACTCTGTTGCTTCTAGGACTGTTGGTGCAGCCTTGTGTGGGCTTCCATAACACAAAAGCCAGATGGATTTTTTAAAACAGTTAAATTTAGTTTTGAATAGAGAACTGTGAATTTTTTTTTAAAGAAGAGAAACATTTAAAAAAAAAAAAAGCCAAAACAAAACAAACATCTTGGTCTTGATCAAAACCAGTGAGAAATCACAGATTCTCAATTTAGGGGAAAGAAATGAAACTTTCCCATCTCTTTCCCCCTCCTTCTCCTCCTCCTCCTCCTTCTACTTTTTAATTTGTTTTTGGGCTCAAGAATTGAAAAGTTCTGTTCCCAATTAAAAATGGATCACATTTGGGTCTGAGAAGGAGTCAGCTGCCTCATGATATGAGTGGAAGACAGAAGGCTGTTGTCAGATTTTGAGTCCTTTGATAACCAACACCGCTTTCTCTGTGTGCTAATTTGCAGAATGGGGAAAATATTGGCATGCTGCCTTTAGAATCCCTTGGAAGAAAAGCATTAGAAATATGAAAACATTAAAATTCTGTCCAAAGTATATATCTTATGTAACAAATTTATTGGGGAGTCTGGACATGTTATGAGTATAAAAATGAAACCGTTTTATACATATCCAATAACAGCTCCTTCAACTAGGATATGTTGACCTACCTATCCTGATGGGAAGGAACTCCTCTAAGAGGAAGTTGGCCAGATCCTCCAATGCTCCTGTCACTTATTAGAATGGTCCATTTGTTATTTAAGACTGAGTCTTGTTTATTTACTTCAGCCTTAGAACAGACTCAACACTATGTCCTCTCTCTCCCCTGCGGTGTTGTCTCTCTTCCACTTCATGCTCCGGTGGTTTGGAGGTTGGTGGTCTGTTCTTCATGTGTTCCCCTCCTTCCTCGTCTCTTTCAACTCCTTTCTTTAGACTTGGAGCCCACTCTGGCCCATCCTGACTTGTCAGAAAGGAAGGAGCAGATGGACTGGAATGTCTGGTGACAGGAAGTTGTCCTGGTCTAGCTCTCCTTTGGTCCTTCTGATGTTGGTGTTCTCAGCTCATGTATCAGCCCCCGTGTAGGTGGTAAATGTAAATGTCTGTATATGTGTAAGTGTGTGTGTGTGTGTGTGTGTGTGTGTGTGTGTGTGTGTGTGTTGAGGAGTAGCATTCAGTTCAGCTTCACCCTTAACCCCTCCATCAGTGAGCTATGGGAACTACTGGTTCCTCTCCTGTGTTTCCCTGTTCCACAGAGACTAGAGATGGGATGGGGTTACCTGATCTCATTTCCGGAAGTACAAGCCCTGATGACCTAGACCTACTGCTTTTAGAAATTTTAAAGTGAACCTTGTTCTCTTTACTCAAATACGCCACCCTGCAAAGACTGCAGGTGACTCCTATCAAATACTCTTCTATCTGCTTGCCTTTGCAAGCATTAGGAAATGGAAGAGAGAGCATGCCATGCTCCATATTTCCTGGTATGCTCTCTTCATGTCCCCTAAGGCCTCATTCCTGGGCTGCACCAGAGAAGACCTTGGGGTCTTATCTCAGCACCACCCATTTCAGTCTCCCTTCAGTTTTATTCACAGTTCTCTTGCAGACCGCCTTACTTAGCCTTGGGGAGAGGGAGAGCTCCATCATGACCACAAAGTAATTGAAGCAAGACTTTCTTCATTGCTATGGACTTCACTAAAGGCTGGTGACTCCTGTCCCCAACTCAGTTCTCTTCTGAATTTTACCAGGGGAAGTTCAGCGATAGAGCCTTTAGCAAGCCTTCTGGGGACGTGCTTACCAGCAGTTTCAAGCTCAGCTTTGTACCTTGGCCATGGTTCTGGGACAACAGGAAACATCCCACTCTGCATTCTATTCTATTGGTGTCATACTTTGGAACCTATTGTCTTCACTCACCAAACTCTTCCTGGTATTCTTCTCATCCCATGCTGGTTCAGACTGAGGTAGTGTGAGTCAGCCATTTCCCAGGCATACAGACGAGATCTCTAATCCTAACCAGTCGTCTACAAAACGTGTCCCACACAGGGTTGCATGGTGTAAGGGAATGGACAGTCATAGCCTAGGTCTGAACCTTGACCATGGGTCAGTGGCTGCCCACCTGTGACTGTGCTCCCTCTAGTCCTTTAGAAATCTGTTCTTAATTTCAAACTCCTTTTAGCAATTAAACCCATTTTTTTTTCCGAATTGGCTGGTGAAACCTAGATTCTCTTTGATTCCCAGCTATAATCCTTAAGGCATCTACATGAATTATAGGGACTCCATGGTAAAAAATTGGAGACACACACTATCACATTCTTCTTCTTCCAACTTTAAAATTATTTTAAGTGTGCCTAGCTCTGCAAAAACAGAGTCCCCTATTAACATACAACTTTATGTTTACCCAGCTTTCCAAGTGTTGGTTTCATAGCAGGCTCATGATCAGTCATATATCTTTCTGTGTATTTTCAAATTGTTACAGATCCATCAAAAGTCAAATTTGTTATGCTTATGGCTACTTCTTTTTTTGTGCAAAGTTAATACTTTGAAAACTGCAACTTTCATAGCTCTAGAGTAGCATTTCCCCAGTGAGTTGAACACTAGTCTCTTGAGAGGTGGTCTGAAACAAAGAACTTTATGGTTAAAAAAAATGTTTTTAAAAATGCAGCATTCCATGTCCTCTTCTTGGAGATAATTAAGGGCTCAGAGAAGTTCTATAGCAAGGCCATGTGTTTAGCTTTTCTTAACTCAGTATTCCCTAAACATTTGCTCACAGAACCCGGTGTTTTTCCATTTAACATTTATTAACATCCCTTAGAAAATAGTGTTCCCTTGAATACATTTTGCAAATCATTGCCTTGGAGTATAGATCAACACACTTTTTCTATAATGTCCAGATGATAAATATTTTAGATTTTGTGCATTTTACTGACTCTTTCGCAACTACTCAACTCTAGCATTGTAGCTCAAAAGCAGCCATGGCCAATGTCTAAACAAATGGGGTGTCTGTGTTGCAATAGAACCTTATGTACAAGAACAAGCAGTGGTACAGATTAGGTCTATGGGCTGTGGTTTGCTGACCCCAGTTCCTCCATTAGACAAGTGAGATTTATTCAGACTCAGGAAGGGATTCCCACAAATAATGGAACAACAGCTTATTTCTTCCCCGATTAATCACTCGAATTTTGCTGAGTGTTAGAGAATACACCACTGAGGATACGATCTTCCTCTGATCATCTAGATACTTGAAGCAGGCCAAGTGACTCATTTCATGCTGCTTATTTTTACCAGATACTGATCTCATTGTGAAACCATTGTCCAGCTCATGATCTATGTTGCTAACCGTCAGCTAGTTTCACTCTGATGAAAGACAGGCAGCAAAGGGTGGATGCAGCACCCACCTCAGTGTCCACCGATTATTATATCTGAAATAAACCATCCATATTTTTCAAGCCCACAGAAGGAAAATGTTATTAAACACAAACAGAGGCATTCAGATGATCTTGGCCATTTCCTGAATGGCTTACCATAATGAAACATCATGTTGGTTATCTATTGCTACATAACACATTATTCCAAAGCTTTTGGTGGCTTAAAATAGTAAACATCTGTGATTTCCAGGTTAGAATGGGTTAGGAATCTCGGCAGCTTAGCTCAGTTCTCTGACTCTGGGCCTCTCACAAGTCTGCCAATCAGGGGTTGGTCAGGACTGTGTTCACATCTTAAGATTCAACTGGGGAAGAATCTACTTCCAAACTCACTCACCTGGCATGTCTCAGGTCCTCAAAATACCATTTTCCACGTGGGCTTCTCCAAAGAGCTGTTCACAGCCTATCAGCTAAATTCCCCCCAAAAGATAAAACTGATAAAGAGAGAGAGAGAGAGAGAGAGAGAGAGAGAGAGAGAGAGAGAGAGGAGAATGAATACTAGACAGAACCCAGAGGTTGTTTGTAACCTAAGCTTGGAAGTGACAAACCATTAGAATTCAGATCCAGCCTGAATTCGAGGACAAGGACTCCACATGTGTGTAGACACCAGGAGGCAGAGATCAGGGGAGGCTATCTAAGAAGCTGTCTTCCATGTATACTAAATTCATCTAAGATTTTTTTTTATTTCTCTCTGTAATGAAGTTTCAAAGTCCCTGGACTTGAGTAGCAGAGCAAGATACCACAGTGACAGTATAGGCATTACGTTGTGTCTTTATTAGGGCTCAGATGAGAGGGAAACAGAGGGTACATGGGTGTGGGTTGCAAGGTGGTAGAAGGAGAAAAGAAAAAACAAGGCAAGAGGTTATGGAGGTATTTTTTTAGAATAATTTGTCCTCACTTGGATGAGGAGAAGAATTAAACTGCCTGGAACAGATTTTGCCAGTTGACTCCTCCACAAACTCCTTTTCCTGCTATCCCACAAGCATGGATCCCCCTTCCATTCTTTCCTCAGTTTTGGGGGGTTACATTTATCTCAAGAACCCTAGGACCACATGTTCCAATCACCCACATGTATTTATCACTTGATACATATGATCTGTTATTTCCAAAGGAATTGGATGACGTTTTATAATATTGGTTACCCAATTGGCCAAAAAAGAAATGAACAGAAAAGAAAAGAAAGAAAAAAAAAAAGATCATCAAATCAGTCACATATTAGGTACTAAAGGGCATACAATAATATCATATATCTCCTGCTTTTGAAGATCTTATATTTCAATTATGAAAACAAGACAAACATATGGAAACAGTTATGTTAAAATTAAAGATTTAAGTAAGAGTTCAAGGTAACAATAGAAAGAATACCATAAAGCAGCGTATGATTAATTACCAGCCAAACTGTATAGAATTCATTACTATTGGAATTCAGGGGAGAGGGAGGATCATTGTGTGTGAGGTGTTTGGGGAACATATTGTGAAGCAAATGAGAAGGATTTGGAGAGGGAGAGCGAAGTGAGGGCATTCCAGGTGGAGGGAATGGCATGAGTAAAAATAAGAAAGCGGGACAGGTGTTTTGGGGGAACAATGAGTTAACCGGTTTAGAGAGTGGGTTTTTTGGAGGCGAGGAGTCTGAGATGAGGTAAATGGTAAGTCAGACAGCCACGCAGGAACAGGTTGAGTTTAATTATCTAACCTGTGCTGGGTCCCTGAGGCAGATGGCTTGCCAACAAACGTGCATGAATTACCCTCTATTAGAATTTTTAAAAAGGGGTAAGTTCCAGGTTGATTTTCTGAACATCTTGGGCTCACAATCCGTGCCTGTCTTTTAATAGCAAGTGGTGGCAAATGGAAACTGTACCTGTGCTTTGTCTCCATAGCAGCGATGCAGAAAAGCTTTGATGGCTTCCAGCTGAAAGAGACTGAACCGTTGTCACCCCCCACGGAAAGCTGAGGAGGTGATAAAGAGAAGAAGCATGGCTGTCATTTGAAGAGACTGCTGGGATCTGGGAGATGAGTGTCCCTCAGGCCCAAGAGATCCCAGCTGAGGTACAGTTGGGAAGAGGACTCAACGTTAGGCCAGCAGCAAAGGGGGCCACTGGGCCACTTCACACTCCACCAGCCAGAAACCACGGAGAACTTGGCACTGGGAAGAAGGGTCCCAGGACCTTCGGAAATGCCCTCCGCATTTCTTAACCTTCCTGTTACTTAACCTCTCCAAATTCTATTTTCTCACAGGCAAAACAGGGATAATAGTATTATCTCTTTCATCCACAGGGCTGTTTTTGGAATTCAGGGAGTACATGCATGGAAAAAAAGCTTACAAAGTGACTTACAACAAGTTCTCAGTAACCATCAGGGACTGTACTACTGCCATTGTTATTCTATTTTTTCCCCCAGCTTCTCTCTGCCTTTGTTACAAAGGCACAGAACAAGACAATGGGTTGTAAAATTATTGTTTTCTCTTAAAAAAATTAGATCACTTTGAATGACCCACAGAGACTTTAACATTTGAACATCTCTGGGATTTGGAATGTCAGAACACTTTTTGCCCTCCCTGTCTTCTCCTTCCTCTCCTTCTTTCAGCAAACTATAGTTGAGAGCGTCATGTCTGTGCCAGGTACTTTTCTAAATGTTCCTAGCATTTCTAGGCTCTGGCCATGCAAACTTGATCAAGGACAAGAATTAATCCCCAGTTTCTGAAGGGCAAATGATCATATTCAGGTGTGAATTCTGAAAATTAGAAGGGCCCCTCCGTGGGTAAAGAAAAGATGATTTTACTTTAAGAAAGAAGAGAAGGCTCTGTGGCCAACGAGGGCAGTGTGGAGGTAAATTCCGGTTGTGTATCTGGAGCAGGATGGGGAAGCTACAGGGTGTCCACAGATGACTGGCCAGAGGTCAGGTAGCACCGGGTTTGAGACCAAAGCCTCCTGACACAGGACAGCTGTGCAGACAGCAAGCAGCACCTCCCTGCCCAATCCGGTGCCTTATCTCTGCCCCCAGCCCAGCCTCCAGCCCCGTCAGCTGCTGAGTTGTGGGGAGGAGAATACCATGAAGGCAATGGGCCCATCTTCTTCTAATTATTATCCTTCGGTATTAAGATGATGAGTCCTATTTAATACATTCTGACTGGCAACAATGTGCCAAGTGCTCTGCGAACCACAGAATTAAGCATGGCTGTTGGCTGTTAAATAAGGGGCTGAAATCCTAATTCTATAGACACAAGGTCCTCAGACACAAAAGGGAAGACTCTCACGGCCTGAGGGTAAACAGCAGGATGGTAGCAACCAGTCCTGAACTTGGTGGCCTCTATCTCAGACTCCCTCCAGAGGACCCTCTCCAGGATGGCCCCCAAAGGACACTGATTTCTGATACCCCTGAAACTCTTTTAAAAATGAATGAACATTCAGAATATACCAGAAAAAGGTTAAGGAGTTATTTAGTTTCAGATATCCAGGATAGCAGGCAAGCTGCATGGAGAAGGGACCACAAAGCAATTCATATGATCAATAATAGCTGGAACTATCACATTTCCCATTTTGCAAGTAACCAGGAGGCTAACAGCTGACATGCACTCGGTCCAGATTTTGCCTGACATTTTTGCCGTCCCAAATTAGCAGCAAGTGTCATCAAGCCTATTAAATGGGAGGAATACCAGAGGAGCCAAGTCATTGCTCTCCAAATAGACAGAGAGAGGATGTAGTGAGGGGTCAGAAGTGAGGGGACAGTCACAGGAAACCTTTGTGGTGTCATATCTGTCCCATAACAGGATGCCGGAAGGAGAGGGGTCAAAGCAAAGGGAAGTCTAGCATCATAGAACAAAATGTTATCAGGACTGATTGGATTTTAATTGTTTCATTCTTTCAGGCAAGTGCTGCATGATCACTTAGCCACTGACTCTCTATTGTGTTAAATTTTTTAAAGTTTATTTTTAATTTAAAGGCAGTAATTGAAAGGTTGAGCAAACAAGGGTAGAGTTGGGGTGAAGTTGAGGAGTTCTTGTCAAATGGTCCAAGAAAAGGATAAAAATGGAGAGACTTTTGTATAGGGTTGTCTCTAGCTTCTTGGCCCACTGAACATCTGGGTTATTATTCAGAGTTTCTGGCCTGTGGCTTTCCTCAGATTCTCTGGGTCTCCAGCCTACCAAGTCATCTGACCCAGACGAGCTTATTTGATAAACTCCAACCACCCCCTGGTGGAACATGAAGAGGAAGACTCTTCAGTGGGCCAAAGAGACTGAGAAGAAACTCCCAGAATCCCCTGGGCTGCCTGAGGTTCCCTTCCCCCATGAAATTCCTGATGTTTAGCACTAAAATACACTTCATAGTAGCACCCCATCAAATCTATGAAGAGACCATAGAATGACATATCCCTTTAGAAAATGAATTTTTCACAGAAGATCCCAGTCTATATCCACTAAGGAGAAGGAGCTTATGGCTTATGTAATGCAACCCAAAGTCACATGCCCCCAGAAGAAAGAGTTCAAAAACATGCCTTTGGAACATGGAAAGATCTCAGCATCTGAAAAGTGTTCTTCCAGGATGTTGCAAGTTCTTTCAGTGCCTCCCAAACTCAGTCTGAAGTCTTTGTAACAACCTGCCATCATCCTGACTATTTGTGTTTTAATTGTTGGACTCTGGTCCAGGGAATCTACTCTAAATCACCCTCTGCCCCCTGGTCGAGCACAGGAGACTGTTTTGGGACTTTCCTACACTCACATTCTCCCATCTCTTCAGGACTTTTTAAGTCTGGGAGACAAAGAGCTCTAATACTGGGACACAAAGAGCTGAGTGTAGGCATGACATGGGATGGCAAATGATGGGTTTGATTTAATGGAGGTACCCCTACCTCCTTTCACAGGAAAGCAGGTCTAGCCACTCAGCCCTAGATATAAAGCTTGACCACTTTCTGAATACCAAGGATATATAAGAAATATACACTGCCTTTAGAAAATTCAGTTGTTATATCCTCAACTCTCTCATCAGGTTAATGGATGGCAAGGATATGAGAAGGGTGAACATCATTTATTCATTCCCTCAACGAATACTCATTGGATATCTACCATGGGCCAGTTATTCTGTTAGGTGCTGGGAATATAAGAGGCAACTAGACTGACACCTGTGAGCCCATAAAGATAAAATACAACACACCAAGAGAACGATTTTAAATTGTGTTAAGTGCCATGAAGGTAACCGGAAGGGGATTGAGGTAGAGGGAGGAAATCCTGGATGGTCAAGTCCTGTTTGAAGAGGTGACATTTAACCCAAAAAGGATGGGAAAGAGTCTTTTAGGCAAAAAAAAGGGATGGAAGAGGAGGGTGAGAGCACTGCACTGAGAGCAGGAAGCATGTGCACAGTCTTGAAGTGAGAAGGGGCCTGCACTTCTAGGAAATGAATGAAAGAAGCCCAGTGGAAGGCTATGACTCCAGGGGAAGGGGGGTAGGAGCCAAGACTAGAAAGAGCAACAGGCGCAGGTCAAGGGATGGACTTTAAAAGCCAGAGTGAGGAATTGGAGTTGTATTCTTTTTTCTTTTCTTTTTAAAATTTTTAAATTAATTTCTTTATTGATTAAGGTATCACATATTTGTCCTCAACCTCCCATTCCAATCCCCCACCTCAACCCCCCTGTTGTCCTAATAACTGGTTAGGCTCATATGTGTGCACATAAGTCCTTTGGTTGATCTCTCCCTTTTATCCCCACCCTCCCATTGAGGTCCAACAGTCTGACCATGGCTCCTTATCTCTGGTTTTGTTCTTGTTCATCAGTCTATGTTGGGGTTGTATTCTTTTTTCTTTTTTTAAAGTATATTTTTATTGATTTCAGAGAGGATGGGAAATGGAGAGAAAGAAACATCAATGATGAGAGAAAGCCATTGATCTGCTGCCTCCTGCATGCCTCACACTGTGGATTGAGCCTGCAACCCAGGCATATGCACATGTCCTTACCAGGACCTCCTGGTTTGTAGGTGAATGCTCAACCACTGGTCCATGCTTGCTGGGCTGGAAATTTAATCTTAATGTTATGGGAGGCAGTCAAAAGTTGTGATTCAGGCTCATTACATGAATGAAGGGGAGTGATGCGATCCAATTAATATTCTTCCATTTGTGCTTCTTTGCAGAGAATAGATTGGAGGGGTGAGAAGAGAAGCAGAGACCAGCTGGGAGCTTTTTCCTAATCCAGGTGAGAGAAATGGTGGCCTGGACTAGTGCTTGGCAGTGGAGATAGAGAGAAGGCATATAACTGATTTAAATCCACCAGGTGCTTGATCCAAATAATGCCAAATGATTTTATTGCCATCACTTCACACTTTACATTCAGATCATTTCTGCATACAGCCACATAGAAAATAAGAAAACAAAAACAATTAAGGGGTAAAATGTTAATATGAAAACAGTAAAATTCTTCACTAGTTGATTTCCAAATATTTTTTTTAACTCCATCAAGATTTTTTCAAAGTCATATTTGTATGTAGGCACTTCTTCTCTGGGCTGAAACAAGCAGTGTTTGTCTTTGGGGAGGTGCGGCTTCAGTCAAAATGGCCAACAGGCAATGCAAGAATCTGAGATCTATGTCGTCCAAATGTGGGGGGAAAAATCTGGAGTCCTGGTATGCGCATCTTTCCAAAGTGCTACTAGCTTAATTACAAATTGATTTATAAATGACATTGTCTGGTATGGTAGATTGAAAGAATCATATTTTTACACATGTGCCATATTTTAAATAATATTTTCCAGAAAAGCACAGAGACAATGTGACTCATGATCATGAAATTTTCAAATTCATGTATCCTGGCTAAGACAGGAAAAGACTTTCTATGGCCAACTGTTGGACAACACCTGACCTTGAACTCTATGCTGCTTGCCTTTCTCAATCACACTCTGTCTGGTTCTCCAAGTCTCACCACTAAAATAATCAGAACATTATTACAAAATGTTGTCATAGACCCCTAGTTATCTCGATAACATTACTCATAATGTTAAAGACTTTCAGAGATATCTTTCATGGTGTGTGCTTTGCTTGAGAAGGAAAGATGTCTTTGATTAAAGTTTAAAATCCTTACCTTAATAACACTGAACACTACATAAATCACACTTTTCTGAATTAGAAATTTTAAGATCTAAGGATATTTATTGGTTCATATTTCTTTTTAAAAATATATATATTTTATTGATTTTTTACAGAGAGGAAGGGAAAGGGATAGAGAGCTAGAAACATTGATGAGAGAGAAACATGGACCAGCTGCCTCCTGCACACCCACTACCGGGGATGTGCCCGCAACCAATGTACATGCCCTGGACTGGTATGGAACCTGGGACCTTTTAGTCCACAGACCAATGCTCTATCTACTGAGCCAAACTGGTTTCGGCAACTGGTTCATATTTCTAGATACCTTTTGATGTTATTCTTTCTTTACTTTGTTGAGAGATCCAGACAAAAGCTTAAAGGTAATTTATTTCACTTTTATGCCTTCATGTTATTATGTTTCTACTCATATCACCATTTCTTGGTGAAAAAATTAATGGCTCAATATTTTTCAAGTTTACCATAGAATTGTCTTAAAGTTTGTGTCTATTATACACTCTCCCATCCAAAGTATGGCTTATAATACTTGTTAGCAACTAATTAGCTTCCCTCACCCTTGAAAGCAAATTTGATTAGTTCTCATGATCTTCATCCTTGTAGGTTAAAGCTTTCATTTAACTTTGTTGGTTAAAGCTTTCATTGGATGCTAAAAAGCCAATGAATTGTTTGCTTTTGGTCAGGTGCCTACACATTGTCAAATCAGCTGAGGCCAGATTACACTAGTGAGCAATGTCCAAGGAATATGTAAGGGGTCTCCTAGGGCAGCCTTACTCAGCAAGGGGTATGGACCTTAGAAAGGTTTGTGATTATGATGGGCATTGGAAGGCTTGGCCATGTGGTTATGATGCAAGAATATGTATTGAAAAAGCACCTTGTAAATAAGCCTTTTCATTGTCATATACACTGGAAAAAGCAGTACAGTGAGGCTTCAGGAGCTCAAAGGATCCCATGATCAGGAATAAAAAATTCATATATATATATATATATATATATATATATATATATATATATATATATTAGAGGCCAGGTGTATGGATTCGTGTATATTGAAAGGAAATTAATTAGAAGGTGGGGCTGGGTGAGACGAGCCAACCTCCCTAAGTCCCTTCCCAGACAGCTGCACCTGGGGCAGTGCTGGGACTCAAAGGGTGTCTGTGGAGTGAGCCGGGTCCCTCTGGCAGGTGGTGTCCTTCCACCTGGCCTGCAGGGAATTGGGCTGAAACTGGCAGTCTTTCATCCCTGAGAAGTCCTGGAATATGAGAGGGCACTCAGCAAAGTTGCTGTTACTCATCTGTCCCCTGGTGGTCATAGTGCATCATAGCTACCAGTTGGACAGTTGAACGGTTGGATAGTAGCTTAGGCATATGTGTGTGTGTGTGTGTGTGTGTGTGTGTGTGTGTGCTACAAATATTATAGGATATATTTGTAGGATATGTATTTAAATATATATGCATATATATTTGTAGGATATATTTAAATATATGCATATATATTTAAATATATCCTACAAATATATATGCATATATATGCATATCTTTAAATATATCCTACAAATATTATGTGTGTGTGCATATATATATATATATATATATATATATATATTCTACAAGTAATTTAAGCAAAGTAGCTTTGAACTAAGTTCTGCTGATTAACAGAAAAATCCGTAAAATATTATTTCATGGAAAGATCATTGCTCTAGGAATCAGGAAGCATGGTTAGTTCTGGCTCTGAGACTTTCCATATGGTCTCAGAGAAGCCATGTCAGATTTCTGGCCCTCAATGTCAGCCCTAGTCTACAAAATGAGTGTTGTAATAGATTAGCCATCCTTTACCTAAAATTTGAGAAAAAGAATGTGAGTCCACATGATATAGAAGTCTGAGGGACACTAACAGCTATTTGTGGAGCATATACTGTAATATTCCATGTGCTTTACATATATTGACTTCTTATTCCTCAAAAATGCACTACGAGTTTATCTCCATTTTACAGAAGAAGAAAGGAAGGAATTTTAAGATGCCTCACTCCCATATTACTGAAAAACAATGAAACAATGCAAATTTATTAAGTTCCCCCCATCAAAATAAAAACACTTCTCATTATACCTAATCCTTTCTTAAATACAGGGAGAAATGAAAGCCTAAGGAAAGATGAGGCAGGTAAAAACATGAATGTTCTCCTGAAGTGTAATGTTTGCATCTTCACTCTCATGACGTGGAGCCGGGGTTCATATTTTTGAAGTGTGACTCAAAGTTCGAACCCTTTCACTGATTGTTTCTGCTGGGATTTTATGAAATCGTCGGTGTGCGAGTTAGCAAGGAGCGCCTCAGCACTTCCCTGGCCTGCATAAACAGGCAAACCCAGCAAGGAGCGCGCTGTTTATCACAGCTGCAGTCAAGCCAACAAAACTGTTCCTACCACTGAGGATGGAATTTGTAAACCGCTCTCTCCCAAATACATAACGTGACAGGAAGTAAACTGCTTATGTGGCTGCCATTCCACTGGGTTATCTGCTCAAATGCCCTGTTTCTCTGCTTCCTTTGAAGTCTCTCCAAGGATTGGGGCACAAAAGGAGAGTCAGGTTCAAGGTTTTAAGTGTGAACGTTGCTTTAAACAACCAATCAGCCAACCAACCACGCAAACAAAAACAGCAGATTAAAGCAGCATCCGAAGTCTTTGCCTCCTGTTTATAGCGTGCACCTCTTTGTTCACGCAAGGCAAATGAGAATGCGGAGTACAATGGAAATCAAAGACCTAACATCTAACATTTATACACACTAGTGTTGTGCAACTTTTCAAAACCCTATCTCTTTTGGAAAAGCCTAAATATTTGCCACAGCCCTATCTGCACACAAGGAGCTACCACCGGATGAGAAACAACACTGAAGGCTTTATTGAGCTTTGCTTTCCAAATAACAATGTAGTTTCAGTCGTTTTTCAAACAGCCCAGAAATTTGGAGGGTTCCCCTCCGCTCCCCCCGCCCCCCCCCTCGCCCCCCAGGAAAGCTCGTCTCTCTGCATTGACAACTATGCATGTGAATTTCTACAAGTTGATTCTTTCGCCAGCTCTGTGAGGTTGGTAAGTAGAGGAGATATTGTTAAATTCATTTGCACCCAAGGAAACTGAGGCTCAGAAAATACAGTTCTTTCCCAAACGATCCAGTTAATAAGCAGTGAAGCCAGAACTTACTCCTAGGTCATTCCTTTCCATTAAGCTCTTACCACTTTGGCATATGATATGACTAGAGGCCCAGCGCACAAAATTGTGTGAGACCCAGACACAGGGCGCTGCAGAACCCAGACCTTCTACGCTTGGAGACCAATGTGCTGCAAGACCGATCAATACACCTCCTGGTGACCAGTTGTTTGGTCATTATGGTGTTACAGTCACTGGCTTTTTATACTATAGATTAATCAAAGCAAGAACACAAGTAAAGACAGCATTTATTAGGTAAACAGGAGTTTATACAGTATATGACAGCACTGAGAAATCTGGTCAGTTTCTCCCGCTGATGCTACTATGCTACTCTTTTGTTTTTGTTTTGTTTTTGTTTTGTGTGTGTGTGTTTTTTTTAATATATTTTATTTATTTTTTAGAGAGAGGAAGATAGAGGGATAGAGAGTTAGAAACATCGATGAGAGAGAATCATCGATCAGCCACCTCCTGCACACCCCCTACTGGGGATGTGCCCGCAACCAATGTACATGCCCTTGACCGGAATCGAACCTGGGACCCTTCAGTCCGCAGGCCGATGCTCTATCCACTGAGCCAAACCGGTTTTGGCTATGCTACTCTTTTGAAGAACAACGGTCAACATTTTCTTTCTTTCATTCTGTGCAAGAATAAAAATCCAACACAAAGATGGCTGATGATGGACCTTTGGAAGACTGTCTAGAATTTATCTCTGTGTTATTCTGAGACCAAATAGCTATGTGAATAAGTAAGCTGAAGGGTCACAGTGGCCTAAGCCAGAGTTGGCACACGTGGATGACATGAAGGTTCCAATTCTTTTTCTAGTATTTCAAACACAAGCAGAGCAAATAGCTGTCCATGTGGGTGATTTCAAGGTACTGGGACTTGCTCATTTCCCCCTGGTCATACTGAGTTCTCCACTGGTTTATGCATGAATGAGCTATACCTGTACACCAAGATCTAGTCCCATTCTGGAGTTAGTCCTAACCAGGGCAGCATTAATTTACACTCTCAATCTCCCAACTGGTGGAGTTCAGAATTAAAAACCTTCCCCCACAGGTTTGATTTCTGGTGAGCCCGGGCAGCCCAGTTGCCTTTGTTGCCATGGGCCAACCTTCAAGGCTGAGCCCTCCCTCTTCCTGTGTCTGTTCTTGCTCTGGTCCTTGGTATCTATCCAAACTACTTTTAGGGACTGAGCTCTTCATTGAACTGTAGCCCTTTTGGCTGTGGTCAGGTTACTCTTCCCTTCTCTTCCCCCTTTCTTAGCTGAGTTGCTAGAATTTTCCCACCATATCGCCATTTGCTGGAAGGCATCCTATTCTATGAGGACTGATAACATCTCAGAATCACCTGGCTTTTGGTTGCCTTGCCCTTCAGCCCCTTGACTTAAACTCTTATTTGCCATATGCACTGCCCTGACCATTATTAATTTCCTGGGTCACTCTGAGCTTGGACCCTGTGCCATGTACTGCCAGTTTGCTCTCATCAGGGATAGCTTCTGCATCTGTGCTGTCTACTCAGGCCCCATCTCACCAGCACTAAAATCCACCCTGCTCCACACAGACCTGGATTGGGAGAGTGTACATGTCTTAGTAAAACCAAAAGGCTCATATTATCATGACCCCACCCCTCAAAAAAAAAATACCAAAACGCAAACATTACAAAATACCTCTTTCACCCTTAAGTTTTGCATGCAATTCTACCTATCACAGTTTTTAAGCTTTAAAGAAGAGATTGTAGACAGGCAGGATCTAACTTGAACAGGTGTTTGGTTTAACCCACATAGTATTTATATTTATCTTAAAAGCTGGTTTTTAGCACTGACAAATCAATTATGGATTTTTTAAAATTCTCTTAAAGATCAAAAGTTCTGGCATTGCTGGACCAATGTGCCCCCTGGCAACAATTGACTGAAACAGAGTAAAATTGATCCCTTGGGGAAGGACCTTTTGTAGGGTCACAAGCTCTTAGATTCCCAGGAGGCCTTGCCTCCTTATTGTCTGCCTTCCTCTAGGCATTTGGATTTTCTACAACTGCTATGAGTTCTTTCTATTTTTGAAACAGTACAATTTTCTCACTCTTTCTCTCTCAGCCCACCCAAATTGACACACTTCACCAATGTCACCCATTTTCACCTTATTTTTAAATATAAATCTCTGTGTAGATGTAGATAGTGAAATATGGGGCTGGAGGCAGAAGAGGAGGTGATAGAAAGAGGACATGGTAACAGAAGTGGTGAGGGTAGAAAAATCACATCCCTGTTGTAAAGTATCTGTATATAGTCTTTCATCTTCAGGACATATTCCATAGCCAAATACCCCAACGCTTTATGTAAGTCATCAGTCAAGATAACACATCAGACAGACACAGAGTCTTGAAGAAAGGATGGAAAACACGTCTCACTGTAGCCTTATTTCCCCACACTGCCCCCCCTGGAATTCCTGTGGATGTAAGTTATTACTTGCCAGGGCCTGATTTTGTTGACTTGTCTTGTTTAAGTAATACTGATAAGCCCTAGAAGGTTAGAATTGAGGGATCAGTGTTTCTTAACCCTGGTAACCTGTCAACACCACTCTGGGTAGCATTAAAAAAATCTGGATGCCTGAATTGTATCCTAAAGGGGATAAATCAGGAAATCTGAGGGTGGGGTCAGGCACCAGCACTTAAAAATAATGCTTCTTGGATGATTACAAAGCCTAGCCCAGTATTAAGAATTACTGATCTAGATCTTAGATCTTGCCTAAAAAGCTTGATTTTACACACATAGGAAATCTGAAATCAGTAATTGACCCAAGTAATTAATTCAAGACCCCAGGAGCCTTGTATTCCCAATTACTATGCCTGTAGCAAAAGTTGAACAGGGAAAAAGACTGATAGAAAATAAGTTGATTCATTTGAAATATGCTGTTGGAGGAGAGCTCTATTGATGCCCTGGACATCCAGAAAGACAAAAAAGTGAGTCCTAGAGAAGATTAAGCCTGAAACATCACGAGAGGCAAATATGACAAAACTACAGCGTCATGAGAAGGCAGGATTCTTTGGGAAAAGACAATAATGCTGGGGAAATATGAGGCAGCAGGAAAAGAGCAAGACCAACTATGTTGTAGATTGATTCCATAAAAGAAGCCATAGGCATGAGAACACAGGAACTGAGTAGGGCTGTTGCAGACAGGCCATTGTGGACAGCAGTCATTCACCAGGTCTCCAAGAGGTGGAGCTAACTCAATGACATGTAATACACACCAAGGCCCAAGGAAGGAAGAACTGAGACAAGAATCCGTGTGCTCTTATTCCTCCTCATTCAGGATTCTCTACTTAGGTGGTGTGCAGAATTCTCTCCAATATTTCTCTACAAATCCTGCAAGGTAGCAGAGAACCATTTTGTTATTGAAGAAACAGGCACAGCATTGGATAACCATTGGCCCAAGATCACAAAGGAGAAACCGCTGCGGTAGCATTCTAGAAGAAGCTTCTACAGGGTATGGTCAGCACCAAATGGAAGTGGTAGTTAAGTAGTAAGATGCTCTGTTTTATACGATGACTTTCAGTACTCCGAAAGACCTATCAATGCCTTGACAGTTATCATGATTACTAGTTTAGAACTTAACAAGTTGGCAAGGAAAAACTTATGATCCTTCTTTTAAAAAAACCTAGAATGGAAAAATATATTAGGATATTTTAATAAGATATCTCTATTGCTTTTTTTTTGAAAAAAATTATTTTCATCGAATTGTAGACAGAGAAAAGTTGCAAAAATGACACAAAGTTCCTGTATACCTCTCACCCAGCTTCCTAAGTTAACCTAAGTATGGTATAATTATTAAACTCGCACAACATTATTGGTATGATACTACCAATTAAACTATAGACTTTATTTAGATTTCAGCAGTTTTTGCTAATATCCTTTTTCTGTCCAAGGATCCAATCTGGGACCTGAAAGGTTATTCCCCCCCCCCCCCCCCCCCACACACACACACCTGGCCCAACTGGTGGGTGGAGTTTAACACATGACTGGTGTAAGGTTCTCTCCCCTCCCAACTGGTGGGTGGAGCTAACACATGACTGGCACCTGTCACAGAGACATCTCCAAGACATTGAACCACCAATCAGCATGGGCCAGAGTGTCCTTAAAGCCCACCCCTTCCTGTTCCGCCCTGGGCCAAACCCCTTCCATTCAGGCCCTTAAAAGGGACCCCAGGCAAGACATGTGTTGCTGATCTGCCATGTGAGGAGTCAGCCCAGTGGATTCGTCCCCTGCTCCCTCCCCACTCCTCCAATTCTCCAATTCTGATTTCTCTACCTCCATGATAGGTTCTGCCCATTACCATGGAATAAACTTTACTTTAAAATTCCCTGGTGGTCTGTTTCCTGCTTCCTTTCAAACCTAACAGGACCCACATTGCACTTAATTATTTTTTCTGCTTCATCTTTTTTAACCAGTGGCAGTTCTTCAGCCTTCCTCTGTCTTTCATGACCTTGACATTTACTGGTTAATATTGTAGAATCTTCCTCTATTTGGGTTCACCTGATATTTTCTCATGATTAGATTCAGTTTGTGCATTTTTGGTGAGAATATCACAGAAATGAGGCCATATCTTTGTCAGAGTGTATCTTTTCAAGCAACTCTATTACTAGAAACCTTAACACTGATTACTTGGTTGTAGTAAAATCTCTTTATTTATGGTGATCCAACAGAACAATCTAGAAAGCTTGGCACAAGAGAAACACGTACATAGAACCTTATGCTTTGGTGGGAAAAAAATTACTCTGTGGAATGATCTCAATGGGGCTGAGATTGCTCTAGTCTCTCTCTTCCCATTCCACAACCAAATCCTTCTCCTGCTTGGGCTCCTCCCTAAAATTCTACCATTAGAACTTTATCCGTTTAGCCAAGGCTTTGATTCTTATTAAAATGCAGATGTGGAGGGAGGAATACCATGCACTGTATTCAGTTTTCCTGGGAGCACCTTTGGAGGTGAGTTGGAAGAAAGGCAATACAGCATTTCTCCTTCCTTTTGACTACGGAGACAGTGAGGTTCCTGAAAAGATCCTGAAAATATTTGCTACATAAGTGCCCAGGTGATCTCTTGGAAGCATGTGTCTGATCTCAGAACTTTATGCTCACACCCTCTGCTGGCTCTCCATTTTCCTCTGGATGAGCTCTTTATGCTGTGTTGATTTGAGCTTCATCCACCTTTTCCACCATGGCTCTCTCCAAACCAGTGATCCAGCCTCTTTTCAGTTCCCAACTTTTGAATTTTTAATTGTCCTCTCACTTCTGAATTGTGACAAGTGCCTTTTCTTCCCCAATTCTCTTTATTGGTTTCCCTCTTACTGACCCATCAGGCCTTAACTTAGTTATCATGTGCCCCCAAAAGCCTTCCATAAACTCTCAAACTAGGCAAGTTGTCCTTCTCTGACCTCTAATCGTCCCTGGTACTTCCTCCTCATAGCAGTCATCACCCTGGTTTGTAATTTCCTCTAAACTTAAAGGTGCCTCCCTCTAGACTAGGGTTAGCAAACTATAGCCCATGGGTCAAATCTGGCCCCTCTTCTGTGTTTTTAAACACAATTTTATTGAGCTCTGCTTGTTTTTATAAATGTATTTTCTTGTGATCTTTTCATGCTATAAGGCAGAGTTAAGAAGTAGTAGCTAGTATGGCTTGCAAAGCATAAAAAATATACTCACTGGCCATGTACAGAAAAAGTTGCCCAGCCTCTGTTCTAGAGTATGCATTAGCCTCGAGCCCCTATTCTAATGCATCATGCATCATGAACAATAATTGCATTAATCTTCTCTGCTCTTGAGTTTGTAGCTATAAGCACCCCAGGATCTAGCCCAGATCTTCATGAGATATTTGTTGAAAAGACAAATCTCACAATTTTGCTTTAGTCCAAACTTACCTACACATTATAACCAATTAGAGTGGCTAATATAAAAATTAAATTTAAAAAAATCTGCCATATTTTGTATTTGTTTCTGAGGAAAAACTCACCAATGGAAAACTGCCTACCACTTATTCTCATAGTTTATATTGCACATATCATCCTGAAATAAGAAAGGGAATGGTTTCCAGTTTAGTGAAGCCCACAGACTTCATTAGGAAGGTGGTATTATATTCACATGATCTAGCTGCAGGTTAGACCAATACTGGACCAGGTTCACTGCTATTAGTGGGATTTCTTCTGACTCAATAGCATATCCTGCCCTAAGCCAAATTTAAAAATATGATTTGGATTACCAGAGAGTTTCCTGCTGAAAATGCCAAATCTAATTAGCTTACATACCATTCAATAAGGCCATGGAGGAATAAAGAAGATTCCCCATACAAGTGAGTAGCCAAAATAAAAATGAACAAATTTAAGCTTTGGTTGAGTAGCTTAGCTGGTAGAGACCATTGTCCCAATACACCAAGGTTATGGGTTCAATCGCCGGTCAGGGCACATGCAAGGATGAACCAATGAAAGCATAAATGAATGAAAAAAAAATGATGTTTCTCTCTCTCTCTCTCTCTCTCTCTCTCTCTCTCTCTCTCTCTCTCCCTCCCTTCTTTTCCTTCTCTAAAATTAACTTTAAAAAAATTAAAAACAAAAAAATACATTTAAGGGGTGGGCAGAGAGAAGCCTGTTTCTTCGCTCACTCCGACGACTTGGAAATAGATTTCACGTTCACTCCGGGAAGCCTTGCTTACACCTGCCTCTAGTGGAGGGCTGTGGATTCCATTACCCTAAAATATTAAGAAGGAAAAAAAAAAGTAGATTTCGTTTTCAGACTCTTGACTTCCTCTGGGAGAGGGCTTAACATCAAAGCAACTATGTCCACAAACATTTAAAACATCTTTTTTCTTCCTGCTTGCCTTCCCCCTACTGCTTTGCTTTTGGAAACACTAAACACACCCAGTTTTCCAGACTCCGATGGCCCAACGGCACTCCTTTTCCTTAGCAAGGACCGCATTACTGCCCGTGATTTATGGCTGGTGAATAATTAGGAGCCTGTTGCTATGGTCTGGGGTTGAGATCAAAAGAACCATGTGTCAAAGTGGAGGGAGGGGTGGCTGGAGCAGAGGCGGAGGGTGGTGGTGTTTGTTTGTAATCCTAACCAGAGGGAAGCAGGGCCACGGCTTAATTGGGAAAAGGCGCGGGTGTCTGAAGAAAGCAGAGCCTGTTCTGTGAAAAGAATCCCTGTGTTTTGCAAATCAACAATATTTAGTGATAGGTGAACCCCTAGGGGGCCTGGAGGCTGGACGGTTTGAATTAGTACTCAAAGGTTTGGAGCAAAATGTGAAATATATAAATACTGAGTATAAAAAAAAAATTGTCCAAATGGGCTCGCTTATGAGATTTCTGGTATTTCCTTCTTCTGGTCAAGAGGAAATGCCAAGGAAAGGACTGCAGTATTTCAGTTGTTCTGTATCTGTCATCCAATTTCCCAATGAATATCGATTCTCTGGTTTCCCTTTGTCGTTCCCCCTTCCTGAGAAGGGGGCCCTGGGAGCAGAGGGACGGACTCAGGGGGAGGAGGGGGATGGGGAGCTCTGAGGACTCTGAGGTTTCATCTGCTGTATATTAATGGCTCTGTAAATCACACGGGAGCAATAGGAAAGGCCCCGGACAGGGTGTGTGTGGGGAGGCCAGTTCCAGTCGTGGCCGTGGCTTCTAACAAGCTGTGTGGCCTCGGGCAAATCTGGATGTCTGGATCTCAGTTTCCTTATCTGTCCAATGAGATGGGCTGACTTGAATGAACTGTCAGCTTCCCCTCATCTCCCAAGGTTATGTCAGATCTCTCTCCCTAAGCCCTTGACATTGTAGTGGAAGCTCCAGGTCTGAGCACCGGTCCCATTGGAGGTTGACTTTCCTCTTAGCTGGGAATGTTGGGCCAGGGTGTGACTAGAAGGCATCTCTGTAAATGAAGTATTCAGTTCTGCAAAAGGAGCCTTTGGATTCAGACACATCCTGTGTGTGTGTGTGTGTGTGTGTGTGTGTGTGTGTGCAGATTGCAGGGACTGAGCTGGAAGGACCTTCCTTGTCAGCATCCACAAAGTGAGCTTGAGGCAACTGCAGACCTCGCTCACCCTGTAACACCACAAGTATCCAGGGGAAGATCCTGGGAACGAGGCTGCACAAAGTGAAAGCCCTTGCATGATGCGTGAGGCACCCACAGTGCTGCGGAGCAGCCGGCTGCAAGCCTCCAGTCCTAGCTAGGGTGGAGTTGCCAGCACGGAAGTCAGGTTGCCAGGTAGAGTCACAGATGGCACTTGAGAAGCTGGGGCCCTTTAGAAGTTGTGTGTGTGTGTGTGTGTGTGTGTGTGTGTGTGTGTGTGTGTGTCTTCAGTGACTGAACCCTGTGGCTCTGGCTGCTGGGGCCTCAGCTCTTCCCACATGACCCTTTTTCATGCTGCCACCTAGTGTGAGCTCGGGGACTTCAGCGTAAAGAAATGAAAGCACAGTTGGTTCCCAAAGGCTCACAGGAAGAGCCACGTTCATGTTAAATGATATGGCCACGTGCCCTCCTTTCTCCTCGTGATAACCCTGCTTCTAGCTATGGACATGTTTGGCTTCCTAACTATTTTTTTTTTTTTTACCATTAATGACAGCATCCTGAATTCCACGCAAAGGATCCAGCTTTGCAGCACCAGTCCTTAATATCCTCCCATTTTCCCTTCGAAAAGCAAAATGTTAAAGTCAAAAATAATTTTTTTAAAAAATCTGGTGGAAACCCAGTGGAAGATTAAGCAGACCATTGTTTGCTCTACTCATCCACAGGCGGATGTGTGAACCTTGCAAAGTTTACTTTGCAAACTATCCAAGGGCATCTTACGCATTGCAAGGGTGGGTACCTCAGGACTGACACCATACCATGAAAATGTTCCCCTGCATATCTCATCAGTGCACGTGCTTACAATGGAAACTTACTCTTGATAAGGCACGAGTGGGTGGAATTATACTAATCAAGGAAAACCTTACAGGGTGAGCAATCGAGTAACCTCTTTCTGAGCGTAAGAGCCTATTTGGAAGTTCTAAATGGCACCATAAATGTAGTCAGGCATATATTTCCATACTGATGCTGGGTAATAAACACAGCCGGAGTCAGGAGTACCTTGAGGGACGCCCTGCCGTGCTTATTATCCCGTGCTTCCCTCCCCATCACCCCAGCCCACACGTTCATACGCATGGCTTTGTTTACCTGGCACTTGGCAAGTCCAACGCATTTGGTTCTGTTGTGTCTCCGTCTCCGGGAGAAGCAGCCACAGCCTTGGAACTGTTGTCATCTTTCTCCTCAGCACCGCCTTGAGTTCTTTTGTCTTGAGATCTTTTGTGATGGTCTAAGTCCATCTTTTGAAAATTGAAGTGTTGCTTTGAAACTTTAAAAAAGACTTTGATAGAATCACGAGATTTGGTAGACAGGGCTGTAAGAAGCATTAAATTTCCATCCATGAGCTGCCCTAAAAGACTAAAAATACTTATGTTTCTAGAAATCTTCTCATGGCCCATGTGATGGGCTTTATAAGGAGCAAACGTTATATAGTTCTAAAACTTTGAAATAATAAGTGTATATCACTATATACTACTAACATGTATATCTAAAACTGTGCTCTGCCTCTGTTTGCTCATTTTAAAAATGGGGATAATGATGCCCATTCATGGAATTGTAACAGTTAAATGAAATGATGGATAGAATAATGTCTTGCACGTAATTATTGTTTAATGTATATTTGGGTTTTTCCAAAGATTAATTTCCTCAAAAGCATCCAGTACTAAAATATATATATAGTTTCCTCTGCCACCTTTACTTCTTTATATATGCAGGGTTTTTGTTTTGTTTTGTTTTGTTTTGTTTTGTAATGGAAATGCTCAAGGACTCTAGCTTAGCTTACCTTATTTGGCAAATCTTATTGTTGGGCATCTATCTCCCTTACTTATAATTGTGCATCCTTTTAAACATTTTGTGAATTTTACCAAACTGCCTTTCAAAAAAGCCTCAAACCATTTATATTTTCTCCTTTAATTGCGATATATTTAAGATGTATAAGTAGATCATTTGCTATATGTAATCACTATAATCAAGCTAATGAACATATCTATTACCTCACCGTTACCTTTGCTTTTTTTGTGTGTGTGAGAACACTTAGGATCTACCCTCTTAGCAAATTTGAAATACACAAATTTAACATTGCTACCTGCAGTTACCATGCTGTATTAACGTTAGGTCTCCAGAATTTATTCATCTTGGGTAATGAAGCCTTGTAACCCTTGACCATCTTCCCATCCCCTCTCCTCCTTCCCCAGCCCCTAGTAACCACATTCTACTCTCTGCTTCTCTGAGTTTGAGTAATTTATACTCCACACATGAGTGTGATCGCCCTGACTTTAATCTTCTGAGAAAATGGGAGAGTTGGGAGACAGAAGCAGCTGTACAACCTTCTGTGAACAGTGACCAAATGTTCAACCTGACGCCTGTGTAGGAAATGGGCTCAATCCAAATCTCAGCCTTTCCGGAAGAGAACTAAAAGTTTGGGAACACCCAAATGTGTGAGTAAGGGAGAGAAGAAGATGAAGGGACAAATACCATAGGATGGGGACCATGGCCAGGCCCATGTCCCAGTCTCAAAGGTCTTATCATCACCCACACGGGAGAGATGGCTGCACTGATTCATGACATTGCGTGGGTTACAGATCCCTAAACCCACACACAAATTGTCTTTGATGTATCGTGTGGTGGAGGGTGTTTCCCTCTGAACCACTGAGGAGCTTTACGCAGGCAGATTCCAGGTGGCAGACTATACCAGAGAAATGGAAACAAACGTAAGAACAATCTCCATGACCATGGACCTGGGGAATAACAAAGACTGAATCCTGTGGTCAAGTGCATGGACTCTGGAGTTTGAACCCCAGCTTTACCCCTCCCAGTTGTATGACTGTCTACAAATGAAACATAGTCTGCCTCCATTTGCTCATTTTAAAAACAGGGATAATAATACCTACACATGCAATTGCAACAATTAAATGAGTTAATAGGTGTAAAGTGTATAGAATAATGTCTTGCATGTAATTATTGGTCAATACATGTTAGCAGTTATTATGTCATTATTGAAATTATGGTAAAATGGGGTCTGGATACTCTTAAGATAATAAAAACAGAAGACTCAGAGCTCAGTTTTGACCATATTAATTCAGAGGTTGGCAGGTCATCTAAATTACATACTGAGCAGTTCTACGTGAGACAAAATTGGTGGGAGCCTGTTCAAACTTAAAATGTGGGCATCTTGTTCAAAAATGATTAAGAATTTCGAGATGATGACAGCAGTACGTTAACCAGAATGTGGAGCCCTTGAAAGCAGGTGGCCCTGTGTGACTGCACAGTCACACACCTCCCCCCCCCCAATGAGGCTGGTCCTGCAGAGGCCACATAATACATGGTGGCTAGACCCATAGAGCTTGCCTGCTAGCCCTCAGCTCCTATGTGATCTTTTCCCTTCCACTCAATTTCTGTTGGTGTACCCTTTCTTGGTATTGTTCTTGGTGCTCAAGTTCATGCTTTAAAACACATGCTTCCTAGTAATTACTAAGAGCATTCAAACCCTCTGTCTCTGTTTCCTCACATTTCCTGCACTCTTTAATTCACACTGGCTCTTACTGTCTACACCCCACCCCACCCCACTCAGCCACCACTAGCACCTGCTCTGAAATTTTTTGGGTGGGGTACCAGTGGCTTCTTCATTTTCCCTTTATGGTAGCAGTCCCTCTTTTTTTAAAAAAAATATATTTTATTGATATTTTACGTAGAGAAAGGGAGAGAGATAGAGAGCTAGAAATGTAGATGAGAGAGAAACATCAACCAGCTGCCTCTTGCACACCCCCTACTGGGGATGTGCCCGCAACCAATGTACATGCCCTTGACTGGAATTGAACCTGGGACCTTACAGTTCACAGGCCGATGCTCTATCCACTGAACCAAACCGGTTTCGGCAAGTAGCAGTTCCTCTTAAACTGTATTTACCACTTACAGTTTGACATCAATGACATTATCCAGGATTCCTTGTGTCTCTCCTCTCCTTGACTGATTTTCTGACTTCTTATGTGTCTTCTGCCTATTTCTCAACATTTGATGATCCCTGTGGATTTCTCTGTGATGTCTGGTCCTTTACTCTTTCTTTCTCTGCACATTCTCATTGATGATCTCATTCACTCTGATAGCTTCAACCACCACCAAAAACAAAACAAAACAAAACAAAAAACCCAAAACACACACACACACACAAAAACACAAAACAAAAAAACAAAAAACACAAATAACAACAACAACAAACAAAAAACCCTGCCAACTCTCAAATAAATAGGTTTACCCTCCTTTCTGCTAATTCAGATCTATATTTTATATGGCTGTGATGGGATATTCATAAGGGACCACATCTTCAATGGATCTAAAACTAATGGGTTTTCCTTATGCCTCTTTTTTGTATTGTCCACTTTTACTCTGATATGACTTAGTAATTCCAGCTCGAAGCTGTGGTGATCCTTAGCCTCTCTGCTTCACCATCACCCAGTGCCCAATGCTTCTCCAACTTTAATTGGTCTTATAAACTAAATATATCTTGACTCTATCCTCTGCTTTTAATTTTCATGACTAGTTTTGTGTCCATCACCAAATCAGTCTATTAGTCTACATCTCTACCATTCTAACTTCTTGCTGTGCTCAGTCTCCAGGTTTTCTCCTTCCAGTTATATTCCATACATATCCGAAGAATGTTTTCTAAAATGTAAAATTGTGTAAGATATACCCCTGTTTAGGGAGCCCTATTATCATCTAAATAAAGTTAAAATTTCTTCGGAAAGCACAATAATCTATGTTTTATATTTTATTCCAATTTATCTGAGATTAGTCTTAGCTTCCAGTCTTCCTAGCCACAGACCTTATCTCAAGGGACTCTAAACTGTTGGTCTTTTCTTGACTGGGTCATCACTATGTCCTTGCCCATGCTGTTCCTTGTGTCCAGAAATGCCTTTCCCTATGTCTTCTACCAGTAAATTCCTAATTGTCTTTCAAGATGCAGCTTATCTGAAATTTCTTCTAGGAAATATTTTTTAATGCTCTGTGTCCCTAGAGCACTTTGCACACACCTCTATTAATCACAATTATTTATTTGCCTTCTCCACAATTAGCTGTGAATTCTTGAAAGTTGGGTAGCATGCTCTATTCTTTATATACTCAGCACTTATCATAATCATCCTTAGATCAGAGTAGGAACTAAAACAATACTTCCTGAATGACTATCCTACATATAAAGTCAAGGGTTTACTAAGGTTCTTAACTCATGACGTTGAGGTTGTTTCTTTGTTTTTCTATTTTTATATTATAGAATTTGGATCAAGGAGAAGAAACGCCAAAACTTTATAACAAGAAAACTTTTCATACAGCCCCTGGAAGTGCTATAACACAGAATAGTTACCTCCATAAAGGAGAAATCTGCATTGGATTACTCTCTTAAATTTCTTACACATATAAACCTGTATAGTAACTCCTTTGGAGGATAAGATATAGCAAAAATATCTCACAAACAATAGAGCCTATGATATGACTTCAGCACTAGAAGCCCCTACTCCTCATATCTTACTTACCCCTTTTCCCCCCGCTCAGAGTTTTAAAAATAAATTTTATGTCTATTAACAAATGGTTATTACACTTCTTTTAGAACTTCTGTTGGAGAAAGCCAAAAGTACCAGGCATTTTTATTTTATTTTATCTATCATCATTGAATTCATGTGTCAGACTGGTCACAGTGGCCAGAGTTACAGAAGCAATCCTCATGTAGATCAGTTCTCTTCCCAAAGAGAATTGTTACTTCCTGCATTCTAAGACAGTGTGCTTTTCCCTCACCAGATGAGAAAAAGGAGGTATCTTTAAAGAACGTCTCCATTTATTGGAAATACATCTCCTGCTATATGGTGAATTAGTAACACTTGTGTGTGTCTATGTATTTTCTATAATATTTGTGAAATTTAATGTGTCTCCAGCACCAGAGCTCATCTCAAAAGGACCAAATTCAGCATATTTGAGGGAAAAGTAAGTTGTTTCCTTACACTTATCTTTGATATCAAGACAGCCAGACAAGGCTAACAATGCTGTAAACAATGCAATAGCAAATTACTTTTCATACTATATTTGTATTCTTTTGCATTGTTTCAGGCAAATTTTGATTGCCTTCTTTTATCAAATTTAAAGCTACTACCGTGTTTCCCCGAAAATAAGACATCCTCCAAAAATAAGACCTACTTACAGGTTTCCTTCTAAGTGAAATATAAGGCATCCTCCCGAAAATAAGGCCCCCAGGCTCTGTCTCAGAATTAAAATTAATTTACCATAAACTGGTCGCTAGGGCCGCCCGGACTGGCATCTAGAAACCAGTGACATTACGCGGAGTCCTGATGTCACTGCTGTGTGAATGGAGAGAAATCAGCGTGGAAACTTTGTGAAACCTAAACTGCAAGAAGTTGTGACTTGGGTGAAGAATTCATGGGAGAAAATCACTGACAGTTGCATTGCAAATGCACTGCAAGCAGGCTACCTTGACAAGAAGTACTCATTTAAAGACAGTGTTATTGCTAAACATGAGAGATTTGGTCCGCTGATTCTGAAAAAAATGGAGTCACAAGAAATTCACCAGGAAATTCAGGAATTGGATTGTTATGATGATGTTCCAGAAGATGATGACATGATTGTCATTGAATAAATGAGTAAATTCTTGATACTGTAGGATTCACAGTTTGTCTGGTTTGTGTTGACAACTACCGTACTACCGTACCGTATACAGGTAATAAATTTCCTTTATTTTCATTTAACAATCAATGTGTACCGTATTCTTCTTCATGGAAAAATAAGACATCCCCTGAAAATAAGACCTAGCACATCTTTGGGAGCAAAAATTAATATAAGACACTGTCTTATTTTTGGGGAAACAGGGTATGAGTCATGTTTCACTAACAATTATATATGATAGTAAAAGTATTCAAACTTCCTAGTGAAGAACACAGGCCAGCTCCCAAGCTTAAGGTTTTTCATCTGTCAGGTAGGAATAAGTTGTTTTTTCTCTTGTTTTCTTTTTTCTTTTTCATAGATTTATGTGCAAGTTTTATTCTATAAAGTTATGTAAAAGAAGTACATATAACACATTTTTAAGGCAACAAAGTCAACTGTGTTTGCTCAGAAATAGAAATGCTTTTGAATAGGCCACATTGGGGATCAGTAAGAGAATTCATGGAGGGGGAATTGTTCACAACAGAAAATAAAAGTAATTTACATAGCCCTGTAAACGCTGGAGGCTCTAGGCAGTTGTATATTTATAACACACAAACAAAGGACCTAGTCTCTGACCCTGAACAATTTTCAATTTATCACTACAAATGCCCTAAGAACTCTGAACAATGCCACACAGACTAAGGGTGCATTAACTACCAGGCATTGTCATTGAAATCCTTCTTCGGTGCCAACTTTCCAAGAAGGCTTTAGAGGTCTTAAAGGGAAGAATGTTGGCTGATATTAAATTGGCAAACGATTCTAGGTCAAAAGAAAAGATTGTATGAACAAACAAAACATGTCCCTAGAATGAACAGAAAGGCAAGAAGGACTGGGATAAAAATACGAAGAAGAGTTGGAGACATTAATGAGGTGGCAGATGTTGGTCAGATTGAGAAGTCAAAAGTCCAGGGAAAAATAAGAGAAAACTCTTTTCAGCATATATTGCAACAGAAAGACAGTGAACATCAATTTAAATGTGTAGAATGGGGCTGGCAAACTTTTTCTGCAAGGGACCAGATGGTAAATATTTTTGGCTTTGCAGGCCATATAGTCTCTATCACAACCATTCAACTCAGCTAAAGTTGCAGGAGAGCAGCCATAGACAATCCAGAGTGTGGCTCTGTTCCAATAAAACTTTATTGACTTAAACAGGAAGTAGACTGATTTGGCCCACAGGTAGAAGAATAAGGGAGGAAATAATCAAGCCAAATTGATTCACCTCTGCTCTGGCATCCTTGGCTTGGCAAGATAGCTCTGCAGTTACCAGTGAAATTAGAGCCTTATGCAGGATTCCTGGCAGTTAAGTAAATGATAGCAACGGCCTTGTTCAGGGGTGACCTAAAATTGTGCAGCAGGCAAATTTCCCACTTTCTTCTTATTTGTGCTTCTTTTTGTGGGTTCCTCTCACCATCTCTTATCACATAAATGCATCTTCTGGAAAACTACATCTGCTCCCCACCATTGCTGGGCTAGGGCACATTTGATTCTCTAATTTTGACTACCATACAAATTAATTTGAACAAATTGGCAATGATTTCCTAAACATAATAGCAATAAAAATCTAGCAATAATAGGACCATGGACGCAAATATTAATTTCAATTAACACTAGGGTTGTCATTATAAAAATTTATGAATCTTTTCATTTCATAACTGGAGATTTAGGGGCCATAGGGCTTAATCATGAAAATCATGTACAATTACAATTAACTGTGGCCCAGTGCATGGATTCATGCACATTGAAAGGAAATTAATTACAAGAAAGATTTGTGCAGTAATTATGTTACTGCAAAGAATTACATGTCAAAATAGTATATATAATATAGTATTATAAAATTAAAATAAAATATATTTTAACATCACTATTTGCCCTTTTTCTATCATAGAAGTGTTAAAGATGAAAAAAATTAGTAAAATGTATATGAAAATAATATATAAATTGATTAATAAACAATAGCAACATGATATAACAACAAAGACATAATATAAAACAACAAAAACATGATATAAAAACAACACTGTTAAAAACAATGACTGATAAATTGATTAAACTTATTCTAATATCTCCCTGTATACCACATTAAGAGTAAAAACACTTTCAGAGTGCTTGACTAATTTCCCTTGTGATGAAGTATTTGTAACTTTAATGTCACACGCTCTTCAAACTTGGAGAAAGCAACATGTAACTGACCTTGTTCAAAAACGAGTTCAGGTAGGAATATTCTGTCTATGATGCCATTTTTTTTCAGCTTCAGAGGTATGTTGTGCCAATAGTTGGTCTTCAGATACATTCTGGCATCACATGTGATTGGTGCCAGTGAGAGCTTTATATGTATCATGCATGTGTGAGTCAATGTTTGTTTTTAAATTACCAGTGCATGTCATATGTGACGGTAGGTCAGTCGGATGGTTGGACAGATGGACGGTCAATCACTTGGCCTTTTATGTACTAGTATATAGATGACAGACTGGTGAGGCCCCAGGTCAATAGATTTCTACACTAGAGCTCTTTGTCCCAATTGATGCTACTTTATTTTATTTGCCACTTTTCAAGGACATGAAAATAGTTTTAAATCAGTCCAAACAGATTAGTGATCCATAAAATCTGGGACACAGTCAGTCTCCAATCTTTCTCTATTGTGAGACAGGAATAAGATAGATTCAGTCTTACCTAACCTCAGGGACATAGACCACACAATCTCTTCTTCCATTCAGATATTACACTATCTTCCTGAAAAGTAGATTGTATCCTGGCTGAAGAGTTTTCCACTTGCAAGGACAGACATGCATCAATTCATGCACCTTCCTTCTCACCCTTGTCGTCAGCAAATACACTTATGCAGGTCAGGCTGGGGATACAAGACATCACAGTGCAAGACAGGCCTCCCAGGTGGCCTCAACCTCTGTTTCACCAATTGCACAGGCTAGCCACAAACATGACCACACGTGTCTTTAGGATGAAAATCATTCTGCTCACAAGTGCTCAACACTGTAGGGCTGCTTTTTACCAGACATCATTTTGCCAAACCCTTGAGCTGCTAGTTTAGCTGATGAAATTGAAAGCGTTTGAGCCGAGTAAATTAGATTACCACCCTTGGATTCAGATAAATCATTTCCCCAATTTTTGGTGTGTTTGCTTTGGCTGAGCTTGAATCCTAGAAACTCCCCTCCGGACAGCCATACTGAAGCAACAGGGTGTGAGCTAACAGGAGGAGATATGAGAAAGATTGAAATATAAAATACACAATCAATAAAGGACTGTTTACATTATGTTATGAATGCTTTAGAACTTGGGACCCTTCTGTAATTGCATTTATTACTTAGCCCAGGAAATCCATCCCAAAGAAAATAGAACTGAAAACTAATGACAGGTTTGTGAGGCAGGGGAGATATGACCAGTGTTTCCTTTGTCTGTCCTTCACAGATTCAGTGAGGTCTCCATGATATGGACAGTCTCATTGGTACCTGTGAGGCCACGGTCCGAGTGGCCTGGGTTCAAAGGCCTGGAGAAAGGGCTGGTGTGCAAATTAATACACAAGATAAGAAACATAAATTTGGAAATTATGGGGGAAGCCAGATGTGAACTTAGTTCAAGTGACCAAAAACTCTGCTGAACCTCCTCACCCATCTTCTTCTTATGTACCAGAATACACAATGGCCTTTTAGGAATGCAAATAGGCATATCAAAGGTAATGTTTAATAAATAGCAAAAAGATGATCAGGTTAGAAAGGTTGCCTTGGGCCAGTCAGCAGCAGATAATAACATGTGGATGTTCAGTCTTCTGAATATCAAAACCCTATTCAGCCCTCTGACATGACAGGACTTCTGGAATTTCTATTGTTACTGTTGATCTTTGCTTCCAGCTGGTACCTGTGCTTCTAACCAGGCCAAGTGTTCCCATTCAGCTTCCCTGTGGAGGTGCTGTCTACACAGCAGAAAGGTTACTTAGGGATTTGGCCTTTAGAATTTGTGATGTTGCAATCACTCACGTATTGCCCATTAGCCAGCAAATACAGGTCCTTTTAAACTCTGCATTTTCATCTCTGGACTCATCATAGCCCTATGCAGGTTTCCAGGTAGTTAAGTGAATGGTACCAACCGTCTTGTTCAAGGCCAATTGCCTACTTTCTCCTTATTTGTGTTTCTCCTTTCTCTGCATCCTCCTGTTGTAGAATTTACCAGGTGACCGGAAAACACAAAACCAGTACTTAGGAGATTCAGGGGGGAAAAGAAACCTTTATTCAAAGCAGTGCTTCTGGCTCAGGGGATTCAAAGATCCAAAGCTTAAACACCTTATACAAAGAGATAGTGCTTATATATATATTCCTAAATTCTTTGTTTTCCTAACTTCCGGGCTTTTGTGGTGGGCTTTTGCAGCCCAGCCTAAGTTAGTTAGAATGGGGAAGTGAGATGACAGCTAAAGGCCTGGCCTGGGCGGTGCCAGTGACCTCCCCTCTGGCTAAGCTCTTACATTCTTGGTTTGTGGCCCTGGTAAACAGGGAGTGTTCGGGGAAAACAGATTGTTGCCTAAGGAAGGGGCAGTGACGTCATTGTAGGCTGACTAGAATGTGCCTTCCTTTGGATACTGGTTACTGGCACAGACTCAGATTGCCATCCCTTCCTACCCCCCCACCCCCCCTAGGTTTCCCCGTATATTCCTCTTCACTCCATCCTGAACACTGTTTAGATGCATCTTCCAAGACACCAGCTTTCTTTTCTCACTGCTGGGACAGTGCCTTATAAATGACCAGTTCTCTTTTTCTTTTCTACACACAGTTTGCTCTGATGCCTTCAACTATTTCACCTTAAGTTATTAGTTTATATATGACACTGTTTTCTGCACTGAAAGAAACCTCCATTCATACAGGTTGGGGCTGACTTATAAAGGAAGTACCTTGGGATATGGAGGAGGTTTGCCTCATCCTTCGAATCGTGTCGCTTTAAGACTCTCTCCTCAGTATGTAATCGCCTCCTGGAGCACATGGCCAATACTGAGGCTTCTGTGGTCAGGAAACCATTTGGAGAACATATTGCCGTATTAGCTTTTATAGGGTCCTTGTTTAAAGTAGGGAAGATATCATGTCCTTTAATTCTGAGATTATAGGCAAAACCACCCTTGGAAAGTTTAATGGAGCAGGTCCCTAGAAGGAAATTAAAGACAATAAGGTGTTCAGTGCTATTGTGGAATAGCCCGATCTGGATCTGCGTGCTTTCAACTCCTCTTCATGTTCCAAACAAAAAAGAAAACACAAAACAAAACATGGGCACGGAGCCATGCATAGCCATGGCAAGAGTTAAGACTTTTTTTTTCCTAGGAAAAATAAAACTCTTGAAAATCCTTTTCCCTCCAGGAAAAATAAAATAAAAACATAGGCTAAAAAATTTAATAAGATGGAGTCTTTATTTAGCAACAACATGCTTTCCTGTGAGCACAGAGCTCACTCGGAAGGAAGCTAAGAATGGACCGACCCGCACGATTATTTTCTGGCAAAGAACCAGTCACATTTGGAGCCCTCGGCAGCTGGACACAGAGTGACAGCTGAAAACAAAAACATGTTACAGAGATCAGAGACATTGCTGAATGCTCCATTTTGAAGTTTGATCCAAAGACCCAATTTATGTCACGTTGATTTTATGGAAGAGAGAGGGCTTGTTCCAAAGGCTCTTTTAAGCCCTAACCTCTCCTGTTGCTCTTTTGGCCTTTCGGCCCCACGGGATTCTCAATATCCCTGGAAGATATTTGCCCTTCAGAAATGAGTCCCACGGTGCATGAGAAGGCACTGGGCACTGTTCAAGACCAGCTTCCTCCTCCCAGAACCATGGGTACAAGAGCCAGTGCACCCACATTCTAATAAGAGAATCCCTTTCTCATTTTGCCCGAGGGCTGCTTGTTCATTCTGGCTTCTTTTGAAATGTCTATGGCTTGTCCAACATGAAAGCAAACAAGGGCAGCACATATAAAGCTTCTCATACTATTTAGATTTTTCAAAAGATACTAAGTACATGGGAAAAAATCAGACAATAAATTAAGAAGCAATTTGGAGTTAGGATCTTGGGTTCTGTAGAGTTGACTACTGGGGTCTGAACAGCACCTGTGACTACAGACAGTTCATTAATTCAAACCTCTGTTCCTCATCAGTGAAAAATAAAACAAAACAAAAAGCAACCAAAAGTATAATCATCTCCACCTCACAGAGCTGTTATAAGGGTTCAATAAGTTTATAATGCCCTATATATCTGGAAGCACTTATTACATTGGAGGGGATAATACTAAATGTAAATTGGCCCGGTTCAAAGTATAAACACTCGGACAGAGACAGGTGGCGCAGTGGAGGAGGGATTCAGCTGGGGTGTGGTTCGTTCTCTTCCATAGCGCTGTCCAGAACAAGTGTGTGAATCTGCTGCCATCCCTAGGGAACTAATAGATTTCTGTTCCCATTTTGTAGTCCCATTTTGTTTTCACACATGCATCCTTTCAAAGTTTTTTGAAACCACAAATGAATATGTTGGCGGAAGTAGGCCTGCACCCTATCCTCCTCATTCCCCACTTCCTCACAGTTGGGAGGCGGTGTTCCCCATCGTGTCTGTGGACCACTGGCCAACTTTCTGCTTCTGTGGTTGGCCTCCATCCGGCCCAGTTCAATCCAAGTTTTCACATCACATTTTCAGAAAATACTTCACTTCATTGTCTTTACCGAACCTCCTGTTTTAATTCTAGGAATCCGTTTAAAAGGTACAAGTGGTATACGATGACACATTCTCACATTTTCAAAATAACCCAGGCAATTTAGTGGAATGCCCTAATTAGCATGACAGTTTATAGCCTTTAACAATCGACACCTTCCCTCCCTTGCTCATTACGTTTTCTCTGTAGTTCCTGCTTTAAAATTGGTAGACAACAATTCCCTGGAATTTACATCCATTTCTAAGGCTGCTTGTTGAACATCTTTTCTTTGCTATGACTTTGAATCTACAGAGCATTATTATTATTATTATTATTTTATTATTTTGTTAATCCTCACTTGAGGATCTTTTCTCCATTGATTTTTAGAGTAGAAGGGAGGGAAAAAAAACACATTGATGTGAGAGAGACACATGATTGATTGCTTCATGCACATGCGCCAACTAAAGCCTAGGATCCAGTTTGCAACCGAGGTATGAACTTTCATCCAGAATTGAAACCCATGACCCTTCAAACTCCAGATCAATGCTCTAACCATTTACTGGAGACCCATTGCATGAAGATTCATGCAATAGGCCTTGTTTCCCCTGGCTGATGGCACCAGATTTCCTCCGTCACCTGGGACCTGGGCCACAGTGGAGCCAAGCCTTCAGCCTTCAGTTTTGGCTACGGCCGCAGCAGAGCCTCTGTCTTCAGTCTTCACTCTGTGCCTGCATATGCAAATTAACCCACCATTTTATTGAGTTGATTTGCATACTCACTCCTGATTGGCTGGTGGGTATCACAGAGGTACAGTCAATTTGCATCCTTCTCTTTTATTAGTGTAGATATCTACTATAGAAGACACAGGCTCTACTCTTAACAATTCCACTAGACAACACGAAAGCTCCATTCCACCTACATGATCTCCTGAGTAATGACTGTATTTGATAGTTTGAGTAAGAGAACCTGGAGTGTTCATTATCAATTGGTTCATCATGTTATGTAGGTTAATCACCAAGGTTCTCATTCATTTACTTCTCTTCTGTAACCTCTAATTTTCCAAAGTGTGCAATCTAACATTACAGATTTAGTTTTCACTATTTTGTCTAATTTGGTGCTCATAGAGAATCATCTGATTATGAAGAAATCAGTATTCTTTGATTTCTACATCCCATGGCTAAAATCTGCATCCCTTTGATTCTGTGGCAAGTTTTCAAGTTGTAATATCTTTGTTTTTACCAGGTGTCATATGTTAAAGGCTGGGGCATGTATTTGGCCCTAGTGAAATTCTTAGTTCAGGGATGTATTAGTAAACCTGATTTTTAAATAAGCCATGGCTATGCACATATTTTTCACACACATATTTTTGTTAATATTAGGCAGTTATTTGCAAAACAAGCTGGTATAATTTCTTGGTAGGATTGTTATACATGATTCTATCAGCTGTTACAAGAAAAGAACTGAGCTGCAAAAGGGATTCAAGTTGTATCTTATTACTCTTTGTTAGGGAGGGTATTGAATTTAGTTAGACATCAGTCAACTTGTTTAGAAATTATGCCGCAGACAGATGAATGCAAAATGCCAGATGGTGGAGTTGAGTAGAGACCTCATTTGAGTCAATGAAAAGTCCACTCTGACTTAGTATTCCTGTCCTATTAAATGTTATTTACTTTTATTTTTTTCTCCACTTAACTGAGTTTTGCTGTTTCATGAAACATAGAAATTCATAATACACTTTAACCCTAATCTTATTTGAAAGTTTATTTTATATAGATCTATTCTCTATTCTTGCAGCCTCTATAAAAAAACAAATTGTCCTTGGTTGACAATTTTCCTGGTATCACTTGTCCTAAGATATAATGAAGACATATATTGGACTCTTTGTCATTTAAATTAATTTTACTTTTTACTTGTATAATGTTTTATAAGAAACTGATTATACCTTTAAAAGGTTCCTAGATTGTGTCTCTTCCTTCTAAGACCACAGAGATGCTCATGGTGATTGTATTAAGCTAAATAATACTTCATTATTCTGCCATTATAGAAATCACAAGGCAGAGATAGTAACACATCAATAACCTGGCTTTGTCAGTACACCAAGTATTCCTTGTAAGTGATTTTGGCAAGAAACAAAGTATATTATATTATGAGTTAAAACCATTAGTATCTGTCATTTGGCATAAAAATCTACTTTTGAAAATCACTGTAAACTTCCAGGCTAGTCTGGCAGGAGGCTGCCACTTAAAAAAAAATCCCATTCTCAGGCTGGTGAGGGAAAACCAACTAGCTCAAGAAAGGAGAAAAAAGTTGCTCTGAGACTGACTGCCCTGTGGCCCTGCCTCCCCTCTGCCCCGTGTGCTCTGGATTGGATCACACTCTTTCTTTGCAGCCTCCTTTGTGATTCACCTGTGTCCAGGTGGTACAGCTCAGTTCTTTGGGTGACCAGGGTCTCTTGACTTTGAATGAGAGCTTTCCTTGAATCATGATTTCTTCTTTCCCAGATTATTACTGAACACACTTGGGTGAACCTTGACAACTTGGCCTAGGGAAATTCTGTCGTGAATTGCCTTCTGGGAATTCTGGTTCTAAAGACTCATGCGTGAATAATTGTCATCCTCAACTGTATACATTCATATACATGAGTGTGTATATATTTTTCCCCCAGAAAATAAAAACTATGTGCTAAAAACAATACAACTGCCATTATTATTGAACTAGAGGCCCAGTGCACAAAATTCATACACTTGCAGGGAGAGGTCCCTTAGCCCAGTCTGCATCCTCTTGCAAGCCGGAGCCCTTGGGGGATGTCCCCAGGAGGAGCAGGCCTAAGCCATCATTCGGACATCCTTAGCGCTGCTGTGGAGGCAGGAGAGGCTCCTGACACCACTGCTGTGCTCACCAGCCCTGGGCCTGGCTTCTGGTTGAGCAGCACTCTCCTGTGGGAGTGCACTGACCTCCAGGGGGCAGCTCCTATGTTGAGCCTCTGCCCCCTGGTGATCAGTGTGCACCATAATGACTAGTTGTTCCACTGTCAGGCCCAAACTGGCTTTTTGACATCCCTTAAGGGGTCCCCTATTACAAGAGGGCACAGGTCAGGCTGAGGGACTCCACCAGTGAATGACTGAGGCCAGAGAGGGATATGGGAGATTGGTCAGCTGGAGAGGGACTACGGGAGGGCTCCATGCCATGTCTGCCTATCTCATTTAGTCTTGATTAGCTGGACCCCAGCAGCAAGCTTACCTACCAGTTAGAGCATCTGTCCCCTGGGGGTCAGTGCTCATCATAATGAGCAGTTGAGCAGCCTTTGCATATCATTAGAATTTATGCTTTGATTGGTTAAGTAGCTGACTGGATGACTAAACACTTTGCATATTAGGCTTTTATTATACAGGATTAGCTAGTTCATCAGCTTCATAGCGTCACTGTGCTGGAACTCAGTGATGACAGTAGGAATGTGGAGATGTTGGGCTGTTTACTAGTATTTCTTAACTTAGTCCCAGATTGATGTAGCAATCTCTCCTTCAATTAGTCTATTATCTATCAACTGCTATTGGTAAAATCATATCCTTAGTTGCTCAGTGCTTTTTCCTAAAATTGTATTTATAAAATAACAAATTAAGTTGACTTTTAGGGTGTACAGTTCTATGAATTTTGATTTTGCTAAATATCCATCACAAGCAGGATATTAAATAGCTCCATCACTACAAGAAATTTGTTTGTATTGTCTCATTTTAGTCATACTGTCTTCCTAGCCCTAAACTCTGACACTCCAGATCTGTTCTCTGTCACCATAACTTTGTCTTGTACAGAATGTCATATCAATGGAATCATGTAACCTGTAACTTTCACCTAGTTTGGTGCCTTTGAGATTCATCCAAGTCATGGCATGTATGAATAAGTCATTCTTTTTCATTGCTGAGTAGTATTCCATTATACTAGGGATGTGCAACAGTTTGTCTGCTCCTCCACAAAATGACATCTGGGATATTTCCAGTTTGGAGTGATTATGAATTGAGCTGCTATAAACATTGATGTGTAGGTTTTTATGTAATGTAAATTTGTATTCCTTTTGGGATTGCTGGGTTGTACGGGAAGTGTATGTATGTTTTTATTTTTTAAGGAACTGCCTATTTTCCAGAATGGCAATAGCAATTTACCTTCCCACCTGCAATGTATGAGAGATCTAGTGGTTTTTTGTCCTTACCACCTAGATGTTTGTGTTTTTTTTAAATATATTTTATTGATTTTTTTACAGAGAGGAAGAGAGAGAGGGATAGAGAGTTAGAAACATCGATGAGAGAGAATCATCGATCAGCTGCCTCCTGCACACCCCCCACTGTGGATGTGCCCAAAACCAAGGTACATGCCCTTGACCGGAATCGAACCCGGGACCTTTCAGTCCGCAGGCTGATGCTCCATCCACTGAGCCAAACCAGTTTGGCTACAGTTTTTTACTGTAGCCATTCTGATGAGCGGGAAGTGGTAGCTCATTGTAGCTTTAATTTGCATTTCCCCAGTGACTAATGGTGATGAGCATCTTTTCATGTGTTTATTTTGCCATCCGTGTATTTTCTTTGATGAAGTGTGTCTTAGAATATTTGTATATTTTTAAAATAGGGTTTTATGCTTTCTTTTTGCTGAATTTTAAGTTTCTTTATATATTCTGAATACAGTCCTTTGTGGATATGTGGTTTGCAAATATTTTCTCTCAGTCTATGGCTTGTTTTCTCATTCCCTTTACAATGTCCATCTCAGGGCAAAAGTTTTTAAACTTTGTGGAAACTTTAGTTTATTATTATTTTTTCTTTTGTAGATTATGCTTTTGGAGTTGTAACTAAGAAATGTTTGCCTAACCCAACATCATAACATTTTTTTTCTTTTATGTTTTCTTCTAAAATGTTTATAGTTTTGTGTTTTATATTTTGGTCTATGATCTATTTTGAGATTTTGGGTTGATTTTTGTGTGTTATGTGAGGTTATAGTTTAAGATTCTTTCCTTTTTTTTTGCATATGGATGTCCTTTAGTTCTGTTATCACATGGCCTTCTTAATGTGATATCTTCATTCTGGTTAGATATAGAACACCAGATAGCCAGACTTATTAGAATGGCTCATAGGAACAGAGGTTTTGTAATACCTTTATGGTTAAACTTAATGATTTTTTTCAGATTGCTTCTTATTTGGGGTTGTGCTCTATGTGGTTGGGGATACTGAAATATTAGCATGAATAAAGAAAATAAAAACAAAATCACTTATACAATTACTATTTTAATATATCTCAAAATATATTGCAGCTGGAATTATATGGACAGGGTCTACAGATTGGTAAACGGTTACTGAATAATTTGCATCTCTCTTTTTTTTAAGAGGAGTCCCTATGACTCACATGTTATTGGTCTATTTACTAATTCTCTTGTTAGGCCCCTACTGTGTGCTTAGTACTGTTGTAGATGCCTGAGAATCAACAGTGAGTAAAAGCAGATAAAAATCGCCTCCTCATAGAGCTTGCATTCATGTAGGTGATAAACATATGTCAATTGAGCAATTACCACTAATTTATATTAATAAGATAGTTAAAGATGTATAAGATAATACAAACTAATATATGTATTATAATTTAATATAGTAATAAAATAATAGTGAAAGGTCTAAATAAATAAAAATTATAAATAAAACAGTTTTGCTAGTTTCAAGGGCTTAAAAAAATAATACACAAGTTGCAAGTAGTAGAACTTTATTGATTATTTACCTATTTACTACATACTTTTTTAGAAGTAATATATATATATATATATATATATATATATATATATATATATATATACACAAACTACCATGCTAGTTAATAGGGACTTTCACAATAAATATACAATTTTTCTACTCTGTTTTGGATTTCCCAGTGTGCATGTGTGTGCACATGCATGTTGGGGGTTGATATTGATGAAACTATGATACAGATATAAATATAATGCTCTACATTACTGGTCCAAACAAGTGTGATGAGAATTCAGAAGAAACAATTCTGGCTGCAGACATTCAAGGCCCTGATCATTTGGTCCCATGCTACCATACAGTGGTTAATAGCAAGGGTTTTATTCTTCATTTCGGAAATGTTTTTCATATGGAAAGATTCAAGCATATGCAGCATTAAAATCAAGAATATGAGAAAAAACATCCTTACATAGCTATCATTTAACTTCTGTGTGAGGATCAGGTGAGATAATAAAAATAGTGTGTCTGTCACAGTGTCTGTTATGGTGTAGGAACTCCATGTATACAGTCTATCTCCTCTTCCTCCTTGGTCCTAGAAGTTTGTTTGTAACACACAATAGTTTGGCGTACTCTCTCCACTGGACCGGGAGTGCCTTAAGGAAAGTTTTGTGCTTGTTCATGTCTCCACCCTGAACGGCACATATTATTCAATAAACAGTTACAAGCCAATGGTTGAACAATCTGTATTATTTCACAGGACAAATATTGGAAAATGGTATATGGGAAAAGTATAACAAACAATGTGTATCAGAGGCAAGAAAGTCTCAGATGTGCTCTCAAAAAGTGATAAAATCTCACCCGACATGGTCTAGAGGAGGGAAGTAGAAAGGAGGGCTGGGTCCATAGCATAGACCCTGTTATTTCCAAATTATGTAGATAACAGAGCACCACTGAGGTTTTTTGAGCCAAGTTATTTTTAGTTAGTGTGGCTATTTCAGTATTTAAATGTGTATTTTGGACATACTTAAACAGAATATTTCTGTCAAATAGTGTAATGGGCTGAATTGTGTCCTTCAGAAAAGATATACTTAATCTTAATCCCCTATTTGCCCTCCTTACCCGTGACTATGACCTTATTTTGAAATGGGGTTCTTGAAAATGTAATTAAGGTGATTAAGGTCTGTCCTAATCCATTATGATTACCATCCTGACAAGAAGTGGGACATTTGGATGCAGAGAGAGTGGGGAGAATGCCATGTGACACAGAGGCAGAAATTAGAGTGTTGCAGCCGCCAGCCAAGGAATGCCAAGGGTTGATCAACACTAGAAGTTGAGAAGAGGCAAAAGAGCTTCTCCCCTACAGAGGGTGCCAACACTTCGGCATCAGACTCCTAGACTCTAGAACTGAGACGATGACTTTTTATGGTTTTAAGCTACTCAGCTTTGGTACTTTGCTGGTGGTAGCCTTGGAAAATGAAATACACACAGTTTGAGTTCTCCTTGGAAATCTCATTGGCATTGTCAATTTGCATGGCTCACCTGTTAGGTACAATCTAAAGACATGGCCTTGTTCCATGTTCCAGGAAGTACAACCTATGGAATGGGGCCCATGAAGTAGAGCAAGGGGCCCAACACTCCCTGCTCTGCGCAGAGCTATGGATGTGTGATAAGAAGACTACACACAGCAGTGGAAATATTAAAATATGTACTTTCTGGCCCAAAGACAGAAGTAAAATGTAGGAACATCCCTTTTGGTTCTCTTGGCTGCCATGGATCCTCGGGGCTTCCTGACGTTTGTCTGGGTGCTATACATGTGAGTGAGTAGTGAGCTGGGTTTGTGCTGTGACACAGGCTGGGGTGATTTTGAAGCATGTTGTGATGCTCAGAAGGCAGGAAAGGGTAGGGGGAGCCCGGCCAGAGGGCTTGGCACCCGTCTGGGTCCCTTTGTCTTAGTGCCCAGGCTCACTGAGACACAGACAGTTCCCCACTAGTCCAGCATCTAGTGAACAACAGAGTTCACTTCAAAATGGACAAAATAAAAAAAGAGCGACTAGAGGCCAGTCTTTTGCAACATGATGCGCAGGGGGGGCGGTCTTATCCATTCCCCCAAGACCATGTCAAGCTGTGCATCCAGTAGAGCTGACAGAAATAAACAGAACACGGGATTTTGGATATGCCTCTTCGCAGGACCAGCACTGAGAATGAGGCAACCTCCATATCAGCTCTCAGAAGAGGAGCTCACCCCCCCCCCCATGCATTTTTTTCAGGCACAGGAGATGTCCCTACTCAAAGTGAAGGTGGGAAGTGGCAGCGGCCTGGCATTGCTTTGTCATCTCCGCTCCCGAGACTCTGCCAAGGAGCACCAGTGATTGCCAGCCAATCCAGGAGCTATGGGAGAGGCATAGACACATTTCTCTCACAGGCCTCAGAAGGAACCAATCTTCTGATACCTTGATTCTGGACTTCCAGCCTCTAGACATGTAAGACAAGAACTTTAAGCCACCCAGTGTGTGATATGTTGCTACAGCAACCTTAGGAAGCCAATGCTCTCCCCGTTATTAAGTGTGAAGTCAGACATGGGGAACTATGGGCCGAAAGCGGGCTGGCATAGCGATGGAGCAGCCCTTGGGAGCAGGGTCCTCAGCAGTAAGACTGCCATGCAGAGATGTGGAAGACTGCACATGTCCCCACACTCCACGCACATGATGCCACCACCTGGCTGGGACTGTCTTTGTCTCAGCATCCCCCTCCCCCACACGCTCCAATATCGACAGCCCTGCAGGGCAGCAGTGATGGGTGAGGGACCAGGTCACACACACAGACGAGACATGACAACCAACTCCTTTTAAATTTGATTAGAGACTGAAGCAGGAAGCTACGACTTTAATTCTCTACAGGATGATATATTAGGATTCCAAGTATATCAGTTATTCTAAAAATAAAAATAAACACGTGGAGGAAATAAATGCATAAACAAAGTAGCCAAGTTTTCATTAAGAGACGGCTGCTTTTCCTGCCTTAGAAATCTTGCTTCCTCAGTAAAGCTGTGGTTCTTGGGTGGAAGGACCCTTGCAGTGATGAATGCGACATTGAGGACTCCAGATCAAAGCCTTTACTCTTTTCCTCTCTTCCCTCTTTTGTTTTACACCCCAATTCTTATTGCTTCTTCTTATTATGCAGGTCTTGATGTTAATACAATGCTTAGCACATTGATGCTGAAGAAAGGAGAGTTCACCCATAGTTTACTCTCCTTTTATGGTCCTTTTATTATATCTTCTTTAAATAGATGTGTTTCAGCCCTAGCTGGTTTGGCTCAATGGATAGAGCGTCTGCCTGTGGACTGAAAGATCCTAGGTTTGATTCCGGTCAGGGGCACATGCCTGGGTTTCAGGCTCGATCATGGGTAGGGGGCGTGCAGAAGGCAACCGGTCAATAATTATCTCTCATCATTGATGTTTCTATCTCTCTCTTACCCTTCCCCTCTGAAATCAATAAAAATATATTAAAAACAAACAAACAAACAAACAAACAAATGTGTCTCACACCACAAGATATTCATAAAGTCAGAGGTGTGGGTCCAACTATTTGTTTAATTAGTTGTCAACATTTGTAAGAAGGAGACTCCAAGTTCTTTGGAAAAATTGAATGGTATGGCCACATTGGACCCCCATTTCTTCCTGTTTGGCTATTTCTGGCCAGAGTTTAGCCCATGCTGCCCCTTTGGGCTAAGCATATGTGCTCCTCCATCTTGCCTTGGTCTCATCCTGCCTATCTTCCTCTAGACATCACAAAATTCTGTCACTGCCAGGGGCAGCCACCTCTGGGCACCACAGGGATGAGTCTCTGCTGTGAATTTACTCTTCTTTCCAACTCTGCTTCCTCTTCTTGTCTCCACATTATTTTCCACATCTCCTTATAACTATCAAATTGAACCTGAAAGTGTGCTTGGTGGGAGCAAAGCTGGCTCACATTTACATTAACTGAGTATGAGTAACATTAGCCAGAAATGGCTGCTTATGTCAAATTTGGCAGAATAAACAGAAGTCTGCAACGTTAGTATTGCTTAATTAGAATCGCTGGAGACCCATGCCTATTAATACTTTGAGCTTGTGGTTGATGCTTTCCTAGTACTAATTAATAAGTCAATACTTCTTTTTAAATTACATTTTATGAGCCAGGTCTCTAAGTGACAGAATTGGACAGTGGCTGGTGCAATAAGAGAAAAGAATTTATTTTTATTAGCACTTCATGATTTGCAGAGTGTGCAAAGTTCCTTTGTATGTGTGTCACACTTGATGTTGGCTGTCTCTCATCACCAGCTTGGCATTGGCAATGATGTGTATTGGAATCTGAGCAGTAGCCAAAGGAAATAGGGAGGAACTATGGAATGATCTGGGTCTAATACCATCTTTGGGAGGAGCAGGGGAATCACAATGCCTCAAGGAGGAGGTGGTACCCATATTAAGCTCAGTTCAGGCTGGGCTGACTGAAGGTGTCCAAGGTAGTAGATGGGTCTCCACCACGGTGATGCTTCTAGGCAAATGGAACTTAGCATCCTCCCTTGGGAAGTGCCCATCTGGTGTGAAGCAGGAACCCACAGAGGGTTGAGCAGGACAGGGACCTGGCAAGCTAGAAAGGTTGTCAGACTCCCTACGAAAAGGTCTGGGGGCCAGAAAAGGGCTCCAGTCCAAGTGTAGAACCGGGAAAGTTTAGTAAATATTTGTTGCAAGGGCGGATGAATAAATCCATCCCTGCCACTCACCAGCTGTGTAATCCTGGGACAATCCTTCAAATTCTAAGTCGGTGTGTGGGCAGGGAAACAAAAGCCATCTCAGGCATTTAGAGAAAGTTTCACGCAGGGAATTGGAGGCTGAGAAAGCAAATATCAGGACGTCGGGAAATGCAGAGATTGTAGGAAGCTGACCCCAGCTGAAGCCACTAGGGTGATCCGAGGAAGCCACCTGGAAGCCACAGCAGGCTCGCTTCCATAGCCAGCAGGCTGGGCCTCTGAGTGGCCACAGCCAGAGGCCAGGGGACAGTGTGTCCCCTTCTCTTCTGTCTCCAAGCCCACAGCAGGCTTCTCCTGGTGGCGTCCAACCAGAGACCTGCTGGCCAGGGACTCAGGGAAAGGGAGTTTTAAGACATTGTGAATCTGTTTCTCAGAGTGTTTGCAATGTGCGACCTTGAGGGATGAGCTAAGGTGTCCCCCCGGAAAAAGAGCAAGATTGCCTTTGCTTGCTACATGTGGTGAATCCCCAGGTCCAAAGGTCCTCTCCTCTAATGCTACCCACGGCCTGTGCCGGCATCCACGTGTGCCCTGGTATGGCAGCATGGGACTTGGGGGGCATGAGCGCCTGTGAGAACAGGAAGATTGGACCACTGCTTGTGCCATGGATAATAAAGACCTTTTCTTCCTGACCCTGGAGTTTTGATTCTCCTGCCAACATCCATGACATGATATCAAGCTAGTTTGTTAATAGTAGGGAAATATCCCAGGATGCTGCACAGTTCTTGACAAGAGAGGGGTGAGAGTTCAAGTTGGAGGGCAGGTTGCACTTCTGGCAAGAGCCTGGGATCTACTTGGCTCTTGTTTGCATTCTGCCGTGGAGACTTGGAGAAGGTGGACACTGTTTCTCCTCTCTTCCCTTTTCTACAGATGAAATACATTTATTTGTGGCTCAAGTATCATGGCGCACGTTAACTATCTGTGATTTCTTATCAAGTATCCATCTAAAGAATGTAATATTCTTTCTTTGTGTCTCTAGTGTTTGTGAGTTTAGGACAGTAACTAGCAGAAAGGCGCCGGTTTAGTTAAATCTTCTTATTAATAATTCTAAGTTGAATTTAGCATAGGGTATTGCCCAAGGGCACAAGTGCCCACTAGTTGGATGCAGCAGAAGGAATCAGAAACAACTTCTCAAGAACTTGGCATAATAGAGCTTCGAGGAAGCAGCCAGGCACTAAGAGGTCCTCGGGCCAGATGAGACACCTAGGAAGAGTGACACTGAAAACAAGGAGCAGCTCAGAGGCCAGGTATGCAGATAAGAACCAGGACGCAAATGCCAGGTTGTAAGGCTTGGTGCAAAACCGAGGGCAATGGTGAACAGCTGAAAATCAGGAGACCCGAAAGGGCAAGATGAATTTGGGGGCAGGTAAGCAGAGACTCAAAATCCTGGAGAGCCTCTCCCTCCCCCCAGCCAGGGGGCCGGTTAATCTGTCTCCTTCCCCAGACAGAGCCAGCCCCACGTGTGACTCAGTCAGAGCTACAAATGGCAGGGAGCTGAGAGTGAGGAGACAAAGTAAGTGCTTTGCAAGTTAGCCCTGGCTTGACTCATGAATGTGAAGCCAAGAGGGGGGGGTGATGCTTTTCCAATGACAACTTCTTTTTGAAGCGCTGTGGATTTTCTTGGAGGAGAATAAAAATGCGGTGCCTCTTCCTGCTGAATCCTCAGGGGACCCTGGCCTGCTGGCACCTGCACTTCCCAGCATCCCCAGTTTGCCAGCAGATCAGACCTTGTTGATCTTAAAAGAAAGTGGTACTATTGGCGAGAGCGGTGTTGTCCAACATCGCGGAGCTTGACATCGATTGCAACCTCCAGAGATACACGGAATAGCCTTTAAAACGTGTACCAGGCTATGGAGGGAAAAAGTGCTTAACACTCAAAATGTGAGATAATGGTTTCAGGGACGCTGACCATGTAGAAACCAGTTTCTGAAATCTGCAGCCTAGAAATAGATGCGTGCCCCCTCTGTCCCCCTGTCCTGGCACACATAACCTCAAATTTGGGCCCTGGCATGTGCAGCTCATTTGCATATGTACATGCCAGTTGGCAGCGCTTTGAATACTTCAGCAGTTCTCCCTGCACCCGTTGGAGTTGGGGCTGGAAGCCCTGTTTCAATGCGTTTTTGTTTTTCCTGCCATTTCAAAATGAAGTCGTGAGCTCGGGACCTCTTCCAAGAACGTCCAGCAGGGAATGTATCTTCCGCTCCTTCCTGTCCTATCCCACATCTCATGCGCTATCTCTGTCAAACTCTAACTTGAGGTCCTGGGGGTCCTTTTAGGGCGTCCCAGAGTGTCTACCAGTGATTTTAGCTCAACATTTTAGAAGTTATGCCAGGAAGATGGATGCTCTGGCTTCTGTTAGCATCGTGTAGAGATTTTTAAAGGAAGTGGCCACCAGCTAGAGGAGGCCAGGAGGAAAGCGCATCACCCGCCATCCATTCTCCCTAAGCCCGGAGCTCTTTTTTCTAGGTTAATTCTTTGTGTTGAGATAAATGCTATTTCTTCTTTTCTCCTGCTTTATCATCCCTGAATTCCTTTTCGGTTCATCTCCAACAGTGTGTTCCATAACTGATGCAGTAACAGTTGGTATGATGTGCAAGCAAGCTTGGTTCCCCCACAGAAGCGGCCACAACCATGGAACAGGGAGGTAGGCTGGCAGGTGTCTTTGAGGAGGATAATTAAAGGACAGGATGGCTTTTCTATTTAATTTTTACTTTAAAGCTATTTTTTTCTCTGTAAAAGTAACACCCTAATGGTTGCAAATGCCCTGTTTCCAAAGCCACCCACTTCCTCTCCTTGGGGGTAATCACCAGTTTCTCTTTATCATTTCACAGATATTTTATGGGTGTACAAGTGTGACAATAGAACGTTAGCACTAGGCGCTGAGAAACAATATTAGCCGCATTTGAAAGGAGGTGTTAGCAGATGAAGCAGCATCTCTCTCTTTCCAGGCAAAGATCCTATTTGTGCTCTAACGAAAAGGGCTTGGTGCTTGGAAAGTCGGGAAATGTGACATCCACAGGCAGTTTCAGGATGGGGAGAGAGAAGATCGGATGGTGACATTTCAGGCCTTGTAGTCTCTCTTATTTTTCTCCAAATAAAGTACAATGAGGATGGAAATCAAGGGCAGCTGGTCAAAACATCTCTTGAGTCATTGTCCTAGTCCTCAGATGAAAAGGCAGGGTGGGAACCCCGGCTCTGGGTCTGGGTGTCAGACCCATCAATAGACCCTTGAATGTTAACATGCATAAACATGTCTGTGATTCCTCTGGGGGTCTTGTTCAAATGCAGCTGCTGATTCCTTGGGTCCTGGGTGCAGCCTGAGTGTGTGCATTTCTAACAATCCCCCTCCAGCCCCCGCCCCCTGTGCTGCTGGCCCTCAGACCACACTTTGAGTATCAGGGACCTAAATAGACCTCCAGACACCCTATTTCCATGATGGAAGACAGAATGTTGCCTTTCCTACCTTGATAGCTAATGCTGCTGCAGGTTGACTTCAGGACACACTTTGAGAAACCCAAGTCCCACACCTGGAATTGTCCTTCCTTCATATAACTAGAGAGGAGAACTTGAGCTCAGAGGAGATTAGAGAAGACGTGAGGGGTGAGGGTAAAGAAAGCTCTGGGAGGCTGCCCATCCCTGGGGTTGAGGGGTTGAATCAAGAGCATAGTCTGCACTTGAAACCAAATTTTGCTTCTCACCAGCGAGAAGACTTTCTTGGAAGTAGAATCACAGGACTTCCTCCATTTCTCCACTTCAGGCTTTAGGATAATAGCTACCGGGAATGTCACTCCAACACAGTATTCCTAGACATTTCTCCTTCCTCAGGAACTTTGGTTCCAGTCATCTAATCTTCACCTTATCCCAATGAGGCCAGAGGGGAGGCCTCAGGGTGATGGCTAAAGCTGATTTTTATCTCTGAACTGAGATGAGGGTTTTAGATGTACAATGTGCAGATGCTTAAAGGGGTTGTGTCCAGATTTTCAACACAGTCCAGACCTCTGTACATCTACCAGTGGGCAGTGGTTCAGACTTAACGTGGCTTCAGTGAAATGACTAAGTACAGCTTCCATTTCGTGAGAGGCTGACTTCTTTCTGTAAGCTCTGGGTGCCCCTGGAAGTCACAGACACAGGGCCCTGGTTGATATCTGCTTCTTGGGCTCAGGAGGGCAGAAGGGCAAGCATCCACTGGGTGTGAAGGAAGAAAGGACAGAAGTGGCTGTAGATGATCAATTTCAGCAGGCACCTTTGTCTCCTGGGCACTGTGACCCCTGCCTTAGGACCTCATATAGAAAGAACTGGCCCTCTTCCACTGAAGCTTGCCCAAGCCCCAGCTGAACAGGGCAAAGGAAATAGCCTGGATTGAATTTTCGGCTTCTGTGTGCCCCCTTGTGTCCAGTGTGCGCTGATTTTAATCACAACGTAACCACACACAAACCCCTGAAGCAGATAAGGAGGGCTGAAGTTCTCCATAACTGTGCACCTGCCACTGCTAATGTAGGAAGTGAAAGTACCATGCATGCAGTCCATCCCACGCAACGCAGAATCACCAGCCAAAAAAATCCCCTCACAAAATGCCACCGAGACTACCATCCAGCCCACACCCTTACCCAGGCACAGCGGCTGAGCACCTGGCATGGGGGACATCAAACCACACATATCATAAGCCACCTTGCTCAGCGTTGCCATGGAACCCATACTCCCCTGCCCCCTCCCCCCAGTTCACCCATTTATTTAATTCTTGCAGCATCTCTTGGAAGTGGTAACAAGGTGTTAGCATTCTCTCCCACAATAGTAAAGTTTACACAGCCCACGTTATGGGCAGAATTGTGTTCCCCTCCCAATTCATATGTTGAAGTTCTAACCCGAGTTTCTCAAAATGGAACCTTATTTAGAAATAAGGGCATTGTAGATGTAATTGGCTACAATGACATTATTAGGATGGGCCCAATACAATATGCCTGGTGTCCTATATAAAGGGGAAAATTGGAGATTGGCATGCACATTAGGTGAAAGCCAGGGGGAGATGAAGGCAGAGACCACGGTGCAGCTTCTCCAGGCCCAGGAAGACCAGAGGTGGCCAGCAAACCACTGGAAGCCAAGACAGGCATGGGGCGGATTCTCCCTCACAGCCCTTAGAGGGAAACTGACCTTGGACTTCCAGCCTCCAGAACTGTGAGATGACAAATTTCTGGTAGGTCTCCCAGTTTGTGACCCTTTGTTATGGCAGTCCTAGCAAACTAATGCAGCCCCTCAGCAGCAGCACGGGGACACAAAATAGTTTTCCGGATCCTGGTCTACACTACTAGAGGTTTGTTGTACCGATGGGAGTGTGACATTTTCAAAGCCAACAAGGAAGCATCTTTATCTCCACTGTCCCCCAATTCAGACCCACTTAGAGACCCACTCAGCAATATCAACTTGTAAATAACCAATCCTCTCCACCACCACCCCACCACCACCCCCCACCCCCAGCCAGGCTTCTGACCCTTATTCCTGAGCTGTGTTCTGCTCTGGTTGATAAGGCTGCATAGCACACTCTCAGGAACTTGCATAGTACCGCATCTCACGGTCTCTCCAGTTCAGCTATTCAGGCAGGGCTCACCTGGGTGATTCCTTTGGTCACCCTGGCACTTTCCAAAGTCCGTAAGTTGTGCTGAGCTGGCAGGAGGGCTGGCATGGAGGAATAAGAGCCCCATCACTCACATGTCTGGGGCTTGGTGGGGATGACTAGGAAGTGGGGCTCAGGTTGGGCTGATGGCTGAAGTTCTTTTGAATAGCATCTGAAGCATGGTGGCTATAGGTGGCATGGCCTACAGGTGGCTATAGGCACTGGCATTCCCCACAATACGTGTCTCAAGAGAGCCAGGTAAAAGTTGCATGGCCTTTTATGACCTAACCTTCAAAGTCACAAGCATCATTTCCACCACAGTTTATTGGTCAAATTAGTCACTGAGGCTCACCCAAATTCGAGGGGAGGTTTCAAAGAGCTTGCCTCCCAAATGGGAGAATCAAGCAATGTGTGTGCATTACTAGTAGACAAGGAAGGCAATAACACCCCACCTCTCCATCTCTTCGGTGGCAAAGAAAAAAAGAAAAATCTCTACTTTGTTCATCTTCCCCTTTTGTGTTCCCAGGGTTCAGACAGAGATGGTGGGTGTGAGGAGCACTCACCGCTGCCTATTTGACTATTTTATGGCTGAGACTGTGTTCAGGGAGATTCAAGTCTGAGCCCACACAGAATGTCCAGCCCCAGACCAGGAACCTCTCAGGAAGCTCAAATAGAGATGGGGAAGGTTAACAGGACCCTCCACAGATATTTATTATCTTAGTTCCATGGTGGGCAAACTGTGGCTCACGAGCCACATGTGGCTCTTTGGCCCCTTGAGTGTGGCTCTTCCACAAAATACCTCGGCCTGGGTGAGTCTATTTTGAAGAAGTGGCATTAGAAGTTGAAGTTTAAAAAAATTTGGCTCTCAAAAGAAATTTCAATCGTTGTACTGTTGATATTATGCTCTGTTGACTAATGAGTTTGCCAACCACTGTCTTAGCCTATCGTCCTCATGCTCTGAGGATTGAGTGGGCAAAGCCTCCCAAGGACCCTCTCACTCAGTAGTTATTAGAAGTAACCCAGAAAGAAGCCTTCACCTGGTCTATTACTGCCTGCAGGAGGCTCAGCGACAGGTTGGGTCACCTGGAGGAGCAAAGCTCTGGGGAGACGTGGATGCCACACCCTATGCCCTACCAAGCACAGACCTCTGAAAATATTGGCTCTGCAAACAAAAGGCATGGGAAAGGGGGGCTTTGTTGTTCCAGTCTCTCTCCGCCTCCCTGTGCTCTGACTTGCTGTGGTCGCCAGGTGTCTGGACCAGGAAGTTGAGTCCACCTGAAGAAGCCTAAAGCTAATGAGGCATTAGATTCAAAGCATTCTACTTAATTGACCCAATAATACAAGCCACAATAAAAAACAGACCATATGCTGCAATTGTCATTTAACTCCAATTATAGTCTTATGTATGTATTTGTGTGCATGCACGTGAGTGTGAGTGACAGTGAGAGAAAAGGAGAGAGAGAGAGAGAGAGAGAGAGAGAGAGAGAGAGAGAGAGAGAGAAACTTAAACTGCCACCCAGGAAATAAGTTCTTAGAGATTGGAACTATATAATACTTACTTTTGCCTTCTCAAAAATTCACATTACTGTGATTAGCACATAGTAGGGACTCACTAAATATTTGTAGGAAGATGAATGGGGGAAAAGAGGGGTTAGGCAAACCCAGTATACTATTTTTCATTACTTTCAGGATTCCCAGAGGGAGACCTTGAACTATAAGGCTGACCTGGAGTGAGTGGGTTGGTGGCTAGGCTAGCTGGGTTAGCTTTGGACACAGTGACAGAACCAATAAAGACAATTAGACTTATCACTCATGGAGAAATTCTCTCAGGTGCTCGGGTTCATGTGCTATTTGCAGTGAGGCAGGGATAGGCTGTCCATTTTGGGCTCCCCATAAGGAAAATGCGGACCTCTGAGCATCATTCAAAGCTCATTGCCTCTGCGTTCCATGGGCTGTATTCCAGCTGCTCACAAGGTTTTTCCTCTTCACTGACCTCACAGCAGCCTACCATTAAGCTTTCAGCTCCAACACTCTCCTGTTGCTGTTCTCAAAAGTCGATTGGTAAACCTGAACTCTAAAACTCATTACATTTCCCTAGTCTTGATTCTTCTAAACTCCATCATTCATTATGTAAATTATAGCTGCTCATTATCAGTTCAAAAGCCTATCCCTTACTGTGGTTCCTGTTGATCTGATAAAGACCTTGGAGGCCTGTAGTCCCACAGGTAACACCAGGACATCACCATTCAGAAAGTTCAATGCCAAGGTGATAGCCACCCTGGGTAGGGCAGTGGCAGGATCTGGAATATAGTCAGGAGGAGGCCTTGGTGGTAGTCCAGTTAGGGTCTAACAAAATCTGATACCAATTGGACACAAAAGACATTTTGAAGAAGAATAAAAAATATTTGCTGACTGACTACCTAAAGAAAAAAAGCATCTTGGTTTTGAAGGTTCTCAGCAGTGTGATTGTGTGATTACAGCTGACAGAAACTGAGGGGTCTGAAAGGGGATTTGGTTTGGGGAAAGATGGGGTTTGGTTTTAGACATGCTAAGTTGGATGTGTTTCGGATGAGAACCGTTCCGTTGTGGACCATGGGTTAGTGGTGAGTATGGGCTTCCTTCCCCTCCTTCTTTGCCCCCAAAGGAGCCCTGAGATGGTCAAAGTTATAAGCAGACCCTGTCATTTCGGGTAGAGACTCCAGGGAGGAGTGAGTGGTTAATGCTCTCTCTTCTGCTTGCGGGCCCCGTTTCCCCTTTGAATCATTTCTAGAACTTTCTCTCGTGCAGCTGGTGTGGTCTGGTGGGTGTTGGAACTTTTCCTGCTATAGAGGCATTCCATTCTATCTTTAAACCCTTCCCCCCTCCAAACACACCTTACACACCCAGAGAGGAACCAGGGAAGGGTCTTCCAGAAAGAGCAGGAGGTTCACCCTGACATTTCCCCCCTCCCAGGCCTTACACACCAGATAAACGAAATTAGTCCTTATACTTTACATGTGGTCCAGATGTATAATTTTGCTTAAAAGAGTGGAGAGGTGGGGATAGTTAATTGCAAGTTACCCATGTTTACAAGATCATCCTATATAATAAAACGCTAGGTACCATAAGCGTAATGACCAGAACAACCAGTCGCCATGAGGTGCATTGACCACTTCTTGGTCCCTCTCCTCAGCAGCAGGCTCTTATGGATCAGCGATGATGAATGGGGGAACTGAGGTGGGCAGCGGGGGGATCATGCTGAATGTCAGGCCTTTGGGATCCCCAGCTCATCCCTGGCTGCTCCCGGGCTCAGGTTGGCAACTTCACCTCCATGCGCGCGTGCACTGGGCCAGCTGCTGATGGAACTCCTCGCTGCCCGCTTGGGGCTGCTCACCTGGCACCACAGCCGCTGTTGCTGGGGCTTGCAGCACTGATAGGAGCTGAGAGGCATGCCCACAATCTACCCGGCCCAGGGGCAGAGGTGGTGTTTGGCCTGAAGATGGCCCTGATTGCAAGCGAGGCCTAGGGACCCTACCCACACGATTTCGTGTGCTGGGCCTCTACTTAAATATATGATTATCATAAAATGTGTGAAGAAAAATCTGTGGAAAAGAAAGAAAAATGGTAGGAATACAAGCCTGCAATTCCACTCCCGAACTTTACCAAGCACATGCTTTAGGGCCAACTCTGGCCACATCTGCTCCATTCTTACCACCCTGATTTTTTTTTTAATCTCAGAGCTGACTTTGCATGACTGGCTGGCTGATGGAATGTTAACTAACAGAGAGAAAGTCCGCTGTAGGGACCAGGCACTATCACACTGGCCCAGAGACAGGCCAACTCTTAGACAGCAAGGGGGTCAGAGGCCTGTTTCCAAAGTTCTGAGCTTGGTTTTGTTTTCTTTTTTGCAAATTTTACCAAGTGTGCCCTATATAGGTGTCCCAGAAAATGTGTACTCGTATACACACATTGAGTAATTATAAAGGCAGTGTTTATTAAAGTAACTTCGTTTTCAAAGCAGAGCTATAAGCTGTTAAAGTGGATATGCATTTTGGAGGGACACCCTGTATACAGTACAAGTCTTCATAAGCGTTCACCTCAAAAAAATTTTAATTTTTTTTTTGCAACAAGCACCAAGATGAAGAAAACTTAACACACAAAGAGGTCCCAGAAGGCCCCTGTGCCCTCCCTGAAAGGCAGACCCTGCCCTCACTTCTAGCAACATGGGGAACGTGGCCTGTGGTTGAGCTTCACAGAAATTTGCAGCCGCACAGTGTGGTTCTCTTTCCAGTCTGGCCTCTTCTACTCAGCAGTATGCCCGTGAGAGTCAGCCATGCTGCTCGTAGTGAGTGCCCACTGACTTTCATTGCTCCATAGCAGTCTCCTGAATGAATAAACCACAGTTTGTTTACCCATTTACTGCTTATTAACTGTCGGGTTTATTCCTTTTCTGTCTGCCATGTATTGCACTGTTATGAACAATATTAAATATTTCTTTTTGTGTCTGGACATATGAACCCTTTATTGTTGAGTTACTATCTTGATCCGGGTGCTAGGTATGACTTGTGTCTATATGTATCTTATACTTGATAAAGTTTGTAAGGACAAGTTCAGTGACCTCAGCAGCCCAGAGATAGTGAAGAATCCACTGCATAGCGGGGGTCATGGCTACTTGAGTGTTACTCTGGCAAATGTGGGCAGTAGGATGAGGGCTCACATCATCCCAGTCCTCCAACCTCCATGTTCCATTTTTTTTTCTTTTTTTAAAATATATTTTATTGATTTCTTACAGAGAGGAAGAGAGAGGGATAGAGAGTTAGAAACATTGATGAGAGAGAATCATTGATCAGCTGCCTCTTGCACACCTCCTACTGGGGATGTGCCCGCAACCAAGGTACGTGCCCTTGACCAGAATTGAACCCGGGACCCTTCAGTCCCCAGGCCGACGCTCTATCCATTGAGCCAAACTGGTTTTGGCCATGTTCCATTTTTAACGCACTGTCAGGTCCCAGAAGTTTGAGGGCCACTGGGCTACCACAGTGTCATGGCCGGAGTGAAAGTCAGAGATAGTATGGAGTATGGTTGGACCAGAGTACATCAATGTAATATTCAGATTTACGTCAGATGCACAGCCTGTAGTATATACTCATGTATGCTATCACTTATTTAATTTAATCATAACTTATAAGTTTTCATGTAATAACTATTGCAGTATTGTTTTTTTTTAGGAATATGTGAAAAACACAGAAATAGGGGGGGGGGAAGCTTTAAGGAATTGAACTTAGTTGATGGAAACTTACCTCTTTGTGTCATAACCCCACTGGACTGCAAGGTGCTGAAACCAAGGACCGTGTCTTCTGCCCCTTTGCATTTCAGCACCCAGTGCAATGTCTGGGCTCATTAATAAACCATCATGGCCCGGCTGGCATAGCTCAGTGGTTGAGCATCGACCCATGAACCAGGAGGTTGCAGTTCAATTCCCGGTCAGGGCACAAGCCTGGGTTGTGGCTCTATCCCCAGTGGGAGTGTGGAGGGGGCAGCCAATCAATGATTCTCTCTCATCATTGATGTTTCTATTTCTCTCTCCCTCTCCTTTCCTCTCTGAAATCAATAAACATATATATTTAAAAATATAAGCCACAGGGTGCGTTGTAAGTTTGGCGGGCTTTGTGGGTTATGGTCTACCTGAGTCAATGTCAGGTCAGGCTGCTCTGGCGTGAACTGCTTGATGTCGTTAGAATGGCTGCGTTAATCCTCTGGAAAAGCCAGAGATGACTTTGATACATTTGTAAACTCGCCGCTTATTGAACCCTTCCTAACTAGCGCTTTTTGCTGTGGAAATTTGTCTTGGAGTCCACAGATAATTTAAATCTCATTAAAGTTAGATAGAAACTGTTGTATCTTTAATTGAAAATCCCTAGTTCATTTTAGGACTCAGAATTGTCACTGTTAAGACAGAATGTATCATTTTATTTACAAAGCAGGTAGATCTTAATATCATTATTCTAAAACTAGCTCAGAAGAGAAAAGAAATCACTACAGTTTGATATACAGGATGCATACATATATTTTGTGACTATCGAGGCATATCAGCTGCGTGGAAATTATTTTGTCTATTGCAAGTAAGTGCCACAGGTATTTAGTTTGCACAACTTTTACACTTTTTACTCTTGGGAGAGTTAATTACAAACAATTTAATTAAGATCTCTAACTCATTAATGTTCCAGTAGCTTAGCAAGTTTGGGTTAGCTCAGCAGGTTGCAAAGGTTTAATTTTATCAGTTGTCTTCCCATTAACTCATACACCATCAGTACTGTGCTTGTTTTTTTATCCTCTCCTGCCTGAGGTACAGACAGAATTTAAAATATCATTAAAACTAAGAATTCAGGAAAGACTCCTTTAGCTGCCACCTGTCCTGATGAGGCTTGGGTTTCCATTTTGAATCTTTAGAAATCAAGACCAAGGATGTTGCCATAATATTCTCCTCCATAAGACAAAAATTAAAAAATTAAAAACATTCTATTTTTATTAGAATTATCTTTTTGAGAAATATAGATTTCAAAGACAAAAACCTGTTCCATAATTCATTAGAAACTTAAACACTAACGATATAAGTTTTGGCTAAAACAGTATCACAAGGAATATACATATAATATGAGGAAAATACAAATCATCTCTTAAGAAAATACTTTTCTCTATTTATTCTTTCTGAGGATGTTCTGCATAGGCACAATTTATTCCTTGATTTCAGTTATCACTACTACTGACTGCCTAGAATGGAAGAGATGAGCTGTGAAATTCAAACTTCCCTGCTAAAAGTCAATGCTGTTCTTTGTATTTTTAAAAAAAAATCGACTGACCCTTTTTTCAGGTATAATTGGCTTAGCAAGAAACAATTAGCTTTCTGATTTAAATAGTAAATCAGGAACAGTTACTGTTGTAGCAAGCAGTTTTGTTTTGTATTTTCAAAACTCTGGCCATGAATCACAGTCTCTCATTAACCATGAAGGTTGCTAACAATTATTGGGCTTGCCTCTCGTGTCTGTCCATGGGAATGCTGGAGGACCGAGGCTGAGCCTTGTGTTGCTGCATTTACTTAAGCGACAATGGTTAAAAAGGGAAAAGCATTTAGCCTTACGTTTGCTGTGTGCTTTCAAGTCTGTAAGAAATAACCTGGGAGCATTTGTTTTGAACTGTACAAATTCCTATATTCTGAGGTTGTATCCAGAAATGATTATGTACACATAGGAAATACAATAAATTCAAATACCTTTGTAAAATGAATGAAAATTAAAAATCATATTTCTTTAACAATTCAAAGATTAACACGTCAAGATGAATTTCACTCAAATTAGCAAAAATACTTACTGTACATTGATAAAGATGTCAGTCAGAATGGAACAGCTAAGAAAGGGACTTGTGGGCCTCTGAAGATAATATAAACCAGGCAGAGCTGGGAGAGTAAGCAAATCAAAATATAGAACTTTGTTACTTTGAATTTCAGATAAACGAGAAGTACATTTTTTAGGATAGGTTTGTCAACTATTTGGAACGTTTTTACCCTAAAAAAGCATTCATTGTTAATCTGAAATTCAAATTTCACTGGGTGTCCTGTGTTCTATCTAACAACCCTGAAACTGGGGAAGTTAAAGGTGGCGGGTTCAAAGTCACAGAGCTACTTTTGTGGCGCATTCACCACTAGAACCTGGGCCTCTCAAAATCATATCACTTCCATTCTATGATCTGTCGCTCTACATACTTGTCCTATAGGCATGCAACATTAATCGGTGATTTTTTAAAATAAAATCATCTTTCTTTCATTTTTCAGATGGCTCATGAATGAAGACTTTTTCTACCCCAGACAATGACACTGTTAAAACCTTAAGATGAAAGCCACATTCGGCTCCCCTGACTCTTCTGTAAAATGGTGATTTTAACATGGAGTATCAACATTGTTCTTCACTCTGTGCTTTTATAGCCATGTAATTTGACCATGCATTAGAACTTAAAGAGAGTTATAACCAGGGAATTACAATGTAAAATTTGGAATCCTCTCTAATAAGAGCAGTTTTCCCGGTCCTCTTTAGTATACCATCAGAAATGAAAGCAGAGGGCAGCTACTTAGGACAGAATGTACAGACACTGGCTGAAAAGACGACTTTTGCGACCGAGAAATCTAGATGGAAATGGGCAACCGTTTATTTCAGTGGCTGTGATTTTATAGCCTAAAGCTGTGTTTTCTGGCAGAACAGTTCCGCGCCTGGATGAAAACGTGAGGTCCTGGGCAGGACGCTGGGACATGGGGCTGGTGGTTCCCATAGCCTTGGAGGCCAGTCCATAAACTGGGGGCTCATTGAGAAATTAGACAGCGAACAAACAATAAGCCCTTAAGAACCAGAGTCTAAAAGCCACACTGTCATTTGTTTCCTTAAACCAGTGGTCGGCAAACTGCGGCTCGCGAGCCACACGAGGCTCTTTGGCCCCTTGAGTGTGGCTCTTCCACAAAATACCACGTGTGGGCGCGTACGTACAGTGCGATTGAAACTTCGTGGCCTATGCGCAGAAGTCGGTTTTCATCTTTCAAAAGAAATTTCAGTCGTTGTACTGTTGATATTTGGCTCTGTTGATTAATGAGTTTGCCGACCACTGCCTTAAACCCCCTGTTTAAGAAGGGAAAGGACAAAAGGGCTGATTGAATTCACTTGGCTCCTAATGACAAGGGCCTGGGGTGGGTGGCCAGGGATGGAAGGGAGGAGTCATCTACTCAATACAGTGCAACTCCTCGAGTTTCTGTCTGTGAGGCTGCATCTCAGGCTTCTGTGATCATATCATCGAGTGAGGGAGACACTCTGGAAACAGGTGAACTAACAATGGTGCTCTGGTCTGGAGTGAAGGAAGTATCGTGGAAGCACAAAGGAGGGAACCTCAAACTCTGGAGGGCTCAGAGGTTTCTTGAGGATGCTAGTTAATTTCCTTCTGGGGCTACACCCTGAGGTATTTGCAGGTGGATATGATAGGATACCTGAGATTTGCTTCACAGCGAGGGAAAAGGAATGAGCTACGTTAGCGTACGAGTGGTTGGGAGTTGCATCTGGGTGTGAGGACATGGAGCTCAATTATACATCTTGTCTACCTCACACATCTGAAAATGCCCATAACGAAGAGGCAATACGTTGTGGGGCGTGTGTGTGTGTGTGTGTGTGTGTGTGTGTGTGTGTGTGGAGATAGACAGAGAGATAGAAATGGAGATTGAGATTATAGGCAAGGCAAAGGTGCCTGGGAAAAGTGGGCCACCCAGAGAGAGCAGCTTGTTTTAAGATGCTGATTTGCAAAACTGAGGAGATGCAGTTCTTGCTCAGTAACCCCAGGAAGGTGAAGGAGACTCAGGCGGGAACAGCAGAAGCTCCCAGCATTACTCCTGCAACCCGTGAGCAGGTCTGTGAAGGGTGGAATGGGGTGGCCAGCCAGTCCACCTACCAGGGAGTCCAGAACTGCCCCTTCTAGTTCCATCAATTGTAACTTGATTGTCAGATTCTTAGAGATCTACTTCCTGGGACCTCGCAAAGACAGCCAGGACAACACTGCCACACAGACTGTTAGAGAGCGGGGTGCAGCTGTCCAGCCCCACTCCTAGAAAATCCCAAGCCCATGAGCCCCTGATCCAAGGTCCCTTTGTTCTCTGCAGTTCACCACCCGTTGGTTGGTCATTATGATCAGCATTTGGTAGCCCCCAAATGTTTACCGAGCACTGTGCTGGGTGCACAGAGAACCGGGGGCCTCACTATTCCTGTTTCTGCAGTTGAAAGGTTCCTTTCTTTTCAGTGTCACAGGAGGTGAGCCAGGGAGGTGCATGACCTCTTAGGGAGGGAATTGAGTCGCTAGGAACACAGCCCCGTAGTGACAAAAGAAAGCTGAGTTTGAAACCAGTCCTTCCCTGTCCTGCCTGCACTGGGTAATCTAATTTGAATGCAAGGAAGTCTGGCAGTTGCAAATGCTAGCTGGCAATAGCAGCGCATTTTCATTGACTTCCTGGGATTCTTTGCCTCCCTCAAATATTTTGGATACAGAGAACATGGCACAGACTCTTCCGTCGGTGCTAATGACGAGAAGAACTGCATAATGGGGAGCGTGCCTCATCCAGACAGAGAGAAGTCGCGCGCAGATGAACGCAGCCCATCAAAATGGGGGCCGCTTCCAAGGCTGCCAGGCTGGCGACCAGGAGCGGCAAAGACTGTGACATCCAAGTGTCACCGCTCCAAAGTCGGCGGAGTCTGCCAAGGCAAGACAATTAGCAAGCGCGACTCCTCAATTGTGTTGACAGATGAGGGAGAAAAATCGAGTGGATGTGCGAGCTGTGTTTATCCTGCTGCAGTGTTTTGCAATATTATGTCTATTGATTTGCTTTTTGTTCCCGAGTTATTGGGTGGCTGGGGCCCCGCTCTGTGCCTGTCAACCCCGCAAGCTTGCTTTCACAGCTGCTTGTCAAGTGAGAATTTCTACACAAATCACCCCAACAGTCTCGCAGGGGACATTAGGCCAAAGATACGCTGGGATGATTTAATGGAAAGGAGAAAAAAAACACAAAAAAAATGTAGCATGTGGCTCAATTTTCTTTTTATAACAATTGGTTATAGCTTTTGTATTCTGTGCTGCAGCACAGCCCGTAATTGGTTTTGTGAGATTTCTACCATCCGGGAAGGTGGGCTGTATGCGTGTGTGCCTGCTCTCTGTGGTCCTGGCCCAGCCACTGACTAAACTGTGATTGAAGGCCGATGGGGAAGCAGCCATGATTGTTAAAGGGGCAGGACTGGAGTTGGTTGTTGGGGCTTGTTCCTCTCCTGGCCCCTGCACACCTGGGCACAGAGGGGTCCCTCTTGCTCCCCAGGGTGGGATGCCGTCCCCAGCTGGATCGGTCCTCCTCAGCGGGACCCTTCAACCTGCACCATTTTAAATTCTAAACCTGAATTGTGACAATGGATCAAATCCATGGGCCAGTTTCAAAGAGTCCCGTGTCTAATACAGAGGAAATGGACTCAGGACTATGTCATAGAAGCTTTATCTGCAGCCCTTCATGTCACTATTGCTTTGGAGAGAGGCCTTATCTAAAGGAGTGGCACTCATGGCAGGAAGTTGGGAAGCTACGGCAAGAGAAGAGGGGAAGATGTGGGGGCCTCAGGACTTGGGAGCATCCCTCAAATCAAGTTTCACCCGAGGCTTCCTTGTTCTCTTACGTGTAGCCCCTGTCTGGCAGCAACACATGCGGAGTACGAAACAAATCCTTACCCCCCACCTCTGTGTGTATTAATCTGTCCGTGAGTGCTCCATGAATGGGGACAGTTGGGGCGTCTCTCGGTTCAGCATCCCTACGTCTAGAGCTCCGAGGCGCCCTCTCTGTGAAATCGGTGCCGGGCTAGACTGAGAGGCTCCAGAAGGCAAAACCGCCTCCAGCTTGACTCGAAAATAAAATTCTGCATTGCGGGCATGCACGCGCCTGTGCACATTTCTCGTCGGCATGATTACATCCAGGCCCTTGTGTTCAACTCATTCCTGGGAGAGAGTCGGGTGCAGTTAGGGAGATGCATTACTTTCCCGCAAATAACACGGGGACTGTTAAACAAACAGCAGGAAGATGGCTCGATTTTAAACAAAATTTACTGGCCCAGAGTGAATGCCCCTCCCTAAATAACGAACTTACTACCAGGAAATTTCTTAGGCACAGGGGATCAGACACACCGATGCTACAGTTAATTACAGTACATAAACATGTAAATTTAGAAAGATAATTATTGGGCATTATTTTGGAACTTGACTGAAAATTGCTTTCTAAGGGCAGATACTCCTTCTACGGGGGTCTCGTATGACTTAGACACAATGAAAAGGCTCTGATCATGCCGCACGGGGGACTCCCAGACATGCATTCTGTAACAAATCAGCGTCTCCAACGCTTTGTTCTGCGCCCCTTTCTGCTATTTCCTGTCTCCAGAGTTATCTTCTCCTGCTACCTACAATGTCATAAATACCATCCTGGGAGGGAACGGGCTCTGGTGCAATTTTATTAAAAAGTCTCTCACTTTTTGCCGCCAAATCAGCCCGAACGTATGCTGTTCCCAGCCTGTCCTCTGTCCCAGCAGGTTCCCAGGGAATGGCACCGGGAGCATCAAAGGCTTTGCCACTTTTCAAATGCTCTTTTATTCATTGAGACAAATATCCACCCAGGGCCAGTTTTTATAACACAAGATGCTATAAAAAAAATACAAGTTGTTTCCAGCAACAAACCGCTGTCCTCAAAATGCTGATCATCTAGTTGTGATGGGGACATCCCAGGCTATGCCGTTCTATCAAAAGGCAGGCACTTCAAGAACTGCCGGGGCCAGAGGCTAGTTCGTGACCAGGAGAATGCCTCCCGCATTTGCAGGTTGGGAAGGTTGGGAAGTCTGGCCACATTTAATCCTCCCGGCATGCCTGTGATATGCGTGTTCTCATCTGTTTTATAGAAGTAGAAACTGAAACCCAGACTAGCTAAAGGACTTGCCTAAGCCTCCCTACTGCGAAGTGACAGACCCCAAACCTGTAAAGGCCACCTGGGTAATGAAAAGGCAGGCATGCGGGCTCTGGCGCGACCTAGCCTTAGTCTCAACTCGAATTTCCGCTGAGGAATCTCTGCTGCTTTCTGGGAAGCCGAGAACAGCGAGTTGTTGTGAGAAGAAAAGGAGGCACATGGCACTTCCCACATCTAAGCTATCACTTGTTTTAAATGACACCTTTTTTTATGTTTCACTAAGAAAAAATTGCCAATCAATCTATAAATACAATCTTACTGTGTTTCCCCGAAAATAAGACATCCTCCGAAAATAAGACCTACTTACAGGTTTCCTTCTGAGTGAAATATAAGGCATCCCCCCCCGAAAATAAGGCCCCCAGGATTCACAGTTTGTCTGGTTTGTGTTGACAACTACCGTACTACCATACCGTATACAAGTAATAAGTTTCTTTTATTTTTATTTAACAATAAATGTGTACCGTATTCTTCTTCATGGAAAAATAAGACATCCCCTGAAAATAAGACCTAGTGCATCTTTGGGAGCAGAAATTAATATAAGACACTGTCTGATTTTTGGGGAAGCAGGATATTACATAGAGTTTTTATTTATTATTTAATCAAAGAGCTCTTTCAGCCTTAAACATGGGCTTTCTTTTAAAATCAAATATAACTCAGGCATACATAAAAGAAAAAATATAATAAAAGTGAATGAGCAAGTATTCCTAGGCCTCTTAACATGTGACCTTCCTAGTTGCTTTTTTGTCTTTAAAAATATTTTTTTTCAATTACAGTTTATATTCAATATTATATTGCATTAATTTCAGTGTGCAGCATACTAGCTAGACAGTCATACAGTTTGCAGAGTATTTCCAGTACCACCTGCACCACATATGGACACTTTTTGACCCAGAGTCCTTGTTGTCTGTGCTTTTCCTGCAACATCACCCTCAGAGCCTGCAAGACCAATGTTGGAGCAGCACATCCTGTTCACCATCTGGGATTTCACCCATAAGGCCCTTACTCAGAGTACAAGCTTTAAGGCTATGGTGTCAATAGAAAGTTTCAAACACCAACCAGAACTTCCATCTCTTCTTCAAATTGTCCTTAAATGTTTTGTTGACCAAAATGCCAAAGGGTTGGAGCTGTCCAGTCATTCCACCAAGAATAATAACTGATACTGACAATCATTTCATGACTGCTGGCTGGTTGACGGTGATGGCCAGACCCAGTTGATTGTGAAGGAGCATCCTGACTCCAGAGGCATTAACACGTGAAAAATATTGTGTGTTTTAGAATGTATGAAATACAGATCTATATAGGATAGCCTTATACCCAATCCTAGTAGATGCTTCAAAAATAATGGTTCTTTCCCTTTCTTTCTTTCTTTCTTTCTTTCTTTCTTTCTTTCTTTCTTTCTTTCTTTCTCTCTTCCTCCCTTCCTTCCTCCCTTCTTCCCTTCCTCCCTCCCTCCTTCCCTTCCTTCCTTTCTCCCTCCCTCCTTTCCTTCCTTCCTTCCTTCCTTCCTTCCTTCCTTCCTTCCTTCCTTCCTTCCTTCCTTCTTTTCTTTTCTTTTCTTTTCTTTTCTTTTCTTTTCTTTTCTTTCTTTCTTCTTTTGTCTTCTTTCTTTTCCCCATACAGAGTAGCTATCAAATTGATGACATTGCCAATAAAGATTAACCATTTAGAGGAGGAGAAGGTATCTTGAAGCAGAAGGATCAAAATTGCTTCATGGAAGAGAGGCCCTCAGCTCCAAAGAAAAGATAAGCAGAGATACAGCAAATACAGCAGCACCTAGAGATCACTTCAGTGGTCCTTTAACCTTCTCCCCCATCATTACCGTCAGCCCCACCAACCCCAAAGGGCTTGCTGTACCAATACAACCTAAGAAAAACCCTTAGCATCCTGCTTCCAACTATACTGCCACCTCTCACTCTGGAAATTCTACTCACATTTACAGAAATAATGGCAAAAGTGTATGTGATATTTTGGAGAGAGTGGGTAGTAATTGAGAGAATTGAGAAATCTATTTGAGTTGTCGGGTTGGGAATCAGGCCAAACGTGGTCCTAAATCTGGCTGTGGTCCTTAATTACTGTGTAATATTAGGAATGTTTTGCTCATCTTTCTGCACTTCAGTTTCCTCTTTCACACAACAGGGGATATTTACCTACCTTAAGGGAATATTACATTTAAATAGAACATGAATTAATGTACAGAAAATGTTTAAAACAGTGCTTAGTTCCTGTAAGGACTTACTCTACAATGTAATCCTAATTAAGTTTTTAGTGGAGAGTGATACGTCAAATACAAGATCTTAGAATAGTGAAACCTGACTGCCTTTGAGTGTCAGCTTCAATGTGTACTACCCCCAAAAATGTATATATATTTTGAATAATTATTAATTCCAATGGGTTAAATCTGAAAAGAATGAAACATCAATTGAGCTACAGCTGTTAAATTTTGTATACATTTTTTGGGCTACCCTATATTTTCCCTATCCTATATAATAAAAGCCTAATATGCTAAGTGTCTGGTCAACCAGACCAATCAAAGCATAGTATGCTAATGAAATGCTAAGGCCTCTCAAACACTCGCTATGATGTGCACTGACCACCAGGGAGAAGACACTCCAACTGGTAGGTTAGCTTGCTGCTGGGGTCCAGATGATCAGGACTGAGCAAGATGGGCCAGACACGCCCTGGAGCCCTCCCACAGTCTCTCCCCTGCTGGCCCACCTCCTGCATCTCTCCCCAGCCCTGACTGTGCATCAGTGGGGATCCTCAGCCTAGCCTGCACCCTTCTGCAATCTGGGACCCCATAGGAGATGTTGGAGAGCCAGTTTTGGCCCAATCCCACAGACCAGGCTGAAGGATACCACTGGTGCAGGACCCTGAATTCGTGCGCTGGGCCTCGAGTAGTAACTAAAACAAAAAAGTCAGGAGTCATATGATTTCACTCCAACATGGGATGCAAAACTGAACATAAGAAAGGGACAAACAAACAAAAACCAGAGGAAGCAGGATGAGGGGGTAGAAGGGGTGAAAAAGAGTCAAATATATGGTGCAGAAGATTTCACATTGGGAGGTGGGCACACAATACAAGATACATAGAATTGCACACTTGAAACCTATATAAATTTATTAACCAATGTCAAACCAATCATCTAATAATAAACAAACAATGAAATGAAAAGAAAACAGAATCTTCCCTTTTCTTGTGGTCTGAATAATTCTTCCAATCTCCATAATGTAATGTTAAATCTTTATTGTCTCCTCTAAAAGTCTAAACTGAAAACTTGGGAATTAATTATATCACCCTCTGCTGTGGCTCAAAAATAAAATATGGCTCAGTGGAGTTGCCATGCCACATTTACCAAGATGCTACATGCTCAGTCAGTTTCAGTGAGCCACTTACTTAATTCCTCAATATTTTCCTCCTTTTGGTTCGGGTGAAAAGCAAGCTAATCAGCGATGTGGCTCAGATGTTCTGATCCTCCAATATATTATGTTGGTTGCACTCCAGAGTCACATTTGAATTAAAAAATAAAAAAAGACCCAGAGCAAGTCACTTCTTTTTTAATAGTGTTTGTTCTCGTTTGCATTCAATCTGATTCTTTTAGCAAGTACAGACCTAAGCATTTAATTTTACCATCTTCAGTTCCCCCAGGAAGACAAATAAAAATAGTATCGCTCTCTAAAAAAAAAAGTGTTTCAGAAAATGGAGAAAGGACAATCTTTAAAGTCAAGTTTTAATTTTTCTGTCAGAATGAGGTCTTCCCAATCTGGCTGCTATCTACCTTGGCAGCCTCCGGTCTCGTGGAACTACTGGCCCTTCAGCCGGTAACTCATTATCCTCAGGACCTTGGCCTTGGCATGGTGTGCACCCTCAGAGAGAGGACCTTTCATTCCTGTCCTCCCAGCCATCTTTCAAGATGCAAATAAGATGGCGCTTTCTCTGCAGGACCTCGTGCACCCTCGCCCTGCTCTCCCTCAGGACAGATGTAGGTTTTGCTCCTCTGTGGTTTGTAGGTGTTGGGGATCTATACCTCTGGTAGAGGGTCCAACCCATTGTGAGTGACCACTGACCCCTTTACCTCTCCTACTCACGTGTACAATCTTTCATGGCCTGGCTTATAATTTTATTTTATTTTATTTTATTTTGGCCTTTTACACCTGACTCTTGAGAACATGCCAGATTCACCGAGGCACTTAATAAATACCCAAAGCCTCCCAGGTCTGTTTATGGTGTTATACGGGGAAATGGACAATTACAAAATTTTCAGTAGTGATGAAGATGTATAGCATGTTGGAGACATACTTATTGAAAGCCAAGGGTGACAGTTATTGATTGATGACGTCTTAGCCCAAAATATGTCCTTTTTCTCCTGCTGCTCTGCAGGAATGGAGGTGGGACTTACAAATATTTCTCCTTTGCCAACTGGTAAAGCATGAGGTGTTGTCATTAGAGAGGGTGCTGGAGGGACACACTGGAGGTAAAAGGGTCTCTCTTCCATGTTGTGGTGTGCCTTGCTTGCTGGGTTCCTGCCGGGTGCAGTTACTCCAGCATCTGGCTTCTCTCCCGAAAGGTTGTGCTAGATCCCAGTCTCTGAAGCTGAAGGGGACCCACGCTTCCAGCAGCTCCCCCAGGGCCTCCCCTGATGGCTTCAGAGTGAGGTGCTGCTAGCAAAGCCCAGACGGATGCGTCCCCTCTCCTGCCACTCTCTTGGTAACTTTACAGCGAGTTCTGAGACACGGCACTGCATGTGCATGGCTTTCCCAGCATCCCAGATTTCCAGCAAATGCTGTGTGGGTGGCGTCTCAGCCACTCTTTGCTGCCCAGTAGGCCACAGCCAGTCTCTCCCTCAGCCCTGTTTAGAGAGGGGTCTTCTTCGGCGCTCAGTCCTACGCATAGTGGCTGCTCCTCATATTGTTATCCTTGTATTCTTTGTTGTTGTATTTAACTCTTAATAACCAGCTGAGACCGGTTTGGCTCAGTGGATAGAGGGTAGGCCTGCGGACTGAAAGGTCCCGGGTTCGATTCCGGTCAAGGGCATGTACCTTGGTTGCGGGCAAATCCCCAGTAGGGGGCGTGCAAGAGGCAGCTGGTCGATGATTCTCTCTCTTGGATGTTTCTAACTCTCTATCCCTCTCTCTTCCTCTCTGTAAAATATCAATAAAAATATATTTAAAAAAAGAATAACTCTTAATAACCAAAGTCCCTGCTACTCCAACCCTGTCCCTGCTCAAATTACTATGTGGTTTCATCTCTTGATTGGGCCTTGACTGATTGCCCAAGGACTAAGAGACTTTTATTTTGGAACTTTGGAACCAATGTCAGAGGGTGGTGAAGTTATTTATCTCTACATTAGATATCTTAATGTTAAGATACTAAATTTTGAACATTAAATTTGGAAGTAGCCTCTGCTCGCACTTGCACAAGACTGTAAAACTAGAGAGAGAGAGAAGTGAATTTAGTCACTCTCAATTTTGAATTTTTAATAATTTAGATGGGAGCTGAATAAAAACACTCCTTACCCAAGATTTCTTCTTCTAACTATAATAAGTAGAGTGATTATATCTGCAAAGATACAATTTAAATATTACCACCCTGCACTCAAAGATATCTAATAACTTCTATATGGTAAATCCTTAATGGATCTTGGCAATGCTATGACTGATAATTGAATTCAACCAAATCATTCAGGTTATTAAAGGAGTTTTTCTAAGATCCTCTTTTTAAAATACACCTAACCTTCCTAGCTGGAATTTCTGCATCTACACAAAAGTTATACTTCTAACATCTCTAAAATAATGCTAATCCAATTAATTAGTCCAAATGAATGGAGTATTGGTGTCTGTTACTTTTGTTGTTGTTAATGTTATTCTTTATAGTGCTCATATGGTGATTTTAAGAGTGCATGGAGTGATTGATGATAAATTCTACTAGATAGCGGAGAGAAGAAAAAATTAGTGGGAGTCTCCTACACACTACGGCCTCTTCTGAGAAATCAGAGTCACATTAGAAAACTGAATACCACTTAGATTACATTACGGGGCTTGAGTTTCATATCCAAACCCATTAGCTGCATTAGTGAAGACATCCACAATTATTAAAACCTGCTTAAGGAGCTCATTCACTGCCAACTGCTCCTCTCAACACTTCCAGGGAAAATGCCCCTGTGATAGGGAGCAATTGACCCTTATGTTGGTTTGGATGATGGCATCTGTTTGTAATGGCTCACTCTGCTTGGCTAAAGCATCGTGTGTGACATTTCTCCTTCCTACCTACGTCCCTTGGCTATAAAATTGAGCATGGATCTGAGTGTGGATGATATGAACTCTCCATTTTAATCGTAGATAAGAGTACTTGCCAATTTTCACTCTCTTCACCTTTCCAGATCTTCTGGTTAACTAATACTTTTTAGGCTCACCATCCTGACTTAAAGTACTCTCTCCCTCTAATATTCTAGAATAAGAGTCAGCGAGCTTTTCTGTACAGAACCCAGATAGAGTGAATACTTTAGGCTTTGAATACCATGCAATCTCTGTTATAATTATGCATCCCTGTTGCTATGGTGCAAATGCAGCGACAGACAGTATGTAAGGGAATGCACACAGCTGTATTCCCATAAAATTTTGTTTACAAAAGCCACAGCAGGTCAGATTTGGGCCAGAAGCTATAGTTCGCTGCTCCTCTATCTCAACAAGAGTCTTCCATTCGGGGTGCACACAAAAGCTCTCCAGAGGGTGCTCAGGCATGGAGAGCTTTAAAAGAATCACTCCTTGATTGTGAACTTAAATCATATTGTTCCCTGCAGTCAATCTGCCTGGGGTCTGTGGCAATCTATGCCTCTTCTTTATTTTATTTTTTTAAGACAAAAAATTTTCTTTATTGATTAAGGTATTACATATGTGTCTTTCCCCCCCAATGGTCCCCCTCCCCTCCTCCACTCATGCCCTCACCCCCCTGGTGTCTGTGTTCATTGGTTAGGCTTATATGTATGCATACAAGTCCTTTGGTTGATCTTTCCCCTTTACCCACCCACCTCCACCCTCCCCTACCTTTTCTCTAAGGTATGACAGTCTGATTGATGATCCTCTGTCTCTGGATCTGTCTTTGTTCATCCGTTTATGTTGTTCATTATATTCCACAAATGAGTAATATCATGTGATATTTATTTTTCTCTGACTGGCTTATTTCACTTAGCATAATGCTCTCCAGGTCCATTCATGCTGTTGCAAATGTTAAGACTTCCTTCTTTTTTTACTGCAACATAGTATTCCATTGTGTAGATGTACCACAGTTCTTTAATCCGCTCATCTGCTGATGAGCACTTAGGCTGTTTCCAAATCTTGGCTATGGTAAATTGTGCTGCTATGAACATAGAGGTGCATATGTCCTTTCTGATTGGTGTTTCTAGTTTCTTGGGATATATTTCTAAAAGTGGGATCACTGGGTCAAATGGAAGTTCCATTTTTAGTTTTTTTAAGAAACTCCATACTGTTCACAGTGGCTGCAACAGTCTGCATTCCCACCACCAGTGCATGAGGGTTCCTTTTTCTCCACATCCTTGCCAGCATTTGTGGATTGTTGATTTGTTGATGATAGCCATTCTGACCGGTGTGAGATGGTACTGCATTGTCGTTTTGATTTGCATCTCTTGGATGATTAGTGACTGTGAGCATGTTTTCATATGTCCCTTGGCCTTCCTTGTGTCCTCTTTAGAAAAATGTCTATTTAGGTCCATTGCCAATTATTTGATTGTGTTGTTTATTTTTCTTTTGTTAAATTGTATGAGTTCCCTGTAAATGTTGGAGATTAAACCCTTATGAGTGATAACATTGGCAAATATGTTCTCCCATGCAGTGGGCTTTCTTGTTTTGTTGATGGTTTCTTTTGCTGTGCAGAAGCTTTTGACTCTTCTTCAGAAATTGCTTCACTTTACCAAAGAATTGCACACCTCTTATCCATTCTGAATCTTCTTGCCCCAGTGAGCAAAAGGTTAAAAATACTTGTAACAAAACAAGTTTTCCTCTTGGATGACTCACTCCTCAGTGACAGCTCTTTGAGATCCTAGCAAACAATACTGCTCCAAGAAATCCTGAATATCTTGAAGAATGCTGTATCTTATTTCATTAATATGAATCTTTCTCCACAAAGCATCTCTCTCTCTCTTAGATAGAATTAAAAATAGAATTCAGAAATGAAAAGATCGCCATGAGGACATCATTAGCATGTTTATTTAAATTTTAAAAAATCAGATTTTATATTTCTAGCATAAAGTAACTCCAATTGACTGATTTGTTTGAGAATGAAGATTGACATATTATTTGGTTTGGATGGCAAATGTTTGCAAATTGAGTGAGTTAAATTTTCAATTCAATATATATTGACAACTCAAAATATATTGATAAAATATATTCAAGACACAAAGAATATATAATACATTGCAAAACATATATGGAACTATAAAGATACAATAAAAATTTTATATGTATATTTAAAATTTTTAAGGGAATACATAATTTTAGAAAATTAACAGGTATATTAAGAAACTTTTTAAATTTTCTGGTCTAGAAAAATCTTTGAAAATGTATTATTTACTACTTCATCATACCTGTATTTTTGTCTTGAAACTTACTGAAATACTGTATTGTTAGGTACTTTTTCTTGTGTTTTGGGTATTGTCTCTTAAATGGATTATAAGCTTATCTATTCTGCCACTTTCTGGACCTGTGACCTCATAGTTTTCATCTAAGTAATAACAAATACCTGTTCCCATAACCACCACAATTAATCTGGTATGTGACCCAAAATGTCACTAAAATGATTGGTCTCCTGTCCCATGGGTCATAGTAATGGGAACCTTTTCTTTGCCTGTATCCCCTCCAATTCTTCTCTAGCATTTGACACTGTCACCTCCTTTATGAAGGTTTCTTCTCTCGTGGTGTTCATTATACCCCACTAAGCTGGTTGCTCTATAAGTCTTTGGACACCTCATTCTCTTTTCTTTCCTTAGTCATCTGTCTCAATGTTCTGTCTTTTGCTCAACTCCCCCACTTCGACTAAGCCTTGACTGCAAATGATTTCCACACATCTTTAGCCCTGAAATCTAATTTGATTTCTAACTAGGTCATCCACTCACACTATCACATTAAGTTAGCCAAAATCAGCCAAAGAACTTGTATGCATATATGCATAACGCATGGACACAGACAATAGGGTGGTAAAGGCCTGGGGATGGGGGGAAAGGGGACAATATGTAATACTCTTCACAATAAAGATGTAAAAAACAAAACAAACCTAATCTGTCATCTTCCCTATGCTCTTGCTTCTCGCTTTCCTGTATTTGCTACAAGTGCATCTTTTTTTCTAGGCACGTGGTCTCATAGTCCCAAAGGCATCTTCTTCATCTCCCATGTGTATCAGCCAGTACACACCTTTCCATTCCCACCTCCACTCCTCTAGTTCACCACCTGTCTTTATCAAAGCTGAAATGTTTCAATAGCTTGTAACTGGCCAACCTTTAAACCTGGATGCATGTAAGTATCACGTGGAAAGCTAAAAAATGCCAATGCCCAGGCTCTCCACAACCCAATCACATCAGAATCTCCTGGGGTGGGTCAATGCCTCTGTGTTTTCTAATACTCCCCCAAAGATTCCAGGGTGCAGTCAGGACAGGAAACTCCAGTCCAGACTCTTTCCCTTTGCAATGTAATTCACACATCAGACTGTTTACCTACCCTAAAGGGCAGATGCCATTTTGCAACTCACTCACTCAAAAGTGTTTCACTTTGGCACGGCGGAGCCTGTGGAGCCCAATGCAAAACCAGTCACACAATCAACTCTCAAAAGTGACCCCTGGTGAAAGATTAGAAACAAACAAACAAACAAACAAACAAACAAACAAACGAACAAATGGCAACAATGACAAGATAACCACAGCGTCTTGAGGAAGCTAAGACTGTTTTCAAATCACGATAAAATATTTAAATACACATAGATTAGAATCTATGCTTCTTATTTTTCTAAAAATAAAGTGTTTTAGTTTATTTTCCTTCCTCGAGTCATCTACTGCTTTCCCCTGAAGTTCCAGTCTCCTTTGGAAGGGTTTCCAGGCTAAGATGGGAAAGAGCTATAAAAATCGCAGGCCTCACAGTGTGCTTAGAAATTTGGGACAGACGATTTTTTTTTTAGTTCTGAGATCAAGATAGATATTATAATATGGTGCAAATTAGAATGAAGATACTAAATAATTTACGCTAATGCTCTCAGTTATAAAGATAACTGCCTCACTTTGCAACTGATATAAATTAAGGGAATATATTTAAATGTATATTTTAATCAATCAAGAAGGCTCGTCTGCCAGCCGGTGTCAGATGCTAATGCATGCTCTCAATGAAACGGTCTGTTTATTAACTAATTAAGTGCCAACTGACTGAGCTTACCAAATGCAGACACAGGCATAGCGACAGTGTTCTCTTCAGGTCACTGGGTGTGCCTCACAGTCGGATGTTCAGCCTGTATCTAACCATGAAAGGTAGTTCATTGCTAAGTGGCCTAAACTGTCCTTTAGCCAAAATGTGAGGTCTGTGGTAGAACTAAGAGAAATGAGATGTAAGAAGTAAGAATGTACTGCAGAAAGCAGTATTAAGACGAGCTTCATAGACTGAGATCCCTGTTCCCCGATTTTGCTGACCAGCTGCTGAGTGCATAGTAGGTTTCTCGGCAAAGGTTTGTGGCATTGAATTGAACAAAGTTGAATGTGCTATTCAGTACCCTGATGAATTGGAAAAAGATGTCTTTTCAGTGGATCTTGGGGACTTGATAAAAAGCACTTCTAAATAACTGCCAGTATCAAAAGAGACAGAACAATAACAGAGATGGAGAAGCACAGGTATAGGTAGTGAATGCCTGAGTTGGAAGCAGAACCAACAAATTAGTGCACATTAACAGCTCCGGGAGCATAAGATGGAAGAAAAGGCTTTTTAAAAGAGAGCCAGAAGAATGAAACAAACTGGAAATTCACAATCAGGACCATTTCCTTACTAATCAAAATCCATTTTTCAGCTTTTTATTTTTTGTGTGTGCTGGCATTTTTCTCGCACGTCATGGGCACAGAAAATAAATCAGCCGGGAAAGAAGCAGCTCTTCAACTTCGCCAATGAGTCACTATCAAACTTATTTTCAGAATTTTCTTGTTTTTAAATTTGTCTGCTTTATTTTTTTTTAATTAAGCAGGAAAACATGAAGATGATTCATACTGCATCTAACCTGCTTAAATCATGGATTTTCTAAAGAAAAGTTTCCTATCCAAATTTCTTCCTCAAATGAATTGCCCTTACCATGACATATTATTTATTTTATTTTATTTTATTTTCATCTTAAGGTTTCACAAAACACTTTAAAAATGCACTCACTAGAATGCAATTATGTGAAATGTGGTAGTTACTGGACATAAAGCAAATGTAAATATAATTTCGGATGGAAAGTAATTAATATCTTTTTTAAACTATAAATGTGAAAGCAGACTTAAGCAGAAAAACTCAAGTGGCAGATATTCTATGAAAATAATTTTTAATATCTGTAACTTTTGAAGTTCTATTTTTGTCCTTTATTTGGTATCTTTTGATTTTCTATAAATCTTGACAAGATTTCCATGAAAACGTCCCACCAAACTGGAGAGCTTATCTAGCGGGACACCCTTTTTCATGGATTCTGGGGGTGAGGAATAATTTAATGGGATTTGCCCTACTTTGATTATGGGGGCTGGCTGGAATAATGCTTATCTTCAGAGTCCTAACATCACTACTAAATTTTTAAAATTAAATTCCTTTTTTAAAAAGAGTTTTCATTTGGTAAGACAGGTAAGAAAGAGGATAGTTGACAATGCCCAAAATGAGTTTCTTAGTTCTTTTAAAACTTAGATAAATACCCAACATTATTAAGGTTTTGTGCAACTAGTAGCTTAACTTGGAGTCCTTTACTACGTGAATGACCAAATCCTGGATTTCTTAAAGTCTAGAAGAATTAGGTAAATGCCAACCTCAGTCGGGGTGCTCTGCACTCAGATTTACTTCTCTGGATAAATTACTTCTCTCCCCAAATCAGCATTTCAGCTCCGGAAAACGATGACTTTCCAGGAGATGGAACTACTTCCTTGTGTCTTGCTGGCATCGGCAGTGATGGAATGTTAATGTTGAGCAGAAGAGGAATTCTCACGATGCTTCATCACACATAGCCTGTCGCACCAGCCAGAAGCACACTGACTTTTCTTCCGGGACTGAGTGCCAGGGCACTGCCACTGAAGTTTCTCAACTTCTCTTGAATCTCATTCCAGCAGGACTAAAGCTGCTAATACCTTGCCCGGCCAGTGTGGCTCCATGGTTGAGTGTCAACCTATGAACCAGGATGTCATGGTTCAAATCCCAGTCAGGGCATGCCTGATTGCCAGATCTATCCCCAGTGTGGGGCATGTAAGGAGACCACTGATTGATGATTCTGATTCCCTCTCATCATTGATGTTTCTATTTCTCTCTCCCTCTCCTTTCTCTCTGAAGTCAATTAAAACAAATTCTAATACCTCTATGCAGGTTATAGATTGCACCAAGGATGGCTAATTACTTCTTAAGTGATGAAGTGCCAGCTACTAAGGAGCTGGGCTCTAATTACTGTGGAAGCTTTAATCTTTTTTCCTTCTGTCCCAGGCCCTTTCCCTCAAGGATATAGTTGTACAAAGTTTTGGTAGGAGTAAGGACAGCAGGATCATTTTCATTTTATTTCCATGACATTAAAACTTTATGCCCAAGCTTATTTAGTTTTCCATATTAATTTGTCTCTTTTTATTGCCCATGTAATATGCTAATATGACATTGTATCATTGGCATTTTAAAGAAAGCATTGAATAAATATTTCGGGTTCCTAGTGCTGAATTAGAGACTTTACATTCAAATGTTTCCTTTTGAAAGTAATATTTTGTTCTTTTTTTTAGTTTTAGGAAGGGGGAATATATCTAGCCAGTTGTTCCTATTTATAAAATTAAATGGAATGTATTATAGAGCTAGCGGTATTGATAAAAATTGCAGTTACAAGTTGGAAGTGTCCTTATAAATTAGACCTCTAATTGTCCCACTTTATAGATGAAGAAACTGAGGCCCAGGGAGGACAAGTGATTTATCAACAGTCACCCTCTAATGAGAGGTAGAGGAGGAATTTCAACATGTATCTCTTGAGCCCTGGACCATTCTTTGCCTCGCTGTCCCTTGTAGTCGTTATTTGAGGCTACTTGGGATCCTTTAGTATTCTAGTCCCTGATATGAAAGAGTACTCAAATGAACAAGGTCTGCTTTTAGCTGTAGTTCTTCTTCCTATAGTTGTATTTAAGACCAGCACTTTATCTTGCCCTGAAATAAAAAGAACAAATGCACAATATTACATGATAACATTTCTAAAGCTCCATGAACCACTGGAAATGATACAGATGCAACAACGTCGATATAGTCTATGCCAATTATGGTGCCTCTCTGATGGGATAATTAGGAGATGTTCACTGAAATATGCTTTTCATTTCCATTCACTGGTAATGGCCATGCACTCCTTCAGGGAAGATTTATTTACCCTCCACCTCTGCTTCTACTAAGCTCAGCACTTATTCTAAACTTATGCAGATGAAAGGTGTACATTCCATGCAAGTGGATGCTTGTGTGTGTGTGTGTGTGTGTGTGTTTGTGTGTGTGTATGTGTGTGTGTATAATTAAGACATGCATATTAACTCTTTAGCTGACACAAGAAGATACGGCTTCAGAATATTGGAAATCTGTGGCAGATAAAACACATCTTCATGTCCTCCATTTTCTATGAAACAAGCGATATTTACAGGAATAATTCTCTATGTAATTACACAATTATTAAAAACATAGTAGTGAAGTAGGAGCTTTTATCAAGTCATTCAAATTAGTGCTATTTCATACTAATCACTATCTACTTGAATGTGTATTGCTTGGATGTGACTGTGGAAAGCTCATTAAATAAATTTTCTTTAAAATTTAATTACTGGGGAACTTCTTCAGATAATAATGATTATGGGTATAATTAGGATCTTTGTTCCTCTTTGTTGTTAGACTAAAAGGTACAAAGACTCCGAGAAAAAGGGATGGAAATTGCATATCCAACCATTGGAGAAGTAGTTGTCACGGGCCTTGTGGAATATTAAAGAGCCCAGAGCCCATGGAACATGGAGATGGAAAGGCTGGAAATTGCAATGGGGTGTTTAGTTATTCGGTCTTTCATTTTCTTTCAAAATTGCCTGAGTCGTGTTCCTGAACTGAGAAGTGAGAAACAATGAAGGGATGTTTTCTTTAATGTCTGACTGTAATAAAAAATGTTAGAAATTGATAATGTCTTCACTGGCAAAGGCTGTGGGGCCCGGATCCTGCACTTTGGGGGTTTAAGGAGCATGGGAGGTGCTGTGTGCCGTGCTGGTGCAGAACGCAGCTAGGGTATGCACACACTCCCTGGAGTTCATGCCTTTGACATTGCAGTTCAGATAAAGTCACCAACACTCTGACCAGTGAAGTTTTCCGGGTCCTGTTTTTTAAAATGGCAGCCAAAGTTTTAAACAAACAGAACGGTATACTAAAGCCTTCCTGTGAGTACTTCACTTGGAAATGACACCCACTTAAAGAAGAACGGCTACATGTAATTGCTGGGTTCAAGCAGAATAAAAGTCTCCCAACTCCCCAAAGACAGCTCCAATGCAGGATTTTAGTACATGCACTGGAACACTCTCTATGAGAAAACTCTGGGTTAAGAAATGAATTGTGAATATTTTGTCAGACTCCTGACAAAGGTACAAAGTGACTATGCCTTCGCTCATCTAAACCTGACACTAATTATGTTTGTAAAGTGCTCAGCATAGTAAGTTAGAAAGTATTAAAGGTAAATGAGAAACCCATTTGCAAGAGTGAGAGGAGCTCTAGACTCTGGTTCCCACAGGCCAGCGCACAAGAGGAAGGAGTTCCGATGTCACGGCAAAAGCAATGACTTGGAGGCAGTCATCTTCTGACCCAGAGCCTTCCCACGGCCAGTTGGCCAGGACCACTGTGTGTAACCTGATGTGTTGGGTGCCCTATACAGCATGCCAGTTCTCCTTGTCACCAGAAGAGCATAGAGTCCCCAAAGTATAGCCAAGCAGATCAACACATTCTGAAAAATGTAATAGTGTGAGAGGGAATCTGTTTGATATCTACATTGTGTTTCGTTGTTCTCAGCACCTAGAGTTCACAGTTTATTTAGGCCCCTGGAATCAGGGAGCGTGAATAATAAATACCCTTAAGATTTCATTTACATGAGAGAGACAGATAGAGGTTTAGAAAAAAGGAGTAGAAGGAGAGAGAAGTAGGAAGAGGACTACCAGCATCACCACCAAAACAACCACAGCAACACTGGTAGGAGGTGTGTAAGGAGGGCGAACAAATATTTTCAGATCCTTTGTTCGATTGGATGATTAAAACTCTACTGCCATTTCCTGTCTCCTTAGCCAGTGTGCCTGAAAATAAAGCCTGGCTGATTCAGGGGGCTTTGGAGCAAAGGAAAACCTGCTCCAGTGCCCCTGTTGTGTTGTCTGTGTTGCAATGTTGTGCTGTTGTATCATCCTGAAGAAAAACTGCATGTAGGTCCAGGACAGTTACTTTCATGGCATTGCTTGTGTCTTTGCTGTGATTAAGGTTCATTGGCTTGGAATTGTCACGTAGGTGTTGAATGCACTTTATAATCAGAATTTCTTAAGTCTCTCTTCCACTCTTCTCTTCAAAGACATCTTTATTTGTAAATTTGGGATTTTAGTTCATTCTTTAGTGTTTTCAGCACAAAAAAAATACAAAGCAGTTATAAGGTATTTACCTTTCCTTTAAAGAAAAAACTTATAATTTAATTGGTGAGGTAAGACCAATGAAAACTAATAGCAATGCAAGTATAGAATTAATGTTAAATTGTGTAATAATTCTCAATATTTCAATGTGATATACCTACTGAAAGGTATCTATTATAATGATTTACTGAGGAAAATGGAAATGCTGGAATTTGAAATGTCAAACATGTTTTAGTTTGAGATGGTGAAATGTTGACATGTAATGAAAATACAACCCACTAATGATTTCTACAGCATACTATTGTCCTTCCCGTCATCTTCAAGTTCTGAAGATTTAATTCCCTTAAGGTCTAGTCATTTTATCTGATTTATGTTTTCCTAATAAACTTAGAAAATACTATAGCCTTTTCCATTCTCTTTGGACTTGTTCTTGCCATTTGCCAGAATTCTTTGAGAAATTTTGAAGTGTGACAGTTTCCCCCAACTTTAGTTAATCAGACATAAAGTGTTCACATACTGACAAACCAGCCATTTTGTGTGTTGGGAGGCGTGCTTTTCCCATAGAAGGAGAGGAAAGAGAAAGAAAAAAGTCACACACACTATTGCACAATGCTGCAGAAGGTGTTTTTCTGAACTCTAGACAATGAACGCTAATGCATCATTTGTGCTGTGTGCTGAAGTCTTTTCAATCCACAACAAGAGAAATCATCTTTGATGATGCTTTGCTCAGCCAAGTTCTCCAATCAGCCAAATTACAAGCACTGAAACTTCAAGGAATGAGACTGTCTTTGGGAGGATGGAAAGTCTGGCATCTTGGTCACTGAATAGCACATGTGTCAGCCAGGGAATTGATTGTCTAGAAAGGTGACAATGTGTACAGGGCCCATTACCCTGTGAATTAATATTGGCTAGTACTTCCTTTATCCTTATATACGTGGCCTTAGGGGTTCCTTTGTGATGCAGAGATAACGGGCTCCTGTGACACAACCATCCCTCCCGACCCACCAGTTCAAATCTAGATAAAGCAAATGACAAGTGAAGGCTTCCAGAAACCTGCAGGTGTTAAAACCTCTTTTCATTGTCCTAGTCAGTCCCTCCTAGTGAATTGAAATCACTGTAACCAATTCAAGGGGGTGCTTTAGGAGCAGAAAATTCTCCTCATTCCAACCCAGATGAAAATGTACTAGCAACAACTGGGATACTAGCTTTGTTCAGAACCAAGGCAAAGATCGGCCAACCAGGGTCTTCCAGCAATCAAGCTACCCACAGATGCACTGCACACACGTTTGGAAAGCTCCTTTGAAGGGTCCATCTTGCAGGTGGCTGGTAAAGTGGGAAGGCCTGTCCTGTCCTCATTCTTTTGTTCATCCATTAAGCGAGTCTTCCTGCCTACCACTTATTGTAGGAAGTTAGAGCAATCATCTCATGGATGTCATTTTATTATGGCCTGAAAAATTCCTCTCAGAAATCTCCCCTTGCACTAAGGACTTGAAACATTTTGAAAAACAATGACTTTGCATCAAAATATAAACACAAATCTTATTAAATTTCCTCTTAACCTAACTCTCAAGCATGGCTATTACAAAATTGACCTGTTTCTTCAGCAGAAACTCTCTCTCAGTGTCACAATATTGAGAACATTTAACATCATTGGAACAAAATCTATCTTGGCAGGTTTATTTTATATTGTTTTCATTTTCAGCAATGGATAATCTATTCACTCAACAAATATTAAGTGAGCACCTATTATGAGCTACTGTTTAGGTACTAGGAATATAATATTGAACAAAACTTCATGAACAAGCATCCCTGTTCTAATTCTACATGGGAGGAAACAGAGGAGGTTAGAGTTTGTTGGTATTCTGACCATGAAGCTATGGCATGATTTAAAGGTTTTGATTGTCTCAATGACAGTAAATGGTATAATGATACCTTTGCAGCTTTAAACTCTAAGCTTTACAAGTGCAAGCTCATAATGTTTTCCAAACAATTGAATAACCAGTGTATAACACAGTCTCTATCATATATTAGAGTGTTCAGTAAGTATTGAACAATACAAGTAAAATTAAGAAAATATATTTCCTGAGGTCATAAGATATAAGGAAAGCAACTGAGGGTTCATAGAAGTTAAATATTTTGGTATTTGTAGGCTGAACAAACATCAGATGGCCTTTAATTTATCCTGATCACATTTGCTTTTAACTTGTTGGTGAAAATCTTTGATGTAAACTCAACATTTGGAAAATGAGGGTCAATCTTTGAATCTGAAGTGGTAAAATGATGACTCTTTACTCTTGAGTACCTTCCTTAATAATATATTTTTATTGTAGCACCTTTTATTAGAGAAGAATTTGATCATGATTATTGGGAATTGCCCAGTTGGTAATTGGTAATTTGTAAAATCCAGCTGTAGAAAAGCCAGACCTTATTTTAGACAGTGTGTCAGGAGGGAAAAAGCCAAAAATCTTACTTGAGCATTTTTCATCTGGAGATGAATCATAGGCAATTAACAGGAACAATTCTAATTAACTGACATAATTAAAAAACTAATAATGTTTAACATTATTGTTTTATACAATGACATTAGCTTTAACAGCCTAGCAACACATCAAGGCCTCATTTCCATAGTCACAGAATATATTATTTATCCTAGGTTTCTCTGGTAACCAGTTTGACAATAGTAACAGCAATGTGGGTTTCTAAATTGTTTTGTCATACAGCTTCATAATTTATGCCATTGGCAGTAATTGTAATGTCTGTATAATTTCCTTTTAATTATCAACTAATGAAATTTACATCCATTTGGGTAAAACAAATACATTCAACTTCCAATCACCTGTCCATGCTTCCATTTAATTTACTCAAGTTTGATGCCTTTTATTTATATTTTTAATATCAAACTGTGAGAGGAATATTAACATTCATTTTCTGATTAGTGTTTAGGGAAATATTGATTATGTGGTTCCTTTCCCTTCTTTACCTTTAAATTTTCAGTGTGTGAATTTTTTAACCCAAGATGAAACACACTTCCTAGATTTTTCACATTAAACTCCAAGGAGTTTAAGTGGAATTAATTTAGTAAACTTTAATTGCAGAATAATCTCTGCCGGTTCCCTTATCTCTTGATTTATTACAGGCATTTATTTCTACTTTGAAAAATTCTCATCAGTTTCCCAGGGAATTAATTTAGATTTCTAAAAAGAAAAAAAAAACACCAAATTGCATCTAAATTCAAATTAAGATGCTAATTACAATAATTATTTCATCACATTATATAGAAACTTTGTACATATGAGTATAGCAATTTTGAGGCAAAAAGTGTTATTTTTTCACAATGCTAATTTTTGCAACTTTTGAACAGATGAGTTTCCTAGTTTAATTAGTTATATACAAAGATTGCCCCTCCAAAGGAGTTACGCTGAATGCCAATCAACGGCTAATTTGAAAAATTGAAAATAAATAGTCTTGATAAGTGAGCTGAATGTCAATATTAATCCACCAAAGTGAGATGAGCTTGTGATTAGTAAATTAAGGGGGTCGATCATTAATAGGCATGGTGTGCTTTGGACCAGTGAGGTTACACTCACAGAGAAAAACTTGTCTAAAAAAGTGATTAGAAGTTTATTATTATTATTAAAAAGGGAAACACATTGGGAGGAGCATTGGTTTATTCTGCACCTGCGCCCCAATCACTGGGGACAGCTTCCCTATGGACCCACTCACTGATGTCCACAGGCTGCACACTCAGGATTTAATTCTAGGGAAGTAACTGCTGGCCAAGTTGATGAGAGGAATGTGCACTTCCGTATTTGGGGAAGGGAGAGTTTGTCGGCTCTGACTTGTTCTTTAGATCGGGGGTAGAGGGGGCAGCAAGGGTTTTGTTTGTTTTCACTTTTGTTCTCTCTCAGATGAATTCAAATGATTTTTCCCTGTATGTACTGAGGTCAATGTAGACTTCATACCTATCCACAAATAATACACATGCATTTGGAGTAGTTGATAGCTATGTTCCAATGCCCTCCTGAATTTTTTTTTTTTTTAGTAGGCTGGGGATAATGGTGTTTTAACTTAACGTATTCATGCAATTACCAATTATAGTCATTCCCCACTTGGCCTTTCCTGGAAAGGAAAATCAGGTGCTGGACCTGAAATCTGCTATAGATCTATGCTAAGATTATGAAGCATGTGTTATTAGGAAGGCTGTTGAATTTGAACCCAGAAAAATGTCAGCTACTTACTGTCTATGGGACCCTGGGAAAGAGACTTGACTTCTCTAATCCTTGATTTCCTATTTGGCAAAATGTGGATGGATAATAATACCTGCTACTTCAGAATACATATGAGAGCTAAAGGAGGTAGTAGAGGCCAAGGTCATTTATGAACTATAAAATGCTGTACAATCGTTGGATATTGTTAGGGTTGCAGCTATTCTATTCCAGTCTTCAGTTAACAATAAAATTAACTTCAATGCAGCTTTTATTTTATAGAATGTTTGCATAAGAGCTCAAAGTACATTTTTTATTAGAGTGAATCTATGATGCATCTTTGAATGTGCAGACTTTTTTATGAATATAAATTGTGTAGACTTCCTAACTTATTTGTTCTCAAATGTTAGATTTTTCATAATGACTGTTTTGCTTCTAAAATTGTACGTACTTTTAGTAGTAAGCCTCTTATATATTTTAACAATCATATTATTAATATTCTACTCAATTGATTTTACAATAGGATGAGACTATAGTATTGCCACTTTAACAGTAAATAATTTTGTATTACTCCCTGAAGTCACTAAAATATGCCATCTAAGGACTCTCCAAATAATTCTTAGGTCAATCTCCTATAGTTCAGATTGAGAATTTACTTTTTGATCCTTCGATTTAAGAAATTTCCTTCCAATTTAGACAAGCCAAAAATAAGAAATTTATTTAATGTGCAAAATGAACCAGTACTTGTTACAACTGAAGCATAGACAATGAACGGAATGCCTTTGTCCTGATATTTATGTAAATAATTGTTTTAATATTTTAAAGTCCACGGCATATTGCATTGCTCAATGTAGGTTTGGAGGAGTCACATTTGGGTGCTGTATTACTTTGTGCTATATTCCTTATTATAAGAAGACCTGGCCTGTGGTAGAAAATACCATTGAAGCTGGTGTCCTTTTTGTGACCCATTACTTGCTTTGCTCTTCAACACAAGAGCATTGTCCATATCAACACTATTTGTTGATTCTTGGGAAAGTGCCTGGGAGACAAAGGTATATTCTAAGGAGTTCTTCCTCTCAAGATATTTTGGTTGGATTTAGGAAAACATCCTAAGATTAGAAAAAAAAAAAAAAAAAAAAAAACAAGGTCTCTGATATCCAGTGTAAAATGAATGATAGAAGTAGCTAGTAGGCTTTCAAAGAAAATTCCAGAAGAGCTGGTTTGGGGCAGAAATATGAGTTTTGTAGCATTTTCAGGGCTACATCTTCAGTAAGCAGTGCTTGTGGAAAGTGCAGGATGCAGGAAGTGAATTCACTGGCATCCTTACTAATTCTGTAAACTCGAGCAATTTATTAGTACTGTCTTGGGTTTTTAAAAAATTTGTAAATGAAACTAATTATAGTACTTACTTCCAATCATAGTATTTCATATTATTACCAGAGGTTCAATGCATGAAATTTGTGCAAGGGGCTCGGGCCTCACAGCCACACCAGCTGCCTTGGCCCTGGCAGCCCGAGCTTCGTCCGGAAGGTCATCCGGAAGGTCTTTTGGTTGTCCGGTCTAATTAGCATATTATGCTTTATTATTATAAATTTTCAATCTATATTTTATTATTATTTATTATTTTCATCTTCTAAATGTGGAAACTAAGGCACAATGAGGATAAGTAACTCAATAATAATATGTCTGGGATTTCAACCAAGCTCTTAAATCCATGCTACTTTGCTTTTTAGTAACTCTGCATACAAAATTACAGATCATCTCAGTGGAAAAAATGTATATTTCAAATTTTAACACAGATGGTGAATGCATCTCTAAGTTATCACTGAGACTTGAATTCCAAATGGATGAAGCTCCTAATTTGGTTGAAAAAAAACCCACCAGGTTTAATACATGGAAGTACACAGTAAGATGAATTATAATTAATGTTTTAAATATGAGTTTAAAACAATTACAGTAAGAAATGCCTAAACATAGTTCCTGAAATTGCCAAAGAAGTGGTCTAGCTAATAATTACTACACTAGCAACTTTTTACAGAATCCAGAAGACTCTGATCGAGGAGCACAGTTCTGACTGAGGTTGTTCCAGCCTCTATTCAGTTCAGTTAGGAGTAATAGAATAACCCCACATAATAGTGATTTAAACAAGATAGGAGTTTATTTCTTTGCAGTTTAAAGAAGTCATGAGGTCCAGGGCAGTTATGGCAGGACATGGTATCAAGGTTTCCTCTATCTTGTTCTGTCTGTGGCTGTCATTTGTAGTGATTCTTATGGTCCAAGTGGCTGCTGGAGCTCCAGCCATTATACATGGGAAGGGAGGGAGACGGAGAAGGATGTACCTTCTAACTTGAGGGATGCTCCCTGGAAGCTGCACAGTTAGCTTCGGCCTCTAATTGCAAGGAAGGCTGGAAAATACAGATAACTTTTTGGGGGGTTGGCGCTGGCTATAAGACCAAATAAAACTATTTCTGTTACTGGAGAAAGCAGAGAAAAAAATTGATAGTTTATGCTCTACAAGCTCATAAACTCTGTAACAGTCCACACGCTATGTGACAGTCCACACCTTGAAAAGGTTCAGAGCTAAGATAAGGAATGAAGACTATGGTTATTGTCATGCCCTTGCTGTAACATTTTCCTTGTCCTGGCTGAGTGGCAAAAGGGCTTGGTGAAGATAAGTTAACATATCCATATCTTTACCTCCCCTCCATACTTATAGGTATCAAGCACTTGCAGAAGAGGGGCAAATGAAACCAACAAAACCAGCAAGCAATATACTATGATCCCAGTTTTACTGAGAGTGGAACCATGAATCTCTATTCTCAAAAAGTGATCATGTCTCTACAGTCCTCCCAAGAAAGCTCTATATTTGTAAAAGGAAAGAATGATGTCCATGGGTTTGCAAATTCTTTGGAAAGGGCACATCATAGGCACGCTTAGGGCTGTGGGGTGATATTGTGTGTTGGATGGAGTCTCTGATCCCAACTTGTACTTGTTTTTGTTTTATTGGTGTTGTACACAATCTTGAAAGGTTCACTTAAGCTCTCTAAGAGTCACTTTTCTCTTCTGCAAATGAGAGACCAAAATTAGTACCTGATTCCTCCCCTCACAAGGGAGAAAGCTTATTAGAATAAAGATGGGGCAATTACCGTATTTGCCGGCGTATAAGACGATTTTTTGGCCCTGAAAAATACGTATTTGCCGGCGTATAAGACGACTGGGCGTATAAGACGACCCCCTAAAATTTCCACTAAAAATACAGAGTTTGTTATATACTGGCCGTATAAGACTACCCCCCACTTGGAGGCATATTTTTCAGGGCCAAAAAGTCGTCTTATACGCCGGCAAATACGGTATTTGAGTTCTGTGGAGAAACGTATGAACAATTTCTTATAAATCCCTACAGAGAAGGTTATTATTATTAATCTCTATATATTTCTCTACCCCAGAGAGCTCTTCTGATCCATCTCAGCCTTCTCATTCCTCAGTGTAATTTCACTGACATCCCTCTGGTTAAATGTGGATGTGCTTCTACCGTCTCTGACACGTGTGTGACTCCAGAGCCTTCCAGGATGTGTTTGTATCTTGAATGTGGCTTCTACAATCCTATCTTGGTCAGCAGTTCTTTAAGCCATGCCTTTCCCTACTACGTACTGGATGGTGTGAGTAGTTAGGCACTTAGGGGTTTTGTGAACAAAAAACAACTGGCTTCAAACTCTATCTCTGACACTTGCTGATTTTGTAAACTTTAGTAATTTCACCTCCTAAGCCCCAATTTCTTCAACTGTGAAGTGAATATAATTAAATCCTGTTTCATGAGACTATTATAAGAATTAATTAAAATGATTGTATAGCCCTGACCGGTTTGGCTCAGTGATTTAGAGCATTGGCCTTAGGACTGAAGGGTTACGGGTTTGATTCCAGGTCAAGGGCACATATCTTCATTGTAGGTTCAATCCCTGGCAATGGTCAGGGTACTAGCAGGAGGCAACCAAGTGGTGTGTCTCTCTCACATCAATGTCTCTCTCCAGCTCTCTCTCTCCATGCTCCCTTCCCTTCCACTCTTTCTAAAAATCAATGAAAACAGATATCCTCAATCATTGGGTGAGAATAATAATAATAATAATAACAACAATATAATGTATATAAAGTTTCTTGGTAGATCCGCCTACACAGTGAGAGCCTAATAAATGAATGCTATCATCATTTTAGTAAAATTATCAAAGATAGGGATTTTCTTCATTGCTGTGTCCTATGAGAACAAAATATTTGTTGTGTAAGTGGTTAATAAAAAATATTCAGCATTTCTCTGTGGAGTAGATAGTAATCATAACATCATACAGTTTGAAAGTGGCAGGGCTAGAATTTATGGCTGGGTGGTCTGACTCCAGACTTCCTGCAGGTAGTCACCACTCTCCTTCAGACCATTGAGACTCATAAAGTTGCACTCAGGTACATCCAAGATATCAAAAGTTTTGTCTCTGCAAATGCTTATGATGCTCCATTAGGATTGATATCATCTCTGATGTGCTCTGTGCTCTGATGAACTCCAAACACAAGGCTGTCACTCAAACTTGACCCTATATTTGGCCCTTAGAACCAGAAGATGGTGCTGGGCATCCCTGGTGCAGAGCTGTGCTTTCTGCAATACCCTGGAACAACTCAGCCCTCCAGCACAGCGTGCCCTGCACTGCTACAAGTCACAAGTTCTGCCCTGACTCTGTCTCTGTAAAATGTCCTCTCATCAGTGGCCATCTGGCAATGCCAACCCTGGTCCCCGTAATGGGGAGAGAATGTTCTAGCAAAATTTCCCCACGGATTGGGAGCTAAAATGTGATACTGTTAATTCTCAAATATTCTCAAAAATAGAGAGGAGCAGGCATATTCATTGGGAACATTATAATTGACCTGGTAGTGCAGTAAAATAGATTCTTAAAGTGATGTGGTATGGTTATGATGGCTATGAATGTGCATTTTGAACCATACCTCAAACACACACACACACACACACACACACACACACACGCCCTTATTCATAAAGTAGACTTCTTTGGGAAATCTCACAATCTCACAGTCTTTAGTTTTGACTCGGTCTATAGGGAATTGGGGCATAGGAGTTAGGGGTAAGGATTTTTGAGAGATGGATAAATCTTTAGAGAGTTCACCAGTCACATGATTCACACATACACAATCTGAGGCTACTATACACGATGAGATGAGGCATGCTTGTAGACTCGAATGAATCCCAAGTCTAGAATTTCTACAGAGACTTAGTATTTTATCTTCATCTGTGCATTTTCTATCTCCACAGAGAGAGACTGAGAGAGTTGGTGCTGTCATCATTTTCTTGTTGGCCAAAATTGCTTTGGAATTCCTTACTGGAATCACAAAGCTGGGACACAAGCTTTTAAATAATCAAATGGTGTGAGATGTATTTTAGAGTTGGTTTCTTAATTTTAGATAAAATTTTCAAGATCGCTGGGAGCTAACTTTTGGAGATAAGGAAGGAGATCGGGTTGGAAAACAATATTTAAAATAAAAAATAACCAATGAGGGCACATTTTCCTGTGATGCTCATGAAATGACTTTAAGGGCAGTTTTCAAAGTTGAAAACTTTGTCAGAAAAATGTGTTTCTGACAATGGCAACACCCCAGGGGTAAAAGTGTGTGGGCCTTCTAACGTGTCTAATTCGGAGGGAATTGAATAAAACTGAATAGACAAAATCTAAAGTTTGTTAAAAATTGAAACTTGCCAAAAACATTTGGCTCAGTGGATAGAGCGTCAGCCTGTGGACTGAAAAGTCCCAGGTTTGATTCCAGTCAGGGACATGTACTTGGTTGCGGGCGCATCCCCAGTAGGGGGTGTGCAAGAGGCAACTGATCGATGATCGATGTTTCTAACTCTCTATCCCTCTTACTTCCTCTCTGTAAAAACTCAATAAAATATATTTTTAAAAATCGAAAGCTTTTCTTTAGAGTTGTACTTTGTCCTCTGTAGCTCTTCACTTTTTAAAATCAGTGGATGACTCTGTTCTCTGGCATATACTTAATTTGGGGCTTTTAATAATAAGCAACAAAGCAAATATCACACCAAGAGATGGAGGCCAGAGTGTGTTTCTACTCTGCCATTATTCTCTGTCTCTAGAGTATTAAACATCACTTGGATACTATCCATACTGGTCCAAGTGCCTGGCTTAAAATGATCTTTTTCCAATGATGCAAGTCCTTTGATGGGGGAGCAGGTACAAGGCAAGTTGCTTTAAAAGGAAGTGTTTTTACTACCCTTACTATTATCCCCCAAAGCAGAAATGATGGACCTTTGTGAGACCCAGTCATGAAGTCATTACTTACATGGTCTGGTATGTCAACTGGTCTAGGACTGTCATTATTTTATATGGTTTGAGGTCAGTAGGTCCCTCTGGAAGTTAGCAGCAACATCAAAGTAAATAGGCATAATTTTGGATAGTAACGATACCTCAAAGCAGTGTTTCCCAAACTTCTCTCATGATGAGAATCACCTGGTGGAATTGTTAAAATACAGATTCCTGAATCCCAACTGAGAAGTGCTAAACCTGAATTTTTGGGAACATATAGGTAAAATTGTATACTTAACTAGTGCTCTAAGCTTACTAAAATTCTAGTTTAGCACTTCTTAGTTGGGATTCAGGAATCTGTATTTTAACAAATTCACCAGGTGATTCTCATCATGATAGAAGTTTGGGAAACACTGTCTTAAAGGAACTTTGCAACCATTAATGCAACATCTAATATTTATCTTTGGGAAAACTCTCCATTTTTAAAAAAATATATATTTTATTGATATTTTACAGAGAGGAAGGGAGAGAGATAGAGAGCTAGAAATGTCAATGAGAGAGAAACATCGACCAGCTGCCTCTTGCACACTCCCTACCGGGGATGTGCCCGCAACCAATGTACATGCCCTTGACCGGAATCGAACCCGAGACCTTTCAGTCTGCACACCGACGCTCTACCACTGAACCAAACCGGTTTCGGCAACTCTCCATTTTTTTTCTATCACTCAATACAGTACCATAATTTGTTAATTATTTGTATTCTATTTCTGTGAGAGAGGAGAGACTTCCTTAGTTGTACAAGGACTGCAAGAGGGCTTCAAATCTAGAAAAGGAAATTTGACCAAAGGTCTCCAAGATTTCAGTTTCTTTGGAACTTTGATGCACAGGAATCATTGAGGATATTGTGGAACTGGAGATTTGGATTCAGTTGGTTTGGCTAGATCTTTTGTTTTTAATTTCTAACAACATCCCACAAGATGCTGCTGCTGCTGGTTTGAGGGCCATGTGTTGAGTGGCAAAGATCTCAAAATCTTTCTCTCTGAAGAGCCCTTATTAAAAATAAATAACAATTAAGAGGAACAGCCTCCCAATTACAACTCAGACACATTCTCGCCATGATTCATGACATTCTGAGAGCCGAGTTCTGGAAGACATTAGGAAACTGTATAGCAATGTGCACCTTTCCATGTGTAAAGCGCGTGTGATCAATTAGTGACGTCGAGACCAGGTGTTGCCTTATGGGTGAGCGGCCTGGGGAGTGAGCCTTTGTAGTTATTTCAGGTGTGGATATATTCAGAGTTTAAAACAACAAGGATCAGGGCAGTGGTTTTCAGGATTCCCAGACTCAGGGGCATATGGTACCTTTTGGGTGTGCACATAAATCTTCCATTGGATAAAGAAAAGGAACTCTTGGGTTTAATTAAGAAATTTGTTAGAAGCAAGAACCCTGTCAGAATTTTTGCTTTGATGTTAATTCTTCAACAGAAATGGGGATTTGGGCATGATGAAGATCAAGGTGATTACAAAAGCCACATAAAGTATAAAAGCAAAGCACTCTCCCCTAGGGAGGCCATCAGGACTTTCTCTACATTTGCTGTTACCACTTATTTTGCAATATAATGCGCTTGAGCATGATACATAAGGCCAGGATCTTTGTGTCCAAATGTGTTTTCTTGTATTAAGGGGGATTATTCTAATTAATCCTTGGTCATCTTCTTAAGAATGATAGATATAGGCAACCATGGCTATATTCTCTGGAAACACAGATGCAAAAAAGCATGCTGTTCATGCACTGCCATGTAGAATCAGATCAGAGGGCTGCTTCAAGAGTGAGTTTAGAGGAGAGCAAAGTCACATATCAGTTTGTAATAATGTGTGTGTTTTTAAATCAGTGTGGAGCTGAAAGTTACTGCAAATTTCTACTTCTATAAGTAGATTTCTAAAGATCTCAGATTGACAAAGAACTTGGGCCATGTTCTGCAGATTCTTTGAAGGACAGATCTAGTGTCTTTTAAGTAGCATGGAGTAGGCAATTTATGTGCTGTTGAAACCCTAATCCTACAAAGTACTTTCAAAACATGAGTCCCATTTTCAAGTACATTTGGGACATGTTGCAGACATTATGTTTCTCACCAAGATTCACAGTGCCCTCTAATTAAGTGAAGGCTCTGAGAAATCCCACCACATCAGGCTTCCCACCTAACCTTACATCTAACATGGGTAAAATACTATTCTACACAATACTTTTGAAAACAAGGGTTCTAATCAAGCCTTTATATAGCAGTGGTGATTTTTATATTATCAAATACCCGTGATTTCGGTATATTATTTTATTGTAGCCATGTTATGTCAGTTGTATAAAAATTCCATATAATTTTAGTGAGATGGAATGACAAGTAGAAAATGTTATGAAATTCCAAGCTAATTCCATATCTATGATACAGTGATAACTTTGAATCTCCAGTCTATGCTTATAAAACTTAGATCTCGTGATAAATACACATTACTCCTTTGGATGGGAACCCCGAAGATGAAGTTCTAGAATGAAAGGTCAGGAGCCTAACATAACCCTTTCTGTAAAGATGTAATCAATACTCTTTTATTGATTGATTGACTAAAAATATCTAAAGGGTAGCTATTACTATAAGCATTGAAGTACACTTGGTGCTTTGGAAAACACAAAGGAAACATTTCTCGACTTTCAGAATTGACAGCATAATTGGAGAGATAAGACAGCCTCCCTTGAAAAGTTAAATAAAAATGAAGACCACATGCTTGGCACAGATATTTTGGACAGTGGCTATTTAGAGAAGAAGGATCTTGCATGCTCCTGGTGGGTGAGAATATTTAAATTAATTTCTCATTTTTTTGCTCACCCTGGAAACTTACCACCTAATTTTAATGCACTGCATTAGATCACATTGGCTGGTCTGAGTATTCAAAGGAAGCTTCATGGAGAAGAGTGGGATGGAGAACAATTTCACCTGCCAGTCATGTGGGTTCAAAAGGCTTGTCTTTATTTAGGTTATACAAGCAGATGCATGGCAAAAGGAATTGGCACCTGGAAAACAGGAAGATCAGAAGGTATCACTTGAGAGGATCTCCAAGCAACAAATAAGCTTAGTCTGCAAAAGATAGGGGAGCGCTCTTTACAGAAAGGTGCCGTGCCTCCTACAACTCCAAATGGCTCCTCATAGCAACCAGAGCTAGTATCCAATGAAAAATTCCCCTTTGTTCAGAATGGTGGAAAAGTTACATAGAGCTATTTTTGCCCTCTCCCTAAAAGAAATATTATACAGAGCATCCAGTTCTATAATTGTCTGTCTTGTCAATTTTAAATTTTGCCCGTGTCCCACAAAAGATACTGCAGGTCCTATAGCCCCCACACAACCTCCACAGATGTATCTGTCTTGCAGGACTTTTTCATTTGCTCTGAAAGGTAACAGAAACCTCTTTCCTTCATTTCTGTGCATTTAAAGTTATTTTAAATTTTTACCTACACCGGGTTTGCTTCTCTAACTTGGGGCTAATTACAGAAGAGAGGCACTGACAGCGACAGTAATAGAGAAGAATGAAGAATCATTTGGGCCCAAGTGAACAACATCTCTACCTATATGCTAATTAAAATAATCTGTTTCTTAGGGAATAATTGGTTTCTGTCAGTTTTCTTGGGCCCATTGTTCCCATGCAGGTGTTCAAATCCCACTGTATCCACATATTCACCATGATGCTCAACACCAAAGAAGGTTAATGGACCGTGGAGAAGAATCTGATGAATGGGTGACATGGGAGCGCAAGAGAGCAGAGGAGAGCAGTGTTGGTGGGATGGCTGTTGGCAAGGGATTTGGGTACCATGGTGCTTCCTGTATGAGTTTCATCAACTCCCAGCCTCTTATAGCCCCTCTGTCCCCTCTGACTGGCTGCAGGGCCTTTGTCAAGCCACTTCCCCTCTCTGTGCTTCTGTTCCTGCTGCTGAGTTTGGAATGCTGGCTGTTTATTAGTTTGTAACAGGCTTTGGGATCCCCATATGCTTTAATTGCTTGATATTAACTGTAATTGCCTACAGTTTTTCTCTAAATCATCTAGATGAAGAATCTTTGCAACGAGAGGTTAAATTATAGTATGCTAATAGTCAATCAATGTTGAACAGTACACTTTCATACACTGAGTTGCCGTACTTTGCCTGCTCAAAGCAAGTGGATTCTTTTTCATGCTGGATGCTTTTTCCTGTTAAGGCTTACCGCTGTCGTGGCATGAGGGAACTAACATATTCTTGACATAAGCTTTTCTTTACACATAGGTTGTGCCACAGGACTTTGGAACTCATGCATGCACCTCCCTTCCTGGGAAAGTGACGGACACATTCCGGCATAGGTTGTGTGCAGCTGCGGTGAGAAGCTTGCGGAATTCTTGGGAACAAAGAAAGCTCTGTGCTGAAGCTAGCTTAGAGGAATGGCATGAAGCGTGAGGAAATTTGCAGGAATCTACCAAAAGGAAGGGTTTGTCCAAACTAAATTTCAACCAGGAATAATGTAAATAAATATACCTTGTGTATGACATGTAATCCAGAGAGACAGCAGAGAGAGAAATGTACTTACCAGGAATGTAAGGGACCTGCTCCAGGTTTCCGACCTGCCTTGAAGGGCATGTGGTAGATGAAAGTCAAATAGAGGCTGCCGGGAAGAGAGTTTTGGGCAACATTTACCATTTCTCCCCTTTGGCCAAGAAATTAGCTAGTTGACAGGACTTTATTATAAAACTACAAGTGACACCTAGCCGGAGTGGCTCAGTGGTTGAGCATCGGCCTATGAACCAGGAGGTCACGGTTTGATTCCCTATCAGGGCACATGCCCAGGTTGTGGGCTTGCTCCCCAGTAGGCGATGTGCAGGAGTCAGCTAATAGATGATTATCTCTCGTTATTGATGTTTTTATTTCTTTCTCCATGTCTCTTCCTCTCTGAAAATCAATAAGAATAAGTCTTTTGAGAAAGTGAGAAAAATCAGTCTTTTATCTTAAGTAGCTTACATTTAGTTGATGACACAAGACAATTACCCTAGTTACATCTCCCTTTCTGCTGGGAATCACCAAAACGTGCCTCTTGAATGGAGAGTATGCTCATTGGGAAGAGTCTGTAGCACAGCCTGCGTTTCCAGGAGGTGGAACATCATCCTGGGAGTTCAGGGACTTCAGTCCATCACTACATCCCCAACATCTGGAAGAGCTCCTGCCATAAAGCAGGTGATTAATGAGTATTGGTTGAATGAATGGATTCATGAACAGAAGTGAAAGGGAGCATATGAGTATAGTAAGCAGGAGTCTTAGCCACGTGCTGGTTTTTCACCTCATCTCTAACTTCCCACGAGACCTGCTCGTGAGCAAGTTCCAGGCATTCTAAGGCTGGGTTCTCTGAATCACTTTACTCCACGTGTGGGCCTATAAACACCCCCCTCAGAGGCCAAATTTTTACTTCAATTTAAGAAATTTTAAAGAAAACACGTCAAAACCATGTCTAAATATAATACAGATATGTCTGCAAGGATCCCCGGAGGATATCTGTATTTCTCCGCATAGTCTCTCTCTAACAGGAAGACTCACTGGGATATTTCTCCTCCCAACAATCTGGGGACAAGTAGCCAGAGGTCTGTGGCAGGCCTGCAAAGATAGCCCATCCTGCCCATTCATCCACGTGCATGCCTCCTCTCCAGTCAAGAGATAGACTGTTTTCTCTCTCCTGGATTCTGGGGTGATATTGCAGCTTGTGTTGACCAATAAATGATGGCAGAAGTAACTTCTCTAGTTCTGGGCTGAATCCTTATGAGATCTGGAAGATTCCACCTTTGTCTCATAAGCCATTATCATGTAAAGAATTCAAGTATCTTTCTGCAGAGAGAAGCCAAGAGGGGAGAAAGAGGGAAAGAGAGAGAACAAAGAAGACAGGAGAGGAGAGGAGAGGAGAGGAGAGGAGAGGAGAGGAGAGGAGAGGAGAGGAGAGGAGAGGAGAGGAGAGAGGAGAGAGGAGAGAGGAGAGAGGAGAGAGGAGAGAGGAGAGAGGAGAGAGGAGAGAAGAGGGGAGGGGAGGGGAGAGGGGAGGGGAGGAGAGGGGAGGGGAGGAGTAAGTAAAATTCTTAATATCAGATAGCTAGTCCTTAGGGGAACTGAAATTTGGACTCAATTCTGTCTGAGTCTGAGGCTTCTGCATCTAATCTTGCTTTTTGTAGCTCTGTGGTATTGCACAATTATTTAATCCCTTGTAAGACTTAGTTTCCTCTTTTTATGTAATTGGATAGTCATAAATTCAGATTGTCTTAAAGATAACAAAAATAATGTTTAGAAAATATTTCATCATACACACACACACACACACACACACACACACACACACACACACAAAATGCACACAAAACTGAAGGGCCACTATATTGACATATGAAAATCAGAGATTTGCAGCAATACCAAAACCAGCTCAGGCATTTAATTATAATTGCAAAATGATAAAGGACTTACTGCAGTGAAGATGCATGGGAAAAGATAACTACTTTCTCCAAGATTGACAGTGTGTACCATTTGTGGGTCGCCAAAGCTGCAGCATGGTCACCTGTGTGGGTGACAGGGTTTGGATGAGTGAAGGTCACATCAGACCATCTGGAAACACAGTGGGCTCTCTCTAAGTCCATCCTTATATACATGGGGGCTTTCTGTATTAGTATGCGTCCTGCCAGGCCACCTCACCTGAGCCAGGTACCTCCTCAATCTCGGAGTTATGCAATGTACTATAGATCACGGGGTTCTGTACAATTCAGGCATAAACAAACTCCCCACTCAGACTGCACTTGAACCCTGCAAGTAAGTACAACCTGTTCCAGGGACATCACTAAACTCAGGGCCAAAAACTAAAACAAAAGCCACGTTTCAAAATTCAGTTCACTTTCCAAAAATTAGACTGATCCTGTCCTATATAATGAGATGTGCTAGTGATTTCTTTAAACAAACAAACAAACAAACATGAAAACTAGAATTTATAATGTCACATATAATTATAGAGTAACTAGAGGTCTGGTGCATGAATCAGTGGGGTCTTTTAGCTTGGCCTGCAGGATCAGGCTGAAACCAGCTAACATCCCCTGAGGGGTCCTGGATTGTGATAGGTCGAGGGACCCCACGGGTGCACAATCAGGGTGGGGGAACAACACGGGAGGTTGGTCAGCCAGGGAGGTACTGTGGGAGGGCTCCAGGGCATGTCTGGTTCATCTCACTCAGTCTGAATTGGCCAGACTCCATCAGCAAGCTAACCTACCTATCAGAGCGTCTGCCTCATGGTGCTCAGTGCACATCATAGTGACTGGTGGACTAGTCGACTGTCTGCCGCCGGATGGTCAGTGCATATCATAGCAAGTGGTTGAGTGGCCTTTGCATATCATTAACATATTATGCTTTGATTGGTTGAACAGATGACCCAACACTTAAGGTATTAGGGTTTTATTATATAGGATGAAGCTGATAGGCCACTTGTGGCTCTCACTCTTCAAACTCACACACATAAACTTAACTTTCTGCTGCTAGGAAGGTCTTCCTTGCTTATGCACTGTGTTAAATATATGAGGATTGTAAAACTGTTCAAAGAATTAGATATTAATACTTCTTAGCAAGAGCACTATTATAGGTAGAAATATTTTAATACATGTACATAATTATCTATAATGTTTTCCTCTAATATAAACAGAATAATGATTATTTCAGAAATTGTGGAAAATATAAGGAAGCAAAATGGAAAAAAAAAGTAAGGCACCTAAAAGTCCACAATTATTCAATAACTAAACTCTTTTTGACTTCTTGTTTTCTAGTCTTTTTCTTACAAATTTATTGACTGCTATTATATATTTTATGAGTAAATATGAGTTTTTCAGAGCCAGAAATGTTTAACATGATAAACATTTTACCATATTAAATATTTTTCACCAATTGAATCAACTATATTGACTTCTAATACAAGAAAACCAATTACATTTTCACTTAAAGTGCTAAAGACCACTCATCATTTTAAAGCCTACAGGCACTAAATATTTTATTTAAAATATTTTATTTTAAAAATAAAAAATTGGTACCTCTTTAATGTTTAGAGAATAATCTTTTGCAAATTTCCTAACCCTGCCCTTTATAGTTTTGGTGGGGGAAGAGAGTGGGAGGTTTTATGTGTTCTTACTGGTTGGTAAGACCTATTTCTATAAAAAGAATAATAAACCTTTGTCGATCATTTATCATAAACATTTTCCTCAGTTTGATGCTTGGCATTCTTCTGGTCATTTTTAGTCATAGAAATGTAATATTCTTATGCGTTCAAATCGCAGGGACTTGGAAAGAACCACGAATGTGAATGCATAAGTAAATAAATCTTTCTAATCGGGCACATTCCTAAAATAGTTTGGACCTGAGAGCGCTCTGTGTGTGTACGCAGGTGGCAGCTGGCTGGTCCGGCCCCGCCTCCCTCGCCTGGCCTCTGAGAGGGGGACCGGGTGTAAAATGCTTTTGCGGAGATGGCTTTGAGGAAAGCCGGGAGGCAGGGTAGGCGCCCTTTCTGCTGCTCCGAGGTGGATAACCTGGCCCAGGACCCAGCCAGAGAGCGAGCAGGATCAGGGAAAACGAGAGGAAGACTCTTCAGGGCTGGAGCATCTGTGATGGGCTCATTTTCGATGTGAGCACCAGTGGAGGAGCCGGGTTGGGTCTGCTGAGCAGCATTTCTATAGCAGTCAAAAATTCTTTATTTCACTTCATTTCATTATCGGAGCTGCTCAAGCACCCCGATTTGGATCAGGGAACAGCTTCCTAAACCCGCAGGGAGCCCATTTACCCCTGCTGAGGCCCCGGCTCCCGTTCTCATGGGAAGGTAGAGGCAGGGGAGGCTCGCTTGCAAATCCAGGCAGAGATATACACGATTTGTATTGGAGGCACACGAATACGTCCCTGGATCTGCCGTCTCCAGCGGCCTTCATATGCCATCGTGTTCCGTTTGATCCGGGTCTGTTTCAAGGCCACATTCCGGATCCCCGCATTGCCAAAAACCCTGCTCTCAGCGCATCAGTGAACGGTGCCTCTGAGGTGGCGCGCAGGGAACAAAGAGCATCAAAGCCGTTCTCCCAACAGCCAGCAAGAAGGCAAGTCGGGTATTTTTCAAACAACAAACACTGATTGCGAAAACTCCCAAAGAATCCAGATGGCATTTACAGATTCAGAACCAAATTAATGGAGGGGAAAGTAATCCACAGAACTGGCAGCCTTTACAACGCGAGTCGTAAGACCTATTCCTTGACGGCGGCTCTCCTGGGCTCAGGAGCCACCGCTGCCAGCGCCTTCTTATGTCCTCCAGGTCAGGAGGAGGCAGGAGGCCGGAGGCAGGGGGAGGAGGCTAGGAGATGCTGAGGCCTGGGAAGGGGGCATACAGTGGAGAATGGGGAGAAGGTGATTGGGTGAGACGAAGACGCGGGTAACAAAGGAGATGAAGCCAGTTAGAGCAATGGGTGTCCGGAGGTTAGAGTGGCAAAAAGTGGGCGACAGCCCCGACAGTTCACTGGTGTGTGCCAGCGTGGCGGGGACCAGGGAGGAGGGCTGCTGAGAAGCCCAGGCAAGTGGACCCAGTCAGGGTGAGGGTGCTCAGAAAGCGTGTAATTCCGCAGAGGGGATCTAGGCACAGGCCTCCATCCCAGAGTGAGGAAGCCAGGATCCCCCCCTTGGAAGGTGCACTGCGCAGCTTCCTCAAGCACGGACCCAGGCCCAGGGACACAAGTGAGGTTTCCATCAGGGAGGGCACCATCAGAGAGCAGCAGCCCCTCTGCTCACCTTGGGTTCTGGCTCTTTCTAGTTCATTCCACTAACTATAGGATGGGTCTTACACCAGCCAGGGTGCTATGTCTGTGGGAGAGAGTCCAGTTGGGATAAGGACAAATCCATGTGATAATATTATGGCCAAGTTATGCTATTGCTAGGGAGTTAAAATGGAAAATACTGAATGAATAGTATTTTATTACTTTTTAATGCCTGGCAGATTGCGCATGTTTATTTGTTGTTGTTTTTTTAAACTAAACTTTCATGAAAGCTGATTAAATATTTCCAATAGAAAATGTGACTCAGTTGGTTGGGCATTGTGCAGTGCACCGAAAGGTCGAGGGTTTGATTCCCCAGCGTGGCGCATGCCCAGGCTACAGGCTTGATCCCGGTAGGGGGCCATGTGCCAGAGGCAGCCAATTGATATTTCACGTGCACATTGATGTTTCTCTCTCTCTCTCCCTCTCCTGACTTCTCACTCTAAAAATCAATATATATATATATCCAATGGAAGAGACCAAATTGGAAATGAACCCAGTGTGTACTGGGAGAACTTTAGCATTAACATTCTTATGTTTTAAAGGGCATTTTGTGTTTGTTTGGTATCACAATCTATTTCTTTTCTCCAAGGAGACTGCTTAGCATGCCACTGTGCACACAGTGAGAGCTGGATTACTGCATGTTGCCGGACTAGAGACGGCTAAGGAAAATCAGGGAAATCGGCATTGTGCTTAAGCCACTGGAACCAGTTCTGGTCCAAGGAGCCTGGGTTCTGCGTCGTGGGATAACTGACTGGTCACGGACTGACGGTGGGCAAAGACAAAAGCAAAACTGTGGCAAATGCCCTTGGTTGAACGACAGACCACTCGTGTGACAGGGTCACGTGCATTGTCTCATTTACAGACTCCTTATGAAATGGATGCTTTCCCCTCCATGCCCACTTTCAGAGGGAGGAAGTCAGTCTCAGTATAAATAAGGAACACCCCAAGACCACAGGGATACGGGGCAGAGCCCGCACACAGACTTCTGTCACCGGGAAGCAGGCTGCACTATCTATGGCAGCAGGTCTGGGCCGGTTAGTATCTGTCACATGCAGTGTCGGGCTCAGCCTGATTGAGTCACTGCTGTTCCGAACGTACAGGATCACATGTCCTGTCAACACAGCCAGGATACTTTATTTGAATTCCCAACCTTCAACGGATTCACCCTTTGCCCGCGTGAAATTAGTAAAATGGCTACATTAACATTTCTCTTAATGCTCTTTTTTAAAGAGTACATTTTTAAGCACGGAAATAATGCATTTAAATGTGCTCTATAAAATGTGCATTTGTTTATAATAGGCCAAGAAAATTGCAAATGCAAAAGTTCAAATTGTTTCAGACATGAGCAGTTTTTGTACTGATAGTACTTATAATGGCCTAAAATACACATTTTAGTGTATATGTGCTGAGAAATGCAGTTTTAAATGTTGGCTTGTAATGTAGGCATATCAAGACATTCTTATTAATTGCAAATACATCCTAGGTACTACCTGTTTCTTGAATTAGAATAATACCTACCTCATTTTAATAGCAACATAGAACAATTCACACATAGGTAATTTATGAGTAGGAAGCAAGATGGAAAATAAACGTGCGAAATGTGAAGTCTGTTATCTCAAAAGACAAACACCTTTATTTTATGGACTTGAACAATGTGCTCATTGTCTGATCTGAACAATAAAGGTGGAGATGGGGAAAAAGGAGAATCAAAAAAGGAAAATGGCAGGAAGGAAACAGAAGTAGACAAAGGTGGGAGTCGGGGAAATCACATTTATTTATCCACATGACAAATAAAAACGAATGAATTTTTGGCAGACATATTTCATTAAGGTAGAACTGTGTCTTTTTTACTCATGTATATTAGGCTTAAATGCCAGAAAAAAATGTTATTATTTGCCTACTCTCATTTATCAAAATCATTTTTTAAATGTAGTTCCCAGACATCCATCTGTGATAGCAGGAAATAAGCTAATTTTCTTTTTCTGTCTTTTCCCCCCCAAAATATGCTGAAAGATATAAGGTAAACTAATGTAATGTAGTTTATTATATATTTTCTCCACTATATTAGAATACATGTAATTATTAGTAAAACGGAACTAAAGGAAAATAGAGGAGAAAAATCAGTTTTCTCTCCACTCAAACAAAACAAAGCTTAACGTTTTTGTGACTTTCCTTCCAATTTTTTGTTTCCTCCTTATAATCTTTTGTGGGCTGAAACTCACATTTCTGCAAACTGTTAAAATATCCAGAGTTCAATTATTATTAGGTACATTATTATTATTATTTTCTCCCAGAATAAAAAAAAAAAAAGCAACAAAATAGTTCAGGAACCCTTAGTTCATGCACCTTGTTCTGAGTCCAATAGAAATGATGTTTTAGTCTAAACCGAGTTAATTTTAACCTTGTATCCCTCACTGCTTTTGATGTATCCAAGCATATGTGCGACAGGGAGGAGCTTCCATATACTGTTCCCAAGTCTCTCTCCCACGTGCCTTGTAATGATGATGGAGCCATGAAAGCAGCATCAATGAAGAAATCGCTCAATTCAGAGTGTCAGTGCAGAATAAATCTAATGAACTTAATGTCTCAGTAGGTAGTCATTGGTTCCAAAATAGGAACATTATACATGGGGAGAATTTTCTTCCCTGGAGACGGAGCCAGTAATATGTCTGTTTGGATTCCATTAGCTTTCATTTAAAGTGTAAGTCGCATCCCTTGGTCTTTTACCAAAGATTGATGGGCCAACAGGCTACATAGTCCAGATGAAGGGAAATGTTTGATCATCCTGTGGGCAATTCAGGTTCTGTAGGAGCAGACTTGCATCTGAATGTGCACCTCCATGCTTCACCTCAATTTAAGTTCCCACTGTGTGACTGCTTGAATGAGATCTCAGGAGGCCTCAGGCCTTCAGTTCAGTCAGCCAGCCACTCAGTAGCCTGACTGTTATCTTATTGTCTCCAGTTAAGGCAGGAGAGAAGTTATTCTAATTTTAAGAATAAAGATTTTATAGTAATTACTAGAGGCCCAGTGCACAAAATTCGTGCACCGGGGCTGGGGAGTGTCCCTCAGCCCAGCCTGTACCCTCTCCAATCTGGGACATCCCTCTCACAATCCAGGACTGCTGGCTTCCAACTGCTCGCCTGCCTGCCTTCCTGATTGCCCCTAACTGCTTTTGTCTGTTAGTCTGATCACCCCCTAACCACTGTCATGCCAGCCTGATTGATGTCTAACTGCTCCCCTGCCAGCCTGTTTGCCCCCAACTTTCCTCCTCTGCTGGCCTGGTCACCCCTAACTGCCCTCCCCTGCAGGGTTGATAGCCTCTAACTGCCCTCCCTTACAGGCCTGGTCCCTCCCAACTGCCCTCCCCTGCTGGCCATCTTGTGGTGGCCATCTTGTGTCCACATGGGGGCAGCCATCTTGTGTGTTGGAGCAATGATCAATCTGTATATTACTCTTTTATTAGATAGGACAGAGGCCTGGTGCAAGTGGGAGGGGGGACAGTTAGTTTGCCCTGAAGGGTGTCCTGGATCAAGGTGGGGATTCCCTTGGGGCATGGGGCAGCCTGAGCAAGGGGCCTGTGGTGGTTTGCAGGCTGGCCACACCTCCCGGCGACCCAAGCAGAGGCCTTGGAATCTGGAATTTATTTACCTTCTACAATTGAAACTTGGAGGCCTGGAGTGGAGCCAAGCCTCCTGCTCGCTCTGTGGCTGCTGCTATTTCTGTTTGAATTTGTTTACCTTCTAAAATTGAAAGTTTGTAGCCTTGAGTGGAAGCTTAGGCCGGCAAGGGCAGGCAGAAAGCTTGGCTTCTTCCATTGCCAGTGATACACAAGCCTCCTTCCTGCTCTCTGTGGCTGTAGCCATCTTGGTTTGGTTAATTTGCATACTCTGATCAGCTGGTGGGTGTGGTTTGTGGGCATGGCGGATTGATGGTTAATTTGCATATTAATCTTTTATTAGGGATAACTGATATAGTTTACAGACTTAAACATTATAGACTCAAACCAATTAGGGATGCTTATTTACATGTCAGCATTTGGTTCCTTCATACATCAACAGCCAACCTATGACAGTGGAAGTGATGGGAAGTTTTGTAGCTTTGGCAATATTATCGAACAGAAGCGGTGATTTCTCCTCAATAGTGTAGTAGTTCTGGCCTGAGGCTTTATATGACTTTTTTTTTTTTTGTCTTGGGAAGCTGCTATTTCCTTGATCTCCCCAAAGACTGTGTAACCCCAGGCAGAAGGTCATTATGCAATCATTATCTCTGGATGAGCCTGATGTTCTTGTGTATCTTCATATGATTTCCAAAGGTTGACATCTACTTTGAGCTTCTCTAGGTTCTAGTTTCTCTCCCCTACTTGTCTTATAGTTGGTGTCAGTATTTTTGAAATATGCACACCTACACTAGTATTTTAAAGAATTACCTGTCACATTACTGATTACCTTTTTGTATTTTATTATTGCTTTGGAATACAGAGTTATTCAGCATGCAGATGGCTTTCCTTGTTAGCCTTGGTTGATAATATGAAACTTTATGTTGACTTGTTCTCCTTTATCCTTTCCTTTTCCCTTCAATAGGATCCTTCCTGTTAGTTTCAAAGAAACCAACTGCTGTGAATTCCTGGACATTATTCCACTTTTGTAATCACTTGCATCTATATGGTTTCTACTGTTTTGCTTGCTAATTAGCCAATCAGGGTAATTCTCAGACAGTCTCTTTCCTTGATATTTCTCTAAGCATTGCATTTCCTTTAGTTCTCACTTATCCTTCCCTGATTCCTTGTATTCTGTTTGTGATCTGGAGGATGGGATGGCAAACATGTTCTATAACTGGCCAGATAGTAAATATTTTAGGCTTTGCATTCTCTGTAGCAACTTCTCAGCTCTGCCACTGTAGCACAAAAACACCATAGATGGTATTTACGAGATTGGTTCAAGGGTCCAGTAATATTCGGTATGCTTATTTACATGTCAGCATTTGAATTTAGCCTGAGGGTCACAGTTTGCCAACACCTGTTCTGATCTGTCAGCTGCCCAGTCAAAATTACTGTTTTCTCATAAGAGTTTTGTCACAATAAGAATTCGTAAATGTTTACATGCCACATACATGCAGTTATGCTGATTATTAACCATAAGTGAAATATAATCATATTTTGTGAATACTTAATATGTTCTAGGTACTATATTAAGCATGATACATGAATTATCTCATTTAATTTGGGCAGTGGCCTTATGAAATTGATTCTAAGGTTAGTCTTATTTTGTAGAGGAGGAAATTGAGGCACAGAGAGGTTAAGAATCTTGATACTTGTGAAAAGATATCCAAATAAGAAAAACAAATAAAAACTCATAGATACAGGCAACAGTATGTTGTTCCAGAGGGAAGGGGTGTGAAGAGTAGTAAAGGGTAAAGGAGATCAAATCCTATCTAATGAAAGGGTAATATGCAAACTATCTGTCACTCCATCACAAATATGGTGATGGCCATAGCCACAAGATGGCAGGCAGTGCCTAGTCCTCTCAGCCTTGCTGGAGTCCCCCATGCCAGGAGGGCGGCCACTGAGAGTAGGCAGTGTGAGCAGCCTGGCGGAATGCTTGAGTTGGTGCCACAGCGACAACACAAGTATTCTGCGTCTGGCCGTGGATGGGCCTCTAGGCCGAGGAGAGGCCCTGGGCAGCAGGTGTGGAGTGGCCAGGTCCCGCAGAGAGCTGCTGGTGCACAAATTCGTGGTCAGGGCTACTCGTATATGATCATGGAAGAAGATGTGACTTTGGATCGTGGGCATTCAACGCAATATACAGATGATGTATCATGAAATTATACTCTTGAAACCTATATAATTTTATTAATCAATGTCATGCAAATGAATTTAATTTTAAAAAGATATCCAAGTAGTGTACCATCAGAGACCACTCATAAATAATCCATACACAGGAGCACAAGACTCCAGGTGTGAAGACTATAAGCCCAATAGCACCAGGGCCCCAACGGCCATTGGAGTTTGTTTTAATTAGCTATAATCAACGAAGTGACAACACTACCATTGCTGACCTACTCCTCTATAATATTGTCACTATCCTAGAAACCACAATAAAGCATTTTAGCCAAGATAATTCCTTTTTTGTTGTTGTTGTTGCCTTTTGATTATCACAAGAACTGAAGAGGAGATGTAACTATATTGAGAATATATTTATTCCTGGGAGCACTGTCATCTTTGCTTAGTTCATGTGATCAGCTTGGCAGCAAGCCAGATTTTGGCAGAAATTTTGGGCTGAAGTACATGTCCTCATACTGAATCACGAATGGTAACAACCTGGCTTTACTTTGTTTTGTGCAATGTAGATACAGCAGAAGGGACCAGTCACTCATATGATATCTTCAAGTAGACCTCTTAGCCTCTGTGATCAATAAGTATGTACTTTTAAAAAATCGTAATCTGCATAAGAAAGCTATAAAAAAAAAAGTAAAATAGTTTAAGAGCAGCCCGTGTATGGAAATGCCCTCAGAATTTTGGGGGACATGTTTTTATGTAAAAATGAGTAAAGGACTGAATGTCCTCTGAGCATCTATTATGTTAAAACTTATATTTATTACTTAGTAGGTAACAGGCCCTGGTAACTGGAGCATAAATAAATATCTATTTTACAATTCTTAAACACTCCACTGACATTTAAAGCACCTGTCTTTTTTTATGTGTTCATGGTAGAAAATCTGAAAAAATAAAAAAGGAATAAGGAAAAATTAAAAATCTTTAATTCCCTATCAAAGATAGCTATGTTACCAATTCAAAGTGCTTTCTCTTTCCTGTGCTTGTTCTTTATGTGGATCATTTTAAAACATAGATCATCTGATCTACGTTTGCTGTACATACTCTCTCCATAGAGCATTATTGGGATAGTATAGAATATAGCTTTACATTTTCTGCCATTCAACGTTATAGCATGAGTGTTTTCCATATAACTAAATGTCATGCAAAAGTACAATTTAAATTGTACAGTACGCTCTAATTCCTGCTCACCGGGTAACAGGATTTCCTTCTCACAATTATCTGGAACTCACTTGGAATCCTCATCAGAATGGTTTATTTAAGAAATAAAAAAAAAGTTGATACTTTTCCATTAAAATGGTTCAAATAAAATTTTGTGGGTCTAATTTCTGTTATCTGGAAAATTCGCTTATGCAAAAACGTATAGCCGTGAATAAATGAGCTGTTAATGAATGCATGTCGTGTCTGGGCCAAAAACATCTGTTTACATGATAGGATAGAACCCTTATTCTTTAAATCATTGCAGAGAAATACAAAAAGTGTGGCATCAATAATGCTGCATTTTTTAATGAAAACCCAAAGGAGTACAGGTCAAGCAAAAGGCAAGTTTATTACTTGGCAAAATTAATTAATATAAATTTATTATTTAATTACCGTGATTCAGATATTCAAGAAAGTTTTTTCAAGTTAGCATTTTTGAAAATATATAGTTTATTTATTTTTTTTTACAAAGAGGAAGGGAGAGGGATAAAGAGTTAGAAACATTGATCAACTGCCTCCTATACTGGGGGTGTGCCCACAACCGGAATAGAACCTGGGACCCTTGAGCCGACGCTCTATCCACTGAGCCAAACCAATTAGGGCCAAGTTAGCATTTTCAATCTTGCTATTCTTTTCTCCTTCAAAATTCATACATGCACACAACACAAATGCACACATGCTTATAAACACATACATGCTCACAGACACATGACCAGATTTCTGGATTAGTCAATCAATTCTCCACTTTGCTATAAAATTTAATTATGATATTTAGTGACAGATATTTTTCATATCTTGTCACAACTAACTTGCACATGGTGAGTCACATACACATGGTGAATTTTGTGCAGAATCATAACCAAGCTTTTTATCTAAAGTACCAATCAAAACATTTTGATCTTTCATTTAATATAAACAATAAAACCCTTTGCTTTACCTTTTTTGGTAACATTGTAAAACATAATCTGGAAAGTGGATAGGGGTTGGTTTCACTGTATGAAAAGAACATCTTGAATCCTTCTGCCTTTTTCCCTCTCCTCCTCAAAGGTCCTTCAACTTGGAATTCAGCACAAAATCTGAGCCTAACTAAAATTCAATTTAGTTGTTAATCCCATCAGGGGATACAAGAGCTGCTACACATTCTGGCAGTCTTGAATATCTACAAATTTTTACTTTTAATAACGTTTTCCCTGTCTCTAATTTCCTGTGCAAGAAAAATTCTCTTGGACAATTACCCTCCTAATAGCCATGCCAGAATCAATTTCAACTTGAGCTATCTCAAAGAGTTCAGTAGCAGCCTGAGAATTTCCCCTCTCCCCTCATTTTTTTTGTTTTGTTGCACACACAAAAAAAGGAATTTATTTTTTTATTGTCTTCTCAAATGTTTCCACATATTGTTAATTGAGCACAGGACGTACATGTTTTAGCATGATGTATTTGGACAATAGTCAGATTGTCTCCAACTTAAAAATGGGGTAAGTTTTCCAAGTCCCTTTATCAATTATTTGAAACATCTTAGTTACACATCTCTCTGCAGAGAAACAGTGGTAAAGGGCAGATTCCAAGAAAAATGAAAAAAAAAATGTAAACTACAATGCATCAGTATAAAGCACTTTGAGCACTGTTTTCATGGCACGTTGCCACCAGTGATAATAAGAAATTCATTCTGAATTTCGGTAGCAGACACCAGGAACACATCCTTCCCATTCAGTGGCTTCTCCGCAGGGGACATAAGGAGTGGCATGTGGGGTTAGGATAGAAGGAATGACATAGACATAAATAGTCCCCATGCCAATATCTTGTTAACACTCTACAGCTTCGAAAGGAAACACATTTCTCCCAATAAATCACACCCAAGGGGATCCAAAATGAGAAAAAAAAAAGCGATAGGTTTTCCCTGAAGAAATGGGTGCTCTAGTGTTCAATATATTCATTGGCTTGGTGTTTGTCTGTCAGATTTTTTTTCCCCCCACCGAGAAGAGGGTAAACTTTTTTGGAAATAACTCAAAAACATAATGAAATTCAACTTGTAGAGCACGGGGGGCTCAGACAATACTCTCAGGGCACAGGAGAAAAACATCACTTACTCCCTGAACACATCACCAGGAAGGGACCAAATGGCAACTTCATGGCAGACAGGCAGCCAATCCAGTTCCTGCCCCCAGTTCAGGTGGCTCTCCTCCATTGCCCCACTGTTACCCACTGAGCCTGGTTGAGGCTTCAGAATATTTTCCTAGAATGGCGCCACATTCTTTTCATTAAAAAAGAATACATCATAATTCAATCAAGGTACTGTCACAACAAACAAGAATGACCAGATGATCATAACAGGAGGTAGAAAAAAACACGTACACCTAGCATGAGACAAAGTTTATCCATGATAAAAAATAAAAATAAAAAACAACTCTCAGCAATCTAGGAATAGAAGAGAATTTCTTCTACCTGATCATAGTTTGAGAGGTTTTCGTAGAACAGTGCCCAGAATTCACCTGGGGTCAGGAATAGGATCTGGTCCCATCAGCCAAACTGGAAAACCCAGTATGATTCATAGGGCATTGCAAAGCTTCAAAATTCCTGAAACCGAGAAAGGGCATCTACAGAAATGCTACAGGTGACGTCATATTTAGTGACGAAAGACTCAATGCTTTCCCTATAAGAGCAAGTAAAAGACAAGAATGTTTCTTCTCGCCACTTTAACCTTGTTTTGGAGGTTCTAGCCAGCACAGTACAACAAGAAGTAGAAATAAAAGACATGCAGCCCTAGCCAGCTTGGCTCAGTGGATAGAGCGTTGGCCTGCAGGCTGAAAGGTCCCAAATTCGATTAGGCCAAGGGCACATGCCTGGGTTGTGGGCTCCGTCTCCAGTAGGGGGCGTGCAGGAGGCAGCCAATCAATGATCATCTCTCACCATTGATGTTTCTATCTTTCTTTCCTTCTCCCTTCCTCTCTAAAATCAATAAAATATATTTTTTTAAAAAGAAATAAAAGGCATACAGATCTTAAAGACAACTTTATTTGTAGACAACGTGATATCTAGTTAGAAAATCCTATTGAATGTAGAACTCAAAAGACAATAGAACCATACATCTGGCTTGGGAAGCACAGACTGGCTCTCAGCTAATCTGAAGAGAGGTTGGGTGGGTGTGAGGCGTTATGAACCCTCCTCCTATAGGCTTCACAATTCCTCTGCTGACTACTTAGGTACAGATTGAGTCTCAAAGTCCCCCCCCCCCTTTTTTTTTTTTAACTTTGCTGTGGCCTTCCCAGAATTCATGAGAAGCACCTGGCAACTTTATCTTGCCAAACCTTGAGACTGCTGGCTTCTGTGCTTAGGTAGTAAAACGGCCCTGTTTTTCTTTCCTCTTTCCCCCTCCCTTTCTGCATTCTCTCGTTAGGGAGTTGTTTTTAACCATTTGCTCCAGGGTCTTTGGCTGGGTAAGCCAATGGTTTGTTAGTTATAAGCTGGCTGCAAGTTGTCCACACTGTTTGGACTTGTTTTAACTTTCCTGTCTCAGCTTCCCTGTTCCTCCTACCCTAAAATCCTGTAACATCATTAACTCAAAAGAATGCCACAAAAGCATAATAAACCTACTTTACCCACCCCTGTATAAAGAACTCTTAAAACTTAATGATAGGAAAGAAACAAAACAAAATTAAAAATGGGCAAAAGATTTGAACGCAGATTTTGCTGAAGACATATGAATGACAATAAACTAAAAAAGATGTTCATCACGAATCATTAGAGAAATGCAAATGGGAACCTTAAAGAGATCTGACTACACATAAACAGAGTGGCTGAAATGAAAAAGTCTCACCTACCAAGTGTTAGCAAGGGTACGGGAGAACCTGAAGTGAACGGCTGATGGGAATATAAAACGGTGCAACCTTTGCAGAACCGTTTGGCAGTTTCTTAATACATTACACACACACACACACACACACACACACACACACACACCGTATGATTCAGCTATTCTAGTCCTTGGCATTTACTTAAGAGAAATTAAAGTGAGAATCCATACAAAGGCTTGTACATGAATGTACATCGCAGCTTTACTTGTGATAGTCAAATACTGGAAACAAACCACACATCCATCCACAAGTGGGTGGATAAACAAACCATGGTTTAGCCATACAATGGAACTCTAGTTAGCAAACAAACAAAAAATAAACAACATACTGAACATAAACAAGTTTAAAGTGATTTTTCTGAATGAAAGAAACAAAGGGGGGGAAGTACATACTATATAACTCTATTTATGTAAGATTTTTAAAAATGTAAACTAATGTAGAGTGACAGAAAGCAGACTCTGGTTGCCTGGGGGCCATAGGGCAGGAATGGTAGGGAGACATTGCAGAAAGGTACAGGAACACTGGTGTTTCACAGGTGAATTCATATGTCAAAATGTACCCAATTGTATACTTTAAATATTTGCAGTTTATTGTATGTGGCTTATACCTCCAAAAAGCTGTATAAAAGATAAAAAATGAAAGTAATCACTAGTACAGACTCTTATTTAGTCCTCTGGGGAGATAGCCAACTGGATGGACAGTTCATTTTCATGAAAGAAAGGAGTATTAGTGTTCAAAAATTGTTCCTATACAGATAGGAGGTTGAAGGGCTGTTTGAATTCTGTCCAACCCAGCTACTTTTATCAAACTACATTGATCATTTTAAATAATTGAAATGGGCTATTTATTGACAACAGTGGAGACAAAAAAGCAAATGTAGAATGATATATCTGGGCTTTTCCACTTCCACTGTCAAGACTGAAGTCTCTGAGATTCCAGGCATTTCCAGCTTGGGAATGGGTGTGACTGGTGATGGGGAGACCTCTTGGACCATTCAAAGGTCCCAGCTGGAAAAAGACACCTCTCATTTTGTGTCTTTATAGAGAAAACTCAGCACTCTCACCCCCAGACCCAAACCCAGCATCTCATAATGCTCCCATTTCTCTCTCTGGTTCATACAACCCAGGCCACTCCTGTGTGCCCCTTCTTATCTCTTCAGCTGACACATTTGTGAAAAAGCTATACCTTTTTTCTTTACCCTGCATTGAGAGAGAATCGAATCCCTGTGTGGGACCCCACCATGGCTATGTTCAAGTCTTGCTCACCAGCACCGAGTCACATTTTAAATCAAATTAAAAAAAAATCTACACCCAATCTACAGGGTTCTGCCTTTTACTACTTCTACCTTTCAAGGTGAGAAAATCCTAAACAAAACAACATACACTGTGACGTTTTCCCCGGAAAGAGCTTTGCTCACCAATCGAGGGCAGGTAAAAATAAAAGGTCTTAAGGTCTCTTCTAAACACGAAATGGTTGTTTGAGGTTAGGCAGGTCACAACTTGTCAGTCGTTGATGTTCCCAGCTGTAGAAAAGAAAAGATTATACGCAGTGATCTCGAAGGCCTCATTCAATGCTATTGCCGACACATATGTTCCCAGGCCTTAGTGGGTTTACAATCTGGTAGGAGTGTAAGACTAACCATCCTGAAAAAACAGCAAAGCGTTACTAGACAAAACACAATCAAGGGTTCAATTACGTGGTGCAGATCCGGAGTGCTGTAAGGATTGAGTGCACAGTAATTCCTGAGGTTGGAGAAACGAGTCCGGGCTGCGTGGAGAAGTGGTGATTTCATCTGGGTCTCAGACATGACGTATGAGCATTGTAATTCCAGAATCCACTGGGGCAGTGGCTAATTTTCAGGGCGGAAGCTGTGTCTTCATAATTGTCGTACTTTTTCTCCCTAGAGCTCCGTGTCCACACCATTGATTTAGCTCCACATCCAGTTTATCTTGTCCTCTTTACTGAGGAAGCGTGCACGCTAGTCCAGCCACGTTGTACTAAGTTCTTCCGTAGCCAGGCCTCTGCTCTACAGTTCTATACCCAGATTCATCGATTCTATCTCAACACCAGAGTAAATCGTACTCTTTATGGCACGGCCCTTTCCAAACTCTTTTCATAGAATTGAAATAAAGTGTGTGATAAGGGTGTGATTCGGAGGGGAAGAAGTGATTAGAGAGAACTCTGAGGAGACTGGAGAGTAGGGGGTGGTGATGGTGGATGCTCTGTCCTACATATCTACCACAAAGGCACACATATACCCACATTTAGGCCACTCTTTGTGGTGATTGGCTGATGCAAGAATGGGAGCCTCAAGGTTTTTGGTAGTTTTATCTGCTTGCCTTTAGCTCTATGAAACTTCCTCTCTGTTTGCCGTCTTTTAAAACTCTTTCTTGACTCTTTATAATTGGGGTTCCCATGCTGAGGTCATCAGGAAATTGTAGCCTAGTGATAACTCTGTCCATATCTTTCCCCCAGCATCCAGTAAAGAGCTGGGTATAAGATTGATGACTTATAAAATATCCATTTCTTTATTTATCGCTTAAATTTAATTTTCCTCGGGTAATTGAAATGCTGTTGGCCTTATTAAATTACTATGGTGTCAAATTTCAGAGCATAGCTAATTCTGATTCAGCAATTGGCTGAGGCTAGAAGCCTCAATGAACATAGACCTGCCTGAACAAGGCAAAAATTGGGAGCATGATGGCTTAAGGGGCTTGAGTATGGCTTACAGGGCTCTGTGCAGAGCAGGAAGGGACTGGTCGATCACATTGATGACCCAAACATTCTTCATCTCTTCCTCAACTTCTGACCTTTGCCGTGTGATTTTGCAGTTAGAGGAAAGAGGTGAACCCTGCTTCCCTCCCCTTGACTTTGGGCTGGACTTGTACTTGCTTTGGCCACTTGACGATAGCAGCAGTAACAGTGTGCCAGTGTCAAGCCTAGGCCTTGGGAAGCCTGGCACCTCCTCTTGTTCTGCTCTTGCTCCTGTGCATGGCCATGAGAACGTGCCTGGGTGAGCCTGCTGGGAGCTGAAACATAGGAACAGAGCTGAGATACCCATGATCCCAGCCAAGGCCACACTAAACATCAGATCCCAAAGTGCGCATAAGCCCAGCCAAGATCAGCCGAGCCCAGCCCATATCCACTGAACCCTGAAAACACATGAGCCCACATGTTCATCATACACCACTGAAGTGTGAGATTGTTCTGCAGCATCACTGTGGCGATAGATAACTAACTGATGCAGTGCTTCCCTGCAGCCATGGAGAGTGAGGCTGGTGTCCCCCTGCATCTCCAAGGCACCCAGACACACCAGTGAGGGAGGAGTTGTCTGACTTCATACTCCTCAGCCTTATCGGTCTGTCTATTTTATTTGGAAGCAGAGTTGGCCTCATTTGGGCTGGTAAGGTTTGAGAGGTTCTTGGGCAAGTGAGAGGCACAAATATCTTCAAGGTGGAGGTGCTGTCCTTTCTGCTGAAAGGAGGATGCCTTTTTAGGCTCAAGGGGTTTATTAGGAAAAAAAAACAAAAGAGTAGGAGCATATTTTATAAGTAGGTTATGCCATTTACACTATGTTTTCAGGCAGCTTGAGTGAATTTAAACAAAACCAAAAAAACTAAGTCTAGTAGAAGTCCCGTCGTAGATATGGTGACATTTGGATCTGTTAGAATGTCTTGAATAGAACTGATCTATTCATTCACACAAGTCCTTACTATTATATGCCAAATACTCTTTGGGATATTGGAACTACATTAGTGAACAAACATTTATTGAATAGCCGAAACCGGTTTGGCTCAGTGGTAGAGCGTTGGCCTGCAGACTGAAAGGTCCCGGGTTCGATTCCGGTCAAGGGCATGTACATTGGTTGTGGGCACATCCCCGGTAGGGGGTGTGCAAGAGGCAGCTGGTTGATGTTTCTCTCTCATCAACGTTTCTAACTCTCTAGCTCTCTCCCTTCCTCTCTGTAAAAAAAATCAATACAATATAAAAAAACAAACATTCATTGAATAAATACTATGGCCTAGCATTGTGTTAGATATTAGGGAGTCCAGAGATTTTTGTAAAGACAAACACATAATTTTTTCCCTTCAGGAACCTGTATGAGGCAGTGGTGGGGGTGATGGAGGGACGAGGAGTCAATGAATAGTCTTACATATTCATTAAAACATAGCCAAGTGCTATAAATAGGGTTTGAGCAAACTGTTGGGGGGCGCACTGGAAGGAAGTCCTGTCTTTTTTCTTTGCTCCCATACAACTCCACCTCCAGTTTTGTGGTCAATTCCTTGATTTATTATTTCTTAGACTCAATCCTTCCTCTTTCTACTCCAGCAAGAGATGCTGGTTGGGCTTTGAAACAACAGACAGATATTGGTTAAACAGATCAAATATTCACAACTTCTGGGTTACACTCACAGATAACAGTGTTTAACCCTAAAAGACTTACCACTGAAGTTTGAATCCCGGAGTGCTGAATTTGGGGAGTGAGCGTCTCAGATCCCACACTAGTATGACTGCCTCTACCTTCCAGCACAGGGCCACACTGTTGGGTCCTCTTGCTTTCTTTCTTGGAAGCCTAAAGCTACTCCAAGTGTTGTATACATTCAATAAAAATAAAAATTTAAAAAAAAACATGAAAACACCCCCCAACTCTTGATAAACTGAGGAAGTTGTCTGTTCAGACAAGGACCAGAGTTCTGCATTCCAACCTCAGCTCCACAGTGAGTTACTTTAAGTATTCTATGCCTTGGTTTCTTAATATGGAAAAGGGGGAGTTATATTAGTAATAGGGTTGCCCTGAGGATTATAGAAGATAATCCAGATAAAGCTTGACACAAAGTAGGTGCCCACTAAATTTTAGGCATTTCTATCTCCTGACTTTGATTTTTACAACTCAAATTTTAGTCTAGAGCCTAAGCTGATTGTATGAAACAAGAGAGCTGTACGGATGGTGTCCAAGATCCTCCCGAGCCCTCCATTTTCTGATTCTAGGGGCACAGGATACTTCATCAGGAAACAGAATGTCTAGAAATTTTGCAAAATGACCACTAGGTGGCAACATGTTGTCATATTTACTGTCCCCACTGTCTAAATGTGTAATAAGAACCCTGAGAGACCACATGTGCCTTCTCTGATAATTAAGAATTTTATCACAAACAAAAATGGGCTGGCTATTGTCATTATTTGAATAGGAGTAGCTTCAATTACTGGCTTCTTGTTTAAAAAATAACATTTTTTTTTAAATTCACATGTTAATCATTTACCCTATATCATGAGAGCAACACAGAGTTAAGTATTCCACTCTACATTTCCTAATCAAATTTTCTTATGTATTTGATTTTGAAATGTTCAGGTTTAACTCGGTTGCCTGACAAAGGAAGAAGAATTTAAGGAATGTTCATCTACATTATTCAAAAATTCCATTGTTTGCACTCTGTTCATTTGCCATAATCTTAACAATTTAGGGAGACAACTGATAAAAAAAAGTTTTCCCTTTTCATGGATTTCATATTCTTAGATTGAAAAATTTATAAAGACAAAATGTCAGAAAATATGTGACAAAAAAAAGTGTGGCATTTTTTACAAATACCAGTCATCTCTCTAAAATGAACTTCTATTTTCTTTGCTTTTGCTACTCATTGGTAGTATATTTATTTGAGGAGGCATAAAAATTACTGGAAAATAAGTTGATGAATCTTGGAAGCACCTATGAATGAGAGAGCAAGGCATGAACAAAAACACATTTCTGAACAAGGGATAAAACATTCCTGGTGATGTGAATTACCATTAAAGATACCCATCCTGAAGGGGTTTAGGTTCATGTGTGAAACAGAATTATATAACAAAACCATTTTAGGGAGACTATTTTAGAAGTATTTGTATAATAAAATCTTATGTTACTTTATTTACTATATATTTGAGAACCTTATGGAGACTTCCCTAATATATTTGACTGCTTGCTTACATTTACTATAAAGAATTAAATGGATGGGGGGAGATAATTTATATTAACCAATGAAGTTCCAGAACAAGTGTGGGCCTTGCTTCTGAAATCCCACTGCCTAGAATAAAATAATATACTACTAATCTATACATACACTAAATCTTTAATTTTTAATTGAAAGTCATTAATAATCCAGATATTGCCTGGAAATTAACCTTAGGCCTATTATAAAATTAGCATTCTCAAACTCATATTTTAAAGCAAGCTTTCAAATCATGTTTGATGTTGTTAGTGATGATGCTGGGTTCATGTTGAAAAAGGAGGTATACTGATTACAATTACATTATTGAGGAAGGGTCATCCAGCAAAGACTTCCATTATATTGAAAGTTACTCTGTGGTTATATGTAAATATTTTCAAATGTTATAGAGTAGATTTTTGTCAGTTTGCTTGGGAAAGAATACACTGTCAATCCATGGGTGGTCTAAAACTATTTAAAGTATAGTAACTGAGAGCTGGGAACATAACATAGCCTTAGCAAGGGCAAAGTATATCATTGTTCATTAAACAAATATTTATTGACTTGGTGACACAGGACTTAGGAATTCATTGTTGATTCAAATCGACATAATCTCCACCTTCACCATTGCTCATATATTCTAATAGGGAAACGGACAATAGGTAAGCAATTATGATACATGTAATAGTGATGGGAAAGCAGGCTGGTGGAAATTTTGAGATACAAGAAGAAAGTTTACCCAGAGCACACACTGAAATTTAAGTCTACTAAATCAATGACTTGTACTTACTGATCAAAGAAACAAAAACAAACTCATGTTGTTTAATATAACTATCTAATGATCTTTCAGATCATCAGCAAACATGTTGCATTTACCAACGTGTTGGTACCCTGCTATCCTTCATGTAGCACACAATCTATAAAAGGAACTCTTTATCTGAACCCCACCTCACTACTGAGTCACTGAATTGAACCTCCAGTGCAGACACCGCTGGTCCAGTCTATGAGTAATGCTCTCCGCTCTGGGTACTGGCAGCAGGTGAAGTAGTTCTCCAGAAAGCTCAGACACTTCCGCTCACACGAGTGAGCTGTACGCTTCTTAAGTATCAATTGTATTGTTTTTCCAAATATTTTCATGTCAGCTCTATGCAACATTTTAGTTTAGTGATTTTTTTTTTAATATACACACTGATGTAGTACAAAAATGAACAGTTGTTCTTATGAAAAATATGTTGAATGCTTTGAAAAGACTCAAAGGTGAGTTGCTAAAATACTTTTTCTCTCAAAATAGGTGCAGGTAAGCCAATGAATTAATTGGCATAAATAGGAAACACACAGAAAGGACCTACATTGGATTGTTTCATAAGTGTAAGTTCTTGCTTTCATTAAAAGAAGTGAATTTGGACACTTTAGGCCACACCTACGTGAGCATGTTTATTTAAAATCAAGATGCCCCAAGATGGTCTATTAGAAGTCAGCCACTTACTCAAAGACTTGGGCCCTGCCTCAATATACTGATGAATAAATGCACACTTATGTTTTAAGTTAAAGTCATATAAAGTATTTACATACCATTTTTTTATGATTCCATCATTTTAACCAACTTTTTGGATTACACTACAAATTTTCACTGAAGGATTCATTAAAGAGTAGTCAAATATCCCCTATTTCCATTTCTTTACCCTTCTTACTCCTTAACCCCGTGACTCAAGACTTCAGCAATCTGCCCAGCTAGCATGGCTCAGTGGTTGAGCCTCAACCTATGAACCAGGAAGTCATGATTCAATTCCAGGTATATGCCATGGCCCGGGCATATAACTGAGTTGCAGGCTCCATCCCCAGTGCAGGGTGTGCCAGAGGCAGCCAATCAAGGATTCTCTCTCTCCCTCTCCTTTCCTCTCTAAAATCAATTAAAAATATATATATGTATTTTATAAAAAGAACTTCAGTAATTTCTGACAGGTCCCCCATCAATCAGAACCAGTGGCCTGTTCTCACCTGTCATTCATTTCCTTTCCACTCTTAGTTCAGGCCCCTGCATTTTGCAGAAGCCTCCCAGCTATCCCACGGCCTCCTGTCTGCCTATACATTGATGGCAGATTAATCTTCCTAAAGTAGAGTTTGGTTCAGGTTGCCCAAGTCCCACCTGGAAGATCTGTGATGTCTGGCAGGAGTGGGTTTGACAAAGGAGGGTGGGCAAGGGAGAGGAGCACGCGGAGAAGGAAGCATGAGGAGGGGGATGCATGGAGGACTTCCAGAGCAAAGTTGAATGAACCATGTAACCAAATCAGAGGAGTGAGTAGGAAAAATCCAACTTGTGGTAAAGGGGAATCCAGGAGACCTGTGCCATATGTGAAAAATGAAGATTTAAAGGGAAAAACCATAAATGGAAATAGGATTGGAGGACAGGAAGGTGGAATATAGTATTGAATGCAGTCAGAGTAATAAGAAGACCCTAAAGAGCAAGAAGTAGGGCTGGAGTTGGCTTTCTCTGAGCTACTTGATGTGTGGTTTGGAGGTGGGGTTGAGTTTTAGAGCTCTGGTGACTTGCCAGTCTTCTACCTATCTTAGAGGATTCCTTGCATGCATTCTTGATGGGACTGTTGACCAAAATGCTCTTCCTATGGGCCAAATCATAAGCGATTGACACATGTAAGAGTCTCTCTTGGGAATTTGAAGTTAAGTGGAAAGAAGCAAAAGGTTGGAGTTCGCTCACTCCAGCATCAGTGACTTGGAAAGACTCCCTCTAGGTCCTGCTCCTTGATCCCTAATCTAATAGAACTATCTGACTTCTCTTCTTTTGAGAGCTGGCTGTTCAGCTTTTCCTTTGATTCTTTGACCTCTTTCCAATGAACAAATCCAATGAGTCCTGTTAGGTGCACAATTTCTGTTGTATACTACCCGAGAGGACTTACTGACCCTCCAGCTTCCAGAGTGGGCCTTTTCTATCCTAACATTCAATGATTCCCTATGATCTGGAAAATCAAGTGCACGTTTCTCACAATGGAATTCAGGCCTCATAAAATACAATAGCAATCCACTTCTCAAGTTTTATTTTCTACTATTTCTCTACATGTATCTGCTCTCCAGTAAATCAATTACCATCTGGGATAAATCATTATGGTAAAGGCTGACAGTGAATCATGCCTCCTGGTATCCACGCCTTTGTGGAGTCCCATTGACTCTGGGCTGGGCCTTGTGACTTGGTTTGGCCAAGGGGACGTTAGTAGATGCGACAGAAGCAGAGGATTAAAAAGCGCTTGTGCATTGGAGCTTCCCCTCTTAGAACGTTGCTGCCACCATGTGATGAAATCCGGTCTAGCCTATGTGAGGCTGAAAGAGCCTACCCACCAAGAGAGAGGCCCAGCTGCCCCAGCCCCCACCAAGCCTGCAGCTGACGCCTCATGAGCACACCGTAGAATCAGACTGCAAGAAATGACAAGTGATTATTTTAAGCTACTACATGGTAGGGTAGGATGTCACATAGCAAGAGACAACTAAGACAGAAATTGCTTCCATCTCCTACCTCAGAGCTACACGCTCATGAGATACAGTTTTTATCTTCCAGCCACCAGTTTGCCCACTTGCTTCACTGCCATAAAACGTGGGTCTGGGTCAGCCCTTCCAGTTTCCTACAGAGGAGTCCTCACTGCTCTTCCAGACTCCCCCACGTTTCCTTGCTGCCCCTCTAGCCTCTGCCTGCTGTCTGGTCACAAAGTCAAGGCCATGTGTTTTCATTTATTTGTTATGACAGCACCTGCAGTGCCAGTTTCCATCTCTTGTGAAATATTCCCATCGTATGTTTAATGTGATGCAACAGTTTTAAAAGATGAACCTTTCCTCCTGTACCAGATGGGGTTTCTCCCTCTTTTTGAAACCCTTGCAGTACTCTGAACCTCCTTTGAGGTATTAATGGTTTGCTTTGTTGTTGTCCTCTGGGTAGTCTCCCATGCAGCATTTTACCAGATATTAGAGCAGTCTACAATCTCTATGCTTTGCTCCTCAAAACAGGGTCCCCAGACCAAAGGCAGTAACATCACTTGGGAGTTTGTTAAGAATGCCAACTCTTGCTGAAACTGGTTTGGCTCAATGGATAGAGCATCGGCCTGCAGACTGAAGGTCCCAGGTTCGATTCCGGTCAAGGGCATGTACCTTGGTTGCGGGCACATCCCCAGTAGGGGGTGTGCAGGAGGCAGCTGATCGATGATTCTCTCTCATCAATGTTTCTAACTCTCTATCCCTCTCCCTTTCTTTATGTAAATATATATATATATATATATTGCCAACTCTCAGACTCTACCCCAAAAATACTTAAACAGAATCTGCACTCTATGAAGACCTCTAGGGGATTTGAAAGCATATTGAAGTTTGAAAAGCAGCTGCACATTAGAGTACCTTTGGGACATAAAAAACATATTCCAATGCCTGGGTACCACACAGATGAATTACATTACTTTACAGTCTGAGTTGAGACCCACTGTGCTACAGTAGGATTGGCAGATTTAGCAAATAAAAACACAGAGCACACAGTTCAATTACAAGTTCAACAGTAAAGAACTTTTTAGTATATCTCAAATACTGCATGGGACATATTTACATTTCTTTGCTGTTGACCTAAAATGCTAATTTAACTGAGTATCCTAGATTTTATCCGGCTGCCCTACTCTCATGATTATATGGGACAGTAAGTTTTCAAACATCACTGTGCAGCAGAATCACTTATCAACACAGAATCCTAGGCCCCCATCCTCAGAGTGTCTGGGTCAGTGGAGCTGGGATGAGGCATAAGGATCTGGATTGCTGACAAGTTTTCTGGGTGTTGATTAGGGAACTACTTTTGAGAACCATTGGTCCAGCGTTAGATCTGTCTGAATTGATACCATGGCTATCTTCATCAGCAGCAGTGAACATGAAAAACCTTATAATGCAGATGAGGATCATGATAGGGTCAGATACCTTCATAAGAAATAATTTCCTCATTCCACATCATGAGCTCCAAGTGTACCACTCCCTCCAGGGACAGTCCAAAGCTTAGCTTATCTCTAAGAATATGACTAAACTAGAGCTGTCCCAAAGAAACACAATGTGAGCCACAAATGTTTTTTTCAGTTTTAGATGTTAAAACTAGAGGCCTGCTGTATGAAATTCATGCATGGGGGCAGTGTCCCTCAGCTTGGCCTGCACCCTCTCCAATCCAGGACCCCTCGGAGGATGTCCAGCTATGGGATTGGGCCTAAACCAGCAATTGGACATCTCTCTTGAAACCCAGTACCACTGGCTCCTAACCATTCTCCTGCATGCCTGCCTAATGCCCCCAACTGCCCTCCTCTGCTGGCCTGGTCGCCTCCAACAGCCCTCCCCTGCCAGCCTGGTTTCCCCCAACTGCCCCCCTGCTGGCCTGGTCCCCCCCCAACTGACCTCCACTGCCAGCCTGATGGCCTCTAACCACCTGCCAGCCTGTTCTTACCCCTAATTGCTCTCCCATGCTGGCCTGATCTCCCTAACTGCCTCTGCCTTGGCCCCTACCACCATGGCTTTGTCTAGAAGAAAGTCAAATGTCCGGAAGATGGTCAGTCAATCCAGTCTAACTAGCATATTACCTTTTTATTAGTATAGATATGTAAATAAACAGGTGAATTGATGTTAGCAATATATTTTAACACAATATATTGAAAATCTCATTGTTTTAATATGTGATCATTACAATTATCCATGAGGACGTTTACATTCTTTTTTTCATAGCAGGTCTTTAAAAGCTGGTGTTTATTTTATGCTTACATCACATCTCGGTTCAGACTAGCCACATTCAAAGCACTCAATAGCCATGTGTAGCTTAGGGACTGTTTTACTGAAAGGTGCTGCTTGAAACTATTGCCTGACCCTGAACTTGGCCCTCGTCCGGACACCTCACTCTCCTCTGACCATAAACTTGGGCTAGTTCCCAGACTAGTTGTGCCCTGTGTATTTTTCTTTTTCTCAAATCCCTAGCCCTAACCTTCATCTTCTCATTCTTGTGCCCTTACTCAAGGGGAAAAACCACATGAGTGAAAATCTTAATGCCAACAATAATGAACCAGGCTTAAAGAGACCTTGTTGCCCATCCAGTGTAATGTGAGAGACTGAAACATTGTGTGAGCCTATTGAGTCCTTGCTTTGAACAGGTTTTCCCATCACACTTACTAGGTGGACTGGTTAATAATGCAGATATTGGTTAATAACGGGGATTGAACGCTCTACCAGTTAAAATGCAGATTTTATAATCAAAGAAAACACGATAATTGCAAGAGAAACATCAAAAGTGCTTTATTCAAAGTAATGTCAATCGCTAGCTGCACATTCCCCCCCAATCTTTCAGGTAATTTGTGGATACTATCCCAATAGAACTTTTCTTGTTTTGAGGCAGACCAGTCAGAGACCCAATCTTCCACCAGCACGTTTTGAAGTGCTGCTCAGAAAGTGCAGGTGGGTTAATACTTCCCAACTGGTTTTGAACTGTGTAATGGTGTGTCATCATGAAGTAAAATTACTTTGCCATGTCTTCTGGTCCATTCTGGTCATTTCATGATCAAAGCATGGTTCAAAGTGATTATTTGTTGTAGATTAGTATTAACAGTTTCACCTGGTTTTAGAAGCTCATAATACACCACACCTTCCTGATCCGACCAAACGCAGAGCATTGTCTTCTTTCTGAAGCTATTTGGCCTTGCAGTCCATGTTGATGGTTGACCTGGATTAACCCAGGATTTTGTGCATCTGGGATTCTCCAAATAAATCCACTTTTCATCGCCAGTCACAATTCGATGCAAAAGACTTTCATGCCATTGAAGCAACATTTTACTGATGACTTTTCAATTTCCCATTTGTCTTTTGTTCAGTTGATGTGGCACCCATTTTCCTTCCTTTAAAATCTTTTCCATTGCTTATAAACGACTAGAAATTGTTTGCTGAGCAACGTTTAATTTTTTTTGTAAATTGTTTTTTAGTTTGACATGCCTCTTCATCCTTGTAATTATTGGTCTTCAAACTTTTTGGTTGACCTGGACGTTCTTTGTCTTTCACATCGAAATCATCACTTTTAAAGCATTTAAACCAGAACTCACAGTATCTTAAGATGGAGCATGTTAGCCATAAGATTCCCAAAGTATAAGATAACTTTCAACAGCACTTTTCCTCAAAATAATGAATTAAAACTTCCCGCAAATGCTCTTTTTTTGGCATGTAATTCGATATTTTTAAGCGTTTAAAAAAGGGATTCTATGATGTTAACATCTTTAGAAAATTTGACATATGGAGTTTTGAAGCTTTTTGTCAATACAACAAAATAGCATACATATCAAATCGTATATATATCAACATATGTGTAACTCCATCTAGTAAAAAAAAAATGCATTATTAACCAGTATACCTAGTAATCCGTCTCAGTCCAAGAAGCCCTGTTGAGGCTCTTTGTTTTCCCTAATTTTAAAATAATAAGTGCCAGAGAAATAACACTTCTCTAAGATAGCTTGAATCCTATAGCTTCAATTTTCAAGGAAAGGCGATCCGTATAAGTAACACAAGCAAAGGAAAAGAAAAATCACTGAAAGGTAATTGGCTGAAAGTCTTAAGTTCCTGAGTAAAAAATAAACAGGGTACTGTACTTGAAACCATCATTTATATATATTTTTTTCACATGTCAGTGGCATATTTATCCCAGATTTGACACTCTTTTAGTTGTAAAGATGCCAAAGGGTTTAGTAATTCTACAGTTAAAAGTCAAAAATAAATTATTTATCAATCATATTGTCTTATGAGGCAGAAAAACAAAATGCACTGATTTTCTGTGTATCAGTCCTATGTTCACAGCCTAGGAAGGTTCAGATAAATTTCAGCTGGGGGCCTGTGAGATTTGAACCTTGTTGCTTTAATGGCATCGAGGGCTTCCTAAAGCTAGGATCACTGTTGTGGTCTGGAATTAGGTTTGAGGTCCTGAGACTTGTGTTAAATTTAACCTAGATCATCAACCAGATTAATTTTCGGCTACAATTTCAACTGTAAACAATCTGACAGGGTGATTGGCAGCCTCTCATTATAGAGGCGTACTGATTAATTAACACGGAGCTTAATTAATTTTGTGAGGCAAAGAACAGTATTTCTTTGCAGTGAAAATCAATATTGGAATACTTGGATCCCATTCTTGGGGTTAATTTCACTCAGGTATTTAGCTCACTTTAAATTCGCAGTTCTTAATAAATGTTATCTTCTTCCAACTATTAAGGTAATTGGGAATATTTATGATACTCTACCTGCAGTTATTTTTGGAAGGCTGTGCAGTGTAAATAAGCATATTCTTTTATTCTTGCTTAGGTTTCAAAAGTGTATTTCTATTATTGTACTTGTCAGGATGTTACACTACACTGTTAAAGACAAAGATGTATGTAGAAACTGTGGGACATGTACCCCCACCCCTGGGTTTGGTAGAAATTATCTCAATGGTGTGCTCAATGGACATATAAATCATTTTGCCATTGTCAATGCCTGGGGAATCATTTCCTTAAATATTGGAGTGAGTCTTTGGGGCTCCTCAGAAAAGAGTTTCTTCCTCTGGCATATGACTTAGCAGAATTCTCTATTCTGAAAATAAAACATAAATGGGAGAGTTCCTGCAGCCTGCAAAGGTAATTTTCTGGGAAGGCCTCAAGAAAGCCCAGAGGTTGAGGACTGGAAGGGCTGGGATTCTCCCTCCTCCAGGGAAAGAGACATGATACCTGCCAAGAGGCTCAAAATGAAAGCTGAGCTACAAGGCACCACTTGGACCATCTGAAGTCTGAGCTCAGGGGGACAAATGGGGATGTTCAGCTCCCTGGGGAAGACAGTGATGAATGGGGCTCTGGCCAGCTGTGCAGCACAGAGACACACAGAGAGAGGGGACAGAGCGGGAGGTGGCCTCGTGGGAAAAGGCGCTCTAGGAATGTCCGGTAGAGGGCAAGAACTTACTGTGAGCCCAGAAGCCCAGGAGGACTCAGGAGCACCTTCTTCTTTTCCTCTGCTAGACCAGGAGCCAGAGCACAGTTCCAGGGGCCCGAGAAGGGCCCAGAGGAGAGAGCACAAAGGAAAGGCCTTTGCCCTGAGAGGCCTAGGGAGGACCGTGAGAAGCAATGGTTAGGAAACTGGTGCAGGACTAACTGAGCATCCTGTTGCACCTGTAACATCTGTGAGAGATGTATTTTCCTGTAGCTTGCAGGACAATTCTAAGGTGATTTAGTAATTACTTGGTTAACCCAACGTTTAAAGTAAATGTCACTCCTCAAAGAATCTCTTTAGGGCCATAGAGAGGGGAACGGTAACCGTTAGTGTTCAAGTGTGAGGGTGTCAGTGAGCCCAAAGTCCAGGGAGGACCAGTGATGTGGGACAGGAGGAGCTGAGGCAGCAGAGGGAGGATTTCAGGATTGGCTGGGGCCCCATGACTGCTTTGTTCCCGAAGCAGCTGAAATGTGACTCCCCAGGTGTCTGTGACCACCTGATACCACACACACAAGTCAAGTGCACACAAAGGGGACTTTCCTTTGCCAGTAAAGATAAGCTGTGACTTTGGCCACTCTCTGTTTTCAGGAACAAGATGCTAATTGATTTCTTTACAGATTTTAAACAGAGTCACCTGTTTGAACTGTCCTAAATATCTTCCTTTTTGATTTGTAATCATTATTTTACCATTCATTATCATGAAAACATACATATATAAGTTTTAAATGGTTCCATCTGAGTCATAATAATTGGTTAAATAGACTTCTGATTGAATCCTATTTTTATGGCATTATGAAACTTACAAAAATATCTGAGGCTTCAAAGCTATGTATATCCAGTTTTTCTCCCTATTCATTATCTGTTTTTTTCTTAATTTATGCTACATCCTCCTCCTCCTCTTTTTGTCATCCCAATATTTTATCTTCATACTCATTCCCTTGATTATTTCATCCAGTTATATAATTTTCCAATGCCTTTAATAATTCATATATTTATTTTTACACAGTTACACCCAGGATTGAACTCCAGACTCCCATATAAAATTACCTCAATGTTAAATCTCCCTATTGGATAGCTAATGGGTATTTTAGTCATAAGCTTTTGAAATGGAATGCTGCATTTTCCTCTAAGTCTTTCTCTTTCTTTTATTAATCCATAAAGTAAGGAACTGTAATGCTGTGAACAGGTTCAAGAAACAGATAATTAAAGAAAGTTCTACTTGTTTGGTCTGGGAATATATATTAGGTTTTTCCCCTATTCTAGCAGAAGAAAAATAAAAAAGAATAAAACAAAATGAGCTGCTGGAGTACATTGACATCATCCTTTCCAACTGCAGGCAGAGCAAGGATGAAGGAAGAGAAGGGGAACAAAAGGGAGCTAAGACAACCCATCCCCACATTTAGGCTCTACCTATAACCAAAAACTTTGTCTAACACGACCTTCCCATGGCCTTGCTCTGGCTTCACATACCTCCTCCAAACATAGAAATACCTGGATGAAGTATTTAGAATAGACATCACAACTCCCATACCTTCCTCCACTGTTGTCTAGGCCTCTTTCACGGGAAGGGATTACAACACAGAGGGAAGTGATATCATTATTCTAGCTACTGTTAAGTCAGAGTGGGTGAAGCTTATAGCAGAAAGAAAGGTTATAAAAATCAGAACACATAAAGTCCAAAGGAATATACCAAACTGTGTGGCCTCCAGCTGGTTTGGGTTGCTTCATCTACTAGTCTACAGATGGTTATGGTAGGCAGCTTTCCTGATCAGTTGGTGCCACTGCTCAAACCAGGAGGCACGTATTTTGAATATTACCCTTGGTTATGCCATAGTTTCTGTATCTATTATGTGAAAGGAGCCTTAGAAAAGGTGCACCTGTTCAGACAGATTTGTACACACAAGTAGACACTCATATATTGTTCATAAATATTTGCTAAGTGTTCTACTGATGAATTCATAACAACAGCCCTCTGAGTTTCTTTACCTACAATGTAGGTTGCTAATAACTCCACATTCTTGTTAACCCTGGGAGGTTCCCAGCTTCTATCCATACAAGATTTAATAAAGTCACTAGATAGTAGTACATTTGCAGAACTATGAAATAGTACTTCATAAAGATTCAAATTATGCTTTCAGTTCTCCATCTCTCCCCAAAAAAAGTGCATGGAAATCTCACCCTCCCCTCTAGGCTTGTCAATTTCCTCTGGGGCTTAAATACATTTTTTCCTCTTAACTATTATTACCTTTAGCAACTTTCTAAAATGAAATACTTGAAATATAAAAAATTGCTTAACTCTGTGGTACTAGGCCATCTATCCTGTGTTTACCTGGACTATAGGGGCACATATCCCTCTCCAAGAAGTGGCAAGCCCTGGAGGAGAGATGACAGGATCTCAGAAAGCAGGACTGAGCCAGATCCCAGCTCAGAGGAGGAAATGTGGTGTTTGTGGGGCCAACTTGCAAATGCAAACATGAGCGAACCAAAGCAATGTGACAAAGGATCCTCAACCTCTGGATTTCTCCAATGTTTAAAGTTGTTATAAACATCCATGGCTAAATTTGGAACAGGTTTGTCTATAAACATGCATTTATCTATTTAATACAACCACAAGGGTAACTTAACCAAAACTTACCTAAGAAACATCAATTTGCACCTCTCCAATTGGGGCCCAGTCCTCAAGCTCATCACACACACACACACACACACACACACACACACACACACACACACTATTTCTTTTCCTCTTACCATTTCCTCAGTAATCATAGGATTCCCAATGAAATTCTGAAAAGCCCTTGGATATTGGGGGAGGTGGGCTGCAGTTTTCCAACTCTGTTCAATGTGAGGGGGGTGGATCAAATAAGTATCCCTCCCCCCAACCTAATACTTTATGAACTTTCAAAGGGACATAGGAGCCAACCCAAAAGAGTTCCCAATGGCCAAAGCTAGGACAATTTGAGCAACAAAATAAATAATGCAGTATAAATTACAGCTCAAAGTATAGAATATACATGAGTCCATACTGGCATAAGTAAATGGTTGAATAGAGGAGTAAGTGGGAGAGAAGGAACAAATTTTCCTTGCAGAGTAATTGCAGGTAATATGTGTAGATACCCCCATCCATCCAGCAGGTGGAGTTTTATCCCCACCCCCCACCCCTACCCCCACTTTGGTGTGGGCTGGATTTAGTGACCCTCATCCAAAGAAGAGAGGACGGCAGAGAAAAAGAGTCACTGCCTTGGAAAAACCTGCTTTAAGCAAGTGACTCAGGTTGCCATTCCCGGTACTGGGCCGTGTTGTTATCTTGTGTCCCCACAGCGGCTGTGATGAGAAAGGCACTTTACCTCCGTGGTCTTCCTTCACCAAATTCATCACCGTGGTCTAGTCAGGAGGAAGACACCAGACAAAACCGAACAGGGAAATCTTAGCAGGTAGCTTAGCAGAATTCTTCTCAACTGTCCAACTCCAACAAAGGAATAGAAACAAGAGAAGCAAAGAAACTGTCACAGACTAGAGGAGATGAGGAGACATGACATCAAATGCAGTGTGGTATGGGGGGTGAGGGGTGGGAGGGAAAGAGGAAAGAATCCACAGAAAGCTGTTAGGGGAAACTAGTGAAATGAGAATTAAGTCTAGTTACTTGTGTGGACAATGCTGATTTCTTAGTGTTGACAAAGGCACCCTGCAATGACAGACACAAACGTTAGGGGACACCGGCTGAGGGGGTTAGGGCACTCTGCTGTCGCTGCAACTTTTAAGTGAATCTAAAATTACTCCCCCCAAAATAGTTTAATTATCAACAACAAAAACAAAAGTTTATGAACTTAGAGTGCAAACAGAACCTTCTTTATAAACTATCCCCTTATATCTCTGCTGAGAGGTGCGTGGTGTTCGGGAGCGCTGGGTGCAGACAGTGCACCCCGGTGTGCATGGAGCAGGGAGTGTGCGTCTGGGCGCTGGGCGCTGGGCGGGAGCCCAGGCTCCTCCCCGGAGCCACCGGGACGCAGGACTTTGCCCGGGGCGCGCCCTTCCGGGCGGAGCTGGTCTGTCCCCCAGGAGCTCCCAAGGCACCCCCTCCCTCAGGACACCTAGCGGGAGATCCCTGGGGAGGAGCCGCTCGGAACCTCGCGCGCCCTCAGCGCCCTCCAAGGTAGGCGATCAGCGGCCCCCAGCGCGCGCCAGGTCACCCCCAGGTGGGCGGACATCCAGGTGCCCTTGAAGCCGGTTCCACCAGCACAGCTCAGCTAACCAGGGGCAGAGCTGTCCCCCTTAGGGGCCCTAGGGAGGAGATTATACCTCCAGGTAAAGCGGTCTTCTGTGCCCGGATTCCCTAGGCCAGAAGTGTCTGCTCCTCCTCCGAGAAGAGAAAGGAGCTGCCCCAGACCTCCTGTCCCCCAAGCTCTCCTCCCCCTCCCCTGAGCAAAGATAAGTCCTCCTTAGCCCGGTGAAAGCCAGATGATTCCGGTTGCCAGAGGACCCTGTGCTTTCTGTCGTCAGGGCCAGGGAGAAAGCCTTCTGGAAAATTTGCTGTCACCTGTGAATCCCCAGGTCGGGGCTCTGGCAGGTCACTGCTCCTTCCATTAAGAGCCCAGACAAATGAATGAATGAATGAATGAATGGAGGTGGTTGTCTTGCCCTTCATTCATTCCTGCTGGACCCTGTAGCTGCAGGTGCGCTGTGGTGGGATGGTACAGCTGGAAGTTCCGGAGCCCTGAGGTTGTGCGAAGGCGCAGTGTTACCCTCCTGAAAGGCCAGTGCAGACCGAGCAAGGCTGGTGTTTAGATGAGATGATGATATGGCTGTGGTTTTCAACCCTCTTCGTAATGAAAAGAGAAAAGCACACGCAAACTCTCTCTCTCTCTCTCTCTCTCTCTCTCTCTCTCTCTCTCTCTCTCTCTCTCCCTCTCCCTCTCCCTCTCCCTCTCCCTCTCCCTCTCCCTCTCTCTCTCTCCCCTCTCCCCCCCCCCGTCTCTCTCTCTCTCTCTCTCTCTCTCTCTCTCTCTCTCTCTCTCTCACACACACACACACACACACACACACATACACACACATACACACGGGTGGGCAAACGTAGATCTACTGTGCCATGGTGACATTCTTTTGAGTAAATAAAACTATTGTCATAACCTGCATGTCTTTTCCCAGAGGAACAACTATTAACCCACCTTTGCCCATAATAGAGTATATTTGCCTGTAAATACACTATATAGATTTGGAAGAAGCAATTAGCCCCGGATATAGCTGAAACGGTGCCACTATATTGTTTTATCTTAGGAATCCAAACCTCCTTTATTTCTTGGCATATATAGACTAGGTGAAGCAGAGAAATGCAGAGGGGAATTACTGTATTCTGCATTTGCAAGCAGGGGGAAAAAGATAGTCTGTCCTTTTGATTTTACCTAACGCTATTAAATATTCAGCTGTGCAGAAGTCTGGTTTACCAGACATTTGATCTGAGCTGGAGTCTCAGGTACCCGGGCAGACACAATTGGTGCTGTTGTTTCCTGTTGCTGGGCCGCCCCCTCCCCGGACCCTCACACTCCCGGATAGTGAAGGTCGCTGACACAGAGGAGTGCCTCCCTGGGCCCCTGGATTTACAGGAAGAATGTAAACAGTTTCCACTTCCTGGGACCCAGGCAACCTTCCTAAGAAGGAGCCTATCTTTGTGACTTGCTAAATTACTTCGACCTGTTCTAACTACCAAGAGGCTTTTGAAATAAATAGTCACTATTTCGGTTGTATTATGTATTCGCCTTGATGGCCCATGAATCAATACAAGCACGTTATGGGTTACAATGAGCTGGACATCCAGTGGGCTTAACCCAAGTTCCGGCCAAAGATGAAAAGTAAGCTAGGTTTGGCTAAAACTGAAAAGTGAAGTGTATGTTTATTTGTCTGGGATAAGGACAGAAAAGGAAAAAAATAAATAAATACAATTGAAAATTTTGGAGGGAATTTAAAAGTCTCTAGGAGTAGTTGTTTCAAATCTTTTGAACTGAGATATTTACATCAAAATCACATGACCATGTATCCATTGAAAAAACGTTCCTGATGGCAAAGGTTACTATCAATTTAATTACACGTTTAAGCGAACTTACATTTTACAAGCATGAAAATTTACCTGCGTTTGGAAAACAAGAGCCTGTATGTGTTTCCATTCAATCTTAGAAAATACTTGGTGTGTCTGGGTTTCTGACTTATTAATGCATCCATTGAACCAATATTTACTGAGTACCCCTCCTATAGGAAACCGTGTTCTGTGTTGGAGACTCATGGAGGCCTAGCCCTGTGTAAATAGCTCACATTCCTGTCCTGGAATTGGCACAACATTGGAATCCTCCAGGACACTGAGGCCATAGACTAGGAACCACATCAATGACCGTCAGTTTTGACAGTGATTTAAACCAGCTTAGTTTCAAACCACATATTGTCTTACACTGACTTAAATAATTTGTAAAGGAACTTGTGTGTCATTTGGGTCAGTAGTTTTCTTTCTTTCTTTCTTTCTTTCTTTCTTTCTTTCTTTCTTTCTTTCTTTCTTTCTTCCTTTCTATTTCACGCTTTTATTTAAGGGCAATGATCCAGAACGGATTTAGATTTTGACTGCACATAGTCCTCACAAGCAGTGATCCACTCCTCCAGCATGACTGCACATAGTAAGGCAGACATGTTGGTCTAAGCTTCTGTGGTAGCATAATTTGAAAATAACTGATGGGAGCCAAACTCTTACTTATATTTATGAAAAATAGATTCCTGGTATGGATTGCCAATCTTTCCAGAATGTGACATAACTGTGATCTTTCTGTGATACTCCCATGAAAACTGTGAATAGTAAACCTCATGCTGGTAGAAAGAAGCCCCAGAAAATGTTTTTAAATGTTTCTATTGATTTTTTGAGAGAAAGAGAGAGAAAAACATTGATCAGTTTCCTCCTATACACCACCAAGATCAGGGACTGAACCACAACCTGAGCTTGTGCCCTTACCAGGAATCAATCACACTCCACCAACCGAACCTCGCCAGTTAGGGCCATTCAGTCATTAGGTTGAACTTGGAAGATGTTTAACTCTTGACATTAATATTTGCAAAGAAGATACATCTCCTTTGCTACGTTTCATCCCAAATGTATGCATTTAGAGTAAGGGAATTTAGATGATCCTTAGACCTAACAGTGACAATTGAATTACTCTTGGAAATATGAGTGCTTCTTGGTAACACATTTCAGTGATACACTTAGCATAAAGCATGAATCATCCGTACCCTTTAGCCAATAATTAGGAGGGACAGTATCTAGATGTATAAGCTTTTAGTTTTATTATTCTGTTGTTTCTATGACTGTGCTAAAGAATGAAACTGATACACCTGTTCTTTTATTTATAAAATCAGGCACTCGTCTGAGCTCTTTCTAGTAGATCAGAGAAAATCCAAAGCAGAAGATATGCCACTCCTTTTTTTTCCCTGTGTGTGTGGTTGTTATTGTTTTTTTGTTTTTTGTTTTTAGGAGATAGACCAGGGGAGGGCAAACTTTTTGACTCGAGGGCCACAATGGGTTCTTAAACTGGACCGGAGGGCCGGAACAAAAGCAACCTGACCATGCTGGCACTCTCATCTTGGGCTGTTGGTGAAGGAGAGGAGGGGAGAGCAAGAGAACCCTCCGCTCTTTCGGCTCCGCAGGCCAGATAGAACAGCTGAATGGGCCAGATCCGGCCCACGGCTGCGCTAGACAGAAGTTGTAAATGACCCAGGTTCCTGTGAGGTGGTGCTGTTTTCTGTGTTTCCTATAGGACAGAGCAAATAAGAACCTCCTACCACTGAATAGGCATTGACCTTGGAATGCCTCTCTTAGCAATCGGGAACCTTGAACTGCAGTCAGTCACAGCTGTTTTCTCATACACCCATTCTCCCTGCTCTGTGCCAACTACTGAGCAGCATGTTCATTTTAGGAGGTTACACTTGACAGTTTATGCTTAGAGATCTTCTTAAGGCGATTTCTCTAGTTGAGGAGAAACCCTTCTATAAAGAGTTGGCAGAATCTGTGACACTAAAGAGAAGACAATATATATCTTTGAATGTGTGTTATGGCTGAAGTTGCAAGTTCCTACTTGGGGTGTGGGGGAGAAGTCACTAACATAACTTGAAGATCTATTGTGCTGACAACTTAGAATGCAAAGGATTCTATCTTTAAACTAATAAAATTTGCAAACAAGGGACTCTAGGTTAAATAGTATAGTTTTCCAAAGCTGACTGTGCTTCCTTGGAGCTCAGTTTTCTGGTTTGAAATATCAAAACAACTTGCTGAAACTCCTGGGTGGGAATGCTACTCTTTTGAGGATGTGTGTAGATGAATTGATCAGTCTCTGTTGGTAACATCTTTTTTTTTTCTTTTTTTTTAAAAACTTGGTCAGGGTTTATACATTTTCAGGACAGATGCATTTTTGTAGTCATATACTGCCAATTTCATCTCAAATGTTTCCTAAGTGTCACATACCAATTGCAAGAATCTGTCTTCGTCCTTTTCACTTTCATAGACTTTGAAGTTGGCATGAGCACTCTTCTCTGGAGGAAGGTCCCATCGGCATAGAGCTGTAAACATCTTCTCATTATTTTGATGAGCTCACTCATCATAAAACTTGTTGATGTGATCCCGTATAAGGAACTTGGTTTTACCAGAACAGAAGCTACTTCTCACCCTTGTATTTTTCTGTTACCGCCTGGATTTTGGTGGGATGCTGCCCTCAGATCAGTCTGACATTCTCCTGGAGCCATAGGTGGGTGGAGCCTGCCAACCACGGGGTCCCTGCTGCTTCAGGCGGTGGCCAATCTGAGCAGACTCTGTAGCCATTGGCCGGATAGGATAGTCTACATACAAATGGGCAACTATGAAGTATGATAATATGCTATGCATCTAGAAAATGATTAGAAAAATGATGGATAGATGAGACAAGGAGTTCTAGTTTCATGAATTAGATTTAAATCTTATTGCAAATATTCTTACATACTAGTTTTTCTATATTTCCTTTTACTTTTCCACTTTGGTAAATAGTAACTATAATTGACTTTCTTAAGATGTTTAGATTTCCCTTGTTTCTTCTATCACCATATTGAATGTCAGGTTTTACTGACTATTCTTATAGCAGCAATAATTCCACTATCATCAACCCTGTTACCTGCTTTTTAACAATCCTGATTCCACTGCTGTTTTGTTTTTGCTATATTTACTTTATTTACTTTTGGGGGGTCAATAATTTGAATGGAGAAAAGAAAATCAAGCTAATTGTGGCTTCCAGTTAGTTCTGATATAGTCAGTGAAATCCGTGGATTTTGAAGTCTAAATTGTATTTCGCATTTTTTAGAGTACTATTGGATTATTAATTTTTTAAACAAAAGTATATACATTCAACCTTTTTTAATGTAGAGTTCTCTAGTTTTTGACAAATGGTTCCAGTCATTGAACCACCATCACCACGAGGACATAGAACAGTTATATCACCCACCTTCTCACCCTCCCCTTCCAAATAAATACCCTGGCTCTCCTTTGTAGCCAGCCGCTCCTTCACTTCTGTCCCAGGTAACCACTGGTCTGTTTGCTGTCTCCAAAGAATTTTCTAGAATGTTATATAAATGGAACTAAAGGTTCTGTATCCTTTTGGATTTGGCCATCTTTAGTCAGCATATTCCACTTGAGATTCATCCATATTGTTGGCCATAACAGTAGTTTATTCTTTTATATTGATGAATAGGATTCACTTGTTGATGAATATTCAATTTTTTTCTAGTATTTGGAAATCATAAACATTGTGTTTCATGGGACATAAACTTTCATTTCACTTGGTAAATACCTAGGAATGGGATTGCTGGGTTTTACAGTATGTGCTTAACTTCATAGAAAGCTGCCCAGGGTTGTCCAATGTGGCGGCACATTTTTCATTCCCACCAGCAATAGACAGGAGTTCCAGCTCCATGTCCTCACCCACACTTGGTATTGTCTGTTTTCCCCCCTCACTGGGTAATTTTTAAAACTAAGTAAATTACACTGAAGTGAAAATATTCCAGGCTGAGTTTAGAAAGTTATCACTATTTTATAAATTACTGAGTTTTCTACTCAAAGTATTTTATAAAGCCACAAAATAAATTTTCCAAAAGAACACTTTCCTTGTAAATGGTACAAATGACTGAGATATATGGTAATGGCATCTGTTTCTTTTTGTGTTTTTTTTCAGTGACAAATCACAAGTGGCTTTTGAAATGATTGTGAATGGAAAAGCTCAAAGCAGGAGGAATAATTGGCTGATGGGAGAACAATTGAGTGGGGTCAACTGAGTGTGTCCATGACACTGTCAAGTGATGTCCTTTTAACCAATGTCCACAATAAGCCGTGAATTTAAGTATTTAGTATTCCTTAACTGGGAATACTAAATACTTATGGGTCAGATACTCCAGTGAACACTTTTTATGTGTTACCTCATATAATCCTATTGTAACTCCAAGAGGAAGTCAGCATTGTCATCTGATATTTTCAGTTGAGGCCTAAGGGGTTTGAAAAGGTTCCTAAGGCCACCCAGCTAGTGTGGAAGAAGAATAAGAACAAAATTTTGTGGGCAGCACCTTACCCAAAGCCCCTGTTTTTAAACCATGAATCCATACTCCTTCTGTTTGTGGGGTAAATCTATGGGGATAGCACTATCTGCTCAGATTCCTACAGGACACACCTAGGAGCTTATATCAGAAGGTACTTGACTGTTACTTAGTGACTTGCTTTGGAAAACTCTGATTGCTAAATTTGAGCTTGGGCTCAATCCATTCAGAATTCAACAGGAGGCAAAGTAGTAAGCTGGGAAGAACCGGAGGACTCATAGATTGGGATTCATGACCGTTATGAAGCATCAGTCTTCACTCGGTTGTGTTGAGCCCCATTTCCTCATCTGTGAAATGGAACTAGTAACACCAACCTCTCAGGGTGTTTGTGAGAATTATTAAAGGTAGCATACCCTAGCCTTCATGTGATGGGCATGCAATAGACCCTGGGCCCTGCTCCCCACCTATGCAAATGGGAGGGGAATCCAGTGATTCTCCTGCCCCTCTTTGAGGTTTAGCTGCCATATGGGCACTGGGTGAAATCTTCAGATGCTTTCCAAAATTCTAAATGGATAGATCATTTCATTACAAAGAAACCTGGATTGATGATCAATCTATCTGGGTTCAGGTAATGAGGTCAATTTATGACCTAGGAAAACTTAAATCATTTGTCGGTGACTTGGTTGAATTATACATACATATACAGGGATAGAGATAGAGATATCTGGATAATCACTATAGATAGTGTATTGTAATGATTAATTTTGAGAGCATACGGAAAATGATTTCTTGGTAAATGATATAGTACTTTGTCAAGAATCTATATTTGTAGATTGTGTTTGTACCAACATCTCAATCCTCCCCCCCCCCCCCGCCAAAATAACCTGCTTTTATTTCATATGTAGGAGCTTTGGTTAGCACTGGCTATGATATAAATAGATGTGTATGTACAAATTCACTTGCAAATGAATACAATTAGTTGTACTTTAAAAAACTTACATTATTACTTGAAAACTTATTATTTTGGCTTAGTGTTAACATGCATGTCTTTTGATATACTGTGCATCACTTTCCAGGTAAATTGCACATTCACCTGAGATTTAGCTAGCTGACACTGGATGTCACCATTGTGCTATGGAATGTGGATGCAGAACAGGTATGCTCTTTAATACTCAGGAGATTGTCTCTTCAAGAGGTTGGAGATATGTGAGTTTACCCCTGCCCCCCATATAACCTGATTATGTTTATAGCACTTGTATGGTATTACTTTTTCAGTTTTTATTATCTAAGCTCTATATAATAGTGATCAAGAATGAGGAAACAATAGTTAATATTGTTAGCTCAGAACTGAGAAACTGGAAATTCAGAACATGTGTCCAAACCAACCAGGGCTCTTGGTTGCAAACCTAAGTAGTGACTCTGGCTAACTTAAGCAGAAATGGAATTTACTGGAAGGATGTGGAATAGCATTCAGAACTGATGGGGAAACTTGCAAAGATCAGACTTTAGCAAGAGCAGGATAAAGTCCTTCTGGCATTGCGACTGGTCACTAGATACTTCCACTGGCCTTCCTGCCTGGGCACAAAGCACCGCCCTGTGCCAGCCTCCTTCCCTTCCCAGAATAATGATGGGATTTTCATTGACTCCAGCTTCCACATTTCTGATGGCCAATCCCTTACTACGGTAGCATTTTCAGGTGACAGTCCTCTGTGGGCTGGGTCTAGGTGTTGTGCCTGTGCTCCAGCCCCAGAGAGGGAGAAAGAACAGGTAAGGCACCTTTTCCTGCAAAGACTGTATAGATGCTAATTCCATATATCTGGGAAGGAGGGTCAAGTATTGAACAACCCAAACATGACAACCATCCATCATGGAGCTTTTCAATCAGCCTCATGGAAATGAGTTGAGAAGACCACTTAGTCACCTGGATTTTATGGCCCCTTCTCTTGCCTGACCTGGAGTTAGCTGCACTTGCCTTGGCTTTGTTCTACTCTGCTTTTCCTTGAGCCCTGAGGAAGCCTTACCAGCCAGGAGGAGACCTGTTTTAAGTGGCTGTGGTGACAGCTCCTTATGCACATTGGAAGTCTTAAATTTCAGGCTATTAAAGAAAACAAAAACAAATCCCCGCAATATTAAAAAGAAAAAAGAAAACATGGTAGGCTGCACCGTGTTCCTTGTTCTTAGAACACTAAGCACACTCCAGCCTCTGTTCTTGCTCCTCCCCCCACAACCTGGAGTCCTCTTCTCCCAGATGGCCACAGGGCTTCCCCTCTTTTATCCAAGACTTTTGCTCAAATGCCTTCCCTTCCCACCCAGTGCCTCCTTTTATTCCGTTCCCTGCTCTGCTTTTCTTCATGACACTTGTTTATCACCTCCCGTTATTTTCTCGACATGCTACTGTTTTGTACTTTTAGAATCTCTGGCTCACCTCTGTGGCCACAGCTCTTACGACAGCTGTGTTTAATAAACACTTAATAATATATGAATGACTGGATTAAGGGCTAAGTGGAGGAAAGAAACACCTTTGTTAGAATCTCTAGAATATAAACAGTGCCTGTGTTAATGTCCTAGGGCTGCTATGATAAAGCCACAAACTGGGGCTTAACCACAGTCATTTCTGTCTCACAATTCTGGAGGCTGGAAGTCCCAGGCCCTGTAGGTGGGATGGGTTCCTTCTAAGGGCTTTGAGGAAGAATCTGTTCAATCTGTCCTGTGCTTCTCACATTCTAGCTCCCGGTGGCTCTCTGGCAGTCTGGGGTGCCCTTTGGCTTGTAGGAGCACCACCTTGATTGCTGCCTTCCACTTCTCCACAAAGTGCATGTCCCTGTCCACACTTCCCCTTTTTATGAACATACCAGACATATGGGGATTAGGGATCCACCCTACTTAAGTATGAGTTCACCTCAACCAACTGCATCTACAGTGACCCTGTTTCCAAATATGGTTACATCCTGAGGTAATGAGGGCCGGGCCTTCAACATGTAAATGGGAAAAGGGACATAGTTCAAACCATAACACTACCTTACATGTGTGGATTGTATAATGGGTAACCCATTCTTCTGTAATTAAACAGAGAAGTAGGATTAGTCACATTAGTCTGGGTGACCAGTGATGTGTTGCTTTATCGCAATTCACAATAATGTGTATAAATTGCTTTGTAACTTGTAAACTGTTCATTAGATGCTAGCATAATGAGTTGGGGTATTGATGGATTATTGATGCTTTCTCAAGAAAGAACCAATACAATGGGTTTGCTGGTCTTTAGATTCCTCCAAATAGAGTTTCTCTTATAGCCCAGCTCGATCTGCAGACTGTTTAAAATATTACCTGGTTCTTCTCTACCACCGGTGGTTTCATATTTTATGTACTCGTTTGACAAACATGCATGAATCATTTATTATGTGCTAAGCCCTGTTGTAAGTGCTTGAAAAATGTTAACTCAAATAATTCCACTAGAGTTTATTTGTATCACTAATTATTCATGTTATTAATATTATCTGAATGTTACTAATAAGGAAACAGAGGCACAGAGAGGTTAAGGAACTTGCTCAAGGTCACACCTCTGCTGAGTGGCAGGGGCAGGCCATGAAGCTAGATAGTCTAGCTTCAAAACTTTCCTTTGTAGGAAGCTCTTTTTTTTCACTGAAAAATCTCACAGAAAAAATCAGTGTGAGGCGGAACAAAGCAGAGCTTCTTTGGTTCAAATGAGAAGCCAAAGCCCGGTCTGCTCAGCACCTCCCTGTTGGTCCCCTGAGAGTCCTTTCTGCACCGCTTTGATCTAGGAAATAACACCTCTTGGAGGGATGCCACTTGTAAGCTGCCTTCAATCCACTCTAGCAGAAAACAAATAAAATTCGTTTCTCTCTTTAATTAACTGATTGTGTTTTATGTTGAAATTTTTATCTGCCTAATCTACTTCTGGCAGAAATAAAATGCTAAGATGAATTTTCCCCAGGAAGCTAATGCCATATGGCAATTTGGACTTTGTGAGCTTAAGTTCCCCTTGGGTTTCTTTATACAAATCAAGGACTGTGGTTGAAAAAGTTTTCTGAGCCAAACAGAGAAATGGAATTTGATTTTATATGAATAGAGCTGGGTATAAACCTTACAACCAGCTGCTTATCTTCTGTGGTCATCAATAATATAAAATAATAGGAGCAGCAATATCAGCAGTTACTCTCCATTGATTCCCTTCTACTTACTAACCTGGATTAAGAAAACAACAACAACAACAAACTTTGTTTTTACAATTCGAGACATTTCCACCCCTATTTTACAGATATGTAAATTGAGCCTAGGATTTCATGGCACTTGTAGAAGATGGCCGAACAGTGATTAAGGAGCTGCAAACCGAGATATTAAGAATGAATTATACAAAAGAAAATATATTTTGGATATAAAACATGAGGCCCTTCGTGGTTTTCGAATTATGAAAGACTGAGAGAAATCAGTGAAATCCATTCTTGAGAGTGATGACTTCCTATGATGGCACACCTACTGTCATTTGTTAATATTTATAATGCATAACATACTAAAAAGAAAACAAAAAGGTAAATCCCTCAAATGAGACTACAGATGAAGGGGCAATAAACTGGAGAGCCAAAAGCAACTCAGACCAAATCCATGTTTTGCTTGCCTCTGTTTTCCCACCGGTTTTGCTCCCACTCCTCGCCACATCCTAACCTAGGATTGATTCTTCCGTAAAGGAGCAGATTAAACAGTGTTTGTCGCATATTTTCTCTGTCACAGCTACTCAACTCTGCTGTGTGTAATGCTAAGGCAGTGTAGACACTATGTAAATGAATGACTGTGATTACAGAAAAGCTTTATTTAAGAACACTGAGTTGGAACTTCATATAATTCTCATGTGCCATGAAATGTTGTTTGTTGTTGTTGTTATTGTTGTTTGTTTGTTTTTTAATGGTCAAAATTTGAGAGTCATTCTTAGTCTATAGGCTGTCCAGAAAGACAGGAAGTCAGCTCGGGCTCATTGGCCGGTTTGCTGACCACCACTCTGGCCTGCCACTCCACTTCCGGTTTCCAAACACATTGTGTGGTGTGTTTGTTTGTTTGTTTTCTTTCTCTTTAATTTTTATTGAATTTATTGGTTAACAAAATTATATAGGTTGCAGGTGTTTATTGTGTTGTTAAAGTCAATGTCTCCTTCTGTCACCATTTATCCTCACCTCCCTCCCCACTGCCCACCCCCATTTCCTATGGTAATCACCACACTGTTGTTGATGATTTTTTTATGTATTTAATTTATTTTTTAAAATATATTTTATGGATATTTTTTACAGAGAGAAAGGGAGAAAGATAGAGAGCTAGAAACATCCATGAGAGAGAGACATCGACCAGCTGCCTCCTGCTCACCCCCTACTGGGGATGTGCCTGCAACCAAGGCACCTGCCCTTGACCAGAATTGAACCTGGGACCTTCCAGTCCGCAGGCTGATGCTCTATCCACTGAGACAAACCGGTTTTGGCTTTATTTGTTGTTGTTTTGTTGTGTCCCTTCCCCTTTTTTCACCCAGCCCCCAAGCCACGCCCCTCCAACAGCTGTCAGTCTGTTCTTTGCATGGAAGAGTCTGTTTATATTCTGTGAGCTTATTTTGTACTCTGTGCATTTTGATGTTGTTTTGGACTGGGAACTTAATCCCAGAAGAGACTTAAGAGAACCCGGTAACAGAAGTACTTCCACTCAAATTCTGTAGCTGCAGAGCTCCAGCTGCCAAGTCAACTGCAGTCTAAACAAATAGAAGTCAGCGAGGCTGTCTAAGAAGATTTAGAATAAAATGGAAAATTCTTGGCATACTCCGTCAATTTCATCGAAGATTAAAGGATAAATGCAAAACTCTGCATTATCCCCAAAAGCTATCCAGCTGTAAACTGATGCTAGCAAATATGAAAATTCTTTCTGTGTTAACTGCATAGGCTATTGCTAAACTTTAAATAATTGTGTTTGTCGTTGTTTTTTTTTTCCTCACTAGGGAAGCCAGCCTTAATGTGATGGAAACACCCTTGAACTTGGTGTCTAGAAGACAGAAGTTGGAGTTTGCGCTCTGTTAGTTTTACTGTGATCTCAGGTAAATTAACATCACCTGTGAGAGTCTTGGCTTCCTTATTGGGAAAATGAGATAAATAATCCTATCTCACAGGACATTTTATTTTTTAGTTCATTATGTTTTATTATGAAAATTTCCCACAGACACAAAGTAGGTAGAGGAGTATAATGAACCCCATTTGCCCAGCTTTGACAATATCTTGCATTTTGCCCACACTTCTTTCATCTTTGCCCACCCCACTTTTTTCTCTGTATTAGAATATTTTATTTTTTTAAATATATATTTTTTATTTTTTTACAGAGAGGAAGGCAGAGGGATAGAGAGCTAGAAACATCGATGAGAGAGAAACATCGGCAGCTGCCTCCCACACACCCCCTACCGGGAAAGTGCCCACAACCAATGTACATGCCCTTGACCGGAATCGAACCTGGGACCTTTCAGTCCACTGAGCTAAACTGGTTTCGGCTGTATTAGAATATTTTAATATTCTAAGCAAATCCAAATATATTATTCACTGCAAATACTTCAGAATGTATGACTAACAGATAAGATTAAAATATATATATTATTGATTTCAGAGAGGAAGGGAGAGGGAGAGATAGAAACATCAATGATGAGAGAAAATCATTGATGGACTGCTTCCTGCATGCTCCCTCCTTGGGATCAAGTCTGCAACGCCATCATGTGGACCAACCAGGAATCGAACTGTGACCTCCTGGTTCATAGGTCAACACTCAATTGTTGAACCACACTCGCTGGGCAAGATTTTTAGTTAAAGAGTGTCATAAATTCATTATCACATCTAGCAAAACTACAGTGAGTCTTTAACCTCATCTACTATTCAATCAATGTTACAATTTTCCCAATTGCCTCAAAAATGTCTTTATAAAGCTGGTTTATTTGAATCAGGAGACAAAGACTATTCATATATTACATTTGGTCATATGTCTCTTAAGATTCTTAATTTATAGCAATTTTTCTTTGCCTCATCTTTCTTTATATAATTCTTTATATAATTTATCTGTGGTAAGAACTAGTTTGTCCAGTAATATTTCACATAATCTGGATTTGGCTGATTGCAACCTTTACCCTTGTAGAGTCATTAAACAAGTAGTTCCCAACCTTTTATTGGCCCTGTTCCACCTAAGCATCTCTAAAATCCTGATGCCCACCCTGTGACATATAATTCTTACTATTCAAAAAGTGGACTCCTATTAACATGGAGGAAGCCTAAATGGCCATTAACTTGGTAAAGGGTACTGAGGAAGAAACCACTAAGAAATTGTTAATAATATTAATAGTATGAAATGATATGAAAAAATAGCAAATAACATTTCAAAACATAATAGAGAACTGAAATGCATAAATATGTTACAATATATATTTACTAGGGATCCTGTGCACGAATTTACGCACTTGAAAAGAATTGTGGGCTGCGAGGCTGTGGTGGGCACAGGAGTGGGTCTCAGCCCATCATCGGAGCCCCTGCCTGGCCCTCTCCCTTCCCCCATCTCCTGTCTGCCCACAGCCCCACTCCTGCCACCACCACTCCCACACACTGACAGTGCCAGCCCTGCTCACACTCACTGACCACGCAGAGCGATTGGGGCTGGCACCAGCAGTGGGTGTAAGCAGGAGCTGGTGCCAGCAGTGGGTGTGAGAGGTGGCTACCAACCCCAATCACCCCTCAGGATCAGGGGGAGATGGAGAAACCCTGAGGGGCAATGGGGACCAGCAGTCACTGCTCACACCTACTGATGGCACTGAGCAATCACTGCTGGTGCTGGGTGCCAGCAGCGGGTGCAAGCAGGCCAGCACCAGCAGCAGATGCGAGTACCCAGTGAGACCATGGCGCATGGGAGCAAAGAATTTTCAGTAACCACCAGAGGCTCGCCCCTCAGTGGCAGCAACCGATGCCTGCCTTGGTCTGACGCCCCTACTCCAGCTGATACCTGCCATGGTCTGTGTTCTGCCACCTGCTGCCAATGCCCACTATGTTTCATGTGAACCTCCTGGTGGTCAGCACACATCATAGCAATTTATTGTTCAGTTGTTCTATGGTTCAGTCTATTTGCATATTAAGGATATATATAGAGACTAGAGGCCTGGTGCACAAAATTTGTGCACAGGGGAGGGGGGCAGTGTGGTGGTATTCCTCAGCCCAGCCTGTACCCTCTCCAATATGGGACCCCTAGAGGGATGTCTGACTGCCCGTTTAGGCCTGACCCAGGTGGAATCGGACCTAAACGGCCAGCCGGACATCCCTCTCAAAATTTAGGACTGCAGGCTCCCAACTGCTCACCTGCCTGCCTTCCTGATTGCCCCTAACTGCTTCTGCCTGCCAGCCTAATCACCCCTAACCACTCCCCTGCCAGTCTGTTTGCCCCCAACTTCCCTCATCTGCCAGTCTGGTCACCCCTAACTGCCCTCCCCTGCAGGGTTGATCCCCCCCAACTGCCCTCCCTTACAGGCCTGATCCTCCCAACTGCCCTCCCCTCCTGGCCATCTTCTGGTGGTCATTTTTGTCCACATGGAGACAGAATCTTTGACCATATGGGGGCAGCTATCTTGATCTTGTGTGTTGGAGTGATGGTCAATCTGCAAATTACTCTTTCATTAGATAGGATAGAGGCCTGGTACATGGGTGGGGGCCAGCTGGTTTGCCCTGAAGTGTGTCCCAGATCAGGGTGGGGGTTCCCTTGGGGCGTGGGGTGGCCTGAGCGAGAAGCCTGTGGCCATTTTCAGGCCAGCCATGCCCTCTGGCGACCCAAGCAGAGACCCTGGTATCTGGAATTTATTTACCTTCTACAATTGAAACTTTGTAGCCTGGAGCAGAGCCAAGCCTTCTGCTTACTCTGTAGTGCCACCATTTCTGTTTGGATTTGTTTACCTTCTACAATTGAAACTTTGTAGCCTTGAGTGAGGCTTAGGCCAACTAGGTCAGGCAGAAAGCTTTGCTTCTTCCATTGCCTTAGAAACCCAAGCCTCTCTCCTGCTCTCTGTGGCTGCAGCCATCTTGGTTGGGGTTAATTTGCATACTTGCTCTGATTGTCTGTGGGCGTGACTGGTGGGTGTAGCAGAGATATGGTCAATTTGCATATTACTCTTTTATTAGATAAGATATACTGTATATGATGCCCCTAGAACCATAAGAAAAGTAAAAAAAAAATCACTGAAAATAACTCATTATCAAATTATCCTCCTTAAAAATTAAATTATTCCCTGTGGGGGGTGTGCACCACATTGAGAACCACTGCATTAAGCACTTTCCCCTTGTTCAGATATTTACTGCTATTAGATATAAAAGCTTGATTAGATTCAGGGTCACTTTAAAAAAATCATATTTCATAGGTGATGCTTCCTACTTGTGATTGTACCACATCTAGAGGACAAAATGTCTCTGTTTTGCATATTCACAACTATAAACCTACATTTGCCACACTCTGTATATAAGTGGTATATGTATATATACATATTATAATTATACTAGAAGCCTGATACATGAAAATTAATGCACTGAAGGGGGGATCCCTCAGCCCAGCCTGCCCCCTCTCACAGTTCGGGAGCCCTCAGGGGCAGGAGGTGACCTGGTGATCAGGGAAAGGTGACACCCCCATCACACTTCTGCTGCTGCTGCTGCCACTGCCCGCAGTGCAAGCCTCAGCCTGCCCTGGTTACCTGAGCCTCAGGTGGCCGTGGGCTGCTGGGCAGCCACCATCCAAGGTTTGCCTGTGCCTTGGGCCAGCTCTGGGTAGCTTGGGGGCTGAGGGGACTGGGAGACTCCAGAGGCAGGCATGCCAGCGGGGCTGAGGAGACTGGGCACCGCCATCTTGTGGCTGTGGGTGCCGCCATCTATGATGGCAAGGCAGTCAATTAGCATATTCCCTCCTTATTGGCTGTGGGTACCACCATCCTTGAGATGGTGTGAAGGTCAATTAGTATATTCTTTCTTTATTAGAACGGATTATTTTGTTTCCACAACCATTTCTTAAGCACTTACAATGTGCTGGAATATAAAGACGAAGAAGCCACAGTATCTACAGTCTAATATGATGTGGATTAAAAAGAAAAATGTTACATATTTCCTTCTCAGATAATCTTTAATCAAGGATTGTTTCAGCTAGTGTTGTTTTAATATTAAATAAATTCCTGGATTTATGGGTATATGTACATATCAATAAGTTATAATATTTTCTACTATACAGTATTTAATTGTAGTGACAGCACAGTTTACCCACCATATAATGATATCACCAAATGAGTTAGTCTAACTGATTTATGTGTTCCTAAAGCCAGAGTTCACCATGACAACAGTAACAGTGACCACAGAGGTTCCCTCAAGGGGTAAGAGAGAAGTCAATCCTGCCTCTTATGAGTCCACGTCAGCTCACATCATTGAAGAAACCGAGTATGTGAAAATGGTATGTGGGTGCCAGACATCATGTTAGCATGATATGATTTTTTATAATAAAGAAATACAGATTAGTGTTTCTCCTTCTTGAGAATGGGTAAGAGCAAACCTAGTTTGGCAAAGGACAATTTTGATAACTGGAGTTTGAACTCCTGTTTCGTATCCCCTTGAGGCTATGAGCCCTCTGTCTTCACACTCGGAGTGAAATAGAAGAATGCGCCAGGGGAGCTTGGAACACCTATTAGCACTGAATTTGTCCCACAGTATTCACCACTGAAGTTCTTACTGGTACATTTCTGTTCAGTTGTTTCAGGAGTGTTGGTACCACATTCCCTAGGAGATGTTTATATTTTCTGCTGACTCCCTCTCTCTCCTTACCCCGTTATTTATCACAGCTCAGGGCTGCGAGCTGCCAATGACTACATGTAGGCATGGTCCTTCGTGAAAATTGTGAACTCTTGTAAGAATCCAATGATAATGGCTAACAAAATTTACATTCGTAGGAACTGTTTCTTAGAACAGATGGAAAAATGTGGACATAGAGAGTTTGTAACATTCGGATCTATTCATTCATCTCTGAGTGCTTGCAGTTCCATAGGTCACCAGGCCACAGGGCTTATATTTCATGCATACATTTGTATCATCTCCATTTAGTAATTATTCTCTAGTAATTACTAAATAGCAATTATTCTCTAGTAATTACTAGGTAGTAATTATTTTATAGTAATTGCTAAATAGTCATTATTTTGTAGTGATTACTAAATAGTAATTGTTTTACACTAATTACTTACTAGTAAATTAGTACTAAATTACTATATAGAAAAGCAGAGCTAAATAGAATTAAATACTAATTACTAAATAGTAATTATTTTGTCGTATAGTGTTCATTCAGATTGTATTTTAGATTTGACTGAGAATTATAAGGATCAAGTGCTTCATTTTCTGCAATCTAAACAATATTAGCCTTAATGCAAGTTAGATTGATGGTAGTTATTTAAATCTGACATCAGTATATATATGTATTACTGTCTAGATAAATCAGGTACACTGCTGATGGTATAGAGAGAAAAAAGTATTGGACTTTAAATGCCTTTAAAAGAAAATAAAATATTTTTATTTCCTAGATTCGAGCTACTCTGGAAAAGATCCGTAATCAAATGTTTAAAGAGGAAACTGGACATGACGATACAAAGCACAAACTAGATGCAAAGGTAACAAATTTATCAAAACGCACTACCTTTATTTCTTCAGTAAATAAGCATAAAGCCAAATAGAAATTATTCTTTGATGCTTTGAATGATGAATGTTAAATATTTTATCACTATCCTAAAATGTTAATAGACATATGCATGAAATATTTAACCACAGATAGCATTAGGATCAGATTGGAATGACCAGGCCTTACCTGAATATTTTAAAATGGGCTCACTTACCTACAGTATATGGGAGATGTCAGCCCAGCCAGGACACATGGCGGCAACATTTCCCAATGCCAGACAGAGACACAAGCTTTTAGGTTTACCTGGGCCTCAACAATGGCCATTCAGTTGAAGCCATTAGGCTGAGTGACCAGACAACTGATAACTTTAAAAGACCCCCTCCCCTGTGATCAGCCTTATATTCTTAAGGTTGAGCAATCTTCCCTTAGCCTTGTTTGGATTATTCCACGTTAAATGTCATCTGAGCCGAGTGCACGTTGTCAGTTTCAATGTCATCCACTATGTTGTCTGGTCATGGGAACACCAAAGATAGGGTAAGATGCATGAACATAGTCTCCTGTATCATTCTCAGCCCCCGAACTAACACAACTAGCTTCAATTCTTTTCTTAAACTACAGGTTCTGAAACTCAAAAATAAAAATAAAAAAGTTAATGTTTATGAATGATGGAAATCATAAAAATTCAGTTTTGGTTCTGTTGAGTTGCCATTACCTTGAAGTGAAGGTTTCTAGTGAGTGGGCTGGATATCTGATTCTGGAGTGGAGGGGAGAGGTCTGGGATAGAAGGTCTAGGCTACATTGTAGAGATTTCAGGGAGTAAGAATGGCGTTTAAAATCCTGAACGTGGAGGAGATCACCAAGCATGTGAGTGTGGATAGAAATGAGAGAAAAATCTAAGCTCTGAGTCCTGAGATTTTCAATATTAGATCTTAGGGCAAGGAGGAAGAATCATCACAGGAGACTGAGAAAATAGACTAGTGGATTAGGAGGAAACACAAGAGAAAATGGAGTCACTAAATACAAGAAAAGGGGTCTCAGAAAGAGGATTTGGACTACTGTGTCAAATGGAGTCCATGGGCCAAGTAAATTGAGGACTGAACATTGACCATTGGCTATCACATTGGGGATGTTTTGAGGACCTTACTAGTACTAGTTTCTTACAAATGGAGATGAATTGTGTTGCCAGTGTCTCTGCTCAGCCATCTCAAAGTTAGCAGACAAATGAAGCATCAAAATATCAGCCCTCTCCCTTTGGCATCTGGGTAATGTCACAGAAGAGATTCAACTGCAATGATCTAGGGCTCTGCTGTTACAGAACTAAAGTTTGTATGCTTTGAAATGCCAAAACTCAAAACATCAGAGCTCAAAGTAAGAAGTTTGCTGACCAAGAAGGCACCAGCTGAGAAGATGGAAAACGTAATGGCACCTCAAGTCCATCTTCAAAGTGTTCAGAGCTCGGGCTTCTTTTATGTCAAGAGAAGGGGGAATCGGAGTGGCAAGAGGTGATTGGTGAGCACAGACACCTGGGAAAACAGTAGGGGTCCAAGAAAGATTGTGAGACTTCTTTGTTCTTAGTCGTCTGTTCACTCTAGTTGAGGTGGTTCAGGGCCGCAAGGTTCCTGCAAATCATTGAGAAACAATCATTTTTGTATAGACTTCCCTTACCTCCTTGGGAGAGGCCCCTTCTAGTCAGGGATCTTTTTAAAAAAAACTCAGGCTGCAAGCAGAATTCCTCTAATGATTAACATGTCGATCTGAAGAAGCTATTAACCCGAAGGCCATGAGGGAGCAAAGCAGACTTCAATAAGATGGAGCCAAAGAGGCCAAGCATTTCACTCTATAAAAGGCTCCTCTCAAAGTGCGGTCCACTGTCCCAGCAGCAGCAGAGAGCTTGTTAGAAGCGTGGCATCTAGAGTTCTACCCAGGACCTCCTGCATCCCAGAATCAGACTCTGCTTCTAACCAGATCTATCTCCCAGTGACTCATATGCACATTAAAGTTTGAGAGGCACTGATCTATGATCTTTGTGGTTAACTACAAATAACCTACCTTCTACAAGAGTTTTCCCGTCAAATATTCTCTAATAAATTACAAAAGAAAACAATGCTTATTCTATATATGGAGAGTGAGAATATGCATGAGGGTCTGAAGTACGCAAAACAAAACCATGGCAGAATCAATTATTTATGTATGTAGTCCATCTATCGTACGAAAGAGGATACAGGCTTTGTTGTTAAGCAAGCTGGAATTCTAATCCTGGTCTGAGCAGTTATGTTGGATATAACCTTGGGCTTATTAAACTCTCTAATCTTCATCTGTATAATGGACATTATACCTTCTAGTGTTCTGAGTATTCAGACAAAGGAGTGTGTATAAAACAGCTAAAAGATCATCTGACACATAAGAGATGATGAATGGATAAGAGTTGTTATAATTATAGGATCTATTAGTATATAATATTATATATTATAACTATTAGGTTTGATTGTATTAGTTTGTAATACAATGTAAGTAACCAAACTGCATTTGTCTGTAACTTCCATTTTTTTTAAACTGACCTTGTAGATATTATATTTCCTTAAAAGGACTTAATGGTATATTTAAAACTGTGGGGATTATAAAAGACAGAAAACATGTACTCCACCTCTTTTAAATATAAGAATCATTCAAATGTAAGCAAATATGGAGGAGGCCAGCTGCTTCATCTAGAAACCTCTACTGGTTTTTGAGACTCAGAAGGTTTAATTGTGCCGACCTGAATCTCCCCTGATATACGTGATAGGGATTGATCGTTGTTGTTTTTGAAGCCTGTAGAGGAAAGGGAAGGTCAGGTCTGTGATTATCACGTTTGTTCGTTGCAGTGCTGTCGAAACATTCAGAATGGCTCTGACTCTGAAACGCACCCCTCGTGCTGCAGTCTGGATCTGCTCGTGGAAAGGATGAAGGGCAAAGATTTACAGCTCTTAAAAATGAACAAAGAGAATGAAGTATTGAAAATCAAGGTATGCCCTCAAGGAGAACTCTCTAGGGTATTTTGAGGCTTTGAGCCAATAGGATAGATTCACGGATCCGTGAAAGCAGACCTGCTCACACAGCCGTAGATCCACACCTAGGCTCACATAGGTAGACAAGCGTTTGATGTTTCATAAATTAAACTCACTGTTTTATTTGGGAGCCTACTTTTATTACTAAAAAGATCTCAAAAGGCTCAACGGTTATGAAGTCTCAGTTGTGCCAGATGAAGACTTTCTAGAGAGCTGCTGTATGACATGGTGCCTCTATTAACTATAACATAGTTAATACTGCTGGACACTTGAAAATGTGTTAAGGGGGGTCGGTCTTGTGTGAAGTGTTCTTAGTGCAATAAATTGTTTAAAAGTATTCACAAGTTTAATAAATCACAATATATTTTACATATACATATATACATATACATATACATATACATATACATATACATATACATATACATATACATATACATATACATGCAGATATACAGCCCTGCAATGACCACCTTGGTAGGTGAATCTTTGCAGTCATCCTTGTTTATTTCCTTAGGTTAAATTCTGGAAAGATTCATTGCACTTTAGCTTTACTGCTTTAATACTCCAATCGTGTCTATTCCAATCACTGTTATTTCAGGACTGTACATCTGTTTAGTACTGCTGTGAGCATGGAAGATAAGATAAATACATGCATAAGCTGATGGGCAGGGTGGAAGTCTGAAGGGTCCAGTCTGTACACGCAGGACACCGCTGTGCGCGGAGCTCTGGTTTGGCCTGCATGACAGCCCCACCAGATAGGGCTTCTCATTTTACATTTTCCTTTTACAAATTAAGCGTCTTTTCTCCTGTCCATTGACAACGGGGGTGCCAACCAGACAATTACCGCCTCTGTGTTTTGCCGCCTCTGTGTTTTTAATTGCCCGTCAAACCATTCTGCCTTAGAACCTTTTCACTGTAAATGTCAAAACCTGCACCGTGACCTTTTTTTCTTTTCTTTTCCTAGTTGGAAGCCTCCAGGGAAGCAGGCGCAGCGGCTCTGAGAAATGTGGCCCAGAGATTATTTGAAATCTACCAAACACAGTCTGAAGAAGTTAGAAAGCAGCATGAGGACAGTACACACTTCCTCCAGGTAGCTGCCTATTGGATAAATCGCCCCCAGTCTTCCTGGTCCCCCTTTCTAAAGAGAAGAGTTAAATGTGAAACAAGCAACGGGAAGAGCAGGAAGTGCTCTGTGACCATCCTCCCACCCCCCCCCCTACCCCCCTCATCCCTGCTTTGCGGGCTCCTGGATGTTGCCAAGCTGCTGTGGTGGCGCCCTTGCCCAGGGCTCTGCAGAGCACAGGTGGCAGGTGGGATGTGCCACCCTGCCTAGAACTCAGAGCTGTCCCAGGTGACCCTCCTGGGGGCCCAGTGACGTCTCCTCTGGGTCTGCCTTTGACTAGCTGAGGCTGAGCCCTTCCACCTTGCTGGACTTGGACCTCCTTGTGTCTAAAACGAAAGAATTGGGCCACTGAAATGGTTTCAAAATGGCTTTGATCCTAGAATACATTTCTCAGGTTGAGCAAACAACAAGCATGTGTGTATGTGCACATATATATATTTTTTAAGGTATATAACAATTTTATGTTTTGTATTTTAATAGATAAAATTAAAAAAATTATAAATATATACAGTAATTTTAAATTTACACGGAATAGATCTAGTAAATGTGCATATTCATCAGTTACCATGAGTAAGCAAATGCACTCAGCTGGGCATGGCTTAGTGCACTGGGAACTTTAGCCAGCATGAGTTACAACTGCTGCAGAAAGTCACACTGCGTGACAACAGAACTAATTACCTCACATGATGTGGTGTGATCATGTGCTAATCATTCCCTAAACGTTGTTTACACTCAGTGACTATTGGATTTAAATAAGAGACTATGGTTATAGATGTATAATATTTATGTCGGTAAAATTACTACAGTATTTTTTCCAACATCTGGTTTATTTTTTTAATCTTTTTATTGATTTCAGAGAGGAAGGGAGGGGAAGAGAGAGTTAGAAACATCAATGATGACAGAGAATCATTGATCTGCTGTGGCATGCATGCCCCCCACTGGGGATGGAGCCCACAACCCAGCCATGTGCCCTTGACCAGAGTCAAACCTGGAACCTTTCAGTCTGCAGACCAATGCTCTATCCACTGAGCCAAAAACAGTTAGGGCTATTTGTTAAAATTTGTTAAAAATTATACTGACTTAACAAAAAAAATTACCTGTTAATTTAATTATAACCAAATCTAGGTTACAAGCATTTTAAAATTAACAGGGTATTAATTTTCACATATGACATATGAACCAGAAATTTTGTCCATTAAATCCGAAGTCTGGTAAATTGAAGTTTGCAAAATTGAGGATTTGCTGTATAGGTTTAACAAATTAATAAACTGACAACTGTCTTTCTGACCAAAGGTTAACAAACTTGAAAAGGAACAGGAATTGAAACAACAGGTTGAACATCTGAATCAAGTTGCTGATAAACTTGAAGAAAAGCATAATCAAATTACAGCATTGGAGAGCCTCGTGCAGAGAATGGAAAAGGTAAAGGGCTAGAGAATTAGAGGGATTTCTTCCTGCAATTAAAAAAAAAATAGTACCAAAAAGAATAAGATAACACTAAGTAGCAGTACTCTTTCAACTCCTAAGACTTTAGGAAGTATACAGTGTTGCTAGTTTCTGTCCTTACACATTTAATATGATCTATTTGTTCAGGACTAACCTCTCTATAAATACTGAAGTCATAACTCTGACACTTTCTCCTCTGGCAAATGTGAAACTTAGAAAGGGGAACCAGATGAGACATTGAATGGAAACAATGGAGATCACCAAGTTTATCTATTAACTAGAGGCCTGGTGCATGAAATTTGTGCACGGTGGGGGGATTTGTCCCTCAGCCCAGCCTGCACCCTCTCCAATCTGGGACATCCCTACACAACCCAGGACTGCTGGCTCCCAACTGCTCACCTTCCTGCCTTCCTGATTGCCCTTAACTGCTTCTGTCCGCCAGCCTGATCGATGCCTAACTACTCCCCTACCAGCCTGCTTGCCCCTAACTGCCCTCCCCTGCAGGCCTGGATTTCCCCAACTGCCTTTCCCTGGAGGCCTGATCACCCCTAACTTCCCTCCTCTGCCAACCTGCCCCCCCTCCAACAGCCCTCCTTTGCAGGACTGGTCCCTCCCAACTGCCCCTCACCTGTTGGCCTGATCTCTCACAACTGCCCTGCCCATCTTGTGGTGGCCATCTTGTGTCCACATGGGGCAGCCATCTTGTGTGTTGGAATGATAGTCAATTTGCATATTACTATTTTATTAGATAGGATAGAGGCCTGGTGCAGGGTGGAGGCCAGCTGGTTTGCCCTGAAGGGTGTCCTGGATCAGGGTGGGGGTTCCCCTGGGGCATGGGACGGCCTAGGCGAGGGGCCTGTGGTGGTTTTCAGGTTGGCCACACACCCTGGTGACCCAAGTGGAGGCTCAGGTATCTGGGATTTATTTATCTTCTATAATTGAAACTTTGTAGCCTTCAGCAGAGGCCAGAGTTAGCCAGGAACTTGGCTTCCTCCATTGCCAGGGAAACCCAAGCCTCCTGCTTACTCTCTGCCCTTTTCCCTTCCCCCATTGTCCTCATCTATAGGTGCAGTTTATGTTCAGTCTCTTCCCCCCCCTCCCCATTTCCCCAAGAATCATCAGTCCACTCCCCTTCCATACCTCTGATTCTATTATATTCACCAGTTAATATTATTCATCATGATTTTTACTTTCCTTGGTTTTTAGTTTCACTTGTTGATAGTTACGTATTTGTTGTTCATAATTTTTATCTTTATTTTCTTCCTTGTCCTAAAGAACCCCTTTTAGCAATTCCTATAATTCTGGCTTGGTGGTGATGAACTCCTTTAGCTTAAATTTATTTGTGAAGCTCTTTATCTGGCATTCGATTCTGAGTGATAGCTTTGCTGGGTAGAGTATTTTTGGATGTAGGTTCTTGTTATTCATCATCTTATTTCTTGCCATTCCCGTCTGGCCTGTATGGTTTCTGTTGAGAAATCAGCTGACAGTCGCATGGGTGCTCCTTTATAGGTAACTACGTGCTTTTGTCTTGTAGCTTTTAATATTCTCTCTTTGTCTTTTGCTCTTGGAATTTTAATTATGATGTGTCTTGGTGTGGTCTTCTTTGGATTCCTTTTGTTTGGGGTACTGTGTGCTTCTTGGACTTGTAAGTCTATTTCTTTCACCAGGTGGGGGAAGTTTTCTGTCACTATTTATTTCAATATGATTTCGGTATCTTGCTCTCTGTCATCTTCTGGGATGCCCATAATTCTGATGTTGGTTAACTTGAAGTTGTCCCTGAGGTTTCTTATACTATCTTCAACTTTCTGGATTCTCTTGTCTTCTTGCTTCTGCAGAGGAGTGTCCTCTGGCTCTTTGTGTTCCAAATCTTGGACTTGATTTTTTGCAATCTTCCATTCTGTTTTTAGGACTCTGTATAATATTTGTTTATTTCAGAGAATGTATTCTTTATTTCTAGTTGATCCTTTATTATTTCTTGTTGATCCCTTTTCATTTCTTTATAGGTCTCATTTATTTTATCGGCCTTTTCTAGGATATTCTTGAGCAACCTTATAAGTGTGGTTTTGAACTCTATATCCAGTCACTTTTTGTCCATCCTCCATTTCTTTCGTTTGTGATCTGTTTCCTCGTTTTGGCATTTTTGCTGCTTCCCTGAGTTGGTAGGTTGGGAATATCTGCTGTGTCTATGCCAGGAGACAGCCTTATTCCACTAGACTTGGAGACCTGCAAAAGCCTCTGCTTTCAGCTTGGTAGGGGCAGAGTTTCAGGGTGGAGCCTACAGCCTTGGCCTCCGCTTAGCCCCGCCCTCGGAGGTTCCTGAGTCTCAGTGTACCTCAGTGTCCTTTGGTACTCGCTGCAAGCACTTCTGAAAGAAAAGCACTCTAGAGTTTCGCCCGCTACCAGACAGTGTAGTCTCTCCCCCCAATGAGTCCACAACTGGGGTTCAGTGCAGTTGGAAGTGGGTTCAGCACAGTCCGGAGCTTTTATCTCCTTCCCACTAGGGAAAGCCAGCCAGGCACTCAGCCGCCCACTCCTCTCTGGCTCAGTCCTCTCCCCAGGCGCACACCTTTTCTCTCTGTAACTTAGGCTTTTACAGCTCCTCTGATTTTCCTTCTGGTTTTCTCTTTCCTTCTAGTTGTAGAATTTTCATTCAGTCAACTTTCCTGTAGTTCTGGATAATGTCCACTTTATATTTTAGTTGAATTTTTTGAAATTGTTGAATGAGGCTGCAGTTAGGCATTTACCTATGCCGCCATCTTGATTTTTCTCTCTATATATATACTCATCTTTTAAGAGCAAAACAAACTAATAGAAAATTGGCATCTCTGAAACTAACTTGGGGGTAGATAAGAATATAGACTTGACTTCTAGTAAATACTTTCTAATATATTTTATATTTTTATTATATTAGCTAAAGGCCTGGTGCATGAAATTCGTGTACAGGAGGGGATTGCCCTCAGTCCAGCCTGCACCCTCTCCAATCTGGGACCCCTCAAGGTATGTCCGACTTCCAGTTTAGGCCCTATCCAGGGGACCTGGCCTAAACTGGCAATTGGACATCCCTCTCACAATCTGGGACTGCTGGATCTTTTTTTAAAAAATATATTTTATTGATATTTTACAGAGAGAAAGGGAGAGAGATAGAGAGCTAGAAGCATCGATGAGAGAGAAACATCGACCAGCTGCCTCCTGCACACCCCCTACCGGGGATGTGCCCGTAACCAATGTACATGCCCCTGACTGGAATTGAACCTGGGACCTACTAGTCCTCCGCAGACCGACGCTCTACCACTGAGCCAAACCGGTTTCGGCAGACTGCTGGCTCTTAACTGCTTACCTGCCTGCCTGCATGATTGCCCCTACCCCTGCCCCCACTTCAGCCTGATCATCCCTAACTACCTCTGCCTGCCGGCCTGATCACCCATAATTCCCCCCCCCCTGCTGACCTGGTCGCCCCTTACTGCCCCCCCCCTGCTGGCCTGGTTGCCCCTAACTGCCTCCCTGCTGGCCTGGTCACTGCCAAATGCACCCACCTGCCTGGTCACCCCCCAATTTCCCCCTGCCGGCCTGGTTGCCCCAATTGCTGCCCCCACTGGCCTGGTTGCCCCTCACTGCACCCCTGCCAGTCTGGTCACCCCACGCAGCCTGTTGTTCAGTCGTTCAGTTGTCCTTCACTAATCCCCCTGCCAGCCTGTGACCTCATGCAGCCTGCTGTTTGGTCACTACTATGAGGGCGTCCTGACCAATTTGAATATTACCCTTTTATTAGTATAAATTTTCTGATTTACCTAATGTTCTTTCCAGGCTTGTTTTATTTAATGAGTTTCCCCCCAGTTGACCCCATTTTAGAAATGTCACTTCAAAAGCATCCGGTTTCAATATTCATGTTTCTTGGCAAAAGGACTTCGATTAATTTTTAAATATGTTCCAAGAATTTAACTGATAACACTGTGCATTTGGCCAAATTTGTAATCTTAATGAAAGTCCTATGAGGAAATCACAAAAACTAAATAAGCCTAAACTTAACTGAATCAAATAATACTAATACTACACAGCTATATCTATGTTGTGCAACAGGTCACCGAGTGTTGCCCTTGAGCCAAAGTCACTGGGCCACAATGTCGTTAAACAACTGGTTTGCCCAGGTGTGACAGTCCATCATTATGATATTCTGGACAAGATATAATATTTGAATGACCATTTGTAGTACTAGGATATTTATCATGTAATAAATAGTTTAACAAACTTAGATAGCACAAAGAATGCTTGCCATTAGGAAAGAGAGACAATTCTGGTATGCAAATAGAGTTGTTTAACCAAACAACTTGATTAACTAGTTTGACATTTAAATGTAGACTTGCACTCACCTCAAAGCCAGCAGCTTTGGGTGAGGGTTAGGGGCCAACTGTCAGTCCCTAAAAATGAACAAAAGAACCGCGGGATATACTTTTCATGTCTTAGAAATCTGTACTCCATATAGGTTCATGTCAACTCTGGAATATATTCGACTTAATCCCACAAATAATTTGAGCACCTATCATGTACCAACCTGAGCTAGGGGCTAGGTATCTATTTATGAATGAACCAGATACAGTCTGTTTGTGGAGAGTACAATGTAATATATCCAGATTGTGTGGGACTCAGGGAACTTTCCAGATCTCCCTTCATCCATTCATTCTCTTAGGCTTCCTTAGGGATGCTGGCAACCCTACTGAAGATAGGGGATATACCCCAGTAAGAGGTGAGATGTTCCAGAAGTGATGAACATTTTTGTCTTGATATTGACCCATCAGGGTGAACGGTCTCTAGGACTTCTGGGACAGAGTGAGTGGACAAGATGCCCACGGCTCAGCAAGGCCTTGCAGTAACTTCCAGAATACTAGTTCAATAGTTTCTTAGAGTAGATCCATTTGGATGTCTGGGATGAGGGGTAGGTGAGGATGGAATAGAAGGGCAACAAAGTTTTTCTATGAGGTTTTTTAAAATACATTTAATTTAAAGATATTTTATATTTGTAAAGCAAACATGCAAAGAAATAAAACTTTAAGAAGCAAAGCTGGGCAAAGCATCTTGGTTTAAGGAGATACTGAGAATATAGGCTGTGGTGAAGGGTTTCTCAGGTGCAGAGTGTGTATCAGAAGAAGGGAAGGAGGTACAGAGACTTTTGCATGTACAATAGGAAAAGGTGAGTCCAACAAGGAAATGAAAATTGAAAAATGAACATCCACAACCAAGGTTGATAAATACCACCCTGGTAGGGGTGCCCCCAGAGAAGGAGTCATTTTCTACTCACCAGTAAATAGCCATTAGTGGTATGAGGTCTGGTAATGAACACATTACTTACAACCCTCACCATCTGTCCCACTTTAATCAGGGATGCAGTGAGAATGAATTCCATACACACAGTGATAAGCCAGCAAAAACGTCCAGTCAGAGCCTGTAAGGCAGCATATGTTCCTTTTGCGAGCAGCACAGTTCTGTGGCACCATATTTGTTTTCTAGTGTCATTGATTTAGCTCTATTAGAATTTTAGAGTTCAGAGGTGCTTTGGAGACCATCTAGTTCCTCCTCATCGTCTTATAAATGAGGACAATGAAAACAGGAACTATTTCATGGTCGTCCAGTTACAAGTTTACAATCCTTTCCATTATGTCTCTATCTCCCCGTCTTCTCTGATGCTGGATAAAAAATGACAATCTTGGTCACTTTGATGTTAACATCTGGCCATGATTTAAATGAGTGTCTGCTCCATTATGATGAATAGGGGTGATTTGGGAAGAGGGGATTGCCCACTGGGTGGCGCTGCGAACTCCTTTCCCTTCTAGAAGGCACTGTCCCTGAGAAATGCTGGCTGGGATAGTGTGATTTTCTGTGTTGCAAAAAGGAAGCATTAAGACTCCTTCTTAAGGCAGAACACTGACATGTCCAATTGTCTGGTCTGCTTACACCTTGGTTATAACAATAATGGAGTAAGTCCATTAAGAAGAATGTTCATTAAACATCATTTTCCTCCCCACAAATTCGAAGCATATTATCAGTAATGTTTCTTTGATGATCTGAGTATTATAATAAGATTACAAGGCATATCTGTGATCCCTCAGAGATAACTTGAACACAACTAGTGCTGCACTGGAACAATTTCTACGTCACAGGAATGCTATGGAAAAAAATTGAAAAAGTATAAATTTTAAAAATAATAGCACATAAAATATGAAGTGTTTGGCACCTTTAAGTTATTATACATTGAGGTCCTAATATGATCCAGAGAAGCCCGTAGGCCTTTCACAAATATTATCTTCAATCACCCCAACTTTCAATATAGGAATATTATTCCCATTTTAGAGATGTTCAAAGAGTCGAAAAAAAAAAAACCCATGAGACATACAAATATAGAATAAATACATGTCAGATGTTTTATTCAAATCATTCATTAACGAGGGACCAGTAAAACTGGTTTAAATAAAATATTTAGAGAAACTGGCTATTCATAGACATTTTGAAAAAAGGCATATAGAATAGGATTACTAGGTTATTTAGCCAGTTAATATTCTTTAAGGCAATTAATACATAACATTTGGGATTATCTTTTCAAACAGACATGAATCTATAAATTAACATTCAACCTCAAAGTCAGGGTTGTAATAATAAAGAATAAAAATCAAACACAGGGAAATTCTCCAAGAGAATGAACTAATCCTTGGGTCGGGTTATTAAAGTGACCCAATATGACATTAAAACCACATGCTGTACATTACTTTGATTTCTAAGTTTTGGCTGATTTTATTAACAGCAATAAGGCCCAGAAAGATGAAAGCTTTGGCAAGAAAGATGCAGCCGTAAAATTTCAAAACCAGGTCAATGCAGGCCCAAAGCCGCTCCAGTGCTGTGTTTGCTTACAGCCTGCCTTGCGTTTCACCCACACAGATACTGTGGCAGGAGTGAATGTAAACAGCGTTGTGTGGAATAAATATAAAATCGCCCCAGATCGGTTGTTCATGGACTTGTCTATTTTCCTTTCCGCTGGAAAGAGTTTGGCTTACTAATGTACATTAAGGCTTATTCTTTCTCCATGTCATTTCGCTTACTGGTACATCCTAATTAGGAAGTGACTATCATTTGTGACCTTGGTCCTTCCTTAAAAATGCACTTACTGCTTTCCTGCTTCCTGACAGATGCCCCATGAGCAGGTAGGTATCACGTTAAGCACAATAGTGTCCTTGGGTGCGGACCTCAGTCTAATGGAGAAGCTCGTGTGGTGGGAGAGCCGTGGGAGAGATGAGCAGTGAACACAGCCAGGGCAGACAGCCGCACTTTGAAAACTATGTGAGAGCCACACAGAGAATGCCTGGCCAGACTCCACTGGGGCGGGTTGTCACTGCCCCATGAAATGACCTCTTTAGCTCCAGAGGTATTCCGGTTATTGCAAGAAGCATCTTCTGTGAACAGTTTGCAATTAGGTCTTACCACGTGTACACATGTTGATGAGAGAGAGAGAAATAAGCAAATATTGTATCTTCTTTTCTCCTAGGAAAAAAGAACCCTGCTAGAAAGAAAACTAACTTTGGAAAACAAACTGCTGCAGCTCAAATCCAACACCACACACGCTAAAAGGTTTGTGAGTCTACCTCCTACGTAATAGCAGTTCCTGGATCCTTTCCTCTCCACAGGTCCGCTGGCCAGTGGGCAGAAGGCTGCCGCCCCCCAAGGGCACGGGAGGCCTGTAAGTGCAGGAGAGGAGAGAATTCCTGGCGTTAGCCGCTGTGTGCCTCCCCTTCCCCTCTCACTGGGCTCCAGGGAAACTGTGCGAAGGTTAATCCTTCAGAAGACTGAGGAGGCCCTCCCCTCCCCAGTTACCCTTGGTGATACAGGGGATGCTGTGGCGGTCTTCATTCCTTCTGAGCTTCTGACTTTGTGTTGATGGGTCTCTACAGTAGCAGATGTTAAACTGTCCAGCCGCAGTGGAATTGTAAGGTAGGTTTGTGGTGTTTCCCCAACCTTGTAGGAAGTGACAAAAAATAATGTGAGCAACTCCTTAGTTCCATTAGGAGTCCAGACAGTCTGGATTTTCTTTTAGAAATGATTTTTTTATTTTATTGATAATAGTTTGTGTTTTTGTGTGGGTTTTTTTTTTGTCAGTCTTTGAGTAAAAAAAAAATGTAACCTTTAGAAAAAACGAAATTGACCTATTTTTTTTTCTATTCTATATGAGCAGTGGTTCTAAAGAATTTTCAAAAAAATTTTAAAGAGGTTTTAGACATATCTTGAGGGAAATGGATGTTTTGTGTTTATAGAAAGATGTTTGAACACCCAGGCTTATGCAGTTCTCATAGATTTGTAAGTGTCACAAATATTCATTTATTGCTTCTTCTGAGCTGTGTGTAGAGGTATTCACTTGTGCTAAGAGGCAAGAAAATGAAATCAGCGTGAATCAGACTCAGGTTAAAGCAGCAGAGACTCGGTTAAGCTCCCACAAATAAAGGAGGTCTCTGTTGGGTTAAGATTGGAGAGCTGCCGAAACCGGTTTGGCTCAGTGGATAGAGCGTCGGCCTGCAGACTGAAAGGTCCTGGGTTCGATTCCAGTCAAGATGGGCATGTACCTTGGTTGCGGTACATGTAGCTTGGTAGGGGTATGCAAGAGGCAGCTGATCGATGATTCTCTCTCATCGATGTTTCTAATTCTCTATCCCTCTCTCTTCCTCTCTGTAAAAAATCAATAAAATATATTAAACAAAATTGGAGAGCTGCGGCCCTGGAGCATGGGCGTCCCCGGGAAGACAGGAGGCCATCCTGGGCGCCTGATGTGGCTTTTACAAACCGGATTATTTTGTTGCTCCCATTCCGTCCCGGGTGCGAGCAGTTTCGAGCTACCTTTGTTCTTCCTGTTACAGTTCATTAGCGTTTCCCACCATTTTCACCAGCCGGTTTATAGCCTTTGCACTTCCCTCTCCAGTTCCGGAGGAAAGAGACAGGCTGGCCCACTACTGCTTCCTGGGTTGGGCAGAGTGTCAAGCTCTGCCCCTGCCTCCCGGATCAGAATGTGCATACGATCCCTGATGATTTAACAAGATCCTCCGGTGCACATGCGGTTTGAGAAGCAATTTTTTCGTACAGGCTGTGACACAAAACAGAGACTTTTTTTTCCCCCTAATGAGAACATGTTCTGCAGAGTGGCATGAATTTCCATGACCTTTGTAATATATGAACAGGCAATGGAAATCAGAATCGCAATTGCATTGGATGTTGGCCAATAATCGTAAAACCTTAATAAGTGGAAATTATATTCATATATTACTTTGTAAAGAGCTCATTTTCCAAAAGTACATCTACTTTATCCCTTTAAGTCTATAGTACAATCCTGTAAAGTAGAAGAGGTAGGAATTATTATGTCTATTATAGTGAGGCTTAGAAAGGTGTGTGACTTCAAACCCACAAGTCTTCCAAGTTGGGTGGGTCTTGCCATCATGCTGTTGTCTCATAACTCAGATAAATAACATTAGCAATTGATTATAACTATATAATCAATTCCAGTGACCTAAATACGGCTTTAGGAAACTATGAGTAATCTAAATTCAAACTTCAACCATCTTTTTTTTTCTTCACAATGGTTGATGTAGATTCAAAATATTAGCTGGAATTTAATTTCCTCCTTTTTTTCCCCCTTGAGCTACTTACAGGGAGCAGATTTACCCAAAGTAGGAAGCCAAAATAATAAATAAACAAACACACAATCTATAAGGTATACTAAGTGTGTCATTGGAAATTAGTTTCTGGTATGGATGTAAAGTCTCCATTCCTGGCCCTGTGTTCTAAACTCTTACCTGCCTCTACTTATCTGCGCATTCTTATGGGTGCTAGGCCTGTGGGTGCTCAGAGGCAAGACAGAGTCGATAGGCAGGTGCTGCACCTGGGTCACTACAGCTCGGCTCAGCTACCTGCTGGTGGGCCAGAGAGGAGCGTTTGACACGGATTTATATTCTGATTGCAGTTTCTATCTGAGCTAGCCAGAGGCTGCCTATGGCTGTTTATCTCCCGTGTGTCTTGTGTGAAGGGGCCTGGGCATCTGACTCACATAATGCCCAGCAGGTAGCAGGTAGCATGTGAGGAGACCCTAGCGGCACAGCAGCAAAAAACAAAACAAACAAACAAACAAACAAAAACACCACTGTATGATGCATTCGTGAAATCTTTTCTCTCTCCCTTTGCCTCTCCAGTGTCCAGGGTCTTCAGAGGGAGATCTCCCTTCTCCAGGAGCAGATCTCTCACCTGCAGTTCGTGATCCACTCCCAACACCAGAGCCTGCGCAGAGTCATCCAGGAGGTCAGGTTAATCCAGACGTTTCTGGGGAGATGGTATGTGTACAGCGAGAAGACCCCATAGGAGCGGCTGGCCTGGGCTTCACAGGCAGCCGGATTCTTCTCCCCACGGATGGCTGCTTCTTATTCCCAAACAACTCGGCTGTTTTCAATGTCCCCACTACCCCCTCCTCCCCCTTTGTTTTCCCTGTACGCCAACACCTGTAATGTATCTCAACTAAGAGGAAATTGTGTTTAACTGCTCTTTAGATCAGTGATTTTTCAACTTTTTTCATCTCATAGCACACCTAAACTCATTACTAAAATCCTGTGCCACACCAAAATATGTTTTGCTGATCTGACAAAAAATAATAATAATTTTGATTCAGTCACACCCTGATAGCTCTTGTGTTGGCTGTTGTCACTTTTCATTTGACAATCTAAGGGAAAAGAGGTCAGTGCCTTTGACTAAAGAGTCAGGTATTGCATGTTTAAAAAATGTTTGGCATGCTAGTTGAAAATCGCTGTTTCAGATGTTTTAGTGATTTTTTTAGTGTCCTGAACCAGGTAATGTACAGTGTTCTTTGTGTATATTTGGAGGCTCAGCCTTTTCTCAAGGACGGAATAATTGGTGCGTTTCATGTGAACTTACTTAGAAAAGGGGTTTCTTCATTCATTTTTTTTTTGTACTAACATTTGTTTCCAAAAGGAGTCCTTCTAAATACCCAAACACCTTCCAGACGCGAATGTAACATTTGTGCTTACATTCACCAAGAGAATGGACTGTGGGCACTTTGGAGCCGGAAAGGACTTAGGGGCGTCCTACATTCTCATTTCACAGATGGGAACCCCAGGCCCACAGCAGTGAAATGAGGGAGCTGGTGGTGGCAGGGTTGGCCTTAGAATCATGTTTCCTCTTCCTGCACCCTTCTGAACTTCGTCTGCCTCCCAGCTCCACGCTGCCACTAGCCTGATGCTTTTCTTCTGAAGCAAAGCAAGGCTCCCCTCACCATGCTGCTGGTTGACCAGATCTCTGCCTCAGGCTGCTGCCCCACGCCAGGCAGCGGCCTGGAAGCTTGTCCATTGGCCTCTGCTTCTGCAGTCTGAAAACATCATGTGGCCGAGACACCCGGACGGCCATCGCTGCTTTCCACAGACGCACTCCTGCTGAATTTGGTATAAGCAGGTTTCCCAGAGATTGAAATGTCTAGCAGCGATGTCTGTGTGCTCGCATCCCAAGGAGCCAATTTATTCAGCTATTCTCCTTGGCCTACTGAGTCTCCTGATGCTCTGGGATTTCATTTTTGTATTGGACGTACATCCTTTGACTAGCAACCTGCACAATTTCAGACTTGTGTAACTATTCCCTGTTGTCTGACAAGGTTTTTCAATTGTGTTTCTTAATTCTTAGATGGAAGACTTAAAAATTAATTTAAAAGAACAAGATAAAAGAATTGAAAGTTTGAAAGACAAAGTTAATGTACTTGAAGCCCAGGTAAGGAGGAATATGTTATATATTTCAGTGTGAATGTGACTGTGTGTGTGTGTGTGTGTGTGTGTGTGTGTGTGTGTGTGTGTTTTCAGTGTTTCTGTGAGCCTAGGTATTAATGTCTTGTATGTGTATGTATGTAGTTGTGTGTGACTGTGTCTGGGTGTTCATGTGTGAGTATATGTTCATATCTGTGGTGATCTATGAGTGTCTTTTTGAGAATGTGTGTATATGTGTATCTTCTATGCATAAGAAATTATAGCTCTGGGGAGAGGTGCTCTTAATCATTACTAAAGTATCAGTATTAAACATTTGGCATTATTACATTATTAACGTTACATTTTGATAAATAATTGTTAAAGCCCATGTAAAATTTCCAGAACCCTTGCTATATTGTGGAGACAGCTGATATGGACTGGCATTAGAAGCCTGGTCAAGGCTAGCTTAGTCAAAATGCCTGTTTGCTGTCTCCAGCCTTTACCTGTTTCCCACCCTGAGGTGTCCTCTCTCTTCCTCCTTTATCCATATCCATGTGGCTTCCAAGCTTTGCCTCAGGGCTCACTCACTTCAAGAGGCTCTTATGATTTTCTGATTTTTCAAAGTTTTAAAACTCAGCGTAAGACTTGATCATTTACTGAGATGTTTTTCTCTCTGCTCACTCTTCCCTTTGAACGAGGGAAGCCCCCACTGAGGTTGGGGTATATGGAGCCCCCATGGCTGCCTCAGCTCAGCTTCCTGCTCAGGGTCACCCCTTCTGTCTGTCAGATGGTTAGTCACTGACTTCCCAGACCTGGCCACCTTGGCTACCTCAGCCCTCGGGCATGCTTGCTGTCCGCTTCCTTGTTGTCCTGTTCTGTGAATACGCAGAGGCTCTGACTTCCTTGCAAACCTGCTCATCTTTTGGAGCTTTGCTCCTCCCCAGGGCAGACCAGAGCTACATGGTCACACTCCCAGCATGCCGCCACACCATTCCGCCCACCTCTCCATCCCCCTTACCATTCCTCCCACTTCTCCATCCCCCCTCACCACTCCTCCCACCTCTCCATCCCCCCACCATTCCTCCCACCTCTCCATCCCCCCTCACCATTCCTCGCCCCCTTACCATCCCACCTCAATATTCCTCCCACCTCAACATGCTTCTTCTGCTTTGCCAACAGAAGAAAAATCTCATCACAGAAAGAGGTTATCTAGATTTTTAAGTCTTGAATTCTGTAACCATTTCTACCTTCCCAGAGGACCACTGTTCTCCTCCTTCTGCAGGGTGAACCCTTCAAGCCTCAGGCTTTGCTTAGGTTCTCACCTGCTTTAGGTCATACGGGACTGCCCATTGATGAAGACAATGCTCACAGCTCTCCATAGCTGCAAGTGCAGTGATTGTGGAATAATTGGCTCAAAACTAGTGTTAACTCAAGTGCCCCATGAGGGCTGGCCATGGTACCTCGGAGGGCCTCAGGTGATATGATCCACGGCACATTACAGCCTCTGCTGCTGAGAAATGTCTTTAAAGCCATCTTCTCACTGTTTGTCTTACGTAGTGGCCTTTTGGAAAATAGTACCTGAAAAATATTGTTCTTACGTTATTTATACACAGCTAGCATATTAATTCATTCTATGTAAAGTAGTAAATATGGATAAGCAAATATAATGTGAAAAAAATCATGCAAATATACCATCAATGGGCAGTTACTCAGTGCAGTTCAAAACCAACTGCCTTTAAGTCTTAAAAATCAGTGCCTGGCACTTAAGCTGAGTTCTTTCCATACTTTTATCTTATTTCAGAACCTCTGAAGAACAGACTATGATTATATCTATTGAAGAAATTAGGCACAGAGAGGTTAAGTAACTGAATGAGGTCACCCAGCTAGTGAGTGTGTAATTTCAGAGATATTAGTCACTTTCAACTGGATACCTTCTGTGTTCTGACAGGAACGACAGGAGTGACGTAGGGTTGATCAGGAGCATGATTAATGTGCTAGCTATGTGATTTCTGAACTATTGTTTTTTTTCAACTTTAGAATAAAGAACTAAAAACCAAGGTGGCCCTTTGCTCTGATACTCCTAGGACAATGGTATCTAAGGCCATGGCTACAAGGTAAAGTCTCTCTTCTACCCCCGCCTGCATTCACAACCTCTGTTGAACATTCATGAATGTTGACCTTCATCCCACTGGAGAGAGATCCCAATGTATTAATACTTGTGTCATTGTTTACTGTCTGTTTCTCAGTTTTTCAAGAGTAGAAGTTGTGTTAATCTTATTCACCACTGATTTCTCAGAGCCTAACATATGAATGCTTACTGAATAAATGAATTAATTCGCTTAGATATCGCTTATCTCTGCTTTGCTATAAAACAAGCCCAATCTAGATTTCCATACTTTCTGCAAACAAGCTAGATAGGCTCCCCTCTTGTCCTTGTTCACGTGTTCTGTGCCATTGATGAGTATTTGAAGCATAAATTGCTTATATTTCTTTAAATGTCCATGTCTATACCTCAAATCAAAATAGGCTATACATGTCAAGAGGGTAAGACTAGTTCTTTGTATCTCACTCTACTGCCTGCATTGCTAACGACAAGTGTCTTTAATAACCACCTAATAATGACCCAATTAAGTAATGATAATGACCCAGTAAATCAATAGAAATGATAGTTGAAACCATCAATGTCACTTTCTAGTGTTGACCAAATCCAAAGTGACAAAACAAACAAAAAGAGACTTCTGGTCTCAAATCTAATTCTTATAATACTCTATGAAATATTCACTTAAAAGAAACTAGTCTGTGATTACATGAATAATTTAAGAAGTGATTAAAACCTTCCTGTTCTAGCAGCTTTTGAATTTCCCAGTCTAGTCCCTCCGGGGCAGCAGCCCATTTTCTGAAACTCGCGGTGCATGCCTGCGCCGGAGAATCCCGCTGCGATTAGCATCAGGCTAGGAGTTCAGGCCTGAGCATCTCTGTCTTGGTCCCTGAAACAAGTGCTTCCCTTGGCTAATCATATATGTAATTACAGCCTAGAGAGGAAACCAATATGAGCCAGACTTCTAAAATCATTAGGCCCCCAGATGCTCCGTTCTTAACGTTTGGCCACTAGCCCTGCAACTTCTAATCAAGAAATGAAAGTGGTCCTGGCAGTCGTAAAGGAGACAGTGAAACGCCCATACTTCAGAAGCAGTGAGAGTACAGCAAATCCTCGATTTTGTGGACCTCGATTTAATGAACTTTGGTTTTAACAGACAAAATTTCCAGTACATATGTCATCAGTGAAAATTAATACCCTGGTAACTTAAAAATGCTTTTAACCAAGATTTGCCTATAATTAAATTAATGGGTTATTTTTTATCATTAATTCACTGTTATTAACAAATTTTAGTGAATAGGCTATATGTTGGGGAAAAAAACACTAGTAATTTCACAAACGTAGATCAATGCTATATACCAAAACTGTAGTCTACATCTTTAAATCCTAGAGTCACTGCTCATAATGTTCAGGGAATGATTAGCACTGGATCACACCGCATCACCCAGGTGGTAATTGATTCTGTTATCTAGAGACTTCCTGCGGCAGATTTAATTCCCGCTGGCCTATGTTCCCACGTGGGCTAAGCCGCGCCCAGCAGTGTGCATTTGCTTACTCATGGGGTCTGATGAATGCATGCACTTGCTAGACCTACTCAGTGTAAATTTAAAATTATAGCAATACGTGTCGAAAACTTTTCTGTGAAATTAAACCTTCCATACATACTGAATTTTAATTACACAAGCAGGTCTCCATAAGTAAAAGCAGGTAAACTAAATAATTTGTTAAATTTTTAACACACACATTTGGAAAACCTACTTTGTTATGTGATGGACTTTCTCTTTTAACAGACATCCCCTCACTTGAATTAGTCCATTATACCGAGGTTTTATTAAGGTCACTTCAGAGCAGGGAGGGGGAAGAGTTTGGAATAGAAAGGCAAAACGTGACTTGTGACTTTACGAGGGAGGAGAGGATGGTCAAATTTTTGCTCCCTCAACAGTGTCATCTACATAAGAAGCCTCTGAACCTGTAGAGAATTTTTTTTTTTTACTTTATTTGAGCCAAACTGATGATGATTGCCAGGAAGCAAAATCTCAACAGATTGGGCACATGCTCTGGAGAATGGCAGTTTTGCAGCTTATTTTATACATTAGAGTCACAGGTGGAGATTTAGCGGGGGGGGGGGATTTACATGTTATCCATTGGTGGTAGATTAGAGAGGGGGAAGAAAGCAAAGCAGGGAAATCTCAGAGATTAAGTAAAGAATAAAACCGAAAGCCAAATCCTTTTACATTGGTGGGCACAGGATAGTTAATTAACATTTAGAGCACATACAGCTGGTATGTGGGAGAACAAGATACCAACGAGGGGCTACATGGTCTCTCACTGGTGGGAGACTGTGCCCTAAGGGGCCTGGAAAAAGGGGATTACTCTGACATTCCAACGGTTTGTTATCTTAACTGCAAAACGACCATAGACAGACCCAGTTAAGGTAAAGACTGACCTTTGTCAAGGAAGATACTGGCCTAAGACATGACTAAACACCCTGACTTGCTCTTAGTTAGGAAGTTTTAATTTCAGACAACCCTATGTGGCCACTTTAGGTCTCTGAGTTGGCAAGGGCTTCCAGAATAGGTCTCCCCTGAGCTTGTCAGGTTTAGTCTGTGGCCCCTTTGCATTCACACCAGATACCACTCCCCTTGGGGTGGTGAGGCACTGTGGCCAGCATCCACTGTTTTCACCCTGGAAGGAATAGAGCCAGCCAGGACCTGGTTGTCTCCTGACGGTAAGGTAACCACTGCAGTAATGAGTGCCGAGATCCCAGCGGGGAGAGCTGCAGAAACAGAGGGGACGTGTCGGAGACAGTGGCTTGCTTCTACGGCAATCCTACAGCAACTGCGGTTAATTTAGAGCGAAAGGCCTTTTAGTTTTAAAGATTTATTTTCTTCCTATGACTTGGGAAAGGGCACATGGGAATAGTTCCTAATTGAAATAGGGAAACTGGACTGAATATGCCCTTCCGTTTATGATGTTTGATAGAATTGCAGTGTGAATGATATGATGTCAATGCAGGCGATCCAGGGGTCCAGGGACCCGAGGGTCTGGGACCCGCTGTGAGCTCTTGGCCTCATGTAGGAACAAATTCAAAGGTGAGCCAGAATATAGTTCAAAGTGAAAGTTTCATAATGGAGCAGTGAACAAGAAGGCTACTGCCTAGGCAGAGCAGCCCTGCCCTCGTGGGATTTACGTCCTTTATTGAGGATCATTTAATCTGAGGATGGAATATTCAATAAGGGAAAGGAACATTTAGGATGGAGACTTCTTGGAAGATCCCCAGGGGCCATATTGTGTTCTTATATTGATTGGCTTTCTGTTTCCAGTCATAGCAGCCAGGTGTATGATTTAGAATGCTAATATGTTACAATGAGCATATAACAAAGCTAGGGATTGCTGCAAAGTGAAATTAGTGTCCACATTGGATCGAGCTGGTTTCCGGTGGGTTCTCAGCCATACGTTCATTGGAGGTTGGTCTTCCTATCTCTGTGATAGTCCTTGTAGCCTTTATCCGTTACAGTCATTCCACCACATACCCTATCTCAATGGTAGGTTTCATGTTTGCAAAATAAATATGGTTAATTGGATCCTTTGAGAATGTGAGTAATAGAATGGTTTGGTAAGTCTGGATTCACCAACATACAGTGAGCTTACAACTCTAGGGAGAGTGGAGTATAAAAGTAGCCCTTCACTAAAAAAAAAGGTACATTTAAAGATTAACCTAGGCAAATCTCTTAAAACACCCGTGAAATATATTTCCATGCCACCTCTCAGTAAGTACCCAAAGACAAGTTTGTGTTTTGTTTTTGCTTTGCTTTGCTTTTCCCTTGAGCATTAGAACCTATAGATGTTTCTTGGGTTGAACATCAGTAGATGTGGAGATTAGAGGTCATTAGACAGCAACAACGAAAACAAAACATGCGCGCACACACGTGCGCACACACACACACACACATGCATGCACATATGCATGCACTCAAGCATGCACTGACACATGCACAGAGACAGGAGAGAAGGGAAGGGAAGGTCAGGCTTTGATAAACGCACAGAATTAAAACATCCCGAGGGAGCATTGATGTGTTGCTCATCTCCAGGTAACTCTGGTGAGTATCTTCACTGCATGGAGTGGCAGACACAGGCTCTAACTCTCCTGACCCCTCACCCTCAGGCTTCCTCACTTTTGTTCTAGTACAACTACGTGAATTTTCGTAAGTTTAATGCTTCCACAACGTTATTCTCCTGTGTCTCACGGGGAATTAAAATACATCAATTAATCGCCATCTCTTAGATTAAAGCAATTAGTTGTGGGGTGGTGGAATAGGACAGTAGAGATGGTAATGGCAGTGGTACAGCAATTGCATCCTTGCAGGTTAACATGCTTGATCTTGATGACTGCGTTGTCTTTTCTATAGTGACTTGAAGACTGAAGGCTCTACCCCCTACTTGATGTTGGTTAGGCTACGGAAATGAGCTGGCTGGCTGAAGATCTAAATGAGAAGATCGTTCTGTGGGTCTTACTTAGTCTTTGAAACAGAATCTAAACGTGCATGTTAAAATGGCCCAATGCCAGTATTTAATGGAATCCATTATACATCAATAGCTTTGCAGCAAGATGACATTCCAGAAAATCAAACAAACGTATATTAGAGGGAAAAGAACTCTTTCTTCAAAGCTTACTTAATGGGTGAAGAAACCGGGAGCTTTCTCATGATGGAAGATAAAATTCTGCTTTCAAGTTTTTAAAAGCCTATCTTTTCTTGCACATTTTTTACTGAAGAGAAATGGTTTAAGGTTGTCAACTTGAACCTTTGACAGTGGTTTTTATTTATGTAAGTAGAAGGAAGTGTGTATATGTGTATGAATAAATGTTATATTTTAAAGTTGACTCTTGGATAATAAAATATATCTTACTACTGGGGGCCCATTGCATGAAGATTCACACAATAGGCCTTCCTTCCCCTGGCTGCTGGCACCAGCTTTCCTCCAGCACCCAGGACTCAGGCCTTTGCTCCGGCCACTGCCTTCAGTCTTTGCTCCAGCTGGAGCACCACTCCTGTAGCTCTCTCTGCCCCTTTCCCTCTCCCTCATAGGCGTCTCATTCCACCTGGTCTCTCTGCGCCTGCATGCGTGCTGCCCAGAGTGGCTGGGTGGCGGGGCTGCCGCCATCTTTGTCAGTTTATTTGTATATTCACTCCTTATTGGCTGATGGGTGTCATGAAGTGATGGTCAATTTGCATATCCCCCCCCCCCCCGTATAGATTATATAAGTTCATTTTTTGAGCATTGTTAGTGGTACAGTTATTCTCAACTGAGTTATGGCAGGGGAAGATTCTTTTCAGCTAATTCTCCAGCACACACACACACCCCTCCCAATTTGAGAAACATGACTACTCACCACACCTTAGGAAGCCAGGGTTTTTCAGCTGGAATTGAAAATTGGTTGCTGAAGACAACACGCACCTAAATGCAAAGGAATGCACTTTGTGACTGCCTTCCTGGCTAATTTCCTTTTCAATATTTATTATATTTTCTAAGTAAAATATTGGGGGCAGGTAAGGACTGGAACACAGTGCTGTTGGCTCAGACCTCCATAAAAATGCCTGTATTAAGAGTTCAAAGGAACAGTGGCTGCAGTCTGCAGCCAGGAAGAATCTGAATTCACGAATTAGACATGTTTGTCTAGTGCTCTTATGAAAGTGTGCTTAAATGTTGGTACATGCATTCATTACAGGTGAGCTTGTGATCATTCTGAGTAAAACCAAATTCTAATCTGTAGAAATACAGACACAGTGGTAGCTAGGAAAGCAGAATGCTCTTCGACTAAAGGAAAAATTGAAAATCTTAGTCCCCCTAAAGGGTGAACTACTTTAAGTCTTTTGATCATCCTCTCTAGTATGTAACTCAAACCATTTTCTCAGGAAATACGCTCAAAGCCTTTCCATGTGGAATGTGAAATTATCACTGTCATCTATGAAATATTTAAAGGTCTGAACAAATGAGGCAAAGTGATGTATTTATAAATCCATCAAAGTACTGTCACCCTTGAAATGTTACATAACTGTGCAGTGGGAGACTTCACTCAAAGACCGTGTAGGTTCCTCTTACCCATCAGTCATCATGCTGGATTGTAACACATATGAGGCTTGTGAATAAACCCATCAAACTGAGCTAACAGCCTGGGTGGTATCCATTAGAACAATGTCTTCTAAAGTAAAAAATGGAAGAATAGCCGAAACCGGTTTGGCTCCATGGATAGAGTGTCTACCTGTGGACTGAAAGGTCCCGGGTTCGATTCCGGTCAAGGGCATGTACCTTGGTTGCGGGCACATCCCCAGTAGGGAGTGTGCAAGAGGCAGCTAATTGATGATTCTCTCATCGATGTTTCTAACTCTCTATCCCTCTCTCTTCCTCTCTCTAAAAAAATCAATAAAATATATTTTTTTAAAATGGAAGAATGCTGTTGGATTTTATTTTGGTTTAACTATACTCATTTTTTAACAGGGAAGTATAGTTGGACATAATACAAATAGGACCTGCTCCTGGGATCTGCAGTCTCACTTTGGAATGAATGATCAATCTCCGGAGTATAAGAATAAGCAGGCTCAGAAGCCTGAAAAGATCAGATCCCTTCAAACACAAAAGTGTCTTTTTAGTGGCATCAGAAGCACCATTTATTTGTCATACATGGATTATTTCCTATCTCTTTATTATTTTAGCGTTTTATCATTTGAAACGTTTTTTAAATAAACGTTTCTTAGTCACAAAACAAATGATAACAGTGGAAAAGTTTATTAGTTTAAAAAGTAGTGCCACATAGGAAAGACACAAAAAGCAAACAGTTCAGTTGAAGTTTAAATAAGTATACTTATAATTATACTAATTAATATATTGGATAAGAAGATCTGAGGTGGGCCTTGAAGTGAATACATGAATGTGGGAAATGAAAAGAAATTTAGTTTCATTTTTTAAAAATATGTACTTTTATTGGTTTCACAGAGAAAGGGAGAAGGAGAGAGATAGAAACATCAATGATGAGAGAGAATCATTTATCTGTTGCCTACTGCATGCCCCTCATTGGGAATCGAGCCTGAAACCTGGGCATGTGTCTAGAATGGGAATCAAAACATGACCTCCTGGCTCCATCACTAGCCATGCTAGCCAGGCAAATTTAATTTCACTTTTATTACATATACTATTACAATCTATCATTAAGAAATATTTAAACCATTGACATAGTATATGTTTTGAATAATTGCTTATAATGTCTTAAAATAAGGGCATTTACGTTATAATTTGTAAATTTTTTCTTTTAACATTAAAACTATTATACAAAAATAAATGAACAAATTGTTACATAATTAACAATAAAAACTTACCTATTATTTTTGTCAATAAACAAATACAATAGGCAGATAGCTCCCTGAATTTTTTTTGCTAATTTCCCCTGAATTCAAATGAATGCCAAAAGGAATCTATATGATTTATTTTACATTTGAAAAATTAGTAGCATTATGAAATTAACACAAACATACTTCTAAAATTCTTTCATCTTTCTTTACTTTGAAAATCCTTAACTCTCCTATGATGAGCAAATTATTATAGCAACCTTACCAATATCAAAAAAGGTACCCAATTCCCCAATAATTGAAACTCCCTTCACTAATAATTATTATATTCCTCTCCCATTGACCTCTTATTTCTTGATTAGCACACCTCAGTCCCCTCCTTGGTGTGCTTTTGTCCAGGGCACTGAATAGTCTCGTTTTGACTGACCCTCCAGGACTGACAGGAACTACTCTTGCTATTTGGAAGCAAGGTGCTGTGTACTCATAATCCAATATATTAAGTAGCAGGACTCAAGTCTCTGTTTCACTTTTTCATGAGTGTGAATGGGCTCATGATGTAAGTTTTTTCTGGAAATTTAATCACACAGATTGAAGTCTTCTGTTGTTAACCTTGCTTCTGCCTTTTTATTTATTTTTTTAATCTTTTGGTAAGGATGAGTCTTTCTCTCAGAGACCTATGAAAATGTTCTAAAGCTATGGTCATTTCACAAATCTGATGACTACCACAAAATGTTTCTAGTACCTATAAGATAGCCTTAGTCAAATGATCATTCGTGTGTTGGCTTCCTAATCCATAATGCCAGTCACCTAACTGAGTTTCTAACAGATCAGCAATGCTCACAATATTATTACAGCTCTTCTTTCTCCACAAGCAGCAATCCAGATTAGAATAAAAAATGCTTTGGTATGGAGAATAGCGAATGATCATAATACTTTGTAAACAGTTTTGTTGTTGTTTTTTTAATCCTTATCTCATGATATTTTTCCATTGATTTTTAGAGAGTGGAAGGGAAGGAAGAAAGGAAGGTGAGGGAAAGAGAGAGAGAGAGAGAGAGAGAGAGAGAGAGAGAGAGAGAGAGAGAGATGAGAGAGATATCAATCTGCTCTGGGCAGATGAAACCTGCAGCCCAGGTGTGCACCCTTGACTGGAATTGAAGCCACAACCCCACAACCTTTGGTGCTCCATCCAATGCTCTAACCACTTAGGATCTCAGCCAGGATGTAAACAATTTTAAAATAATATATCCTTCCCCTTCAAAATGGCTCAGTTGGTTGAACATTGTCCTGTGCACCGAAAGGTTGCCTGTTGGATTCCCAGGCAGGGCACATAACTGGGTTGCAGGTATGATCCTCCTGCCAGTTGGGGGGGAAATGCCTGACATGTGCAGAAGGCAACTAATCAATGTGTCTCTCTCACATGGATGTTTCTCTCCCCCCACATCTCTCTCCATCCTTCCCTCCCTTCCGCTCTCTCTAAAAAATCAATCGGGAGAAAAAAATATCCTTGAGCAAGGATTAACAACACCAACAAAATGAATTCCTTCTTAAGTGTTTAGCAAACTATGTCACTTTAAAAAACACAGAAAACAACAACAACAACAACAACAACAACAACAACAACAAGCAGCCCAGCTTATGGCTCAGTGTCGGCCTATGAACCAGGAGATCAAGGTTCAAGTCAGGGCACATGCATGGTTGCAAGCTTGGGACAGTCTTTGTAAATGAACATTTAAGGAAAATGCATGGTTGTGGTATAGAATTTTCCTTGAACAATGGTCCTTTCCCAGTCTGTGATTAAGGGAGACACCACTGCCTGCCTTAGCATTCTGTTATGGGGAAGAAGTAGGCTATCATGTGGAAGTGTTGTCTACTATAGAATACCTCAACATGGTAAGTGATAATTTTATAAATACATCATTTAAAGTTATTAGAAAACCAGTGGCCAGGTGCATGAAATTCGTGTAGGGGGGGGGGGTTGGAGGGGGGGGAAGGTGTTCCTCAGCCTGGCCCATACCCTCTCCTATCTGGGACCCCTCCGGGAATGTCTGACTGCCATTTTAGGGACACTCATTTCACAATCCTGGATCACTGGCTCCTAACTCCTCTACCTACTGGCCTTCTTGCCCCCAACTGCCCCTGCTGCTGGCCTGACCGCCCCTAGCTGCCCCCTCACTACCAGCCTGTTTACCCCCAACTGCCCACCTGCTGGTCTGCTTGCCCCCAACTGGCCCCTCAGGCCAACCTGCTTGCCCCCAATTGCACCCCCTGCCAGCCTGATCACCCCAAATGCCTTCCCCTCCTGACCTGATGGCCCCTAACTGCCTGCGCCTTGGCCCTGCCACCATGGCTTTGTCTGGAAAGATGTCTGGAAGGTCTCCTGGCCTAATTAGCATATTACCCTTTTATTAGTGTAGATAGATAGATAGATAGATAGAGGCCTGGTGCACAGGTAGGGGCCAGCTGGTCTGCCCTGAAGGGGGTCCCGGATCAAGATGGGGGTCCCTTGGGAGGTAGGGCTGGCCTGGGTGAGGGGCTGGGGTGATTTGTAGGCTGGCCATGCCCCCATTAGGTTGGGGTTTCTGCTGTGGGGTATGGTCAGCCTGGGTGAGGGGCTGAGGCCATTTTCAGACTGGCCATACCCCCATCAGGGTTGGGGGTTGTGCCGACCTAGGCAAGGGGCTGATGGCCCTTTGTAGGCTGCCACACCCCCATTGGGTAAGGGTCCCCATTGGGGGGCATGTCCAGCCTGGGCAAGGGGCTGAGGGCCATTTGCAGGCTGGCCACACCCCATCAGGGTGAGGGTCCCCGATGTGGGGCATGGCCGGCCTAGGTGAAGGTGGTTTGCAGGCCAGCCAAGCCCCCAGCTTCTGGAAGGATGTCCAGAAGTCTCTGTAAGGTCTCCCAGTCTAATTAGCATATTACTCTTTTATTAGTATAGATTTCCCTTGCAAAACCCAGTTTTTAAATAAATAACAAATTAGTTTAGAGAGATAGATAAAATCACTGACTGCATCTTAATTGATACTTCTTTTTAATGGATGTGTAATTGACATGACATTGTATTATTTTCAGGTGGATACAATTTAATGTGATGCAAGTTTCACATTAACACCCAATTAATGTTCCCTGACCCATAGCATGCTGATCTTCAGCACAGAAAAAAAAAAGGCTGCTTTAACTACACAAAATAATTGATAAAAATTCATTTTTATTTGGAAAGTGTGCAGTAATAATCACTGAATACAGTTCTCAGCCATAGTATTCAAGCCCAGACACCACAAAATCATTGGATGCAATGATTTCTGAAGTCACTAGAACTTTGGTACAACAAAATAATGACCTAATGGGGTCTGTCAGGCACCACAGTCTACTCAGGAGCATACAGAAGAAAAATTCTATAAAGTTTTAAGTTACATTCATAGCACTAGTTAAAACAGAGATGTAGGCAGATAACAGACAAAAACAACCAAACGTGCTTAGCCTAAAAATGAGGACGATATCACTGAACGGTAGACCATTGGGATACATGAAGCATATCCGTGTTACGTCAGAATGTTGTCTACTTCTGACGGAGTAAGCAGGGGAACTTACTTTTCTTAAATAATTTCAGAGAGAGTATCTTTCACAAGGCTATGGAAACAAAAGCCCTATTTGTACAAGGAGGTTATTGACTAAGCTGCAATATACTACCTGGAATATAATTGGACTCTGTAAAGAAATACAAGTAACATACAAAATGAAATAGAGCTCTCTTTTTTTTCAGTAACTTGAGATATAGTAAACATTTTCAATCAAACACAGTGACCTCAAGTTGACTACCCATTGGTAATTTCAAATGTATCTACTAAAATTAGTTGTGCCTTCAGTTTTAGATGATGACTGTGATTTTTTATTAGTTCTTAGTTTGTGAGAAGAGTGTCTGTTTAGAAAAATGGAATAAGCCTTACAAATCAACTTCTTATATATGTTCACCACTGAGCCTGAAATGAACCCCGCGAGACACTCGGGGTTTGTAAGTCCCACGTGAGGAGAAACCACTAAGATACTTAATGACATACATGTGTCCCCAACATGTTCTTTCTGGACAAGGATTCCTCTCCATGAGCATTTGGAAAAAAAAATAACCTGGAGAATAAAAGATTAAGGATAAGCATATGTTACTCCACATCACGAGGGACACTATTTTGATGTGCCAACAGATATAAGGACAACAGCCACTGGTTAAATAAGAGACCCATTAGGCTAAGGACAGATATACCAACTCCTACACAATTTCCTGAAGATCCTTAAAGACTAAGTCAGCTGAGGGATATTAGTCATGACTTTCACAACCTGTAGGAAAGAAAAGAACCTGAAAACACTTAAATGACTCAATCCAAAGATGATTCATTTGTATTGTTTTCCTTTAAAAGAATCCCATAAGTTTGTCACTGTTGTCTCTCCTCTCTCTATATGACCATAGGAAATCTCCCTCTGCCCCTCCCCCCACACACCCCCTACCACAGGTGGGGGGAGATTTCCTATTATCATATATGTGATGCTACTCCGGTTGATGACGTTCAGATAAATAAAATGTTCCTAACTTTCCTAAAGTTTCATGCTAATAATGGAATATTTTTTTAGCTTAAATATTTTTATTAGCTTAGTTCTAAGGATAGACACCTCTACTTGTTAGATAAAAGGATGAATAAATATTTCCCACGTATCTGCTTACAAAAATTCTTTCTGTTACTCTTTTTTTTCCTACCTAAAAATCAACCTTTTAAGTATGAACTTCTCCATGTTCTGCTGGATCTAAGGGCTCTACTTAGACAACTTTTACTTGTAACTCTTATCTCTCTCTATAGTGCTCAGTCAACAATGTCAATCATGGGTGGGTCTTCACCCAAGCATTCTAAGAAAATAAGTTTATAAACTTCCCTATATATCTAGCAATAATTTTTATCAGTTCTACTTTGTGAGACAAGTATTCTCATGGATTTATAAAGCATTGAGACAACACTCATCTCAGATAATATTCTATTTCTACTGTCCCTGGTAAGAGCTCAGCACTCTCCCCAGAAATGCATTTATATCATCTTGCTCACAAAATCAAGAAAAAAAATAGCTTTTGGTGAACTTTTAGATAACTTTTTCAAATATAGACAGAATCTTGGCATCCTTAAAAAATGATAAAACTTTTCCTAAAATACTTAAACATTCTAGATGCTTCTTAATGCTTTAAAGCTAGGTAGGAGAGGACGAAAGTAAACTTTTAAAATCACTTTGGTTAACATCAGGTATCAGAACCTCCTTTTAAAGGAGTATCTTAGGAAACAGAATTTTTAATATTATTTCTTTAAAGTTTGAGTTTTAAACTCCAAAATTCTTTATGAATGAGGATTTCCCCTCAAATGGGTGAGTGTGATACACAATGAGGAAAGCATACGTGCCCCCCCCCCTTTTTTATTTATAGGTGCACAGAGAGATGGACAGTAAACAATCTTGTTTCATAGACACAAGTCTCCAGGTTACACACTGTACCTAGTTGTACACTCTTTGTATCACACATATTTACATATTTCTCTACTTGCTGTGCTCACTCTATTGGTGAAAATATATGTACCATCAAATTTGTTGACTCAATTTACAGTTTAAAAATATTTGGCTATTATTACTTTTTAATATAGTCATGTCCTTCTCTAGGGTCAAGCTCCTGTCTCTTACAAGGGCTGATTAAGACTCTTGCCCAGTTCATCCAACCTGATTGACAGAGAATAACTGACACTAGAAGCATAAGAAAGACGCCCCCTGATGCAAAGAATGACCCACCTGGTTAAAAACAACAGGTAAAAGCTTTACTTTAGAAAATATTGGTTTCGAATTGTGTGCAGGGCGATAGCTGGTACTAAGGAAATGGTAGCAAACTGGCTGGAGTGTGACTTGGAAAGAATTTTAAAACACTTTTGTAGAAACCTGCAAGCTCAACTCCCAGCACTTAGTATTGTCTCTGCCGACTCCTGACCTGCCACTCTGCTCATAGGAAGACAGACATTGTGTTCTCTCAACTATTTTTGATACATTTTTCAAAGGAGTTTTCTCTTTTTACACAGAAGAGTCTTAGGTAGCCCTCGCCGGTTTGGCTCAGTGGATAGAGGGTCGGCCTGCGGGCTGAAGGGTCCCAGGTTGGGCACATCCCCAATAGGAGGCGTGCTGTAGGCAGCTGATCGATGTTTCTCTCTCATTGAATTTTCTAACTCTTTTATCCCTCTCCCTTCATCTCTGTGAAGATAAAATATATTTTAAAATAATAATAATAAATAAAAGAATCTCAGGTAATGCTCACTCCGTGAAATGTGAGCTAAGAGACCAGGAGACAGTGGTAATGGTCTCTGATCTCGATGACATCATTGAACCCTTTGCCAAAGACATCAAAGACCTTAAGCTGTGTGAATGTCTCTGTGAGCCCTTCCTGTAATGACATTGTAGGAAGTGAGCTATAGGTTGGAGACAAATGTGGTCACAGAAGTATCCGAGGCACTGTGTTAGAGCAATGTAAACACTGAAACAGAGCAAACACTCCAGAAGTGGTTTCTATGCCAGAAAGGAATTTCATGTACACTTCAAAGATTTTTTTTCCCAAGATACAATTTGGCTTTTTACTAGAGCATTTGGGAGATAATTAGTTACAGGGCTCATTTTGGCTAAACATATATATTGTTGTGGGTTAAAAGGTCTACGCAATCCTTTAAAGTGGTCTATATACTTCAGGGCCCCCATTCAATTTGAGGTTGTAAGATAAATAACACAGACTAATTAACTGGGAAATAATAAGAGAAGGAATTTCTATTAACATTGACATCGAATTTGGGGTCAAATCTGCCAGGAAAAAAAAATATTTCTTAGGTCAAGTTTTTATGAAGTAGGATACCACTACAAAGTAATTTTCTTCTCTTAAGTTTTGTCATTCTTGAGATTATTACCCAATAATTGTTATTTTTACAGGCGTAGTTCTATAATTATGGGCATCATCACCCTCTGCTTCACGCTGCAACTATCAAATGACAATCTTGAAATAGACCCAGAATAAAAGCTTGTAAAATAACTGACAATGACAGAAACTTGGCATAAGTGAGTCAATCATGTAACTGGAAAATCAAAAGAAACAAAAAGACATACCCAAAATAGAAAACCTTCAGGGTTTTCATAAAGGCTCAACATCCCCTATTGTGGAAATGCAGGGGCTATCACATTTGGATGCAAATAAGACATTGACATAAGGACCTTGAAATTTCACCACATTTTGCTAAAATAATAGCTACATTGTTTCTGCTCACTTTCTTCCAAAAGAAGTACCTTTCATGTTAGCCAATAGCTTTCTACCCTCAGGGCACAGGTACTGAGGTCACGAAGAGCATCACGGAGGAAAACTGCCATTGGAGGGAGTACCCAAGCACACTCCGTCTCAGAGACTGGCTTTGTGCTGCAGAAGCCAGAGGAAATGGGCAGTAAACACCGAGAGCTCCACCAGGCCCTAGCCCATCCAAGTTTCCCGATTGCTTTGATCCGTGGCACCTCCCTGGGTCTAGTCCACACTAAGAACACTGTAAGAAGACATTCCCTTGGATCTGAGTTCCTGAAAGCGGATTTGGTACCAGATAGATGTTGGTAGGCAGAGGTTAAGGGGTGGGGGAGCTGGGTTTAGGGTTTCCAGTGTCTGTAACTTAACAAAATAAGTATGCACCGAGTTGGGAAAATGAAGTTTCAATGGCAAAATTTTATAGTAAAAGGAACCATTCTGAAAAAAGGAAAAAAAAAAAAAGAAAAGAAAAGAAAGAAAAGAAAAAGGAAACTTAAAGTGTAATGCCGTTGTTATTGATAAAATTCGCTGAAATAGTTAAATAATGGTTTAATAGGAATTGATAATGATAAGAATGATAGGAATAGGCCAATGAAAAATATTTTGGAGATCATCTTTAGAAAGAAAAGGCAGCTTATTGGGGGGAGGGGGGAGTGATTAACCAATTTTTGGTGAGATGTGTTAGTTCCATTCCCAATCCCCAAATAAAGGTCAACTATAGGCATTTTGCCTTAGGCAAAATAAAAACAAGTGCTAAATACATTATAACATGGCATGAGTTACCACCAATTCTTATGTGATTAGTGACATGAAAATTCAGAGTGACCATAACATGGATCCATGATTATTCTGAAGTTGTTGGTCTACAGAGGGACACACCTGTATTTTTACAATTGATTCAAAGCCAGAGTATGGGTTAGAGAAAAGAAAATTTGATTTAGAGTTTCTGATTTAGAGTTTCTGGGATTTTGTAAATGGAAAAGAACCCCACAATTAATAGTCACTTTCTGTTTCACATCACCAGCATATTTATCTAAAAGAAATTAAGGTGAAATAGTTTTGTGTTGACTGCATTTTTAAAAAGAGGTTTTAAAAAAATAAACAGCAATCTTTAATTTGTACTTGTGACTATCAACATTTGCTAAAAGAAAGAAAGAAAGAAAGAAAGAAAGAAAGAAAGAAAGAAAGAAAGAAAGAAAGAAATCAGAAAGAAAGGAAGAGAGAGAAAGAAATGTGAAGCCGAACACTGAACCTATTTCTAAAATTTTGTTTGAAATGGAAACCTCTGGATCATCTCTCAATCCCAGCTGATAATGTCAACTTCTCATTGGCTTGAGTGAAAGTTGGCTCAGTGACTCTTCCAGACATCTGTAACAGATACATTTAATTTCATTGGTCCAAATGCCATGTTTCCATCCTTTCATTTTCTCCCAGGGCATTTCCCTTGTACATTGTCATCCACAATCTTGTTCTTGTCTATCTGCCATTTATTAATAATATAAAAATGGCATTATTACACACTCTCCTACATTTTAGCAGAAGTCTGACATTCATCCTCTCATAACCTCACCACTAATTAAGTCATTCTAATACAGCGTATCGGGTGTACAGAATAATGTCATTGCTAATGATCCATTTAGAATTCTTTATTGTGTATCCATTTTTAACTACATTTCCCTAATGCAAACCTAAAAGTAATAATCAGATTCTACATGTGAAGCAAACCCACTCTTTAAAAAAAAAATCAAATTTCTATGTTCTCCCTTTGGTAGCCTATTTCTTCCTCCACTGTGACAGGGTAATTTTTGTTCTCATGTACAGCTCCCTGTTATTTCATTGTGTGTACTCCCTTACACATTTGTACCTCTTTCTAAAAAACAAACAAACCAAAAATCACAACAAATGGGGCGTCCATGATGGTGAGATTACATTAGAAATCTATTTCGTTTGAAGGGGCCTCAGAAACAACTGAGGTCGATTCTTTTGAATCTGCTGACTATTTTGGTTCCTTAAAATACATTTTCTGGCAGAAAAAGAAAGATGAGCCGTCATGCCTGGTCTACCCAACAATTGTGTGGTCGGTCAGTCGCTGTTTGGGGAAGTAATGTTTGGGCGGGGTCTGGAGGAGGAGTTCCTGTGTGAGGTCTAGCAGGAGCATTTCTTCTCTGCAGGTTTCTCCCCATCGAGCTTCCCCGAGTTTCCACCATTGACAGAGTCGGGGACTTGTGTCTTCTCTACACACTGTTCCATCCGCTTCATTATTAAGTCCAGGAGAGTTTCCACTGCTTTCTCCACATCTTGGCCAGTTGCCGCACTTGTTTCAAAATAGGGTATGCTAGCATGGAAGAGATGAGAAATATTTTCGAGAGGAAGACATCAGAAACGAGGCAACAAGATGTACAAATGAGTCACACATATGAAAATATGGCTGACAGAGATTGCACAATATTCAGGGTTTTGCTGGCTGAGTTGGAAAGCATCCCTGTTCTGACTCGGTGAGTAACAACTGGTGAGCTGCTCATTAGTGTGAATATAATCAGTACTACGGGCAAGAAAACAGATACAGGAGGGTAAAAAACTGGTAAGTGAATGATCAATGTTACTTCCTTTCTAATCAATTATCTAGAAATCTGATTTAGAAATTAAACTGCGTAGGGCATTCATGTGGCTACAGTCTATACTTACTCGGAATCAAAAGTTTCAAGAATACATGTACCATTTTAATGTTCTCAGGGACAATCCAAAAAGAATGGCAGACGTGATGAAACTACTTTGAATTTAAAAAATAATGACAAAGTCTGATTTGGAAGCCCATGTATAACTGCATGGGGTGCTTTAAAATTCTTCCTTTGCCTCTAAGTTCATTGAGAATAAAGGCTGCAATATTATATCCACATCAGGTATCACCTTAGAGGTTTGTAGCTACCAATCGACAGGCACTCATAGAGGATTGTGCTGAAGAACGTGAGTTCTGATCTCAGACCGCCTGGGTTCAATTCAGCTCTGCTGCTTACCAGCTTAGTGATGTGGCCTCCCCTTGGTTATTCATCTCTCTATGCCTCGTTTTCATATATAAAATGGGATAACTCTAGGCCTTCTACATATGGTTGTGAGGGTTTAGGGGTGGGCAAATTTTTTGACTCGAGGGCCACAATGAGTTCTTAAACTGGACCGGAGGGCCGGAACAAAAGCAACCTGACCATGCTGGCACTCTCATCTTGGGCTGCTGGTGAAGGAGCGGAGGGGAGAGCAAGAGAACCCTCCACTCTTCCGGCTCCGCGGGCCGGATAGAACAGCCGAACGGGCCGGATCTGGCCTGCGGGCCATAGTTTGCCCACGGCTGGATTAAATAAATTAAAATCTAGGAACAATTGCTAGTACTTATTAAGTATTCAGTAAATGTTAGTTGCTATTATTACTGAGTAATTGATTTAAAATATCACATACATTCCTCCGGAAGATCTTTATAATTCCTAGTATCACCCTTGTGTCCCTGCCCCATTACTTAGCATCGGTGTGCGCGGTTGGATGGCATTGCCAGGTGACTGGCTTACCTGTATTTGTCAGCCAGGTCCCGGGCTTGCCGCTCATTGACTTCCCTTTGGTCTGGTAAGTCTGCCTTGTTGCCAATTAATACTATATCTGGATTTTCACAATAAGCATTTGCTTGCAGTTGGCCTTAGAAAGAAAGCAGATGGAACCGGCAAGCTAGTTACAAACAAGTGATGTCAAATGACTGCTCATCTGAGATTCCTAATCTAATTGTTTATCTCCAGCTTTTTATATTATATTAGCCAAGTAAAATGGACACACTGCCTCACGAGCTGCATGTGGTGAAGATCAATCAGAATTTACATGAAGCACCTGTATGAACACCTATCAGGGCTCTTCTCCATCTGAGGAAGTGCCCTCCAAGAGGGACATATTGTTTCAGACCACTTGTTCCTCAAACATAAGTGGAGAAAACAGAACGTGATTTTAAAGTACACAAGTTTGTTCTTTCCTTTAGGAGCTTAGGTGATGATCTAAGAGAGCAGAACATTTTTTGAACCTCCACAAAGTCATGTAAAAGCAAATTTAAGATAGGAAACTTTGTTTTCTGTAATTGTTTTTCCGGGAAATGAAAGAGAGAGAGAGAGAGAGAGAGAGAGAGAGAGAGAGAGAGAGAGAGAGAGATGAGAGAGGGAGAGAGAAGAAAGGAAATGATGAGAAATGTGTCAACCTATGGTTTGGAGGTTAGAGGAATTTCTCTAATGTTATCACAAGGTTTGCTGCATGCAATTTTGCCAATGAAAAGACAAAGGTTTAGTCTATAGCATTGGCTATTTGGGTGTTAGAAATGAAAGCTTTTTAGGCCTAGCAATGAATTATCTTAAATCCATATAGTATCCGTCTAAAAAAATTTAAAACAAGGAAGAGGCTCATCTACCTTGATAAAAAATGAAGAAATCATTCTCTGAAAGTATGTGTTGAATAATCTTATCTCCTTATCTCCCTCAGAATCTAATAACACTAAAGTTTGAATAAGAAAATACTATATAATAAAAGCCTAATATGCTAAGTGTCCAGGCATCCATTCAACCAACCAAAGCATAATATGCTAATTATATGCTAAGGCCACTCAACCACTAACTATGACATGCACTGACCACCAGAGTGCAGTCGACCAGTTGCTATGGCGTGCACTGACCACGAGGGAGAAGACGCTCCAACTGATAGATTAGCTTGCTGCTGGGGTCTGGCCACTGGGACTAAGTGACACAAGTCGGACATGCCCTGGAGCCCTCCCCAAGTCTATCCCCTGGGCAACCTCCCACACCTGTGCCCTCTCATAATCCAGGACCCCTTGGGGGATCTCAGAGAGCTGGTTTCGGCTCGATCCCACAGGCGAGGAAGAGGGACCCTACTTGTGCACAAATTCATGCAGCAGGCCCTCTAGTATAACAATAAAAGGAAATAGAGACAGATCCTAGGATAATTATTCATTTCAAGAAGCAATATTTCCCCCCCAAGGTAACAACTGTTATTGAACTCACATTTAAAGCAGTTATATACATTATTCATTACAAATAACGTATAAAAATGGCATATATATATTAATATAGCAAATACAATATTATCTTTAGTGCCACATCAAGTAAAAATAAAAATGGTATACTATTCTTCTGTGCCGACATATATTAACCTGGCTTTAATGACTAATTAGGTGACTTTTAACTTCATAGCATATCAAAACTGTGTAGTTTTTATATATGAGGCTTCCTCATATCAATTATGTTTTTGGAGGAAAAAAAAAACCAATTTCAACGTGAGCTGCTTGACTGGCACACGGTCCCTCATTTTCACGTGGCTAATGCTCTGCAGCAGCTTCTCTCCTGTCCACCCTGTAGTTAATTAACCCATTACTTCACCCAAGAGCATGGGAAAACACTTTAGGTGCCAGTGTACCCTCTCAGGAAAAACAGCTGTTTTTCTCTATGTCCTTTCCAGGTTAGATGTAATAGATATGGAAGTTCGCATATTTCTTAAGACAGGGAACCTTGTTTCTGTTGAGGGCCATTTGGGTGTTTATCACATTATTCGTGGGCTGTACAAAATTATCAACTTTAAAATTAGCCTGCTCTATTTGTTCAAACATTTCATTAACTCACCCCTAATGCCATGGCAGGCCCACACCAAATGATTTTGAGGGCCTTTTACGGCCTGGCCCATGGGCTGGACATTCCCCACCCTTGTTCTAGGAAGTCCTTTAAATGGCTGGACACGTAGAATGAATGGCCTTACAATTGCAAAAATGAAGACCTTCAATATGATGGGTCTGAAGCCACATTTGGCTTCCTCTGAGAGTGTCAAAATAAAATACAACCCCAGGCCACCTTGGGAGATGCACATAACGGACCCCATTCTGAAGGTGACACCGGAAACACTAAACTCCTGGCTTCCCAAGGTCAGTCTTTCATCTTGTGAGGCAAACAAGCAAACAGAGCTCTTGGGCCCCAAAGTGACCAACACACGTTACGCGGTCCCACTTACTCATCCAGTTTCTGACATTTAAGAAGCTCTGTTGACTGGTGAGGTCAAACATTAATAAGAAACCCATGGCATCTCTGAAAAACGCGGTCGTGAGGCTCCGGAATCTGCCGAGAAAGCACAGTGGGTAGTTCTGAAAGTTAGTCCACGTACATGTAGCGGTGGCAACACAAACAACACTGTTTCCCTCTCAAATAGGAAAGCTCTGTGGCGTCCCTTATGGGTTATCCTACGGAATGGAAGATGACCCTGGCAGAGGAGGGTGTCTGCTGGTAGGTTCTTTGTAAGACCACATCCTGGCTTTATGTTCCCCTCACGCACAAGGGATTTTTTAACATTTAATCACACACATGCTTACACAGCCCCTTGGACTCCTTGGCTCATGGGCCTCCTGTGATCCACAAATAAAACTGAGAGCACTTTAGAATAACTGGGACTTTAACTTATACTTTTCAGCCATTCTTGTCTGTGCCCAGAAACGTTGGCTTGAAAATGAGCGCATATGATTACGTGTAGAAAACCACAGCTTGTTAGCATCTGGATCCAGAGTTCCTTTGTAGGGAAAAGCAATGTTGGTGAGAAAACTCTTTTGTGAGCACTCTTTGGAGTTAAAAGGGGTGGCATCTGTGTCTCATGAGGAAGAGGGAAGACAGTGAAGAAAGGAGGATGAGGAAAATGATTATGGGAACCGAGGGAAGGCCAGGCTCAGTTGTTAGGGAGAAATGGGAGCACTCGTCTCTATTGGAGGGTTTTGAAGAATATACTCTGACCTGGGCAGCGTAAAGACTGTCTCTCCTTTGCCCTGACACCCTCTACCACAACATTCTCAGTGACATGAACCAAATGGTGAAGCCCACTTTAATGTTAGGAATAGGTGAAACTAGAGACCACATATACCAGAGAAGGTTGACACAGAGATGCATTTGGCAATACATTTTTAGAAAGGCACATAACTTTGAAATTAAAAAGAATATAACTTCCTATCCTAAATGTCCTCAACTTTGGTCCCCTGTTTTAGCTTACTTATAGATTCTTGGGTTTCCTTGAGGTTCTATTCTTGACCTTGTCTTACTCTACACACATTCACTGGGTAATCTCATCCACCTCCTGGCTCAATTATCACCAATGTGTTGAACACAAAATTTATAGAACTAGAATTTGCCTGCCTTCATACTGTATGACCAATTACTTGTTGGATATTTCCACTTGGAGGAACCTGGCATACCTCCAACTTCCTTTGTCTGAAACCAAACTGCCCTTTCTTCCTGGTTTCCTTCTTGGTTCCACCATCCTTCTGGTTGTCATACCCTCTTTCTCCTTCATCTCCTGTATTTAATCAACAAACGCTCCTGTCCTTCATCTTTATGTCCATCCACCTTGTCACTACTCTAATTTCGAACCCATAATCTTTCACCTGGATAACTTCACCTAGAAGCCTTCTCAATAGACTTTCTGCCTCCAGTTTTTTTGGGGGGACCCGAGCCTTCCCTGTTTTTTCCCTCTGAAAAACATGTTCATGGTGATGCATTACTTTTAAGATAATGACTGAACTATCTAATAAGCTGTCAAGGCTCACTAGCCAGATTCATCTCTGGACTACCCACAGGCATGCTGATCTTCTTTTAGTTCTTAGAAAGTTCACTCTCTCCCCCGGACTTTCACACACGCTGTTCTTTCTGTGGGTAACCTCTCCTTAATGCTTCCTTCATCTTCTTTCCCTTTAGCCTGAAATAGACTCACTCATACATTGTGTATGAGTATATAGATGTAGATAACATATATATATATATATATATATATATATATATATATATATATATATATAAAATCAGAGAAAATATCACCCCCCCAAGCAGTCTTCTCAACAACCACATCAGGATTTTGGGCTCCTTCTGGTACACTTGCCAACCACCCTTTGTGTCCTATCACTGCCCTAAGGCTATATTACAATAGTTTGTTATTTGTCCAAATTCTACCCTAAACAGTAAGCTCCATGAGCAAAGGAGCTGTGTTTCAAACTTGCTGTGCATTATGTTTCATGTTCATGAACACAGAATACTCGTTAAATGTATATTAAATTAAGGGGGGAGGGGAATCAAGAGACTATCAAAACATAAAATTGGTAAATATTTAAATGACTTCAATAAAGAACAAGACTTTTAATATTGAAGCATGGAGAAGAGGTATTTCAACTATTAATTTCCAAATTAGGATATTTTTGGTAAGACATAAACATGATGACTATACCAAAAATTTTATGCAATTTTTTCTTGTAGCTTTTTTTTTTTTTACTAGTCACTGGAAGCTCACAGAGGTTATAGTACTTTTATTGAATGGATCCCTCTCTTTGGGAACTAGCTGTACTCATACAATTGTCTGCTATTCAACCACAATAGTGTGGTTAACTCAAACATAACAGCCTGCTCTCATTTCTCTCCGTGATGTGTGTGTGTGTGTGTGTGTGTGTGTGTAGTGTGTGTGTGTGTGTGTGTGTTATTTAAGGATAAGACTCTGCCTTATTCCCCTCTCACTGTTCACATGACAAAAATCACTTAAAAACATGCTTATTATATGGGTTTGATTGGGGCTTTGGCATCCATAGCAATGTGGATAGGATATTCTTAGTCTGGACATGGCTTATCCTCTGGACCATTTTCCCTTGTTATCCTCCATTTTTTCCAGGACTTATTCCAGAGGGAAGGTGATTGATTTTCTGCTTTACCCACCAACTTCATCTGTCTTCAGCGTGGAAAAAGCTAGGAACCACTAAAAAAAATACCACAAATGCCAGGGTCATCATTGCTTCTCCCTCACTGGAAATAAAGGTTTTGCCCTGTATCCTTTGGGGTTACATAAGGGGTATTATTTTTTTCCTCTTTCCCATAATATCACTTTTATCAATAACCATTATTTTATGTGGGTTATGTTGCCAGGTGTCCTGGAACAGGGTTGAGGTGTGATGCCTTTTGATCTTATTGATTAGCTACACCTTATATTTACAGGATGCAAAATTCCCAAGGGAAAAATAACCCCATTGTTAGCAAGACTGTCCCCAGTCTTCCCCATTTCCCTCATGGAGCAGCTGTCTTGAGGGGATAGATGAGAGAAGCCTGCCATCATGCTAAGCTGACAAATCATGTGTGAAGACATATGGGAACCACGTTTTCTATATTACTTCTTCAAATAGGAATCAAATTGGTCTACAAAACATACATCTTTGTGACAACCAAACTGACATATGAACAGAGAGTCTTGTGAGGAATGACTCCAGCAGCACCAGCAGTGTTGAAGGATGTGTGTGAATGGAATTCACAGTCAAAAAAGCTAACTGAGAGGGCCCAGCACCTCTCCTGGCGTTTACACTCACTGAAGGCGAGAACATTTGGATGCATTTCAAAACACTGCCGTGTTTACAAGCATAAACATTCAAAGAAACGCGATGCAGAATGTGGAGGTATGTGCCTTCTTCTAAACAGCTTATCCTGACAATCTATTGCCAATTTTTATTTACTCTAATATGGAAGAGCTTCACTAGCTTGGGGTCTTTAGCACCTTTGAAATCTTGTAACTCAAAGAAATATACTGCCACCTCATAAGCAAGCAATACTCTTATCTATTGAGTAGCTCTTATTATCTTGGCCATTGTACCAGAGATGACACTGAACAACCCAGCATAGTCTCTGCCCTTATAAATCTGACAATTCTGTTTGGGTGACAAGGCTACACATGAATCAAAGAACAGCAAATAGAGACCATAAATAAATAAATAAATAAATAAATAAATAAATAAATAAATGAAAATATTGGCTTCATTAGGAAGTAAATACTTAATTATCTTAAGGGATGGCAGAGTAGGTGTTGTAGGAATCTAAAAGGAAGAGGCTAGCCCAAACCGGTTTGGCTCAGTGGATAGAGTGTCGGCCTGCGGACTGAAAGGTCCCGGGTTCGATTCCGGTCAAGGGCATGTACCTTGGCTGTGGGCACATCCCCAGTAGTGGGTGTGCAAGAGGCAGCTGGTCGATGATTCTCTCTCATCGATGCTTCTAACTATCTATCCCTCTCTCTCCCTTCCTCTCTGTAAAAAATCAATAAACTATATTTAAAATAAATAAATAAATAAATAAATAAATAAATAAATAAAAGGAAGAGGCTTCAGAAAGGCCCCAGGGGAGGTGGATATGAGCTGGGCCTGGTGAAAGGAGAGGATCAGGAAAGGTGGAAAGGCAATCTGGCCGGAGGGCAATGTTGTGTCCAAGGTCTTAGAGAATAAAGCTAGCCAGATGGCACAGATCAGAGAGTCTCTGCAGACAATGGAAAGAGACGAGAAAGATCTAAACCCCCTTTCCTTCGTGTCCCTCTTGGAGTAGCCCCTGTAACAGTGCAAATGTCCCCCCTTAATGCAATTAAATTCTGGAGCAAATGTTTTTCCCTATTACGAAGTACAATGACAATGTATAATAAGAAACTTCATAGAGATTTTTGAAATCTAAGCCAAACTCACAAAACTGGTTATGGTTAATTAACTATAAACAATTTCTTTTTATTTCTCAATTCAAATGCCTATTTTTAAACTAGGGGAATAGTTGCATATAATGTGGTTAAGTTTTTTCCTATATAACTAAAACAAATACAAAATAATATTGACAAGTAAATTATAACTTAAAAATAAATAAGAAATAAAATCAGCTCTTCTGGGCTCTTTGTAGCTAGAAACAAAGTAAGTTACTGTTACCGCTCTTGTCCTGCAGTGTCCCACAGCTGAAGGTGCACCTTAAATGCTTTCCCTGATGATCCATTTGGCCCTTGTGTATTATAAACCTGAAAGATATGATTTTCATCAGTTTATACTGCTTTGGATTTTGTCAACATTCAAATTCTCTGGGTTCACTCAACATGTTTTTTTCCCCCCTCAATTACTATAATCAAAGTTCATAGTGCAGGATAAATATTTGCTCTGTTTTTTTTCCAGAAGTATCACATGTACTCTCACTTTTAAATGTCAAGTACAAGTATGATTTTCAACACAATTTAGGCATATTGCAAACTTAAATTAGACACCTTCTGTCATTTCCTCATGGAAGCAGCAAGCAGATTTAGGACCCAAGTTCTAAGTTCAAAAATCATCTCTTCATTTAACCTCTCTGGGTCTTACTTTCTTACCTGAAAATTGAAACCCATAATCTCTCCCTACTTTACAGTCACTGCAAATTTAAGTGAAATGCCAAACTTGAAGGCATTCTTAAAACAGTAAAATGATTTACAAACACCTGAATATCTTTTACTGTGCATTGGACTTTCAGAACTCAGCCATGGCATCTGCTCACAATTTCTCAATAAGTTCACTCAGGATATTTTAACTCTTCCTTTATTAGCCATTTCTTCCAAGACTATTTTTAAATTCTTTAAATTATGGTCTTTTGAATTCTTATTAAGCAAAACACAACAATTTTAATATTTCATCAGCTCCCTTAAGTACAGCTTAGTGGAATGTTTCAAAGGGAAAACTATAAGGGCATATACCTATCTCTGTGGAGGGCACTCAGGAGGGGAGAAGGCACAGGAAAACCCTGTAGGGGTTGGAAGAAAATTTGCTAAGACTATACTCCAGTGTATAGTGTATGGACTTTTAGATGAGGTACAGGACATTATAGGAAACCATGATTTACCTTTTCAACCATTATTTCCTTTGTGTGTGTGTGTGTGTGTTCTCTCTCTCTTTTTTTTTTTCTCTCAATTCTTGAGGAAGGAATAGATCTGTGACATCAACTGGGAGCTGCAGCCATCTTGGCAATCGAGAATACCTTGGGTGGCAGGAAATCTGGCAAGGCTTATGTGCCTATGCTACACGTCTCACATGTCACAATATCTTTATTCCTGTCATTAGTGTCTAGCACAGGAGAAGGAAGTGGTGGCAATTCTCACTTAAACTCCCTTATCTCGGAAAATAGCATGGATTGGTCTCACATTCTGTTCATAATCAGCTAGTGATTGATGGCTGAGTCTACACATAAATAAAAATGCAGCAAGAACTTACACAACTCATGTTCCAGCTATTTGCCAATCACTCTTTTGACGTCTTTAAGAGTAGAAAAATGAACACTTGTTCTTTTTGAGGAACGTAACTCAGACTAAGAGTTAATGATTTCCTATCCTGAATAATTCAAGTTTTGAAAGCGTCCTTAAGAATTTGTAGAAAACACACCATATAAATTCATACATTATTTATTTTAGTTGCTCTGTATACTTTTGGAGATAAGCGATAGTGTCACTCAACGTCTTTCTGGGCATAGAAAATGTTATTTATAGTGGAGAAAGTAAAAAAGTAATATAAATTAAAGTGACAGGCCATAAATTGCATGTGATAAAAGACAAATGTCTCACATGCAATAAACATAGCTTCTTAAATCTTATCGCATCTGGGAGGATCAGCAATAAGTTTAACAGTATGGATAAGAACTTACCACACGTTTTTCCCGAAAGTCTATTCCTACTGTTGTGATGAACTTGGGATTGAATTTATTGTCTGTGTATCGATAAAGAAATGTCGTCTTCCCCACCCCTGAATCTCCAAGGGCCAGGAGTTTGATCAGGTAATCATAGTCCCCATCGGTCATAGTGATGGTCTTGGTGGGCCTGTGTGGAAGAGGAATAATATTTTGTCAGGTTTCAAAGTTTAAAATTTTTGAATGCTTTCATTCTGCCACATTCTCAATTAACCAGTTCTAAGCAGCCTCAGACGTCAGGGCACCTCTATTATTCCAGTCAGTTCAAATCTTTTTACATCAGATCAGTTAATATGGACAAAAGCTACATGATACCTATCATAGACAATGCCATAGCAATAGTAGAACTAAAGAGTCATCACTTTTAGTTTTAAAGCCCTTTGGGGTCAGGCCTATGGTGCCAGGAAGGGGAGAGAGCTACAAAGGGAGCAGAAAAGCCCTCCCAGGATGATGCGGGTATGCCAGAGAGAATGACATTACATTTGGGGAGTGGAAGAGAGAAGCCTAGAGGGATATTTTGCATCTAACCACACAGAAGGAGCTTTCTCTCATGTGCAAACAAAATATTCCTTTTTTAATGTTAAAATTTTAACAACTGGTATGACAACCTTTAAAAACACTAATTTGAAGTCATTTTAAAAAGCAATGTTTAACAATCTTCTGTTTTGGAATACTAAAGACTCTGTTCTCCAATGGCAAATCTGGTCTATTTGGCAAGTCGGCTAAATGTTTTCTAGGCATTAAAAAAAAAGGGAAGAGATAGTAAGAGGCATAATTATGGTAATTCTGCTAATATTTAATATTTCTCCTGACAGAAGGAACATTGTCAGTTGCCATTTCTCCCAGTGCCCTAACTTCTGCCTCATTTTTTCTGTTGTTACAGTGATTATGAGTGAAGATGAGCCAAGGGCCAATGCCAAGTGCACCCACACTTGCACCCATTGCACCCACACATATGTGAAGGACACCACCACCTACTGAATACTTGGTGAAGTTTCCAATCTTGAGTTTGGCATATCCTTGTATAGAGAAAGGCCTATAAAGACTTTATTGGAATGAGAAGGTTTCTTTCCTCATTCTGTGAGAAGGAATGTTCGCCCCGCCTCTATAAATCCAGAAAGCATTGTACTCTTCAAGAGTTCTGAAGAGATTAAAATTAGTTTCAATAACAAGTTATTCAATGGATATATCTAAAATTGTTAGATGATTCTAAAAATTTCTACATGAGAGAAAATGACACACATGTTCACCAATTTAAATAAAACATTATTATTTTTTTTACATTGTCACTTTAGTTAGTGGTCAAAACTAAAAGATTTTATTTCTTGGGATAAATAAAGATGATAATTAGGGACTTAGCGAATCAGTACTATTACATCATTTGGAAGATTTGTGATTTGTTTACATTAGAATTTTCTAAAATTTGGACCATACTCTTGCTAAATCCAACTCAATTTCTTATGGGTTTATTGTTTTTTAATTAACAAGTGGTTCCTAAGGACAGGTGCTTCAAGAGCTGCCAATCGCCCTGTTTGGTTTGGCTCAGCGGCTAGAGAGTCAGCCTAAGGACTTAGGGGTCCTGAATTCGATTCCAGTCAAGGACATGTACCTTGGTTGCAGGCATATACCAGTGGGGAATGTTCAGGAGACAGCTGATTGATGTTTCTCTCCCACTGATGTTTCTAACTCTCTATCCCTCTCTCTCTCTGTAAAAAATCAATGATATATATATATATATATATATATATATATATATATATATTTTTTTTTTTTTTTAAGAAGAGCTTCCAATGCATAATTTTGCACTAAAGCTTTTCTTCTCAATTATATGCTTTCTTCACTGAGTAAAGACTCTCAGGGTGGTTACTGACCATGAATGTTTATTTTTTCTTTTTTAATATCTATACCAAGTATATCATTGCTCAGGAGGAGGCCATCAACAAACATCCTTCCTCAATAAGACGAAAACAGATATCTCAACTTGACATGGAATTCTTCTCAGAAAATGCCTGCACTTGTTGAATACTTGACAGCAACTAGCTCTCAATCTCTTACCAGGACTTTGTAGTTGAAGATGTTGATGCTTCTAGTCTTTGAACAAAATGAGTTGCCAGAGAAGGTTGCTGCTAAAGTTTAATGATTTCCCCTCATTTCAGGTCTATCTCCACCACTACTCAACCTGTTCATGTACAGCTCTTTCTAAGTCTGCCATTTCACTAGGAGAATTGGATGATACTGCTAAAATTCTCATGGGAAAATAAAGAGATTAACATTTATTCAAACTAAGAAATAAGTGACCAGAGCCTTCTCCCCCCCTCCCCACTTTGGGCACACACATTGATAATCTGGGGAAGAAATTGAAGCCACTTGGCTGCCTAAATATAAGCTCAAGTTGGAGGGTATTGCGGCTCCCTGGAAAGTGAAAACAATGCAACCAAGAAGCTATATCAGCATACTTTAAAGCTTAGTTTAAAGTTAACTGTGTTTTTTGCAATATTTTTGTGACAGTATTAGGGAAGGCTAAGCCTTGAGCAAATCTAGTTAAATATCTTCAGTATATAGTATCAGGTTCAAAGACAAAAATTCAAAACAATGTACTTCAAAATCTAGTTCCTGACAAGGCATGCATACACTTAAAACTTCAATAAGGATGCAAGAAAATGCAACATAACTTTACAAGACGGAACATGACTAAGTGATAAACGAGTCAAATAGTTGTGCTTTCAGTTCTAACAAAACATTAGTCCTCATGGTCTTCAGTGGTCTGAGAACCTTTTGTAGAGAAAGAGAACCTTACTTCTAGCATAGGGAGGGATTTAGTGCAGGAGGAGGCGATACAGGTCCATTGCAGGATGATTACCTTCCATGTGTAGAATGAAACTATCATTATTTGCCAACTATGTGTATTCCTGATCTGAGCCAATCTGTTCCCTGTTGTTCATACATAAACCTGCCTGGGCAATGCTGGGGTTGCCTCCCAACTACGCTTTAATCCAGAGTGAATAATCCTGGCTCACGGGAATCAACTCCACTGTGGCACTCACTAGATCTTTTCTATAAGGAAAGGGTTGTGGGTACAACCCTTACCACAAATTCTCCACCTGAAATGAATGCAAAACTTGGCACTGTGGAAAACCTATATTTAGTGTCTCCAGCAGACGACTTAAAAAAACTGACATATTAAGCTAGGCATGAGATAATTCGCCTCTAGGCCTCTTTCAAAAACAAATTTTACTTCTCATTTTATATCTCTACACATACCTATATCTAACGATGCATAATTCTTTTATATTTAGTTTGGTTCCTCTTTTATTACCATGTGGTTTTCTGAGTCCTAAAATCATATGATCTCGATATTCTGTCTTTTGCACAGTACATACAACACCACAAAGAAAAATAAAAGCCTTGGCAAGGTTTCCTCTTCTAAGAACTGGGCTAAAAAAATGATCTGGGAGGGATCAGAAAGCTGACAAGGTTAGCAGTGTTGTTTATTCCTGTCCCATGACTGATGGTCTTGTCCAGTTCTTGGTTCTATGGATCCACAAGGGAGGAAAAAGTCAGAAGGCTGCTGTGTTTCAGGAAGTGAGTCTGACTTTCCACCATTATCACTGGGTCACAAGCTATACCACACAAGCCAGGAGGTCCTTTAGATAGAGCCTCTGAAGAGTCATCCTTAGAACCCTTCACGGAAAGGTGTCGGGCTGGCAGAGGAGGGAAAACATCCCAAACACCCAGGAGGCTCTGTTTCATAACGATTCATAAAGACAGAAGGAAGTCTAAGTGGGCTAGTCTTCACTTTATGGATAAGTCATGTGACTTGTAGGGTGACAGTTTCTCATAGAAGGAAACCCCAACTGCTGGTCACTAGAATTTGAAGTGAAAATTGGGTTAGATGGGTAGAAACTAGAAACATCTTCATAAGTGGGAAGAAAATCTTCTCTGGGCATTCATAGGAACATGGTTTTCATTGTTAGAATATCTAGAAGTTGCTCATAGTTTCTCTTTTTTTCTATTCCTTGCTGTGCTTCATTCTTGTTCAATATAAATTCCATTAGTTCAGGCATGTCCTCTGTCCACTGCTGGTTCCACAAAGACCAAAATAGCGACTGGTGTATGGTAGGAGAATAATACCTGTGTATTGAGTGCACAAATATATTTAAGCCTCTCAGAGCTGTGCAAATGTCATGAGTTCATCTCAGAGATAAGAACTGCTGTGTCCTTCCAAGTTCAGGACTCATCTGTGAAGTGAATATTCAGATTAAATGGTTACTTGGTACTTTCCATATCTGGCTTCTCAAGCTCACTTTTCAATTATAAATTGCACACAAGTATATAAAAAATACACTTCTGAAATAGAATATTTATATCTTTAGAGGGCCCCTTCCAAACAACCTGGGGGAAATGAAATATAGAGGCACCATACTTAATGATAGTGAGATTTGTGCTGACCGAGTTTATAAGGTTGTCAGTTGAATAGTTCAGTCCCCTGAGAACAGGGCTCCTCCATGAAAGCATCCATTCCCCCATCTAACACACACTCACAAGCACATCTTATTTGGCATGGTTCTGAGGATACACTCTGATTTCTCTAATGACAAGCTAAACAAATGCTTATCTATCCGATATGTATGGATGACCACTATCCAGACTGACTTACCCATGCAAACTGATGCTTAAAATAGACAAGCATAAAATAGACAAAACTTTAATAGGTCCTCATTTATCTTTGAATGGTTTGTGTTGGTATCCAGTAGGTACATTTGAGGTCTGGGGTTTTCATAACAAACACCTCAATTGCCTGAATGGTAGCCTGAGGGCAATTCTCAAATACTGACCTTCAAACACTGCTTCCCAAAATCATATCATGTCCTGGAGGTTAGAGCTAAATTATGGATGGCTGACGTTCTAGGGACCTGTATGCTGTGCCTCAGTAGAACAAAAGATATTTTCTAGAGAGAAGGGGTACATTTTTTAAAAAATAATAAATTTTAATGTATACTATAACGTCTTGTTCTGTTAGGAAGGTTTATTGAAGATAATTTTTATTTTGATTCTTTTTTTAAATATATTTTTATTGATATTTTACAGAAAGGAAGGGAGAGAGATAGAGAGCTAGAAACGTCAATGAGAGAGAAACATCGACCAGCTGCCTCTTGCACACCCCCCACCAGGGGTGTGCTCATAACCAATGTACATGCCCTTGACCAGAATCAAACTCGGGACCTTTCAGTCTGCAGGCCCCGACACTCTACCACTGAACCAAACCGATTTCGGCTATTTTGATTCTTCTTAAAGGTTATTTAAGATTAATGAATCTGAGCCTATATAGAAGATTCAAACCCAATTGCAAAGACAACTCAACATTAAGTTAATCAAACAACTTTTACTTAAGTTGACAACGGTCAATGTGTCTACTGAAGCAATTAAATGTATTTTAAAAAATAAAAGTGTCCATTTTGTTTCATTCTGTGTCCAAGGGATTTAAAAATATAGAAATAAGCCAATAATCTACTAAATTTCAGCTTACTCACCCTGGAAATAAAGGGTAAAGTTCTAACATATTTCAGCTTTAAATAGATTTATCTCCACTGATATATGATTTTCCCATTAAAAAAACTCATTTCTAAACCAATAAATACATTTATTTCTCAAAAACATTAAAAAAAAAAGTAACAGTTTTTCCTTTGGCTTAATTTTGTGGTATCTTTTGAAACTATATGAACATTCTTTCTTTTCTTCCTTTACATTTTATTGCAAGAAATTCCAAAAATATACAAAACTTGAGGGAATAGTAGTGTGCCCCCATATATTGCTCACCCAGCTTCTAAACTACTATAAATGGCCAATCTTGTTTTATGTACCCAAATTTCTCCCTATATCATATTATTTTGAAGCACAGTCCAGGCACCAGAACATTTTATTCATAAATAATTCAGCACATATCTCTAGAAATTATTCAACTTAGCTCTGTAGACATTGTGCCTACCCATAGCAAAGGTGATCAAATTTTAGGCTTTCTGGGCATTTGATAGGTCAGACATCATATATTGATACTGAACAGATAGAAATATTAAAACTTTGTAATATGAGTTTGCAAATACATTTTCTCATTCGCCTGTTTACTAAGCCCATGGTGTTTATGAAGGACATTAAGTTGATGTTGTTTGGGGGAGGAGAAATCAAATTCTGAGTCACAGTTAGGAAGATTTTCCCATCTCAGGTTATAGAGGAATTAATTCTTGTAAAATAATGTGCTTGCTTGTTCCTGGTTTTAGTTGTAAATTCTCCAGTGTTTTCCCACTAAGCAAGATGCTGGCGGCCTTTAACATGAGGGCTATTGAATTTGTCAATTACCCTTTCTTCTTCTATTGAGATGACCTTCTGATTTCTCTTCGTCCTTGATTTTATTAATGAATTTCCTTATATAGTGACATCTTCACATGCATAAAATAAATTTCACTTCTTCATGATATATTATCTTTTAATGTTTTTCCTGGGTTTTGTTTCTTGTGTTTTATCTAATTTTTATCCTTTTAATAAGATTTATCTTGTTGAAACAATCTTTGTTTTTAAGCTTTATATTATTTTCACTTCATTAGAAGAATATGAAAGTTTTTCTTCTTTTGACATGCTCTGGAGTAGTGTAAGAACTATTAATTTTATATATCTTTAAGTGTTGGAAGGAATTTCTATGTCCTGGTGATTTTGTATGGGATGTTTTTTAAATTACACCTTCTCTATTTTTTCTTTGGTAATTGGTCCTTTTTAAAAAATATATTTTATTGATTTTTTTTACAGAGAGAAAGGGAGAGAGAGTCAGAAACATTGATGAGAGAGAAACATCGACCAACTGCCTCCTGCACACTCCCTACTGGGGATGTGCTCACAACCAAGATACATGCCTTTGACCAGAATCTAACCTATGACCCTTGAGTCCACAGGCCGAAGCTCTATCTTCTGAGCCAAATCAGTTAGGGCATATTTGGTCCATTTAATCCTGTCTTCACTAGAATCAATTTTGCAAACTTGTAATTTTGTAGAACATTAATCATTTTATCATAAATTCAAATGTACTTTATGAAGTTATACAATCTACTTTTATATAAATTTTTTATTCCCTCTGTTTTGATATTTATTTTTTCTACTTGATGTGCCCCATTCTGTGTATTTGTACTTATTTGTAGAAGGTTTTAAAAAGCCAATGAAAGGACCAGTCTTAGCACCTCAAGAGTTTATTTTAATTTTCATATCGTGGCCCATAGTTCAGTAATACTATTTTCTATTGTAATTTTTTTCCATTGAAATATCTTCTACCCCCCCTAAGTTCTTCTCCACTTCTCCAGTACCCACAGGGGACATAGTGCTGTGGAGTCAAGTCCTAGTAGGACTTGGAATTCTGAACTTGGCATTGCTAAAACCCAAATTTGCTCAAAGAGTACCCTTACTGAGGTCCCTGTAGCTTGCCAATAATCTTTGTAATTAGGGTCGGGATAGGGCTGCTCCCTGATCTATGATATTTTTACCAGAATTGAAAAAAACTTTTAAATTATTCTGTTTATGAGCATTGATCCATTCACGTGTCTTCTTGCTGTTGGGTCATTACAACTCAGCAGGAGCCAGCCAGGCACAAAACTATTTTGTCCTCAGTTGCAGCACAATATCGACAGGTTTTCTAAATAGAATCTCGCTGAAAAGAACAGGAGAGCAATGGCCTAGCATTATCCCTTGAAGCTCATTTATACCCCTGTGGAGAAAGAAACCCTTCACTGATGTATGCTTAAAAACATGTTAGCAGATAAGCCCCAAAGCTAAGGGTTAGTCAAAGCAATGCAGGCATTTGGCGTCAGATGAGTATATGGTCGGTAGAATCAAAATAAGTATTGTTTTTCAGATTCAGAGAAACCCAATGTATGTCCAGTGTCATGCTGTGAGCACAGGTCTTGGAGCTCACATACGTTGTCACTGATCTGTCAGCTCAGCTTCTCTTGGCACAGGAAAAAAAAATAGATGCTCCAATTCTACAGCTCCCAAAAGACCTGTTTAGCTTCTCTGAATCCTGAGCTGGGTGTGTGTGCAGCTCCATGGTGAAGGCTCAGCCCCTTCGACTGGTCATTTGCACCATAGAGGCCAGAGGTGGTGAGAGACCCAGGCAAGCTCCAGGCATCCTCCTGGATCTCAGTTTGACCTTGTGGACTCCTTGCTCTTCCCCATTTCATATCCATTTTTCTTTCCTGACCCTGGTTCTACTGACTTCAGGTACAACACGAAACAGAAAAGCACCAGGCTTACATAGACTGCTGAGCCAGCTCCCACAATTGCATAAAATCCTGTCTGATTAATGCAAATGTTGGCAAAGGTAGGTTTGTATTTGTTCATATAGAAAACGATAAAATAATTTATAAATAATACAAGAATAAACTTTGTGGTTCACATACCACTGTAAACCTACTTTTGCCTACCCCTGTACATCTCATTTTCTATATCACTTATAGTGATTCTGTGTTGTTGTTTGTTCTTTTTTAAAATTAAAACCTTTATTGATATCAAATGCTGGAAAGTTGAGAATCCCACTTCAGGCATATGCCTTTATTGGTTGATATCCAGGAAATTACTAAGTAATAGACATGGTATAGCTAAGATAGAGCTCTGGGAAGAAAACCTATTTCCTAGCAGATCTCCTGTATAACTTAATTTAACTCCTAAATCCCAGTTTTGAAAGAGCCACACAATAACCGCATTGAGGATTGCTTAGCTATCCTGATATCTAGCTAAGAGGGTCTTCAAATGCACTGGCCTTTAGCTTTTGGCTTCAGAATGAAGGGTTTGCCTTATGTTCCATTGCAGTATTTCTACACCCACTGCAAAATGGTTTTGAGCAATTAACATTAACTTTCTCAACTGTAAGGCAGGATTTGGCATATGCCTCCAAAATCTCCACCAAAAAAAAGCCCCGAGGATGCTGGCACATCCCTGTATCCAATGAGCAAGTGCATCAAAGAACTTTCACTTTAAATGTACACACCAGTCTTCAGCTCACATCAATAATTTGAAGGAGCGATTTGGCTTCCATCCCAACTTACAGTGTATTAAGCCAATAGAGGAATACTTTTTCTATAGATTGGAATAGGAATGTCTTTAGATGATACTCTTAATTTAAAAATTTCATGACATTTAGAAACAGTAATTAGAAACTTCATAGATGCTTTTCTACACCATTACAATACAGGATTTTATGGTTGCTTCTCCAGAGAGGTAAGAATTACACTCGGGCAATAGAATGTACCAATTAACAGAATTTTCATATAAGTATAATAAGTTTTGCCAAGGAAAAATATCTGTGACTATGAAGGGGAAAGTGCCTAACACAAAGCGAATTCACTTAAAAATAACAAAACATCAAATTATTAGAAAGGGATATCTGAAACAACTCCAATAATAACAGAATGATAGCTAAAAATAGTTATATTGCTTTATTATGTATCAGTTACTGTTCTAAGCACTAAGTACTAAGGACTAACAAGTTTAATTTTTAAAATAACCCAGCAACAAATAGGTTTAGAGCATTATCAAAATCTAGCTGTTGGCCAGAAATTATAAGCTGTTGCTAAAATTCATATTTAAATGCAAGGGACACAGAAAACCCAAAATAATCTTACCTGAAGAAGAACAAAGTTTGAGGACTTATATACTTTCCAACTTTAAAACTTATTACAGATACACCAATCAATACAATGTGGCACAGACTAATGACACCCAAATAGATCGATGGAACAAAATTGAGAGTCTAGAAATAAATTCTTACATTGGAACAAAATTGAGTCTAGAAATAAATTCTTACATTGATGGTCAATTATGACCATAGTGACAAGACAATTCAATGGGTAAGATTAATCTTTTCAACAAATGCTTCAGAGGCAACTGGTTAGCTACATTCAAAAGAATGAATTTAGACTGCTGTCTTACTACAAATATAAAAAACTAATGAAAAATGGGTTATAGACCTAAGTGTAAGAGCTAAAATGATGAAACTCTTGGAAAAAAATAGTAAATATTCATAACCTTATATTGTGCAATGGTTTCTTAAATATAATACCCAACAACCCGGTGACAAAAGAAAAAAGTATAGAAATACATTTCATCACAATGAAAAACTCACTGTGCTTAAAAAAGACATATCAAACAAGTGAAAACATACCCCCAGAACTATCTGTGAATCATATAGGGAACTTGAATCCAGATTACATAAAAATCCTTACAACTCAAAAAATAAGAAGATAAATAACCACATAATAAGTGGACAACGGATTTAAATCTATTTCTCCAAAAATGATATGCAAATTTTCAATAAGCATGTGAAAAGATTCCAAGATAGCATTAGTCATTAGAATAGCCCCAATCAAATCTGTAATGAAATACCACGCCACACCCACTGGGATGGCTATAATGAAAATATGAACAAAGCAAGTGCTAGGACGGATGTGTAGAAATGGAGCTCCCCTATGTCACTGGTGGGAATGTAAAATGGTGCAGCCATTTCTGAAAACAGTTTGGCACTCCCTCAAAAAATTAAACACCGAGTGACCTTTGGACCCAGCAATTCCACTCCTTGGCTTATTTCCAAAAGAAATGAAAACATATGTCCATGCAAAAATTTGTACACAGATACTCATAATAGCCCCCAAAAGGAAATAACCTAAATGTTTACCAATGGATAAAAAGAGATAAAATATAGTATAGCCATACAATAGCATATTGCCTAGCCATAAAAAGAGAATGCTATACAGATACAGATACATGTTACAACATGAATGAACTTTGGAAACATTATGCTTAAGGGAAAGAAGCCAGAAGCATCAAGTTACATATTTTATAATTCTATTTATATGAAACATCCAGAATAGGCAAACTCATAGAGACAGAATGCAAAGTAGTATTTGTCGGGAATGTGAGGAAGAGCGATGGGAGTGACTGTTAATGGGTACGAGGAGTGTTTCATTTTGTGTTTAAGGATGATGAAAATGTTCTGGCTTCAGATAGTAATGTTGGCATATTTTTGCAAATATACTAAAAACCAATGAGTTATATACTTGGAAAGGGTGAATTTTATAGTATGTGAATTAAACCTCACTAAAGCTATTCTTTTTGAAGTTCAACAGTGTAAGAACACTCTATTTTACTTTTAAAATAATTGATTTGTCTTAGCTAGATGTTAATTCATACTTGTTTATAACGAAGCACTTGCTAATGGTGCCCTGTGTATTCAAACAATACTACTCTCCTGAAAACAATACAGTCTATGACCTAATTAAATAAAATAATTTATTATTATAAAAGTACTTATCATTTAACAGGGTCCTGAGAGCCCATGTGCTGAGCAAATGTGCTTACCATGAGGACTGAGTAATTGAAACTCCCTGAGAAAAAGCAGGGCAGAGCAGTTACCAGGACCCTGTGAAATACCACTGGAATGAAACCTGACGGCATATGTTATCCCATGGGACCCAACCACATCAATATCCCCGCTGGGGATTTACAAATACGAATTCCAGAGCCCCTCCAGAATAGCCTACAGACTCTTTGCACACATGTCCTGGAACCTGGAGTTTAAATATCCTGCTAAGTTACAACAGAGGAGCACCCAGCTCTGCCAATTCCATTCTCCATCATCCTGCACCTCCAGGCAGGTCCTCCGGAAGGTTGAGCTGTGTAACCCCCTCCAGCAACTCAACTCATTCTAGTGTAGAAAACCCATTGGAGTTTGTTTATCTGATCTGATCCTGTTATGGTTTTAGAGCAATTTCTTTTTTGCTGACTGCCATCAGCAAAACTTGGCACGCAGCTCATGGTCCCTTCTTTGGCCGAAACCCATTATTATAATGCACTTATACTATGCTTTTCCAGCTACATGTAACTTTTATTCCCTCACCTATCCTAAATTTTGTTTCCCTGACAATTAGTAGCTCCCAAGATGGTATTGTACTCACTCTAAATACCTGCACAGAGGATGTTGCATGAATGCTCAGATTAAATAAATTAAGATTCAAGAATGTTCTGAAAGATTTAGTATTTGACCTGGAAAGCTTTTCTGCCTGTCTTTATAAGGGGCTGCATGACTTACTTTTCATAAGGGAGTCATATTTTTCTTCAATGCTCTCCTAGGTCTTTTAGCCAAAATTCCAGCTAGGGAGCAAGAGAAAGAAATATAAAATACTTAAAATTCTGCAAAGCCTTATATCAAAAAAATCTTTGATGCAAATTATATATCTTCAAGGCTGGAAAAGCTTGTGATATCATAAAGCAGACTAGGAAGTCTCTACAGAGACGCCAATATCTTCTTAAGATCAATCAGGAAAAAACAGAAAAAGAGTTTCCATTTCAGTGGTTCTCAAACTTGGAGGCTTTTTATGCTAAGTGAAATAAGTCAGTGAGAGAAAGACGAATATCATATCATTTCACTTACATGTGGAATCTAATGAACAACAAGATAGAAGCAGACTTGTAGATAGAGAGAACAGATGGTCAGCTGTCAGAAGGGAGGAATTTAGGGGGCTAGGTGAAAAAGGTGAAGAGATTAAGCCAAAACAAAAACAAAACTTATAGATACAGACAAGAGTATGATGATTACCAAAGGGAAAGTGGGGTATAGAACAGGGTATAGTAGAAGAGGATATAAGGGGATAAATATTGATTGGAAGAAGACTTGTCTTGGGGTGGTAAACACACAATATGATAAACAGGTGATGTATTATAGAATTGTATATCTGAAACCTATATAATTTTCTTAACCAATATAGTCAATAAAAATTAAATAAAAACTCCCTGATGCCCAGGCCACATCCCAAACCAAGTAGATCTGAATTCTAATGGTGATACAAAAAGCATTAGTATCTTCTGATGCTCTCCAGATGATTCCAATACACAACTAAGTTTGAAAACCATGGCCCCTCCTCTTACCCCAAAGACTCCTCATGACCAATGAATGATTCTTAATTTGTACTCTGGCTAATTTAAGTGAAGAGTATACCACATTCATGAAGGCATATTGTCTCCTAAGACAGTAGTGTTTCAGGAAGATGGGTCCTTTTTGACCATAGTCACCTGCTTCAATGGGCCAACCAGCACAAGTCACAGGACAATTCCTTTTCAGTCAACCCATCTCTTTTCTCCGTTGAGTTATGTGATATGTCCAAGGACTTTAAGTGTATATGTATAGACAGACACATCTACTCTTAAACAATGTCTCCATGTAGAAAAACAGATAAGGTTTTAACTTAAAGAGATGTTCATTTAAAAGACATTTGCTGAGTTTTCAGACGTTGGTCTAATCATCTTGCAAACTGGCTTATGTTCCAGCTGGTTGCTGCTGTGAGGAAGTCATGACAACTTCTACTGCATTGCTTCGCTTCATTATCCGAAAAAAGACATACTAATCCAAAATGTACCCACAAAGTCTGCCTCTCAGAGATATAAGGAAGCCAAGTTAGATAGCATCAATGGGTTCATATGCACATATTGATGAAAATAAGATGTGCCATATTATTATAATTTTCTCACGTAAACATGAGGTAACTCCAAGAATAAGGAAGAAAAGAAATCCAAGAGCTCTTAAAAAAAAGAATGTTGGCAGGTCATTGTTTTGGCTGATATTTAACAACAAGCTTAGCAAATGTTGGCAAAGAGAGATCATATCTACAAAGAATGGAGTTAGTCCAAAGGAAGTGCTTATTTGCCTCTCAGGGGATCTTTGCGCTATGTAGATACTTAGGTTAATAGAGATTTCTAAATTGGAATTTTATTTCTGCAATGTGTATGATATGAGGCTGAATGGAAAATAAGGAAGACTATTACACATGGTTCTTAATTCTTATGTGGGAGAGAAAATAAACAAACACTAAGTCCCTTTATCTGACCAGTTATTTTAAATGAGGTCTACACCAGAAAATCTAAGGTTTTAAGTCTAAAAGGTGTTTAGAAGAGAAGGAAGAAATTATAAAGGATGGGCAAGTGGGAACAGAAGTAATTAGAAAGGCTTCATGGAGGAGGTGAGATAAGAGCTGGAAATTGATAGGGAAAAAAGAAAAAAGGGGTTGGGATGAGCATAGCCCTCACTGGTCCTGCAGGCAGAATGTGTACCCAGTGTCATTGGCTACAGAAAACTTGGTTTAGAAGCATAGGACACATTCTGGGGGCTTGGATGCTGAGGTTGGATCTGCAGGATCAAGGGTTAACAGTGGTGTAATGATAAAAGGTAGCTATGGAGTCCATTGCCCTGAGTTACTTTTAGCCATTTATCCAACATGTGGCCATGGGCAAATTACTTAACTCTGGATTCTTATGGCCTGTATCGGTAGTTGTATGTAAAACCTCTGGCCCAATGCATTCCATCGCCATGAATTCCCTCTCCACTCTTGACTTGCCAAGAAATAAGGAACCATAAAAAACGAAAACATTTTGACTAATGACACAATGTAAAAAATAATAATAATAATAAAATAAAAATAATTGATCAATGAACAAATTACTTTTTAGCCTAAAATTAAGTCAACAAATTCCTCAGGGGGAAAAAAATATGGTGGTAGAGAAGAAATCCCAAGGAAAAGGCATGGTTGAGTTTTAAAAACTGGTTTTACCTCTACTTAACAAAGCACTAGATTATTTCACTTTTATCCCTCCTGGAATCCTGATAAAAACGAATATATGTCAACAATGACTAATTATAGCTTTAATGAGTCTATTGTTTACTTCCTGGCAGTAACCTAATAAGTGGACCATGTCTTAAACTCACCTGGCATTTTCCAACATAAAACATTTATAATTTTGCCTTTGACAACTTTCACCCCCAGCTGTTCTGGTGAGAAAAGAAAAGTCATCATTAGCACACAGACATTTACAGTATGCCCACCTTTCCCTGCTGTGTGGTACATTTTAACGTCTAATCAGACGAAGCAGCAGGCAGCTTCCCAGTGCCTGGCACGGAGCCTACTAAGGTCTGATCCTGAGGAGAATCCTGGCAGGGCACTGTGGCGCTCCGGTGTTCTGTAACTTTAGAACTTGCACACACTTTCAGGTTAATCACAATTTTGGGCGGAGAAAAGCCATGCAAATACTCAAAGTGTGCATCGTTGGCTGAAATTATACTTAAATAAGGTTGCTACTCAGACTTACACAACACTGAGAAAGGGACTTTTGTTGGAAACATGCTCTATTGACTGCTCCAACCCACAGTGACTGTGCTCACTGGGAAAAGAATCACGATTTCGGCAAAGGAATAAGTGCCAAGAGTTGGAGTTTTCATAAGCTAAGACTTGGTCTGAGTAAGTTTTTATGAAATAAGCTTTGCCTGTACTTTCCAGAGTCACTCTACACTCTGGTTGCTGGGAGAACTCTGATTGGCTAATGCTGTATCTCATCTCTCCAAGTTCGCCTCCCTGAAGTCCATTCCTGCCCAAGGAAAAACATTACATTTCCCGTTAAAGATCTACATATTACTTTCTGGTATTTTTTTTTTAACAAAAGGACAGATACATTTACTACATTAAGTCAAAATACTAAGAGTAAATGTTAACATCTTAGAGGGGAAAGAATCACAATAAAGTATCTGTAACAAAAAATACATTTGCTTATCTGGCACTTGCCAATTTATTAAGGTCTGTGTCCTCAAGACATTCTTGGGAATCAATCTATTCCTTCAGCATCAAAGAATGCCCTTCCTATGTCACTGTCATCAACTTTTAAACTGAAAGATCCACCTATATTTCTCTCACTGTCTTGTTTCCTAAGGTTCCAGGGAGCTTAACTGCAAGTGTGTGGTTCCTTCTGGCTAAACGAAAAGCTTTTCTGCTGAAATGTGAGCCCAGTTTGGTAGGTATAGTGAGAGGCAAAATTATGAAAGCTAAATGCTTGCATATTAAATTTCAGGAGTATGAGTTCTAGTTATACAAATAAAGAAAGAAGTTTCACATTCGTTGTGTCTATATATTTCTGTTAAATACATTAAGGTAAATATTCCATTGACTATTGGGGAGTTTATGTTTGAGAATAAAGTTGGCTCTGCCCTTCTTTGATAATATTTGATCTTCTAGTTCTTTTTTATACAATGACTAACACAGGCTAATATTAATTTTATTTATTTCCCCCAATTAAGCACAGGGTGGGGCTATGATATTATATACCTGAAACTCTCCCAACTTCTAGAAGAGCTGACTTTCCTTAGGATCTCAAACAGAAACTAGTCTTTTTTTTTTTCTTATCTCAGAGAGGGAGAGAGAGAAAGAGAGAGAGAGAGAGAGAGAGAGAGAGAGAGAGAGAGAGAGAGAGAAACATCAATAATGAGAGAGAATCATTGATTGGCTGCCTCCTGCATGCCCCCCCCCCACTAGGGATCAAACTCGCAACCTTGGCATGTGCCCTTGACTGGAATCAAACTCAGGACCCTTCAGTCTTCAGGCTGATGCTCTATCCGCTAAGCCAAACCAGCTAGGGCCAGAAACTAGTCTTATAAATTCAACTACAGGTAAGATGTCCTTGTTGAATAATCGAATTATTTTTACAAATGTCAGCAAATGATATACTATCTGTTATGGTGAGTAGGTTTACATTTTCTTATGCAATACACATAAGTAAAATAAAAATCTGAGGAATGAGTATAAGAATGCAAGCTGGAACATTTTTTTTCTCCAGCATAACAGCACTGACTGGGTTACATCGGGTATTGATTGCAAAGGGTTGGCAAGGTCATAATGAGCACACAGGCATGTATGTACACATGCACACACCATGCACACATGCATACGGTACATCAAGCATGGAAAGGTCTTTAGGGAGTGGACTGTGCACCCATTCCCTAAAGCCAGTCTTTTATTTTACCTGAACTTATCAGAAAATAAATCTGCTTGAATTTTTATGAGTAAGCCAGACATAGATACAATTTGTAATACAAACTTTGTAAATATATACACTTGAATTTTTCTATGCCCATAATTCAAAGTAGGAAAGTAAGATTACCTTTTTTATTGAGAATTTGGTGCAAGTTTTCCCACGGGTAAAAGCTACCCTAGCTCCGCCAGTGTGGCTCAGTGGTTGAGCATTGGCCCACGAACCTGCAGGTCATGGTTTTATTCCTAGTCAGGGCACATGCCCAAGCTTCAGGCTAGATCCCAGTAGGGTGCATGCAGGAGGCAGATGACCAATGATTCTCTTGCATCAGTGTTGTTTCTATCTTTCCTTCTCACTTCCTCTCTCTGAAATTAATTTTTAAAAATATTTTAAAAGCATCTAACTTCTAAAAAAAACAAAAAACTACTCTAATTGTACAGAGGGGGTGGCATAGCTCCCTTTACCTGGTAGTAAGGTGGTACTAATTTCCTGGATGGGCAGAAGAAGACAGAGAAGGAAGTCCTTTGTATAAGAAGTGCATGGTACATTAGGACACCATCCGTGTTGTTAAATGGACCCTGACAGACTGCCCAGGTGGAGGCCTTATGAAGTTGTGCATTAAATGTGGCACAGTGTGCTTCAAAGGGAAGATCAAAACGTTGCCCGGGGACTCTACACTGTCAATGACCTCTAAGATCTCTGCTTTTGATAAAAACTAATACAGCAAACAATTTACAGAATCTCTATATGTAAAACACTAAACCCAGGAGAGAGGAGGAAATGAAAAAAGAACATGGGAAATACACGTGAGTCACATTAGAAACATTGAGAAGCAAAAAATGAAGGGATATTGGTAAGAAATTAGAGAAAGAGTATGGAATACATCATCAAAATTAGACTTCATATTCTACTTATAGGCATTTAGAAAGCAAGGATACTAATCTCCCCAAATTCACTCATTTACTCACTCACCCAATAAACATTGATCACCATGTTCTATACTCTGGGCGCAGAGAGCTTATTGTGGGATTAAATAAAATGGCGTAAAAGGTCCCACTACCCCAACAACAACCGCAATAGTTAAAGCAACCACACGCCCTGGTATGCTGACCACATGCCCAGTTTCCGCCTCCTGTTCTGTAAATAGCATCTCCTTCCACTCTCAGAAGGGTTCTAATTTGAACAAACTGCCTGGTCACTACAATTCATAAGAACCTCCTAACTTGTCTTCACGCCCCCAGTTCTGCCTTTCCCCCATCCATTCACCACATAACAAGCAGTTCTCTTTTAAAACTGTAAATTAGACCACATCACCGTTCTGCCTAATGCTTTGCAATGGCATCCCATCAAACTGAAAATAACACCCAAAGTCCTTCTTCTACCTTACAAAGTGCTGGGTTTCTTCTTGTTCATTAGAACGTGCGATATCACCGAATCTCAGGCAAGAGACTCATTGTCTAAAACTCTCATTTCTGTGATTCCACATGCAAGGCTCCAGATGGGGCAACACATTATCTTGTCTCTTTTTTGAAAAGTATCTTTATTGCTGAAAGTATTACAGATGTCCCCTTTGTTGTTTTTCCCATTGACCCCTTTCAGCCCACACCTGCCCCTCCCAGGCCTTCACCACTCTATTGTCTGTGTCTATGGATCACGTATATGTGCATAAAAGTTCCCTGGTTCCTGTTTTTAATTTTATAAAAAATGGTGACTGTTTCAGAAAAATTCCAGAAAACATCATCACCATAGGATGCTAATAACATTTACATTCTCTGTAAACGAAACGATGTTTGCTTCTGAGCCCTTGTTTTTGCTTTGGACTTGTTCCCTGGACAGAGGATAATTAATCAATTGCTCCATAAGATATGAGACTCCACAGGCAGGTTTTCCTGTGGACAAATTTCAGTGAAGTTGAATACTCAGAACCTATATTATAGAGAACTTTTGGAGGATCAGAAAAATTTATAATTTTCCTGCTTTTTTTTTCAAACCCCACATATTTTAAAACAAAGTTATGATTGATCTTCCCCTATGTGATACAAAGACAAAATTTCAGGAAAAAACTCTTGTTTTTTTTCCTATATTTTCTCCCACCTCCCATAATTGTTCTCTAGAAATGGCCTCTGTAGATGGTTTCTTGCGGTGTACATAAAGACTCTCTTGGATCCCAGCATCTGCTGAGCCATGATGATTGAAGTCCTTATGGGAGCCTCATGCAATAGACATTCCTTATGGGTCTGGTGAAAAGAAGTAACTTTAACTATATTAAGGCAAGAAATTACTAAGGAGATAATATATTAACTAGCTCACACATTAGTGTTGATTAAGTTAACTCATCAAACTCATTACCTCCCACAATGTCCTAAACCTATGTCTTCCAAGGCAAGTTTTTATTACTAAAGTACCTGATAAAAAAAAAAAAAAGACACAACATATTTTGTTAAATGCATTATGAAAAAGAAGCAAAGATAAGAACAAGGCATATTTGTATTAATGAAATTCCTTAATGGGAAAACAGAGCAGAAACCTAGTAAAATAAGGTCAAAGGGCAGGTGGAGGGACACTGAAAAAAGAGGTGGGGGTGTCCAAAGTCAAACCCCTATACCTCTCTCTGGAAATTTTGTTTCTAGCTGGCCTTAAACATTTCATAACACAATCTAAATATCCATATTGTGACTGGTCTTAGTTAAGCTTCAGATTCTAAAAGCTATCCTAATATATAAAAATCCATAGACTGTAACATCCAAAATAACCAAAGGCTTGACAGACTGAAGTCAGTGCTGGGTGGCAGCACTGCCTGCCTGCCGCTGCAGCACTGTAACCCAGCACTGACTGCAGAGAGGGCTGCGGATCAGAACCAGAGAGAGGCCTGGACGGAGAAGCAGGGTCTGATCCATAGCCTCCATGGCAGCTGTTGACCAGCCCTTGCCTCTCTCTTTCTCTTTGGGTCTGGCTAGAAGCCGAGCCTCTGTTTCTCTCTGGGCCTCTGCAGTGGCTGCTGATCAGCCCTGCCTCTCTGATCAGGCTGGTTGATAGGCTTAAAGATGCTGACTGGCATAGAAATCAACCAATCAAAATCTAATCTGGGTGAACTGTGAGGAGCCAATGGCTGCCTAGGAGGCAGAACTTTTGATGCTGACTGGCTTAGAAACTGAACAATCAGAACCTAATCTGGGTGAACTGTGAAGGTAGAACATAAGGTAGGGGCTGAAGAGGGGTTTTAAGGGAAACAGCTGTTTGGTGTAAGGTGTAAGTAAGCAGTTCAATTGTTTACTGACATGTTTGGCAATATAGTGCATATGGCTGGCTAGCAGTCCAGATATAGGGATTATGTATTTTTGTCTGCCAAGAGCATCTCCTCCTGTTGCCCCCCCCCCCATTTAAGCAATCCTATCCTATATAATCTATCTATACTACTAAGAGGGTAATATGCTAATTAGATGGGTGGACCGGCCATCCAACTTTCTTCCGAACAAAGCCATGGTGGTGGGAGCCAAGGCAGAGGCCGTTAGAGGTGATCAGGCTGGCAGAAAAGGGCAGTTGGGGCAAGTTCAGGCCAGCAGGGGAGGGCAGTTAGAGGTGATCAGGCAGGCAGGCAGGTTAGGGGCAGGCCTAAACTGGAGGTCAGACATCCCCCAAGGGGTCCCTGATTGAAGAGGATGCAGGCTGGGCTGAGGGAACTTTCCCCTTCCTCTCCCCCCCCCACCCCACATCTTCCTCCCCCTAGTCCATGTATAAATTTCGTGCACCTGGCCACTAGTGGTAAATAATTAACTTGGGAAAACCATTCTTCCCTTTACCAGTGGCATTTAATTGAATATATAATAATCTGCATGTTTGCTACTACACTAAGTCTAAGGATGTATTGAAACAAGATGCAATAAAATGGTGAGAAGTAAGGAGAAATACCAAATTGTTCAGTGAGAACTTATAAAGACATATTTGTATTACTGGATTCTAGATGTAAAAAAAAAAAAAATTCAAATGAAAGTGGTCTGAACAAATAGGATGAAATGAGATGAAAACATTAGATATGAGATAATAAAAGGCCTGAGCTGGAAAAAAGGGAATTTTATAAACTCCTGACAGGAGCTATGTGTCATTCTGAGCATATACCATAAAGGCTACTCCTTCAACCAAGATAAGGTGTACTAACAGTAATCGACATGAAGAGAATCCACCAAATGGCCTACCAGGTGTGACTGTGACACTTCAGAAAAAGAATCAATACACTTCAGACCAATTCACAGAATTAAATAAAAACACAAAGAGAATTGCCCTAACCTGTTTGGCTTAGTGGATATAGGGTTGGCCAGGGACTGAAGGGTCCCAGGTTCGATTCTGGTCAAGGGTATGTACCTTGGTTGTGGGAACATCCCCAATAGGGGGTGTGCAGGAGGCAGTTGATTGATGTTTCTAACTCTCTATCCCTCTCTCTTCCTATCTGTAAAAAATCAATGAAATATATATTTTTTTAAAAACAAAAAGAAAACCAAAGAGAATTAATAAAACATTAAGAAGTTGACCTAATTTCCCTTTTTATCTTTTTTCAGAGTATTTAGAGAAAACTATACTTATAGTTTCTTTGCTGCTATCACAGCATTTTCCCCTGAATTCTAAGCCAAAACCCAATTCCAAACTACTGGAATCACTCAAATTACGGTTTCCTGGATGTCTTTTTTTTTTTTTTTTTTTTTTTTGAGACCACACTTGCCATGGATTGCCAAGCATGAAGCTCTCTCTGAAACTCATAGGACCTTACAGATTTCTTTCTTATCATCTTTTTGCTAAATGTTAGTGATATGCTCGCACTGCCAAACTATCCAGAATATACTATATTCTTACTTTTATTTATTTTTAATTTTTTAAAATATGTTTATTGATTTCAGAGAGAAAGAGAGAAGGAGGGAGAGAGAGATAGAAACATCAATGATTAAAGAAGGATCATGGATTGGCTGCCTCCTGCAAGCCCTGCGACTAGGGATCAAGCTTGAAATCTGGGCACTTTCCCTGACCGGGAATATAATCCTGACCTCCTGGTTCATCTGTCAATGCTCAACCACTGAGCAACACCAACCAGGTGGTATATCCTCACTTTAAAAGAGAATGCCAAGACAGTTCAACAAACATCTACTGAAGATCAACTATATGCAAGAAATTTCCTAAGTTCTGTAAATGGAGACAGAGGAAAGAAGCTAAGCCATTAATTAAATTCAGTTTCTACTCTGTATCTGCCTCAAATTTACTGGAAGATATCAATATCAGGAAATGACCTTGAAACAGATACTCACATTGTGTTCTCTGCTGCAGAAACTGGAATGGTTCTGTGGTCTGTCTCTATATTATGCATTTCCTAAAACGCATCCATAAAGGAAGAGAAAGGATATTTGGCATGTGCAGAAATAAGATATGCACCCCTACTGTTCTAGTTCAGTTCCTTCACTGAGTCACACATCAAGACAGGTATGAGAGATACACATGATCTGAGCAAAAAGATAAGGTTCATTAGCAAAAGACACTGCTTGCTCTCCTGAATCACAACTCTGTTCATTCAGTTTTTTGTTTGTTTTTTCATAAGCCCTCATGCTCAGGTAATCCAAGACAGGTGAACAAACACAAAATCCAGAGCTATCTTGTAAGGGCTTTGCAGAGATGAAAGAAACTTGAGCCGAAAGGAATTTTACCTGTTTGGTTTCTTTTGCTGGTTCTCTCTAGAAGGCATTTTGGCTGAAGAAGTCATCCACTGAGAAACAAAACCAGCTATTCTAAACCTTTTTCCAAATTGAATGTAGGAGTTTTGGAATCTTATTGAGAAAGGTGGGAAACTCAAAATTAGGCCAGATTAGGTTGTGACCCTAGCAAGATTTGGAGTCAGACCTGGTTCGAATCCCAGCTCCTCTACTTACTAGCTACATGGCCTGAAAAATTTTATTCAACCTCAGTCCCAGATCCCTCTTGGGTAAATAATGGGGTCACACAGTAAATGTAAAAAACCTGGCTTACCACTCAGCCAACTTGAAGATACTGCACAGGTGGAGAGGGATCTGTTGGCAACAACTTCTTTGCAACCCTGTAATTTATGTTTAATTAGTATTGCAACTGCAAACACTCATTAACAACATTTCTCAATTTGTGTGTTACCTAAATAATAAAACTTTGGCCAGGAAGTTCAGTTGATTAAAGTGTTGGCCAATATTCCAAGGTTGTAGGTTTGATCTCCAGTCGGGGTACATAAGAAAATCAACCAATGAATGCATAAATAAGTGGAACAACAAATTGCTATTTTTCTCTCTCTCTTAAATAAATTTTAAAAACCAGTTAATAATGAGTGCAATAAATGACTCTGTTCCTAGTCAACCTGTATTTATCGGAAACACTTATAAAGTGCCCAAGTCCTATGAATAAAAGTAGCATAGATTATAATACTTGCTCTAAAGGGTTTATACTGTAAGAAACAATTTTGAGTGATTGCCAAAATATATTGTTAAGTAAAAACAAGTGTACGCATTTGTCAATGGGCATGGGACTATTACTTAAAATGGGTGTGCTTTTTAGTGTGTAAATTTTTCCTCTATTAAGTCACTGAAAGAAAATCACTGGGGGAAAAATAATGCTGTCCAAGTACAATTCCTAGACGTTCTGATAAAATTGGTCTGGAGTGTGTGGCTTGGGGAGAGGAGTTTTAAAACCATCCCAGATGATTCTAATATGAACACACACACACACACACACACACGCACACGCACACGCACACACACGCAGACAAATAAGATGCCAAATAGTAGGACAGTAATTTAGAGATACCAGAGTTAGCAAATAATATTCAGGACACTCAGTTAAATTTGAATTTCAGATACAATACAAATTAAAATTTTAGAATAAGACCCAAATATTGTGCATTTAGCTGGATGCCAAGTATTTCATTTGAAAACCCTAAATAGTATCCTAACTTTTTTTGGGGGGGGGGAAGGAAAGAAAGGAGAATAAGTGTAGCTAATTGTGTATTTATCTAGGTATAAAATAGATTTGGAAAATTTGCTTCTGGGGAAGGGAGCTAGATGGGAGGCAAGGAAAGGAAGGATATTTCTCACTGTATACTTTTGTGCCTTTTGAATTTTGGACCACAGAATGTACTACTGATTTTTGAACAAATATAATTATAAAATTTAAGTACAACCAATAGACACAAAACTCTGGGGAGGGAGGGCATATATGGAAGGTAGGTGGGGGGGCAATGGTAAGATATGTACACATATAACTTAATAAAAAATAGACACATAAGCCTTTTCACAAATGCAATCATAAAAATAAACTGAAAATATTTCCTCTGAAAAAATAAATAAAATTAAAAAAATAATTTCTAATAGGGGTTAAGAATCACTATAGGGAGACAAAGCAGACATATGGTACGCTTAAAAAGCAAAGCTATAGGAATTTGCTCAAATACTTGACTTTAGTATACAGATTTTTCAGTGTAGTTAGATGTAAGTAGATATCAACCATTTGTTGAGTTGCTAGACTTTCACTGGAATTGCTAGTAATTTTAGCAACCTCCTGTTGTGTTGCTAGTATGTTGAGCCAGCAATTTTCAGCTGGTGTGCTGCAAGAATTTTTAAAACCTGCAATACCTGACTATTTAGTCAGGGGCACTGACCTCTTTTCCCTTAGATTGTCAAATAAAATAATGACAGCAGCCAACACAACAATAGTTGTCTGCTGTGAATGGATCAAACATATACCTGTTTCTTAGTCAGATCAGCAAAATGCATACTTATTTGGTGTGCCATTGAATTTTAGTAATTAGTTTATGTATGCCATGAGATGGAAAAGGTTGAAATAATAACTGTGCTAAGCACTTTACATACACTAATAAATTTAATTCTCACAAAAATACGTGGGGATTTTGCAAATGAAAAGACTGATGCACAGAAAGGTTAGTTAACTTGCCCAGGGCCACTCAGCTAATGACTGGCAGGGTCAGGGTTCGAATCCAGATCTGTCAGAATCCACAGCCTATTGCTTTTAAATACAAGACACCACCATACTGTCTTCCAGAATATGCATTCCTAATGTCAGGAAATTTGGTTTGGGGCATGGAAGTCAATGCAACAAGAGAGAGCAGCGAATAAGCACTTTTCTACACTAGCACCAGTCAGCAAGCAATGAAACATGGTGCTTTCTTGGTTTTTACGTAAATATACAGACATACTTCACTTTATGCAATGCTTCTGGTCCAGGTTAGTTCATAAATGCCACTTCTACAACTGTAAACATATTTAGAATAAATTGGGGGTCTTCTTTTTAAGTAAACCAATAAATTCCTCTATAGAAGGGAAGATATCTGGTAATAAGACTGGCCTCTATTCAGTTGTTTCTGGACGGTGTACAAAATGACATAATCTGGGAGTCTGCTAATTGCCCTGTGGAGTTGAGGGTCTTCGTACAATACATGTGTGATGGTTTCTGTGTGAAGCGGAGTCGGCTAAATTACAAAGGATTTAAGTAGTTAAGCTTCTAGCTTGAGTCTGCATTTAGTTACTTTCTTAATTTAAAAGTATGAGTAAATATTTGTCAGGGAGAAGCAGAATGTCACTGAACTTATAAAACCAGTCCTATTTTCATAGCTTACCAGAGATAGGACTCTGATAGGGGACCGTTTCATTTTCTATTGTGCATTGGTTTTGAAAAGATTTCTCCAAAACCTATTTTGGCCTGCACATTCTACTAGTATACATTCCCAGTGACCTTCCTTCCTCATATGGCAGGGGGTCAGGGGTAGGGGTAAGGAGATCCTCTGTTGGACATGACAATCGAAAGCTAATACTTTAACAACCTTTAAAGCAAATAATTTAAGAAAAGAGTGGACCAAAAGCTCTCATCCTATTGAGAAGAGAGCTCTGCCCCCATGAACAGGTAACAAGGCCCCTGTTAGCAGGTATCAGGGCCTCTGTCAGGGCTGGGTCCGAGAGGTGGAGAGGCAGGCACCGTCCTCTCAGCCCAGGCCTACTAGAGGAGGGCGTGCTGTGGTTGGAGCTGCCTTGTTCCTATTTGTGCTTTCTCCCATCGTGCACCAGCCCCTCTGTGTAACTACTATTCCAAATTCACACTTTTAAAAAATAAACTCAGCAGTCATTGCAAACTGTGCCCCAGAGACATTGTCGGCCAGACTATGGCTCCTTTTGTCTGCAGCGACATCTTTGTTTAGCAGTGTTTGTGCTGTCGTCTGAATATTCTGTTTATTTTCTTCGTTATCCCTTATAAAAGGGAGCATTTTCTCTGAAAGAACAAAATTAAGGAATATGCATAAATGCTTTATCTACACACCATCAAGGATATGTCTCAAAAGCTATGGGTAATTGAGGATTTTATGTTAATTTTACCTCCCTCCACTTCCCTACTGCTTATCACCCCAAACCATACCATAAAATGGATTGTTTACATTTTTGTATATATTCGATTTGATGTTTTCCCGAATGTATTACATCCTCATAAGGTACTACCAGTAATCTGCATAAAACTTACATTACTTCCAATAAATTAAATTGCATCTCCATTTAATTGTATTTGTTATATCTAACTGAATCAAGTTTTTTTTTGTTTTCTCTTCCTAATTTTAAAATTACAGAAATCGAATTGTTTATGTCCTTTATAAACTATAATGGTTAAAACTTTTTTCTCTCGGTTTTCTCAAGACCTCACTCCCTCCCCTGCCCCATCCCGTCCCCCATATGTCACCAGCCTGTTCTTACTTTATTTTATTTTTTAAAATATAGTTTATTGATATTTTACAGAGAGGAAGGGATAGAATAGAGAGCTAGAAATGTCGATGAGAGAGAAGCATCGACCAGCTGCCTCCTGCACACCCCCTACTGGGGATGTGCCCGCAACCAATGTACATGCCCTTGACCGGAATCGAAGCCGGGACCTTTCAGTCCGCAGACCGACGCTCTTCCACTGAGCCAAACCGGTTTCGGCAGCCTGTTCTTACTTTAATGTCTCCTTATCTAGAGTCTGTGGAAATATATGTACATTTATTTATGAATAAGTTCCATGAATTTCCCCCATTTAATATTTTAGCAATATGAAGGCCCAAGACTCAATATAAAAATATCTGTACAAAAGTTGCTGATAGACCGGCTGGTGTGGTTCAGTGGTTGAATGTGGACCCATGAACCAAGAAGTCACCAGTATGTTTCCTGGTCAGGTCATATGCCCAGGTTGCAGGCTTGATCCCCAATAGGGGGTGTGCAGGAGGCAGCTGATGGATGAAGTTTTTCTCTCATTGATGTTTCTATATCTACCCCCCTCCCTTCCTCTCTCTAAAAAATCAATAAAAACATATATTTTTTAAAATTACTAATAATGTAGATTTACAAAACAGCCACAATCAATGACTTTTATAAATTCTGACAAGAGTTAGGCTAATAATCAAGTTAATAAAAAATCAGGACTCATTAAGCTCAAGAATTTGGGCATCAACAACCAATCCATAAAATATATGTGGGAAGTTTTCGAGGAGTTTATAAGCTTTCACTGAATATTTTTGGTTTTCCTTAAAATTTCACTATTTGAGCCCATTCTTTGTACCTTCCTCCACACCTTATCAGAAACCTCTTAGCACCAGTGGTAGAATGGATCAATAAATAAAAATGAGCATGGGTATTTATAAGAGTGAATGATCGGAGGGGGCACTTCCGGGTTGATTTAATTAACTAGAGTAGTCAGTGCTCCTCCAGCCTTCCCCATTCCCCTGGGCTGCCCCAGGGTGACTGTTAAATTTATAGATAAATGCAGACCTCTCTGTCTACTACAGGATTTTAGAGGCACCCCAAGAGCAGCCTGATCCAACGTATCTCCCCGCTTCAGCTTACCAGAGGACCGGGCAATTTCACCATGACAATAATTTCATCTGAAGCTCTTTAAGAATGTAAGGGTACGCCCTAACCCGTGAGAACACTGCATTTTATGACAGCATCCCAGCAACACACAGACTTTAGATCCTTATAGAAATCCTTCCTCAAACAACATAGAGATCGTATTAGCGCCTTGGGCGTTGGTATTGTCAATACACAGGCAACCACACAAGTCCCACTTCTGCATCATTTATAAAACTATAATTGGAAACATATTTTATGTGTTTTGTGCCCTAACATTACTCTTAGAATATAATGATGCCAAAAGGAAGTATCTCCCTATAAATTAATTTACTTCTTTTCATCTGATAGGAAAGGTTGTATTACTGGTGTTTCTGTTGTTGGTGGTTTGTGTTAGCCTTGGCTACCTGGAAGGTCAGAATTCGGAGTTTTGCTCCCATGAAATAGGCATCAAAGGTCATCTGGTTAAAAAACTTGACCTTTTCTATTTCTGGGCTCCATGACTCCACATTTGCTTGTGTTTTATTTTTCCTTCAGCTACCTGACTACCTTTTTTTCCCCCTCTAAACTACTGAAAATCCTTTCATGAGAGGAAATAAACACGGTGATTCATGGTAGTTTTGTTTTAGAAAGACACCGCAAACAGAATCAGGGACTACTGTGCTCCCAGTGGAAATGCAGAGTGAAGTTCCTGTGAGCCTATGGCCACAATATTTTCACCAGCTGATCGATACAAACCTACTTTTATGTGTTTCTGTTTGAAGACACACATTTAATATGTGTTGCTGATTCATAAACTTTGAGATCATGGCCAACAGCCCCGTAACTCATACCTGAATGGAGCTTGTGGAACACATATATTTTCTCCCCAGGCACATCGCAGCCTTCCTGTGCTTAAAAGCACTACACAGAACGTCAGTGCTATGCGTGGGGCCATTTTAAGCAGACATCTTCCACATAAAAGCACAAAAATGCTAGAAATGTGGCCATCGGGGGGGAAAAGAGCGCTTGCTTACCATCAGAGCTGAAGTAAGGAGGTAGAGTGTCAACTTGTTTGATCTAAGCTGGGAATATGCATGTCGGGAAACTCAAGAGTTTCCCCCACTCCCAAACATGTCTGTGGATGACTGCAGATGCATCAGGGCATTGGTTTGGGGGTTACAAATGAATTTTAAACAGTAGGTAAATTCACCCATATGCAATCAGCAAATCATGAGGATTGATTGTACAGTTTCCCAAAGGCAAAAACCATTATTTTGGGGCCAGTTAGTGCATTAGCCACAATTAGAATCTCAGAGGACTGGGTATAAAGGAGGCCGTGAGGAAGCAGAACCAGGGACAGGTTCACTTGGGTAACCTGTGGAAAGGTTAGGATGAAGATGAGAGGAGCAGACCCAGGGCAGCAGGCTCTGGGGAAAGGAAGGAGAGACAGGTGAGCCTAAAAAAGACACGGCATTAACCTATCTCACAATTTTACTTTGTTCCTATGACAGTATACCTTTTATTATATTCATTAATGCTTAACCAGAATCATTCAGGGGACATTTTTTCTTCCCCAATCAATTCTTACTCTGAGAACTGAGAAAAATGTACCAGTCTATAACAACCAAGTACTGTAATGCTAACACATATGATGGAAAAGCAGCCTGTAATGAGCTAATTTTGGCCAAATTGTTAGTAAAAGTGGTAATATTAGATTCTGAGAGGAGACTCCTCTTTCTACTGGTTATGATGAGAAAACAATAGTAAGCCTGGAACAGCTACTACCCTCTCTCTCACACCATCATATTCACAGTAAAACCAACACAAAGACACGCACGAGGCAAGAAAATAAAATAAAAATGGTAGAAAGCAGGTTGGGAAAGATGCATGTGAATTTTACAGCACTAGTATTAAAGCAAATTAGCCCATTCAGTTAGGATGTTGCACATAGTAGGTCCTCTGGGGACAACTAGATAAGAAGTAGCTCTAAATTAAAATTAATTAGCCCCTAAAGTGAAGATTCAGTATGGTTTCTGTACTTGGCTTCTCACCAACACTAATTAACCCTATTGGATCCCTTATTCCGTGAGAACTATGGGGATTATTAACACCACGGAGCTCTGTAGATATTTTCACTCATGGCTATTTGTTAGGGTTGATGGCTAATTCAATGTCTCTTTCCATGAAGTTATTTCCTGTGGAGGATATTGATATATAGATAAATCGTAATTGTACACTGTGTGTTATTCATGAACTTGGCTTGGTTCTTGAAGTCACACCCTTGTTATTTCAGACTCCACCCTAGTTACTATGATGCTCCTCCCCACTTCGCTGACGCCATCTCAGGGTTATGAAATGACTTCTCTTCTAGTTCTGTGGCACTTACACTTCCTGTCCTTCATTTGGACTGGTCCTAAACCAATTTGGATGCGAGATTGGCATATAAATTCCAGCATATGAAGGATGGCTGCTCTAATATTCATAGTCTTAAAAATTATTTTAATCTTGGTTATCTGAAAAGGAAGAGGAGTGTATAGCTCCAGTTTGGCCACAGTTTATAAAATTTTAAGAAATATTTCAAAGAAGACTTCATCATCACTCACATTTTATATTTCAGAAGAATAGAAATAATCCTCCTATTATTATCTGCTATTTAAAAGTATAGCAATTAAATAGATTGAGGTGAAGGTTAAAATATCTCTGCTTTCCAAAACAGCCATTTTGCTCTGCTTTGTTTTATAATAGTTGGACATTGGTGCCCTGGTCCAGCTGATAGGCAGCAGGTACAATCCAGTGTGACTTAAATGTTCTTGATATCCTGATTGGTCAGTAGGCGCGATGCTATTCAATATGTGTACCATCACCTCTGGTTCTCAGGGAATCAGAAGAGGAAACAGAAGAGATAAGTGCAAATACATCCCTGACCTATTTTTAAAAACCACTTCAAGTGCAAGTTCTCTGTACAGAGATTCAGAAGCATCTTTTTGATACATTTATTTTAGTGCCTTCCTGAACCCCAATCATCAGAAAATTTTACCAGAAACTTCAGTCTGTTTATGTTACTTGCTGACTCAATAGCCAGTGACAATGGTACAAGAAACTCTGATGGACAGTCATTGACCTTCATAGAGATTTACAATTTCTTTGCTCATTTAAATGTAATAAAAATGCATTAATTCAAGATACAACAAATATGTTTGTCTGAAACTAGAAAATCTAAGGAAAAAATTGTTAGTTGCAGCAGACCACTGAACTAAGAATATTTTTAAACAGGCATTTTGCCCTTAAAAGTAAAGACAGATAAGACCTAATGGCAATGGTTATCTTAAAAGATACAGTAGCAGCCGAAACCAGTTTGGCTCAATGGATAGAGCGTCGGGCCTGCAGATTGAAAGGTCCGGGGTTCAATTCCAGCCAAGGGCATTTACCTAGGTTGAGGGCACATCCCCATTAGGGGGTGTGCAAGAGGCAGTTAATCGATGATTCTCTCTCATCAATGTTTCTAACTCTCTATCCCTCTCTCTTTCTCTCTGTAAAAAATCAATAAAATATTTTTTAAAAAGATATAGCAGCAGTATTTTGAATTCTGCTTTGATCATCAAGAAAAAAGTAATTTTACTTATATTATTTATATGCTCCCAATGGTTATTTTCTTTATCTTTCTTTATATCATCACCTGAGCTTTGATATATTTGAGAATGTTCTAATAAACCGTGTTAGTCTTAAAAATTGGTTGAAAAATATTATATATATATATACACACACACACACATTTCCTTTCACACATAAAGCTTTACAGAAATCTATTTTTGAAAAATGATTCAAAAACCTCCAGTCCTTGAAAAGAAAATAGAAATGATTTCAGTTCATTCTATTAAATATTTAGTAGTTCTGCAAAGAAAAAAACCTATAAAATATTTCAAAACATTCCAGTTGTTACAGTAGAATAAACAAGAAACTGCTTGCAGATCCCTTCTTACAAGCAAGTGTGTCAACCACTTTCAGGTCAGTTTTTTAAATTTCACTGACTTGAAGTATTGTTTGGAAACAAGCCAAGTACAGATAGAAAATCAGGACTAAATTTCCCCAGGATAAACCACTTAGTATTACTCCAAGGTTATACCTTACACAGCAGCCTTTTGCCATTAGGCATCTGACCTACCTTGTTTCTTGGCAACACATCTAAATATGCTTAAACAGCGAATGCTGGGCTCCATCCGGCTCACTATAATCAATAAGGTTTGATTTTTGTCTCTAAGGAAAGTCCAACTGTTACCTCTCTGTGATTTCTGTGAATTATCTAAATCCTTAACTTGGAACCATTTTATTCTATGTAGTAATTGGGTTTTCTTAGGCTGGCAGGCTGGAAATCAGACTGAAGTATACTGGTGTCTATTTCTAAAGGTAAAAAACTCAAAAGGACAGTGACGGTGTTAAGAATGACTCTACAGCCGAAGCTGGTTTGGCTCAGTCGTAGAGCAACGGTCTGCAGACTGAAGAGTCCCGGGTTCGATTCCAGTCAAGGGCATGTACATTGGTTGAGGGCACATCCCCCTTAGGGGTTGTGCAAGAAGCAGCTGATCGATGTTTCTCTCTCATGGATGTTTCTAGCTCTCTATCTCTCTCCCTTCCTCTCTGTAAAATATCAATAAAATATATATTTTTTTAAAAATAATGACTCTACAATTACCAAGATACAAATAACCAAGGGATCTTTTGATATCACATATCTGTTGCTGATGGAAAACTGTTCAGGCAATTTGATCTCTTATTATTACTTTAGTCTGTGGACTAACCAGGGCGTCTGCCAGCTTATCAATGGAGTCTGTTTGCATATGCTTGTAATGTTCACCCACAAGACTGCAAACTGCAAACTTAAACTATCAAGGATACACAGGCAGGTGTTGTAGATAGTATTGGTGAGCAAGTCTCAAACCCTACGAGAGGCCAATTTCCTTTCTTAGGGTGGCCTTCAGAGACTCTACAGAAAGGTCACCCTTTCTACAAAGGAATGTGACCATATTTTCAGATCTAAGGATCTGAATCCTTATCTAACCCAGAGTCTGCCCTGGTCATGGAGGATTTTAAATGGTGGCTTCTCCAGAAATTGCAGACCACAGACCCACCATCCAAATGGGCAACATTAGCTTTAACAAATAAAGTTCTTTTTGCCCCAGATTGTCCCTCTACAGGTCTAAGGATAGACCTCTAATATTAGGTATGCCTCTGGATCTTTGCTACATGTTATAAAGCTAAAAGCCTACTGGGCATTAGCTGTTTTCAGTGATAGCTACTTCAGAAGAAATTGATTCATCAGAAAGACTGGTCAACAAGTCATTGATTTTCCATCTTGGGAGCAACAAATTGGTGCCAAGCACTGTAGAAAAATATCAAAAGAGAAAAGTGGGCTCTTAGATACAGTTCTGAGGGAAATTAATTTTATCCATGACTTGTACTAAAAAGAAAGTTCTTTGTTCAACTGTCAATAAGTGTCAAAGAAAAAGAAGACTCAAGGAGACAATCTTACCTCCATGATAAAAAAGACATGTAATAAAATCATTTGCCCAAGCAGGAGTTTAGAGATCCCAGAGAACATTTGGCCTTATAAAAAGCTTCATTATTTCCAATTATATAGGAGAAGCTGAAGATATATCATTTCTCTAAAAAGTTTACCAAAAAACATCTTTTGTTTCTTCCTTAATAAAGCTTTATGACAAAAGCAATTATCTTAAGAATAATATATGTTTATTTATAGACACCATTGCTGGGTTTAAATTTCCTTCTGGAAACTCATCCTTGGAATGGCTATCATAGAAATATTTCCTCCCCTCTTTAACCCTACTATCAATTAAGTTTAGGTCCAATTAAACAGGGTAATTTTAAACTAATGGGAATTAAGTTATATTTTCTGCCTAAAAAACAAAAGATATTATTTAAGATCTGGTCTACTCCTTAGACTTGTCTTACCTAATGTTGGATTAGATATACGTTCTTAGTATCTGGGGGTACTAGATAATACTAGAGGAAGACCCCAAATAGGTAAACACAACTTTTACTTCTGCTTTTATATGCACTTTTCCTTAGAACTCTGAGGATTAGGGAAGACTTCATTGTTACCCAGATCATGTAGTTCAGTTTTGCCTTTAAATTGTTTCTTGGGCCAATTTTGGTAATGGTGTTAAAATAAATTAAACTCATGGACATTGACAACAGTGTGGGGATTTCAGGGTGGGCAGGTAGAGGTGGAAGAGAGCATAGAGGGTATAAATGGTGATAAAAAAATAATTAAAAATGCTTGTGGAATAAATGGGGGGAAAAGAAACTAAATTCATACAGATTATGGCTAGAATGGAAGAAATGTTTGTTTCTTTTTAATTTTCACCTTTTTTTCAGACCTTGGAATATACACTGCTTGAATGTTCTGAAATCTTTGCAAGTTATATGTAAAACATGTACCAAACAGAAAGCAATTGTAAGAAAAAGCAGAATTTGTAAAACCTGTCCCACTAAAAAGAAAATTATCAAACTTTTCTTACAGCTGAAAATTAGGGCATGCAATGGATACATTCTTTAGGTGATAGTATTTTAAAGCTGAAACTGATGGCCCTTGTGCCAGTCTTTAATTGAGAACTCATTATCAATGCCAGTTTCCACCCTTGACAACCATGTCAAACAGCCATCCTTCATAGTGATCCTCCAATTCTCATCCTAGGTTACAGGAGGACTTTTTAAATCTGAGATTGTATGTTTGCCTTTTCTTTGTATTATTATTATACTTCCACACAAACCCAAATACTCTGCAAAGTGAGAAATTTGTGTTCAGAATATTCACTTGCTCCTCTCAAACCCCAAATAAGAAAAAAAAACACTGATATTCTTCAATATAATATGAAATATTTATGACTTTACAGAGGTGGAAATCAGTTAGATAATAACTTAGTGAATAACATAAGTAACGAAATGCTTGAGGGGGGAAAAGTATAAAAGTACTAAAGTCAACATGGTTCCAATTGGAAATCCTGAATGGGATATTTCTAGACCTGAATTATGTGTCTAACTCATAGATAAGTCACAAGTATTTTTTAAGGATTTTGCTTCTCCAACTATAATAATCAGAATATAAATAACTGGGCTTATTATAAGAAAATTTAATGAAAAACACATTTGTTTAGAACTAGATGTCTGAAATGATGCATCTATAACAAAGAATGCTTTACTCACCTGGAATTAATCCACAAGGAACAGAGAGAACCCCTCAATTGGACAAGAGGGCATGCAGGAAGTTCATACTGATTATTTAATAATCAGAAATACTTGGAGTGGAGCATGAGAGGCAGTAGATGGTTGTATAATGAATAATGGTTGATGTAATAAAATATTGCAAACAGTGAACTGAAATGTGTATTATCATGGGAATGGTGATAGGGTAGGAAGAGGAGAGAACAGAGGGAGAATAACCTTCCCTAAACTTAGTCTCTTGGCAAAAACTTACAAATCAATCATTTGACAATATTTTACATATTATAGGAAATAGCAAAAAAAATCATTACAAAAGAGTTGTTCTTCAATTCTTTTAGAACATTGTGGTATATTTTGTTATGCTTTGGTAAGTAGATCCTGAGGTTAAAAAAAAGTGCCATAAATTAAGTCATCACAGAGCTAGAACAGAGCTCCTGAATAAAATGAAGACCATGGGAGTTTGTCTGTTCTTGAATCAATATGGACTGGGTGATAGTTATTGGGAAGCCCAAGTCAATAGATTCAGTCACATTAGGGATATGTTAGATTTTCCATTCTCTGGTAACAGACACATTCCTAGCTGAGAAAGGACTTGCATTTCACAGTGTGAATGGGAGAGAATATGAGCAAACAGAATTACAGGGGGGGGAAATGTTACTTAAAAATGATTGTCCACAAAAAGAGATAAATGGTGTCATAGTCATAAAATAAGAGCTACAGACATATTTAATATATCCTCTAAATTTAACAATAATAATTATAAATTTAAATAATTAGATATAACCTTACATTTCCCCTAAGTCCTTCTAGAACTTAAATGTCATTATTAGCCAAAGCAGGTCAGTGCTTACAGAAAAGGAATAAAATTATGAGTCCTATCTTATGGCTCTATTCCTCCCTCTTTCCAGGGTCTCTCTGATATAGCATTAGTTCTTGTGAATTTTGATTATGACTGCATTGCAGTATTCCCTAACCACTATCACTAGCCTGATCAAGCTTAGGACGTGTAGATTCTGGAAGTCATTTTCCTACATAAATCCAACTGCTGTATGTCTTCCCCCCTCAATGTGTTTCACCTTTTTTATACCTAATTTCAGTTTTGAGGACTATTATTCATCCATCCATTGCCTCCATAAACCAACTATTGAGGCCTTATAAACATTTTTCCTTTCTCCTAATATTTGATCAGTACCATCCATTAATTTCCCTAATCTGACTTTTCTCTAACCTCATAATCACTGACCTAATTTCAGACCTTTTTACTTTCCACTCTTAACTTTCTCTCTACAGTTGTAACCCCCTTAAATTTATCTTCCTCTTTATTACCACGATACAGCATTAAAATCACTGATTTTTACCAGTTTACACTAAAAATTTTCTGCTCATGTATCTCTCTCTACCTTACCAGATTTTAAGCCCTTCAAGAATAGGAGCTAAATCTTATTCATCATAACCAAAGTACCAAATGTGATGCTGATATATTTAAGGTACTTAAAGAAGTTTTTGATGAAAAATTAAGATATATAAAAATTATACCAGAGACCACATTGCTATTTTCACTTTTAACCTGATGAGCAAATATTTTATTGTGATAAATAACAATGTCAACTTTAACATAATGAACTTGACATTTTCTATGAAGTTTATGCTATCCAGGTAGAATTTGTTCTCTCAAAGGATTTGAATAATTTTTTAATTACTCATTTTTATCTTTTGGAACAAGTGACCATGCACAATAACATGTTTATGGTAGAAAAGGCAAATTAGAAAGCAGTTTTAAGCTATTTCTTTAACTCTCCTATTCCAAGTTCTACACACTTTTAGAAAACATGGTTCCTGAAAAATAAGACAAGTAGAAAATATTATTCCTGTTTATAAAATATGATTATGCAAACAGTATATTTTTCTTTAAATATATAGTTAACATTTATGATTTTGAATTATTCCTATTTTCTTTTGAATTAGTTTATGCCTATCCCTTTGGTGTGTGAATATTTACTATATTGAGTTTAAGAATCAACATTACTACTCTAGACTCATTACACCATACTGTAAGGCTCATTAAAAATCATCTTAGCCCAACACCTTCCATAAACTAAAGGACAGAAATCTAGTTTCTGATTCCTATCATAAGTTTACTGTAAAAGTCAAAATATAGTTTAAAAGAGTGAGACACTGTAGGAGGTCAGAACCATGAAAACCACACTTGATTAGAAAAACTGTTGGGAACCAGGAAGAAAAACACTATAATTCAAGGGAAATTCATCTTCACAGAAACATACTTATTTTCCTATTGTTGTTTTACAGAGAAACCACAACATAGAACTCATAGACATCCTTGCAGCGTGCACTGAAAACATGTGCACGCTAGGGTTTCTCCATGCCAGCAGAGACAAGCCCTCAGGTTGGCATTAACTTCTGCATTCAAAGGGAAAAATAAATCAGACAAGGGTCCTTACCCTCATCAGGCTCTGACCTTTACCAGGGATACTCTTTGTATGTCAAACAGAATGAATTCTCATCAAGAGTATAAAGTCCTGGGGAGACCAGAGTGCACCTCCATTAAGAGGGCTCAGGACCAGTACTAATGAATTATGCATTCTACTTTGGTTTGCTTGTGTGTGTGTGTGTGTGTGTGTGTATGTGTGTTATTGTTGTTGTTGTTGTTGTTTTTCCCCAGTAAGTGAAAAATTAAAACCTAACCATGGAGATTTATATAGGTTAAATTCAAAATAACTAGCACCTAATGATGGTCTAGTGAGGTCTGGAGAGATAAGAAAACCCAGGTTTCTCACTTGATTACTACTATGCAGTCTCTATCAACTAGCACCAGTTTCCGACTGAAGATTAAAGAATAGACCTTCCTCAAATTATGCTCTATTTTTATGCCTGTTTCCTTATGTCTTAACCTTCAGTTTATAAATACCAGAATATTTTTATTAAAGCAACTTTTCTAAGATACATTTTGCAGTGTTGTTTTCTGTATTGTTTCTAGTAGGAGCTTGTACTACTAAACCCTGAGAGGCAACATTTGATAACAGGTAGTGCCAACCTTAAAAAAATTTAAAGTCAAAGATTGGATTGGGACAGGACAGGAACAGAGACTGGGAATAATAGTTTCTACATAGTTAATTGTGGTAACTCTCTTTGTTTTACTCAGTGAACTAAGAAATTACCAAATGGGTTACATGGCTCCTGCATTTCCCAGCATTTGGAAGAAGACTTGAGAAAATCTCAGACACAGGTCAATCCATGAAGGTACCTGAGTCAATATTTAAAAACTCTGTAACTGTAGGAAATTCACCCCACTATTCTTTTGACATTGTTTCTGTAATGTCAATTCTGACTAATATGTAGCTTGTAGATGAACAGCATGTTTGTATAAAAATCCTAGGAATTAACTTCAAAAACTACAGACTGCAGCCTTCAGACATTCCAGCTCTTAGAGATTTGCTGACCTTCAATATGAAAACCAAGAAGATGCATGCCAGACCATTGTTTGACCAGTTTCAAGGTCTTTATCAGAATGGACTGTGCTGGTCTGCACACAGTTCCCTAATGGAGAACTCTTAACCCCCTCTCCTTGATCTCTTTGTTCTGTTTTCCCTCTCCCTTCTTATAAAAACCTTAGTCCATACTGAGATGGAGAAGTGAGCTTTGGGACTAGAGTCCCCCATATCAGGTGGCTGGCACTTGAATAAACCACTTTCCTTCTCACTAGCCCCTGTCTCAAGAGTCTGACTTTCATTGAAGCAGGTAGCAGAACCTGTGTTTGGTTACACTTTCGATCTTATAAAAGCTTTCCACCTTTTTTTAAGCTCTAAGAGATGTGAGTGAGTTTTTCTTATCCTCTTTGAAAATCTAATTTTGTTCTATATTTAAAATATTTTGACATGTGTAAGAACATTAAGCAACAGTACATTTTTTAACAAAAAAGAGCATATTTTGAATAATAGACCACAAGAACTGAGTAATTTTTTTAAACAAACTTAGGCTGTGAGGTCCTTCCCTAAGTTAGACTGAACAAACAGAATACAAAGCAATTTTGCTTTTCTAATTATTTTTGTTCTGGTGTATCCCTTAGGTCAGATTTAGTACACAATTTCAATTTTCTGTGCAAGTTAAAGAGAGAAGCATAAGAAAACATATTGGGTTGATCCCAAGATCACAATAATTTTTTTTAAAAAAATGTGTACTACAGAAAAAAAAAGATTAAAATAAAATCTTGTACTTTTTTCTCTAAGCCTTTTAAAATAAAATTCCATTTCTCTCTTTGTTCTCTCTGTATGTGCATGTATCAATATCTATGGATATCTATCTATCTACCTATATAAATAGGTAGATAAGTAAATAATTGGAATAAGAGAGGGAAGATACAAAGAAAAAATGAGAAAGGAACTAGAAACAAAAATTATATGTTACCTAGGTCTAAGGCTAGATTATAGATATTAAAATAATCATCATTTTTCTTTTACACAGGAGAAAATCAAACCTTTTGGAGACTAATTTTATATTGATAGCTATATTATTCAGCACTAACAGTATTTTATTAGTGATAATTTTCTTAATATTTTTATATAAACCTTACTAGTTTATGAAATCTAATTAAATTGTTCCCAAAATTATGTAGATGACACTTGATAGCCTTGACTTTGTTTTATCTACTAAAAAAGTTTCTTTCTGCATTTCTGGGTATTATACATTTGGTTTATATGGCAACTACAACTTAATTTACTTTGATCTGTTATTTTTTTACAACTTTATTAACTATACTTTCACTACTATATCTTAACTTGTAATCTAGAATATATATCAAACAACAAACAAGCTGTGTTCTTATATTTGTAGAATCACAATTTTGGAAGGTCATTTAGTCCAACTTCCCAATACAAACCATCCCCAGAACAACTAAGTCCTGGAGAACTACCTACACTTATGACTTCCCAAGTGTCTTTCTTTCCTCACCTTGAACCTCTCTCTACTTCCTACTTTTGACTCTCTGAACTCTTCTGCCAGCTCACTGAATGCATCAAGGTCTATCCCAAGTCAGGAACTTGGCAGATACTTATGCTCTGTCTGAGTTGTTCTCTTCCAACTGTCCACCAGACTGACACCCAGATAGCCTTTATATCTCAAGGAAAACACTATTTCCTTAGATAAGTCCTCTTGACTGCCCCCACCATTATTCTTTTCCACTTAAAAAAGCTGCTTGCAGTCACAATAACTTCTCATATTTCTCTAACTTTAATTTTGTTGTAGTGTTGTCCTTCCTGTTTTTGAACACTATTTCTTTTAATTAGAAAAAAAGAAGAAAGCAATAGGCATTGACTAATAACATTTTCTCTCACATTCATTAACTTGCTTATTCACTGCCTTGCTCTAAACAATGCTAGAAGAAATTTGGACTGTCCTTAGCATTTTTTCCCCCAAATTTCAGTCCATTCTGGGTTTTACTCTTCCCCACACTATACTTACAGCTCATTTAACACATTTGTAAGTATTTCAAATTATGTGTTCCTTGGTTCGTCCATTCTACAAGCCATTTTAAAAAATGGATCTGATTAAACTCTCTGTGTATAATTATGAATTGCTCTAGTGGTATCTTTCTTGGGATAATGGGAAATTCTAATTTCACAATTTTTAAAAGTTAGTTATCTGAACTCCTTTTTAAAAGAATTCCATAGTCTATTAAAGCTGCCAATGATTCCAAATTGGGTGATGTCCTCAAGATCATGGCTGGAAATAGCCTTCATGGGCACTTGATCCCTAACTTTCTTTATTTGCCTATGACTTCTCCCAAGTTCTCCAGGTGGTTATATCTAAAAGCCCAGTTTGACATTTCCACTTGGATACCTAAAAATATGAAAGGTCTGGAAATGAATTGTTTTTCTTTATCCATCTTAGGAAATGGCTTTACCATCTACCTGGTAGCTCCAGTAAAAAACTGGGTGATCATTTTGTTTTCTCATTTCCTTCATTCCCACTCTTTATCCAATTAGTCACCAAGTCCTATTATCTCTGGCTTCAAATACTTCCTGAATTTATCCACTTCTCTCTAAGAGCACTGTTTCCACCTATTTTATCCCATTGTCATCCCTGGCCTACTGGAATACCCTTCTAACTGGTCTATTCTGGTCCCTGTATAATATGTTCTCTTCACTGAGGCCATGCTGATCTTTTAAAAAGATTGCCTTGCCCTGTCTCATGTGGCTCAGATTATCAGGCCATAGACCAAAGCGTCACAGGTTTGATTCCTCGTCAAGAGCACATACCTGGGTTTCAGGTTCAATCCCCTACCCCAGTTGAGGTGCATGTGAGATGCAACCAAACTTTCTTTTTATTTTATTTTATTTTTTTTAACTGTGAGAATTTATTATATGTGTACATATCTTACCATTGCCCCCCCCCCCCCACCTCCCATTCATGCCCTCCCTCCCCAGAGTTCTGTGTTCGTTGGTTGTACTTATATTCATGCATACCAGTCCTTCGGTTGTTCTCTTATCTCCCCCCAGGTCTCCTTCCCCTCCCTGCTGTCATTTGACAATCTGCTTGTTTTATAGTGACTATCTCAGGATCACATGAATAGAATCTGCTCCTCATTTGGCAGTATGCTTGTTTTATGGTGACTATCTCAGGACCACACGAATAGAGTCCGCTCCTCCTCTGGTTCTCACCGCCCCTCCCTCTGGGTCCCACTGCTTCCCCTGGGACACACGGCTCTCCCGGTGCACACGGCCCCCTGGGACACACGGCTCACCCGGGGCACAGGGCCAACCAAACTTTCCCTTTCTCTGTCTCCCTTTCTCTCTCCCTCTCCCTCCCTACCATTCCCTCTCTCAAAAAAAAATGGGGTAAGGAGTAAAAATAAAAATATATAATAAATAAAATGAAGGCCTCCCCTGAGGCTCTCCCTGGACCACTGAGTCACACCAAGTCTCCCTCTTCATCCCAGGTCACTCTCATGATTATACTTTAAATATTTTAATAGCATTGAAACTTCCATAATTGCTCATTTATTTATTAACTTAGATGTCTAATTAAATATACTTCAAGCTATTTGTTAAACAGAATTTTTTTTCTCATTATTAACACTCCAATCAAGTTTTCTTCATGTAAGGAGGGCCTATGAGAAAAGGTTATTATTTAGGGAACATGAGTAATGATTGCAAAAGGCACAAAGCAAAGTAAGTAATACCTCAGCTCCATTTATGGGGAACTAATAGTCTCAACTCCATTTACGAGGTTTACAATAGGGTTTTACTGCCCTTAGTGATAGTCCTACTTCCTACAGCCATATAATGAAACGCAAGCTCCATATACACCTAACAATGAGTAAAAAAATAATTCTCCTTTAGCCATCATCTTTAGAAAGGGACATATTTGACATGGAAGACAACTTGCTTATCCTGTCTGTTTTTACTATAATTGCTTTCCTGCATCTCAACATTGCATTACTTGCTCAAGAGCTTAACTATTGGTTACCCTGCCTTGATGATTCAACTGAAGAAACTGGATTAACCATGAGCTGAGTTTTATGTAAATAATTGGCCTACATTTCATGCTCTAATGATCTGAAAATCAAATAAATAAATAAATAAATAACTCCAAATCTCCAAGTGATGGTGGGAAAAGAGCAGATTTCTGTTCTGAACCACCTGGGGCTTTGGATGACTTCCACTTTTCCAGAAGAGTAGTTCAGTACACGAAAAGCAATTCAGACACCAGCAGAAAATGTTAGTAAAAGCTGGTGTGCCAATGAGCTGAGATGATCAGTTACCCCAGGGTTACCTTCCCTATCAAGTCAAGTATCCCTGTTCCAGAAACAACCCATGAGAGAGTGGTTTGCTCACATATGACAGATTCCTTTATTCCTTGTTGGCAACTTTGAGAACAGGCCCATCCAGTTTCATCTGCAATGTTTTATTTTCCTTTTGAAATCAATGATGGTAACATTTCATCGGAGGCCATAGTCAGTTCTTAAACAGAAATGCCTCGTCAATATCAAACTATCAAGAATACTTTTCTTTGTCATATGTAAGAATCCCCCCTTTCCTTCCAGAAGAACTGATCCATCTGGGTAGAGGATTATGTTAGGAAACAATGAATTATAGTTAGGGGGAATGGGCCTCACTTCATACCACAATTTGAAGTTTATAGTAACTTGACAATTCAATAAACTTAAATACCTGAGGCTATAATGCTAAGTCTATCTTTTCTGCTAACTTTTAAAATCTAGAACTAAAAACTATGTATATGATACATATATGCTTTTTATATTACTGAATATGCATGAATGTAACTAAATATTTTTTTAAAAAAACACAAAATTTTCTCTTAAACAGAACTGAAGAGAAAATTCATAGTTATTACTAGGTTAAATAATAGTTTTGTTGCTAATAATCCTGAAACTACACGTTGTTAAATTGGGCTTAAGTTAACCACTTAAACAACTGGAATCTTCTACCCTTAATTTCAGACCTCGTTATAGGAGTGTGACTTTAACCAAACGTACATTTTTCTTAGGAAGGCGACCCCTGGCTTCCCTTGCTAGTTACACTTCACCTGCTTCAGTCGTTTTCAGATTATGTTGTATTGGGTGGGAAACTCTTGAAAGCTAATATATTGTCACCCCTTGAACGTATACATTTGCTCACACCCTCGTTACTGCAACACTTGGATCAGAATTTTTTTTTTGGGGGGGGGGGATGTGGGCGGGAGGAACAACACAACTGAGCAAAACATTGGAAGACAGAATTTACTTTTTAACCCTCTGCTTCTCTTTCACCTGAGGAAGGGCCAAGACATGTGTGATCACTTGCCTGGCCCGCCTCCCTAAATCATTACTACTTCTCCTGAAATGAAACTCTAATAAACACGTTCTCAATACGATCATCATCGTTATTAATCCTCGGTTGGTGTTTGAGATGCCAATGGAAGGATATTGCCAAGGCAGTGCCCAGTTTTTTGGGGGGTTTTTGTAATCCTCACCAGCTGTTTGAAATGCAAATACAAAAAAAAAAAAAAAAAAAAAAGGCAGTTAGCTAGTAGCTAGTTGCCTGCAGCCATCCAAGGCTCCGACCAGGCTCTCTGCAGCGCTGCGGCTCTCGGAGCTCGCACACAGCCAGGCTCCCCTCGCCTCCGGCTGGCGGATCGCTCCCCCTCCACGTCTCACTTCCTTCTCCCAGGCCCGGCGCGGAGACACCCTGAGGGGGTGGGAACACATTCCTGCAAGAGCAACCCGACTTCCCCAACTCACCAGCTCGCGAAGTTTCCCGTGCGCGAGGGCCAGGGCCGGTGTCGGGTTGCAGAGGCTTCCTCCCCCTCCCGGAGCCGGGGACTCCGGGCTTCCACGCGGGCAGGGACGCGGGTCTGCTCTACAGGGCGACCATGGCAGCTCCTTCTCCGGCCCACCTGTGGCTCTGGCTCGGTCCCGGCCCCTGCCCGTCTGCACGGCGACTCCACTCGACTCGAGCACCACCCCTGGGTCCGCACAGCCGCCTGGATCTGGGAGGCTTGTGTGAGAAGAAGGCGTGTCTCCCACTCCTAACGCGGATGTGCAGAGCGCACCTCGGGCCAATCTGGGTTGTGACTCAAATGCGCTTGGCTCCTGGTTAAATTCTCCTTGTGGAGCCTCGAGCCCTGGCAGCAGCTCATTTTCATTCCTTATTTCCCGGGTTTCCTTTTGATATTATATATATATATATATATATATATATATATATATATATATATATATTCTTGAAAGAGCCCAGGGCACCGTGAGAACTGCTCCCAACAACGCCTTGCAGCCTTGCATTCTCATTCTCTCCCAGGGAAATGTGTCAGTAACTATAGAGAGCCAGGAACTGCCAGTGAAGAACAGAGAAAGGCCAAGGAAATGGAAGGGCGGCTGGAAATTCGTGTTTTAAAAGTGAGGGTCTATAGCTATGCACACATTCATCAGTATGCACAGGCGAGGCTTTGCCTCCTAGGCACTTCAGAGATCAGTAGGTTAGCAAACAGAGATCAAACAGAATCAATCAGGAGGTCACATAGTCACTGAACAGTACTAAGCACCTACTGTGTGGCACATCCTGTCCTAGACACTGGATTCACCCACAACAGGCATCCCTGGCTGGCTCTCTGGAGCTCACGGTTCAGACTCACATCCCTGGTTTACAGACTAATGTAAAGGTAGGCATCCCACCCAGGTCGTATCCATCGGATAGCAGCTGTTTCTTGCTCTGTGAAAAATGGTTAAAAGTTCCCAACCTGTTGCTTGCACTCATGTTGGTCAACAGGAAATGAACGCTTAAATTTTAATTGGTTGACCCAGCTCTGACAGGGGGCCTTAGAGAATCAGCTAGGAGGTGTCTGCCTGCCAAGGAAGTGCTGTGGGGGAGAGGGGGTAAGGGAATACCCCCAAATCCAAATGAAACACAAACAAACAATAGCAAAATACTGGAGAAAAGGAGCATTGATCCCAAAAGAATTTGCCCATTCTACAGGAAAATATAAAAGAAGTTCTATTTTCTGTGTCTCAATGGTCCCATCCTGAAAATGGGGATATTAAAAAACCTTCATAAGGACTGGTATGCATGCATATAAGTACAACCAATGGACACAAAACTCTGGGGAGGGAGGGCATGTATGGGAGGTGGGGGGGGGGAAGGGTCAATGGTAAGCTATGTACACATTTAATACCTTAATAAATTTAAAAAAATAAAAATAAATTTAAAAAAAATAAAAAAACCTTCATAGGGTTATAAGTTCAGGTCAGTAACACGCACAGAACAGTGTGTGGCACAGAAAATGCTATGCATGTGTTGGCTAAGTTTATTATTTTGGTGGCATTTATCTACTTCTTTCTCCCAAAGTAAGGTCCAATTCATATAAATTATCCTGTTCTACAGGAGAAAGTATAGGAAGTTCAGGCTGTAGATTTTCAAAATATATATGCTGGGAATCTATATTTGTGATAAATCTATTTTGCACTCATGAATAATATCTAACTACCGGTATATAACAAGTGCGTGTCCACACTTGTTCTGGGGCCTGAAAAGAGATAAAAGACTGACCATAACAAGCTTGAATTTATTGCACTGTATATAGCACATTAACATATATATATATATATATATATATATATATATATATATATATATATATATAATATGCTAAGTGTCCCTCCCTCCATACAACCATCACTATGACACACACTCACCACCAGGGGGCAGATGCTCAACACAGGAGCTGCTGAGCTGCAGTGACTTGGCAGTGGTGGTTCTCGGGTGACACACCCTGAAACCAGAAAGGAGGGAGCCTGATTCCTCGCAGGACACGTGTACTTCCATCTTCAGCCATGGCTGTGTTGTTGCTGGGGCACTGTCGGCCCCGAATCTGGTTTATTGCACACTTGCATTTCCGTTCCACACCCTGTACATCAGCAACTTTGCTGATTGCCCTCTAGCACTCTGGGACCCCTCAGGGGATGTGGGAGAGCTGGTTTCAGCCCAGTCCCCTCAGGCCAGGCCGAGGAACCCCACCTGCTGGAGGGATCCCACTCATACCACAGAGGCCTTTCAAGCCACGGTGCCACCCCACAGGCAGCTGGCCCGGGAGGGACCACTGGATGTTGGCTCCAGGGTATGTCTGGCCCATCTCACCCAGTCCTGGCCACCTCCTAATTAATTTCCTTTCGATGTGCACAAATCCATGCACCAAGTCACTAGTTTAAAATAATTATCTGTGCTATACAGCGATAATCTTCACCTATTGCATATGTTCACTCACATCAATCCGAATGACTATTTTTTTCCTGAATGCAGTAGAGTTTATAAGGCTCTTTGCCCATAGATCATCTCATTTAACTTTCACAACAATGCTTTGAAATAGGCAAGTCATTCATCATTTATATTGTCCCCATTTTAAGAATGAAGAAACTGAGGTTGAGAAAGTCCCCACAAAGTGCCCAGAATCACGAAGGTCCCTAAATGTAGAACTCAGATCTGCTCATCCCAAAGGCGGGGCTTAAGGTAGTCACTACACAGTGCTGCCTCCCTGCTAGCTAGGAAGTCCCTGCTGTGAGAAAGTCAAACACTTTTAGGGCTGGCTCTCCTGGTCACCCTCCCCTACTTAAGTGTGTCAGCTGCGAGGTAGGGTCAACTCTTGCAGGGACAGCCCTCTTACAGTCACTTGCCCTGTAAGTCCTGTCTTTCGGGTTCTGAGGCTCAGAGGCACTGGTGCTGCAGAGTGATGCTGCTCGGCTACTCAGCGTGCCGACCTTCCCTTCCTTCATTCTGGAAATGGTGCTGAGGAGGTCAGGGTGGTGGGAGATCATGAGAGGAAGGATGCTTGGTCACTCCGGAAGGCCACTCTAAACAGAGGTAACAGACCAGAGCAGAGTAAAAGCCCCTGGAAAACCAATGAAGCAGGTGATAGCATCTTGTGACATAGTACAAAATAAATGCTTTCTTGTCCCTGGAGTTGATGTAGAACAAATTAAGTAGACATAATTTCTGTCAGTAGGTTTATCATCCAATAAACATAGCGCTGGGGTAAACATATAAGTGTACATATCAAGTGAAAAATGGCAAACTGATCACATGTTTCAGCTTCCCATGCCCTAACTCCTCTAACACAAGAATAAATGAATATTCTAAAAGTCAGTAAATCATAAAGGCACATGAAAGGGAGAGGAGAAATCAAAAGACCATAACTGCAATAGATGGTTGAAAGAGCCTAAGTCAGATGGAGGCTTGGACTCATGCGCTGCATGCCTATAGGAGGGGTTATGGATAAGAAGCAAGGCAACTGACTTCACTGCTTTTCATCCTCCAAAATAGTCTTAAAAACTGCCATCTTGTCTGCCTACTTGAACCACAAGTGACGAGATGAGAGGTTCCTAACTCACCCTTCTCCTGGGATTGCCAGAGAAGGCTGTGTTAGGTAGTCAAGCACGGGTTTGCCTCCACCCTCAGATGATTTTCAGTTAACATGAAGGCCATCTAATCACAAATAAAAATCACCCCCACCCCCATTTCAAGAAATCCCACATCATGACTAACAGTCACAAGATTGGACTTCCAGGTCATGCTAGTTTGAATAACTACTTTTAAAGATGTCACTTTAAGAAATATATAGGCTTATGTTAATTTTTACTCTAGAAAATTGCTTTAAATGGGTAACATGTCCAGACATATTCTAGGCACCAAAGTGGACTTGTTCACATAATTATACGGAGGGCATCTACTCTATGATGAGGTATTAACCTACCCCCTTCTAACTTCATTTTGCCTCAGTTTCCTAGAATGTGGAACAAACACACTGTGGCCTTGCCTGGGAATGATTGTAACTCAATCTAATTCTTTCTTTCTATGTTAAAGGAACATTCTATGGGAAAGAATCAAATGGTTTCATGAGTAACTTTTATATATAACCCTACTTTCAAAGAAGTCACAGTAGTGGGTAAGCCATTATTCTGTCTATGAGTAAGTGTTAGGCCCCTTTATAAGTAACAGCAAAACTATTATAAGTATAATTATGGACATAATTACAATTATAAAATTGTTTAATCAATTTATCAGGTTGATTAAGGAGAAATAAATCCATATAAAAAACTAAGCAGAGAGGAAAGAATGTAATGAAATATATATGCATAAACATAGTCATAGCAACACATATAACTGTGTGAACATAAATATAATCATATATTAATATTTATGCATTACATATATACATATACTTACTCAATGTTAGCTTTATAGTGAGATGCAAAATAAAATGTCATTTGTGACTATCATTTAAATGTAAATTAATATATGGTGTTTCCTTCATTTTCCCAAAATTGTATGTTACTAAAAAACAGTGTCCTATTCACAACTTTTGTTACATTTCAACTGCAAACACTTCAAATTGTCATATCACACAACTGAGGAATAATTCTTTTGTAAATTTCTTTGCCTGCTTTTTAACCAATTTTCAGGTCATTTTTTCCAAGCATTCAAACTAACATTGATTGATATAATTTCAGTCAAATATTCCTCCCTCAATTATTTTTGTTCAAATTATAAATGTTCCATGATAAGAGATCCATAATGCCACCAATATAAAGTCAATATCTTTTTTAAAGTATAATTTGGAAAATTATGTTGTCATATATTTGATCATATATACACACATGAAGATAATTTGCAAAAAAACAATTAGCAAATAAAGATTTGGTGATAGCAAAGAATTCCATTCTAAATAATTACTTTTTAAAATGATATTTTCAAGAAATAATGCTGCCTTAAGAAATAATTTAACATTATAATTACATGAAATATGATCTAATTTATTTTATCATAAATATGGTAAAAATTTATAAGCCCAAATGAATTTTTATTATATTTCTAGCATTTATTTAAATGTTCTACTTCTAAAATGACCCGAAAATCCTGAGTACTATAACCATACAGTGCCTCCTAAATATGTATTAGTGTCATAACCACTAAGTAGGTTCCTGTCCTATGGAATTTTTAGCTACAATTCCCATTACTGCCATAGATTGAGTGAAACACAGAAAAATCCCACACATTTCATATAAAATATATGCTTTTCTAAAAACTAATCAACCTATTTTATATACATTATAAGCAAGTTATTTTTACAGTAATAAAAATAAGAGAGAATGTGTTTTAAAAGATCATGTGATCAGAGTGAAAATTCTACAATAAGAACACATTTTTTTTTGCATTTATCCAGCTGTAAAATGTGGTAAATAATAGTCATCTTTTTTGTATTAAGCATTCAAATCCCTTCCCTGTGTGTGGGTCTCTTCTAATGCATTTCCTAAAAAAAAATTAGAAAGGCATTAATGCTTAAGGACAATAGCAAGATAAAGCTGCAGCAGAAACTTTGAAGTTAGCAAGGACAAAGCGTAGCAACAGTCTTATCAGAGCGTAGGCACACAGAGGAGAGTGACTGACTTACTGGAGGCCTGAGCTACTCTGAAAAGTACTGAGAGGAATAAACCTGAAATATAAGGATTGAGCTACCATCTCTACACAGAGTACCTCCTCTCCCACCCAAAGTTTAAGAAAGGAAACCATCAACAAATTTAAAAGACAACCCACTGAATAGGAGAATATATTCACCCATAATACATCTGATGAGGGGTTAATTTCCAAAGTTTATAAATAATTTATACAACTCAACACTAAGGACACAAACACTCCAACTTAAAAATGGGAAAAGGATCTGAATAGACACTTCTCCAAAGAGGACAAACAGATCATCAATAGATATAAAAAGATGCTCAATGTCAGAGAAATGAAAATTAAAACCACAGTGAGATATCACCTCATGCCTGTCATAATGGTTATCATCAATAAATCAACGAGCAAGTATTGGCAAGGATGTGGGAAAAAGGGAACCCTCATGCACTGTTGGTGGGAATGCAGACTGGTGCAGCCACTGTGGACAACAGTATGGAGTTTCCTCAAAAAATTAAAAATGGAACTGCTCAGTAATTCCACTTCTGGGAATTTATACAAAGAAACTCAAAACACTAATTCAAAAGAATAATTGCACCCCTGTATTCATTGCAGTGTGATTCACAAGAACCAAAATTTGGAAGCAGCTCCAGTGCCCACAGTAGATGACTGGATAAAAAAGCTGTGGTACCTTTACACAATGGAGTACTACTTGGCCATCAAAAAGAAGGAAATCTTACTTTTAGCAACAGCTAGTTAGAGAAAGACAAGTAGCATGTAATTTCACTTACATGTAGAATCTAATTAAGAAAACAAACTAACAAATAAAATAGAAACAGACTCATAGATACAGAGAACAGATTAACAGCTGTCAGAGGGGAGAAGGTTTGTAAAACGGGGTGAAAAAGTGAAGGAATTAGCCAAAACCGGTTTGGCTCAGTGGTAGAGCGTCGGTCTGCGGACTGAAGGGTCCCGGGTTCGATTCCGGTTAAAGGCATGTACCTTGGTTGCGGGCACATTCCCCGGTGAGGGGTGTGCAGGAGGCAGCTGGTTGATGTTTCTCTCTCATCAATGTTTCTAACTCTCTATCTCTCTCCCTTCCTCTCTGTAAAATATCAATAAAATATATATTTTTTTAAAAAGTGAAGGAATTAAGAAAAGAAAAAAAAAGACAGACAGACATATTATAGTATGGTGGTTTCCAGAGTAAAAGAAGGGTGGAGGCAGGTAGAAAAGTGTAAATAGGGGATAAATGGTGATGGAATGAGACTTGACTTTGAGTGATGAGTGCATGATACAGTATGCAGATGATGTGTTATAGATTTGTATACTTGAAAACTGTCTGGATTTTATTAACCAACTAGAGGCCCAGTGCATGACATCTGTGCACTAAGGAGGGAGGATATTCCTCAGCCCAGCCTGTGCCCTCTTGTAGTCCAGGACCCCTCATAGGATGTCCTTAGCACTGCTGGGAGGTGGGAGAGGCTCCGCACCACTGTGCTCACCAGCTCTGAGCCTGGCTTCTGGCTGTGTGGTGCTCCCTAAAAAAATTTGCATATTAGGGTTTTATTATATAGGATGTCACCTTGATATATTCAATAAAAAATAAGTTTTAGAAAGGATAAATTGATTTAGTTTGGTCAGTAAAGGAATGCATAATGAATTTTAAGTATTTTTGAAAGCATGTTAACCAATTTATTAGCTTTGTTTGAACAGGTTGACACATGGCCCCAGGATGCTGGGCCAGCATGTGGAGGCCAGCTGCCCTGAAGAGTTACTATTTTTGAATAAGAAACAAACTTCTCAGATATGGGTATTCTTTGTTGCCACAGCATCTCTGAATTTATTCAAATGAGTGCTAAGCATGTATGTATCTTAATGAGTAAACAATTAACAATATTTATATTTAAATATTTATAATATTATATTTAAATATTTATAATTGCATAATATTTAACCAACTTTTTTTGTTCTTATGGGATTTCTCACTTTTATTATGATAGAAACTCCTCTGGCTTTTGGTTATTATTTTAACCAATGCTAAGCATGTAATTAGTGCAAAATTAACTCCTACATTTAAAGATACAAATAGACTTGAGCCAAGAGTGAGACAGGAAAGACCCAGTACCATGTATTCCTGTGTTCAGAGACAGGTGACAGCCTCTGTGGTGATGGAGGAATAAGGCAACTTTTAAGATCTTAATTCTTTTCTGAACTCTTTTCCCCCTCTTGCACAGATGGGAGTGGTGTTTACGTGTTCTTCCTCTCTCCCCATCATGGTGGTATCCCATTTTCAGGAACTCACCTGTGAGTGCAAATATAGATGAAGGGCTTGGTAGATTTGATCATTTTCAACTGTATGGGAGTCAGTTTGCCTAACCCTAACCCCTGTGTTGTTCAAGGGTCAGCCAAATGAGGGTCTGTTTCAAGAGACTGCTCAGGGAGTGATAAAAATATGCCCCATCAGCCACTGCTTCATTCCCTCATAGCTTCTCCCCTCTTTGTCTGAAGTCTTAGTGTTGACTCTTCTGCAGGTCCACACAGGTCATGCAACAGTATTTCTACCACATTCGCCTTGCCTAAGTCACATTGGAAGTGAAAGACATTGTAAGTGACCGATGAAAAGAAAGCATGCTTAAAAACAAAACAAAACAAACAAGCAAACAAATAAAACTTCCAAAGGAGTCTGAACTGAAGCATCATAATTATGATAATTTTCATTGTGATAATTCCTGAAATACTTTTCGAATTAGGTGTAAATGTAAGCTTTTAAAATATGAATGGAAAAGGAGTGAGTGCTCAAGAGTGGTAGGAAAGCCATTAGTTTTTGTGTCTCATGTAGGAACCCAATGCTTATATGCACTTGAAACCAAACAAGGAAATAAAAAAGAGCCTGCTTCTCTAATCAAAGGCTGACATGTACCCCCACAAGGTAACACACAATAGGCCCCGTGTCACCCCGGGCTCCATCTCCCCAAGAAGAGGTGGGTTCTGAGTTAACAGATGATCCAGGCAACAGCCACAGCTTCCAGTCCTTGACCTAAGGCTGAGTTCACTGCTTATCTGTGAAGCTGTCAACAAATTTCAAAAACCGTGACTCTTCACTGAGCAAGATGTGGGCCTTGGCGGGGAAGAGGAAGCAGCAGCCGTTTTTCATATCTCTGAAGGAAATCCTACAGCTTACACGCAAAGCCAGTGGGCTGAATATATCATTCATTTTTATCCCAGTAGGTCACGATGGAACCGCAAGATCAGATGCTCTATAAGAGAGCAATGTGGAAAAAACGAGCTGATGACTTCCTATAAAATGTGTTTGTCCCAATGTAGGGTAATAAATGCATGATTTTAATGGAGAAATATTTAATTATTCGATCCACACATTTGGAGACCTAAATTATATTTTCTTTTTTTTCTCTCTTTTTTTAAAATATATTTTTATTGATTTTTTACAGAGAGGAAGGGAGAGGGATAGAAATCTAGAAACACCGATGAGAGAGACACATTGACCAGCTGCCTCTTGCACACCCCCTACCAGGGATGTGCCCACAACCAATGTACATGTCCTTGACCGGAATCGAACCTGGGACCTTTCAGTCCACAGACCAACGCTCTATCCACTGAGCCAAACCGGTTTTGGCTAAATTATATTTTCCAATGTAGAGAAAAACTAAACGCATTTCTGAAGCATTTTTACTACTCAACTGTGTAAAAATCCAATCTCTTGAAGCCTGATCTCTGATTTATGAACTTAAGTTTCAAACCACAACTATAGGCACCTGCCTGGTGAATGGTGAGTTAACCTTGATATTGCCTTTAACTCTGTTAATGTTTTCTAAGAATTACCTGCCCTTGGTTTTAAGGTCATAATAGCCCATGATCTCTAAACTCACAAATTACCTAGGATTGTTCAAGTCTTTCCTGAGAGGGCATTCTTCAACCACATAGGATAACACCAAACTGCTCATAGATTCTCCAAAGCCTTGGAGCAAACCATCATCATTTATGGTTATGAAAGTTGTTTTGTGCTCTGAAGCTATATCAAGGATAACACCTGGCAATTTCAAATAGAAGACATACATTTCTACAAAGTGCGAGAGAGGCCTGCAGAGCGACTTGTGCATCTGATAAGTCTTTGTTACCCACTAGCTGAAATTTGAAAGAGGGCACCATGCTTGGACTGAAGTGAGAGCTTTCTAAGAATTATCTGCCCTTAGTTTTCAGGGCATGATAGCCTATGATCTCTAAACTCACAAATTACCTAAGATTATTCAAGTCTTTTCAGCTGAAATTTTAAGAAGGGCACCACCCTTGGATTGAAGTGAGACCTCCAAAAACTCCTCTGTCAGCTCTGTCACATCTGTATCAATATTGGATACAAAGGGCCCAGAGCAGTCAAAATTGCAAAACAAAAATAGAAAGCAAAACCTTCAAACATACATAAAAAAGTGATCTCACAGTGAGAAACTCCCATGTGCCCTTCATCCAGAGACCCCATCAGGCTCAGCCAGCTGTCCCAAGAGTATCATTTAAAGCAAATGAGCCCTAGCCGGTTTGGCTCAGAAGATAGAGCGTCGGCCTGTGGACTGAAGGGTCCCAGGTTCAATTCCGGTCAAGAGCATGTACCTTGGTTGCAGGCACATCCCCAGGAGGGGGTCTGCAGGAGGTAGCTGATGGTTTTTTCTCTCTTATTGATGTTTTTACCTCTCTATCCCTCTCTCTTCCTCTCTGTGAAAAATCAATAAAATATATATTTCAAGCAAACGAATCCCACTCCAGGTCAGCATCACGTGCTGCACTGAGTTTTCGCCCCTCTTTATTTTCCTTTACCCAGCAGCTCCACAGTCCTCCTGAGACCTTCATGACCTTGTCTGTTTTGAAGATTACAGACACGTTATTCTGAAGAATGTCTCCTAGCTAGGATTTGCTGAGGTGTCCTCACAATTAGATTCAGTCACCCTTTCCTAATAGCCATACCTGAATGTGCATAGGAATCTCGTGAATATCTTATTAACGTGCAGGTTCTGATCAATAGGACTGTGTTGAGAACCTTGGTTCTGCACTTCCACCAAGCCTTAAGGCCTTGTAGTCCAGCCACACATTGATCAGGAAGAGCCGGGAAATATCAATCAGGAGGAGGAGGATATAATTAGGGCTGTTTACTCACCTCCCCCTTCATCAGGACTAATCCTCCCATCCTTCCTGACTGTTGAATGTGGTCAGATAGAAAATTACTGATTACCAGAAATCCCAACCTCCCAGAACTATTGATTTCCTTATCCTTAAATGAACCCCGAAACCTGTCGTGACCAGCATCTCAATGAAGAATCCTATCGTCCACCCAGTTGCTGAAATCCAAAACCAAGAAGTCATCCTTGATTCTTTCCTCTCATGCAGTTCCCAGTCTGGCATGGATCTAATTCCAAAACATCCCCAATCTATTCACTTCTACTTATCTCTGCTGCCCTGATGCACCGCATATCCCCACTGCCTTTTGCTTACACATACTGACGTTGTTTCCCAACTGGTTTCCCTGCTCCCACTAAGCACAGCCACCAAGGAGAGCTTTTCAAAGTATCAGAAGTGAGGTTTTTCTCCTTAAAAACCTCTACTGGCTATTTATCATATTTGTGGGGGAAAAGGGGAGAGAATCTAAGCTCCTTTCTTTATTTGCAAAGACTGTGTGACTTCTCTCACCCCACTCTTGCTTGCACACTATTTTAACTCTGACCAGCCAAGCTTCATGCTTCTTCTTGGATGTGCTTTCTGGGGAACTTGGAATGGCTTGTTACTTTATATCATTCAGACCTCTGCTCAAAACCATCTCTTCAAAGTACCTCATAATCGACTTATCTCTAAAGCCGCATCCCCAGTTTCTGTACTTCTCTACCCCCTACCTTTCTTTATTTTCATGACAAGCATCATCACTCTGTGAAATTATGGTATTTGCTCTGTGTTTCTTTTTCCTTCTAGATATAAATTCATAAGAGAGGGGGACATTGTATTTTTATTGATGTACTTCAGCTCCAGTGCTATGCGTAACATAAACACTCAATAAATATTAACCAAATAAAATGACTTTTAAAATGAGTGCTATCCTAAATAAAAATATTTATGTAAGCAAAGGATTTGCCAGTGAGGAATTAGCAGACCTGCTACTTCCTACATAATTGCTCACCATCAGTATATCCTTTCCAAATCTGGACATCCCTTAGACTCTGGAGTGGTGTGTAGCCCTTGGACCATCCATCTTTCAATGTAAAGGAGTTTATTTAAAGCCATGCCCTCACTGGTCTGGTTCAGTGGATAGAGCGTCGGTCTGCAGACTGAAGGGTCCCGGGTTCGATTCTGGTCAAGGGCATGTACATTGGTTGTGGGCACATCCCTGGTAGGGGGTGTGCAGGAGGCAGCTGGTTGATGTTTCTCTCTCATCGACGTTTCTAGCTCTCTATCTCTCTCCCTTCCTCTCTGTAAAAAATATCAATAAAATATATAATTTTTAAAAAGTTTAAAGCCATGCCGAAACCGGTTTGGCTCAGTGGATAGAGCGTCTGCCTGTGGACTGGGAGGTTTCGGGTTTGATTCTGGTTAAGGGCACGTACCTTGGTTGCCAGCACATCCCCAGTGGGGGGTGTGCAGGAGGCAGCTGATGGATGTCTCTCTCATCGATGTTTCTAACTCTCTATCCCTCTCCCTTTCTCTCTGTGAAAACAAAATCAATAAAATGTATTTTTTTAAATTAAAAAAAATAAAGCCTTGTAGAATGATGCTCATCCATTTCAACTTTTTAATTCTCAGAGAAGGCATCCCAACGTCCCCCATGCCAGCCAGGGGATTTATTCTAATGACTCCTGGTGTCAAGTGGCAAATTGAGCCTGCACCTTTGCACCCCTTTTGCCCCATACTCCATTGAAATAACTAAAGAATTAAAAAATAAGAAAATATCTGCTGCAATCTAGAAAAATAGGAAAAGGTAAAGTCAGTAAGAAACTTGAAAGATGTCAGGAGAATTTAAAGATGAGGAATTTGGCGTGAAAGAAAATGGGATCCATGCTGACCAGGGAAGAGAGTAAAGGGTCCACCTTGGACATATATGGAGGGGTTTCCCCAACAAGTACTAGAAAAAAAGGCAGATCTTGAGTCACTGCCTACAGATACAGGACAGGCACTGGCCCTGCGGGTGGAAGCCCTAAGGGAACAATGACAGCAGGGACAGCAGCTGGCTTCGGTTTCCCAAAGCAGAGAAACAAAGGGAGAAGCTCCACTCAGCCCAGAAGGATCACCTCAGTGTGCTCCCTCTCTGGGAATTCCTTCCCTACCCCCACTGGCAGTTACTGACGAGGGAGAACACATCCTCCAGTGATGCTGTTAGAAGCTGGGACAAGGGAAAGAATACTGGGAATCCTGGCACAGCTGGGCTTTCCACACCTTCAGTAACTTGGACGCCTGGCTTTATTCCTTCCGGTCGTCCTGGTGACGGAAATGGAGGCTCTGCTGTTTAGAGAATCCCTCAGTCAGTGTCTTACTTAGTGGGTAAGAAAGGGACCAGGACACGCAATTGTTGGTTGCTCCTGGGATACCTATTCTGAATGAAAACCCATCTGCTGTTCCCTGTCGTTCCACTCACAGGTCCCAATTCCAGCTCACTCGCAGGTCTCCGCACCCTCCTCCACACACAAAACAGGAGGGGTGGCTCGTAGAGGGCGGTGCAAAGTGGCCTTCACCATTGCTGAGGAGCCCTCCCTTTCTACAGGTGCGAACCGATCTAGATCAGAGGTCCTAAGGCAGTGGCTCTCACAGAGGAGCTGTTTTGACCCTTCTTCCCTCTCCCCCTCCCCACCTCCACCTCTTGCCCCCCCTCCCCGGGTGGTTTGGCAAGGACTAGAGACATTTTGGGTTGTCACAACTGGGTGGTAGAGGGTGTACTATTATCATCTAGGAAATAAAAATCAAGGATGCTACTGATTATCCCAAAATCACTTGGCAGTCCCCCAGTTTCCAACAAAGAATTATCTGGCTCAAAACACCAGTAGTTCTGAGGTTTATAAGTCCTGCTCAAAGGTTAATGGGTCCAGATGGGCAGCAGTAAATGTGGAGCTGGCTGTGAACAGTGGGCATCTTGGGGAGAGTGGGAGCGGTGGTGATACAGCAATGTGGGCCCAGTGATGACGGGTTTTCTAATTTTTGAAGAGAGGGAAAGAGTTTGGGGTTTTAATGGCTGATTTGTATTGTTGCAGACCAGTTGTACCATGGTTTTTAAAAATGTTGGAAATAAATTTTATACTGTTGAAAGCCGGTCCAAATTGAAATACAGAAACAAAGCAAATAAAAAAAAATGAAGGCACTCCATGAGCCAAAAAGTAATATGTCAGTGGTCTGGACCTGACCCATGGGTTGCTGGTTTGTTATTGCAGATGCAGTGCTTTATTTATTATACATGAGCTGACTATAATAACTATGATTTAGTCTGAGAACCTAGGAGTACAGATGACAATTTAAAAGTGGGACTTCATCTGAGCAATAACCAGAGAAAATGTCTATCACTAAAAAATGTTAATATAAACAAGAGCTAAACTTAAATGATATCATATACTTGACATAACTGCAGATGATGGCGAAGGGGTAAGCAGGGTCCAAAGTCTTAATAGCTATAATTTATATACTATTTAAAATAAATATTATAGAGAATATACAGTAGAAGATTATGCAAGTACATATATGAACAGGTAAATCTTAAAAAGAAGAATTGCAAACAGTTGCAAAAGATGCTCAGTTGCAGTGAAAATCAAATGTATACAAGTTAAAATGAGATTTTTAAAATGAGATTAAAAGGGAAGTAGCGCCCACTGTTGCTAAGCAACAGGGAGAGAAAGACAGGTACAGTAATGCACTCTTGGCAAATAGAAACTTTCTTTGAAATCTACAATATGTGTCATATTAAAAATGTACTCATTGCCGAAACCGGTTTGGCTCAGTGGTAGAGCGTCGGTCTGCGGACTGAAGGGTCCCGGGTTCGATTCTGGTCAAGGGCATGTACATTGGTTGCGGGCAAATCCCCAGTAGGGGGTGTGCAGGAGGCAGCTGGTCGATGTTTCTCTCTCATTGACGTTTCTAGCTCTCTATCTCTCTCCCTTCCTCTCTGTAAAATATCAATAAAATATATTTTAATTAAAAAATGTACTCATTCTTTCATGCACAAGTCAACATCTAGGAAGTTGTCTTAAAGAAACCATTGAGTAGGAGGATTTATGTATACATGTAATTCTGTTTGTTCATTCTAATATAGTTTTTAATAACAAATAATTGGAAATACTTCAAATGTCCATTCACAAAGGGTTGATTAAATAAATTATATTGATAACCACACACAGTACAAGGTTATACAGCAGCCAAAGAGAATGAGCTATCCATATGTATGGAGAAAAAAATAGCTAAGGTCCCTTTAAGCCTTAACCTTCTATGATTATACTAGAGACCTGGTGCACAAAATTTGTGCATGGGGGGAGGGGAGCTCAGCCTGCACCCTTTCCAATCTGGGACCCCTGGAGGGATGTCTGATTGCCCTTAACGGACAGCCCCTCTCACAATACAGGACTGCTGGCTCCCAACTGCTCACCTGCTTGCCTTCCTGATTGCCCCTAACTGCTTCTGCCAGCCAGCCTGATCACACCCTAACCACTCCCCTGCCAGCCTGATTGATGTCTAACTGCTCCCCTGCCAGCCTGTTTGCCCCCAACTTCTGTCCTCTGCTGGCCTGGTCACCCTTAACTGCCCTCCCCTGCAGGGTTGATCATCTCCAACTGCCCTCCCTTGCAGGCCTGGTCCCTCAACTGCCCTCCCTTGCAGGTCTGGTGCCTCCCAACTGCCCTCCCCTACTTACCTGACCACCCACAACTGCCCCCCCTTGCAGGCTTGGTCCCTCCCAACTGCTCTCCCCTGCTGGCCATCTTGTGTTCACATAGGGGCAGGATCTTTGACCACATGGGGGCAGCCATGTTGTGTGTTGGAGTGATGGTCAATCTGCATATTACTCTTTAGTTAGATAGGATAGAGGCCTGGTGCATGGGTGGGGGACAGCTGGTTTACCTAAAGGGTGTCCTGGATCAGGGTGGGGGTTCCCTTGGGGTGTGGGGTGGCCTGAGAGAAGGGCCTGTGGTGGTTTGCAAGAAGCAGCTGATCGATGTTTCTAGCTGTCTATCCCTCTCTCTTTCTCTCTGTGAAAAATCAATAAAATATATTTTTTTAAAAGATTCCACTCAAATATTATTGAACCAAAAAAACCTCAATCTACATGATCCCCAGTTGTCACCTACAAGTCAGTATTCTGGGATTCATGAAGAGACCAGCTTTGAGTGTGTTGCTACATCAGGTATGCACATCTGTATTTTCAGTAGATCTCTTCCTATGCTCCTCCCATTTATACCTAAGCCATAGCTTCACAATTACTCTCTGGAAGTGGCCAAATTAGCACACCATGGTAGACTCCTAATTGGCAACTCTCCCAGACTCCTGGTTTCTGGGAACTATCTCCCACTTCCTTTTTTTTCCCCCCTCATATTTTCACTTGGGCAAATATATTTGGATAAGGTGAGGCTGCCTTTTGTCACAACTGAATGTTTCAGGGCCAGACATATGACCCCAAACTGTTCCAATGGGCTACTTCCAAGAATATCTGTAATTCTGAGAGTCTAAGCAAAGTCTGCATATTCTCTCAAGGAGTCGAAGTATAAGGAGGGGAACATGCTATTGGCATCCATTTTCCAGCCTGGAGACTAAAGTGGAAGGATTTGGTCTTGAGAGAAAGGGAAGAAGGAAGTCCATGCTCAGAGGAAAGCAAGGAGATGAGGGAGGGAGCAATTAGATACACTTGCTTCCAGGCCATTTTTCTGACCCAGCTTCCTTGATCTACCCTAGACATCCTCAAATCCCCACAATAAGTTGTCCTTTGGTTTCTTACTGTGAGCTAGAGTTAATTATACCTGGCATAATCCATATATTTAAAAGATCTAAAAGTGCAATAATCACCATGTGTACATATATAACATATACCTATAAACTTATATCTCAATGTGTATGTAAATGTATATAAATGCATTCACACACACACACTCATTTCCACAGGCTCCATGGTTAACATTTTAAAGCTGAGAGCAAAATATTTACTAATTCAGCCACCACATTCAAAATGCCTTTTGGAAATGGATACCAGCAAAAATCACAGTAGGGGAGGTGATAAAACAATTCTTCCAGCTCCGAAAGAATTGTCATAGTGATAGTCATCAGCTTGGTGTGTTCCCCCAAGCGCTCTCTAAAATGATACCGTCAGAATGTCACCCTCAGAAGCCCACAAGGACCCTGTCCCTGTGCCAATGGCACACTCGGTTCTGGTTGCCTACAGGATTCTGATACCGTCTATCTGTCTTAAGAGTGGAACCGAGTTAAGTACTGCATGGCATCGTTCCAGTTTTAAGAAATACGTTGCCCTAGCGATTACTCACTGATTTGTTCCTATGGTTTTCTGAAGTCGCGCAAAATTCAACATCACTCCTATTCAGAAACACAGTTTGTGTTTCACAATCAAATTTAAAGAATCACTTTAGTTTTTAACTACCATTTTGAAATTCACTATAGGGTTTTTCTTGGAATTTATATAACAATCAATGACAAAATCTTATCAGAATAGCCATAAAGTTCTACCTTAATGTTGTTTTATACAAGGGACAAGGGAGTGAAGAGGGAGTTCTTAAAGTATTTAAAGCAATAAACTGCAAAGAGACAAGAAATAGAGCTAGGGTCGCCAACACAGATCAGTTTCATTGGAAGAAGAGAGAAGAGAGAAATAAGCCTATAAAGCTGAGTTAAACAAGAATGAGATAACCTTGAATATAAGATAATAATCGTTCGTGGCTACTAACTTTCATTTTTGAGCATTTACTAAATGCTTTACTGTGAGTTATAGGAGGACAGAGTCTTTTATCCCTAGAACCAAGCGCATTGCCTGGTACAAAGCAGGTACTCAATATAAATAGGTTGAATGAAGGACTTAAAATCTTTTTTTAATATGTTTTATTGATATATTTTTTAAAGAGGCACATGCAAGAGCTTTGCCCTAATTTTATACATATATATATATATATATATATATATATATATATATATATATAATTGATTTTTTTACAGAGAGGAGGGGAGAGAGATAGAGAGCTAGAAACGTCGATGAGAGAGAAACATCGACTAGCCGCCTCCTGCACCCCCCCCACCGGGGATGTGCCCGAAACCAATGTACATGCCCTTGACCGGAATCGAACCCGGGACCTTTCAGTCCACAGACCGACGCTCTACCACTGAGCCAAACCGGTTTTGGCATGTTTTATTGATATTTTTTTACAGAGAGGAAGAGAGAGTGACATAGAGCTAAAAACATTGATGAGAGAGAATCATCAATCAAATGCCTCCTGCACACTCCCCTACTGGGGATGTGCCCGCAATCAAGGTACATGCCCCTCGACTGGAATCGAACCCAGGACCCTTCAGTCCACAGGCCGACGCGCTATAAACTGAGCCAAACCGGTTCTGGCGGACTTAAAATCTTAAGCTATTTAGTTGGTTTATACAGGTGCTGTCTCCCTTATAGCTTCCCAGAGGTTAGCTGACGTGCCCCAATGTTACAGGCAGATTTGAATCCCAAATTGTGTGACTCAAAGACCAGTTGCCTTCATCTAGGCCAGTGGTTCTCTACCTTTCTAATGCCTCAACCTTTTAATACAGTTCCTCATGTTGTGACGCTATAGCAGCGGTTCTCAAACTGTAGGTCACAACCCACAGGTTGAGAACCACTAACAGGGTCACCTAAGACCATTGGAAAACACAGATATTTACATTATGATTCATAACAGTAGCAAAATTACAATTATGAAGTAGCAACGAAAACAATTTTATCGTTGGGGGTCACCACAACATGAGGAACTGTATTAAAGGGTCGCAGCATTAGAAAGCTTGAGAACCACTGATGTAGGCTGTGCTCACTGAGCTAAGGCGTTCATTTCTGAGCTGCAGCAAATGGGAAAACAGTGGCAAACTGTGAGCAGAGAAAACAGGGATGGTGGGAGGGTATCAAGCAAAGATGCCATTTTGGAGAAAATAGGGCTTTTAGGGTGTTAGGTTGGGAGTGAGGCAGGATGCCCGAAAGCAAACTCTGAGGCACCTGAGAGGAGAGACCGGCAATCATGGAATTTGTGGGGAATTTAGAGAAAAGGCACAGGACTCATTGGCCAGAGGAAAATTACTGGGCCTTTCAACATTAGGCTGAAGATTTTGGAGAGAGAGCCTACACGGGACTTTACTTTTCCACCAGGTTGTAAATTGTGATAGCAAATAGGCCGGGAGGAGAGTTCTCCGCGTGTGCATTGATTTCTGTAGTAGCTTGGCTCTTTAGAATTGTCCTTGTCTGACACATGCTTGCTATTTTATATCTTCACCAGAGTCAATAAGTGCAAGTGAGAGCTAGACTGAGACAAAAAAAAAATAAAAGGAGGAAGGGAATGGGAGAGGAGAGGGAGACAGAAAGGCCTGTTATATCCAAAGAAGTCCTTAAAAACCAAATAGTCCATTCTTAATTAAATTTGTGAGCAACCTTGTTTTTGATTATATCATGAAGGAAATAAGGAAATATAGTTGCAATTTAAATCCATCTTTGAGGCGGTAAAGGGGGGAAATTAAGACAAATGGCTCACAAACGAAAGCTAATGCCCCTGTGAAGTGCAGTCACCCTGAGGAACTCCAGCCAAAAGCACATAATAGACTTTCTTGAGTCTACAAACCACAGCCACATTCTTTTTTCTAATTACTAAAATAAAAGGTAAGTGGTCTACATGTTGCTTTCTAATTTTTCTCCCCAACCCCTTCAGGTTTTCTAAACTACATTTTTATTGATTTCAGAGAGGAAGGGAGAGGGAGAGAGAGATAGAAACATCAATGATGACAGAGAATCAGTGATTGGCTGCCTCCTAAACATCTCACCCTGGAAGTTGAAAAGGCAACCCAGGCATCTGTACTGACCTGGGAATTGAACTGTGACCTCCTGGTTCATAGGTCAGTGCTCAACCACTGAGCCATGCCAGCCGGGCCCCTCCAGTTTTTATTTGAGGAATTTCCACTGAACTTAAGTGTAGGTAGAACACAGACTGTGCAGACTTGCGGAGCTGCAGACTCACAGACGTGCAGGGCTGCAGACTCACTGCCCCTGTTCCTAACTCTGCAAAAATCAATTCTTATGTGAATCCTTTTCTGTTCTCCACCTGTTCCCATCCCCATCCCCAACTGATCTGAGAGCACAGCCAGTTCTCTCGTCTCCTCCCCACTTCATCATTTATCATTCTTGACTCCTTTACGTTAACAAGCCAAAGCTCAAATTCTTCTACACTGTAGCACTTCCCTAAACTTGGGCAAGTTAAACATTTGAGAACGTCTCTCACTTCTCCCAAAGAAGGGTGTTTCTGAGGACCCCATTTTTATATGTGATTGATATTATCGTGATCAGAGCCATTCATTCAGCATGTATTCCTAGGGTGAGCGGACGCTGGAGTTATTCTGGGTGCTGTGAACACAAGGATCAGACCTCAGTGATTTTCACAGGCCAGGCCCAGGCAGAAAGCTGACAACTGTACAGCATTGAAGGCACCCACCAGGAAGTCCGTCCAGGGTAGCATGGCAACAGCCCCAGCATCCACCCTCCAGAAGGTCTGTCTCGTTCCCAGCTGGGCTTGCAATCTCCCAAAGGAGTGATGACACCTCTCTTCCGGGCTGCTCTTGCTGTGATCCATTCACCCACAGGGCAAGGAGGTGCCAGGAAATCCAGGGACCGAGACCAGCCGCTTGAGCTGACCAACCCCTGTCACCTGCACAGTGAAAGCCCTGCATTGGTCACATCCTTGATCTGCTCCGGCTCTCTCTCTTTGAAGATGAGGAGACTGTATGACTGTGGCCTCAGAGCAGCTGTCCTGGCTTTGGGATAAAATGAAAAGGTGTGTAGGGATTTGTGGGTGGGGTAGGGCCTATAGCAAGACTTGCCTGTCTGAGCAAACAAAAACAAACAAAACAAAAAAACACCCTGATAAGGGGAGGGAGGGACTCTAATCCCTTTCTTCACTCTTCTTCCCCCAATTCCACACCCTACTCCACCCCTGGCTCCACACTCTACCCCCACTCCCAAAGCTGAAATTAGGGGCAACTTTTTTTCCTCATAAGAAACATTGAAAGGCAGTTTCTGTTTTCTAAGAAAACTGCAGGCAAGCAAGTTCGATCTACAAAGAAATAGGATTTACACCAAGGGATTTGCCAATAGTACCTGTTCTGCTCCTTTGTGTCACATGTGGCCTATTTACTGCATAAGCCGAACATAAATCTTGGAGTAACTTACTGACGAGCTGTAATCACAGTCTATTAACTCCAGTACCTTTTCCACAAGAAATCTTATCTGTGGAAATGCCAAAGGACCTTAGCCTTTTCCTATTAGTAACTTGCAGCATCACTATACTCCTCAGTGTCCGACCCACTGCAAGATGCTCAATAGTGACCATGAGTGCCCACACCAAAGCACAATGGGTGATGGGGCATCAGGGAGGAGGTGGAGGAAGAGGAGAAATTGGCGGTGGTCACAAAAAAGGAAGGAAGGGATAGTAAGACCAAAAGCTGTGAGGAGAGGCAGCGTGGCTGACATCTGGGACATTACAAGTTGCTCTGTTGTGGGACAGGGGTTGTGGTAGATGAAGAGGGAGAAATAGACAAGGGCTAGATTTCAGGGTACACCGTGTGTCCGGTTCAATGCAGTGGCACGGTTATTCTGGGGCCCGACTCCACGTGGTCCACATACATCAGCAGTGTCCCAAAGGCCAGGCGCACAGCCTGACAGTGGATGGAAAGATTCTGGAGGCTGGAAGGACCGAGTTATTGCCTGGGGCAGCAGGCTTTTGGAGACAAATCCCTAGACACTTTTTTCTTGGCAAGATGATGCCAAGAGGACAAAAATTAGGCCAAGAAATTCGGCCTGTTCTCTGGAAGAGGAAGGGATGGAACAGTGTGGATTTGGCATCCACTCCAGACTCAAGGAAAAAGCCTGAAGTGCAACTGCCACGTTCCATCCATCATCCAGCCATTGGCAGCTGAGAACTTGCCAGACCTCATTTCTGGGCTTTCCATGATTTTGGAGCTGCTTTATACTGACACTGTAATTATCGCCTCCTCTAGGCAGAGGTCAAGCAAAAGGAGAATGGCGAACACTCTCACGTTGAGCTTGAGGCGGAAGCTGAATTGCCTGTTCCAAGGTTGAGCCTTTGGAAGAAGCAGTGAAAAGTTCTGAGGCCAAGTTCCTCCCAGATGCAAGAGCAAGGACTGACTACCCTCAAACACAGACCTCTATTGTATTTATTCATTCAACCACTGATATTTATGATGTGCATAGTATTGCAAAGGCTCAATTCTAGGCTCTGAACAAAGCACAAGGAGCCTCTGATTGAGTGAGATAAACTGATGATACACAAATGAATACAAAATTGTGAGATGGAGGTAAGCTATCTATACTAATAAAAACCTAGGTAGTCCTTGCGTCCTCGCATGACACCCTCACATCGTCACAAGATGGCCACCACAAGATGGATGGCAGTGGAGGGCAGTTGTGGGTGATCAGGACAGCAGGGGAGAGCAGTTGGGGGTGAATAGGCTAGCAGGGGAGGGCAGTTGTGGACAATCAGGCCAGCAGGGGAGGGCAGTTGGGGGCAATCCGACCAGCAGGGGAGCAGTTAAGTGTTAATCAGACTGGTAGGGGAGCTGTTAGAGGGCAATCAGGCTGGCAGGCAGGCAGGCAAGTGATTAGGAGCCAGCAGTCCTGGATTGTGAGAGGGATATCTGACTACCCATTTAGGCCCGATACTGGTGAGCCTAAACAGGCAGTCAGACATTCCTCAAGGGGTCCCAGATTGGAGAGGGTGTAAGCCAGGCTGAAGACACCCCCCTACCCCAGTGCACAAATTTTATGCACCGGGCCTCTAGTTTGGTAAATAAAGGCAGGCTAAGGGGATAAAGAGATAAAGAATGACTGAGAAAATATGCTATTTTGAGGTCTTGAGTGATTATTGAACAGTATTTTTTTTCATTATAAAATAGAAAAGAAAATAGCAATCCATAGTCTAGACTTCTCTGGGTTGTAACAAGAATTAAATGTAATGTAGTTAGAAAAGACTTTGCTACCTCTCTGGAATACAGTCCGTAATCCACAGCTTTCATTATTACTGAAGGTGAGACCGTTATATTAAGTGCTGTTAGAACTGTGAAACTCCCTGTGTTCGTTTGCTTCCACTCCTTACAATCCACATGGCCTTCGTCAGCTACTCTGTCTCTCTGAGTCTGTTCTCCTGTCTATAAATGGAGTAATGTTAGTGCCTTTCTTGTTATGTTGTTGAAAGGGTTAATGAGATAATACATACAAAATGCCTAGCTTGGTGCTTGTCACGTAAAATAGATGCTCAATACAAATTATCCACTGATATGGTAACCTCTTCAAGAAAGGTTTTCCCAGCATGAAAATCAGCCTTCTAGGATTATAATTATTTTTTAATAATAGCGATTTTATTGGCAGCACCCACTTTGAGGAAGTGAGGGAGGGTAGAGTTCAGAACAAATTGGCAGGTGTGTGCCCTACCTGTTAATTCACTTACACGTGAATGTCCTACCTATTAATTCACTTACCGTTTCTTACAGACACCTCTGGTTACTATTTGAAGGCAATAATATGTTACCTGGTACCCCACTGTTCAACATGTAAACGCACTGCCGCATTCTGCCGTAGGAAGTAGCAGATATCCTGCCTAATGTACCCGTATCCTTCCTGGAGCATGCACTCTCATGTTAGAAAACCTTTCTTAATGGTGTGTATTTGCAACACCTAGACAGTGCCTGGAAGAGTGAAGTGGTTGGAAGATAAGGTGAAATTGTCCCAAGGAGCTTGAATAGCCACGGGCACAGAGCAGAGACCTGCACACCAGGCCACAGGGATGGAGAATGGAACTGGGGTCCGCCACCATGGCAACACCCTCTTCCCTTTCTTCTGTAGAGCCTCCCTGGGCCGTTTCCTTTAGGAAGAATCAGGCCACAGTCATCTCCACCTGGTGCAGTCACCTCCTCTGCCTCTCCAGCCACCTCCCCAGTGAAATGTGTTATGGGAGCTTGCATTTAGAAGGGCCATTCGGGAGCTTCCTTGGAGCGGCTGGGCATATCTACATCGAATCATGGCCTTAGGACCAGGAAAATATTGATCCCTCTGTTTACATGAGTAATAAAAACATTCATCTTCTTTTCTGTTTTAGAAAATGAAATTTCAAAGCCAATGTTTGCTCGATTCAATTAAATTCGCAACAACGTGTGAAATGATCTCAGCCAAATGAACCAAAAATAATTGGTGAAAGTAAAGGGAATGCAGGCCTGACAATTAGCCTGCAGCTTTTGAAAAGTTCTGGAAATACAGTGGATTTGAAATGGCATGCAAATAAAGTAATCAAGTACAAAATGCATGAAAAGGACATGAAATTAAATTACGGAGGAAACTGATATTATTCTTCCAGACAGTAAAGGGGAAGTTGTATGAAGAGATGAGGAAACCAATGAAAGCAGTGAGAAGCAAGTATACTAAAGCACATAGCGTGGGACACCACTGCGCCCGATGATGGTGCAGAGTATATCCTTCATAAGAGCTAGTTAAATGAACGTATGAATATAAGGAATGTCTTAGGAAATTAAAAGTGCAACAAATCGAGTATAAAATACGATATCATTATTTGGCAATAATTCATGAAGGAGACTGGTTTAGAGTAAGGATTGTAACTGTCCTAATTCAATTCAATGCAAAACATCTCTTATCCTCACACTGAATGTCTATTTGCAATTTGGATGCATATAACTATTAAAATGAAAGCTCCCATATTTTAAATTCAAACTGCTGCATGGAAATGTAGGAGCAATCAAACAGATGAACCCAGAGGCCAATGCAGAATTCAGGATGGGCCACCAAAACGCTGTCTCTTCTCCCACCGTGGAAGGACTGATTCCCAGGCACCATTTGCACATGGCACCTTTCACAGATGAATAAAGCATGCCACTTTGTCAGTCACCCCCTGGGTCCACAGCACGTAAGCACAGAGAGGAAATGGTCCAAGAACCATTGGCATGCAACCCATGATGCATTATGTTACTACATATCTGGCATGGCAATTGGCTAAACCTCATCAGCCAGTTGCCAAATGTCATTTAACAAAGCAGTCCCCAACCAGGACCTCGATGTGACTAAACTGGAGGTGAAGAGACACATTCCCTAAGGAACCTCATCATTAGAAATAAACATGGCAGCTCATCAAAAAGCCAAAGCAACACGAAGAAATTAAAGAGGAGCTTTTGCATAACCACTGTGTTTGTGTGGTTTTGCATGAGTGTTAGTGAATGTGTGCAAATGTGAAAGTCTTTATTTTATCGTGTGATATTTTTTCTTTTAATTGCCTAAACGAGTGACTAACCTTCCCCCAAATCATAAATAAAACAAATATTGATTCTTGTCAGCCATCTTCAGGTCACGAAATCCAAGCCTGCTTTGTTTTTTAGCTCTTTCTTCTAACTATTTGGAGAAAATTGTGCAAAGATTTCTCCTCAGTCTGCCTTCTGTAAGAGGAGAAATATCCTTTGCTGCTTCGCCAAGCATGCAGTCAAAGGTAATATTTTAATGAGAGAGTGGAAAAATTCCTTTAATGAATTTTTACCTTCTTACTTTGCATTGTCTTATTATGGAATCGCGCGCACACATGCACACACGCACACACACACACACACACACACGCACACACACACACTCCCTTCAACAATCAGCTCCACCCTATGATATTCCCTTTATGCATTCACTCTTCTATATTAAAATTATATATCCAGGTGAGACAAAAGTAGATTTACAGTAGGACAAAAGTCTGGTTATTTCTAACCAGACCTCTCACCTCAGCTCCAAATTCGTATCTATTTTTTAGGCCCTTCAAAATGAAATGTGTTCAATATTGAGCTCATTGTCTCTCTGTACCCTGACTTCTCTTTATGAATGGCACACACATGAATGCAGTCCCAGTCCTGCCAAGATCTCGAGTCATTAGATACCACTATGTCTCCTTCACCTTCTCAGTTGGTTTCATTTAGTACCAATGTTGACTGTACCTGCAGAATAACTGATTTTTTTCAGCCCCCTCTTCTCCATCCTGACTGTCAGTGCCTTAGCCTGGCTGGACTCAGCATTTTCTGGATGGTGGCAATAACCACACAATGGTCTTCCCCATCCCGTCTCACTGAAACCTAATCCACTCTTCCTATTCCGATGCTGCTCAGAACCTTCAAAATATACATCTGAGCTCTGCCAGTGGCTTAATAATTAGAGCACTGGCCCAATCACGGAGGAGTCATGGGTTCTATTCCCAGCCAAGGGCACTTACCTGGGTTGCAAGTTCAAACTTTGGGCGGGGGAGGGGTCAGGGTACATATAGGAGGCAACCAATCAATGTGTGTTTTTCACATAGATGTTTCTCTCTTCTCCTCCCTTCCACTGTATCCAAAAATCAATGGAAGAAATAGCATCAGGTGAGGATTAACAACAAGTGTGTGTGTGTGTGTGTGTGTGTGTGTGTGTGTGTGTGTATTCATGTCTAGCCACTGCTGAAAATCTTTCAGTTTAATAAGAAAGGGAAAATACCTAAATAAGGAAAATTATGGTGTCTTTGTTCTGAAAATTAATATATAAATTTAGTGCAATTAGAGCTTCAATAAGATTATTTGAATTAGATAAAATGATACTAATATTTATATAAAATAATAAATATTGAAGAAAGTTCTGAAAAATAGTGTTTAGGGATGAATACACCTTACCAGATAGTAGAAAGTAATATAAAGCTGCTATTACAAAACATAGTATTGGCACAGGAATGGAAAAATAAATCAGTGAAACAGAACTGAGGTTCTAAAAATAGATCCCAGAATATTGAATAACTTAGTATATGATAAAGGTTGCATTTTTCATGCAGTGGGGGGAAAGGTAGTTTATTTAATAGCGTTGGCCCAATGGTCTACTTAACAAGAAAGAAATTAAATTGGACCCCAAATGTACATTATATATTAAAACAAATGCTACATGTAGTAGAGACTTCATTGTAATGAATAAACCACAAAATCTTGGAATAATATCTCAGTAGATATATGTGCAATGTAGGAGAAAAGAAGACCTTAACCACAATAAGAAACCCCAATGCAATAATTGAAATAAAATATCATATAAATGTTAATTTTTTGTATGGCAAAATATACTAGTAACAAATAATAAATTTAAAAAATATTACTATTGCAGAAAATAGACAAAGAGCTCTCAAAAATTAACAAAGAAAAATAAAAGCAACAAAATTGGTCAAAAAATAGAAAGAGGCTATTTCCAAAAAGTCAAACCCAATAGAATAAAAGATGCTCTAATGTAATGATAACATGGTATTTGATACTCAACAGACTGTCCAAAACAACAGCACTGTATCACCTGTGCTGGCTGTGAAATACAGAATGCTGCTGGCAGAAACAGGTGTTGCTGCAGCCTTTTAGGAATGTAACCTGGCAATTTATTAAAATTAAGTCTTTACACTGAAAATATAAATTACAGTTTGTAAGAATATAAATGTATTTGTTATACGTATTTATAAACTGGAAACAAAGAAGAACCATATTGATAGATGAATAAGTAAATTATTAACTAAAATATGGAAAACATGGTACATTCACATTTTAGAATGTCTTAAAATTTTAAGTTGATTTGGAGTAATTTCAAATAGGCATTAAGATAAACAGGATGTAGGGGAAAAAACTATATACATAATATAAACAAATGATTTTAAAACAACAACAACCCCATCTACATATGTCTGGGTACAGGGTTATATAGAAATGGGAAGAACATGAAATTTAGATTAGTTTGTTAACCTGACGTAGGTATTCTCCTGGTAATGATAATACAGGCAAAGGTAAAATCAAATATGGAAAGCCTGTATGCATTCACTTTTCTATCTTATATAGCCAGGGTGGGACAAAAGTAGGTTTAGTTATTCTTATGGAAAATATTATAATCCATATATAAAAAGCCAGGGGCTATCACACACACACACAAAAAAAAAAAAAACCTGAACGGACAACTAAACAAGCTGCATGGGATGACTAGGCCAGCAGGGGGGACAGTTGGGGGCAAACCAGGCCAGCAGGGGAGACAGTGAAGGGTGACCAGGCTGGCAGTGGGGGGGGGTAGTGAGGGGTGACCAGGCCAGCAGGGGGAGGCGGGGCAGTTAAGGGTGACCAGGCAAGCAGGAGCCGCAATTAGGGATGATCAGGTCAGCAGAGCGGGAAATTAGGGGTGACCAGGCCAGCATAGAGGTGTGGGGGAATGAAGGGCAACCAGGCCAGCAGAGGTGTTTAAGATGATCAAGCTGGCAGGGGGAGGTGGGAGTTAGAGGTGATCAGGCAAGCAGGCAGGTAAGAGGTTAGGAGCCAGTGGTCCAGGATTGTGAGAAGGATTGGGCCTAAACCAACAATAGGACATCCCCTGAGGGTTCCTGATTTTAGAGAGTGCAGGCTGGGCTGAAGGGACCCTTCCCCCACCCATGCATGTATTTTGTGCACTGGGCCTCTAGTCCTGTATAATAAAAGGCTAATATGCAAATAGGCCAAATGGCAGAATAACCAGTCACTAAGATGCGCACTGATCACCAGGGGGCAGATGCTTAATACAGGAGCTGCCCCCTGGTGGTCAGTGCACTCCCCCAGGGGGAGCATCACTCAGCCAGAAGCTAGGCTCATGGTCGGCAAGTGCAGAGGCAGTGGTGGGAGCCTCTCCAGACTTTTGGGTAATACTAAGCCATCAGTCAGACACCCCTGAGGGCTCCCAAACTGTGAGGGGGCACAGGCTGGGCTGAGTCCCCCCACCCCCAACCGCTGAGTGCATAAATTTTGTGCACTGGGCCTCTAGTTAATAAATAATAGTACAAGAGTAAACTGTGCTTCACATACAACTGTAAACTACTTTTGTCCCACCCTCTATTTGAATATAGGAAAGATAATTTAAAAGTTATCAATGGCGATATATTGGCTTCAGGCAATAAATTCTTTTTAATTTAAATTTTTTCTGACACCCAAGAGCTTTCATTATATGGCCATTGCCTATTATTCCATTTTTGCAAATTCCTTCATGCTTTATTCCTAGGAAACATTTTTCCAGTTGGATAGCATGTCCCATTCTTTAATTTTATATTTTCTTTGAATTTGCTATGATAAGAATTTCCTCTTTAACTAACTGACGAATTTCTACTCATCCCTCAAATGTGAGCTCAAGTTTCATCTCTTCCAGAGTATCTGTCCAGTCCCAGTACACCTTCTTGTGTCTATCCTGCAATGGCTACTACTAGATAGGACTGATTGTTCTTTGACTGTCTTTCTATTTCAAGTCTCTTTTAACCCAGGATTCTTGGGGGAAATGACCATCTTTTTATTATTATTACATCCCTGATTCATTTCATATTCTCACGAGCTCTCTCGACACAGACATTCCCTAAAATTGTTCTAGGTTACTTTGAAGGAGTAAAACATCCCCTTACACTCTGATTGCTTTATTGGAGATAAGGCTTAGCTCATTGTGTCTACACAATGAGTAAAGCTCAGTCATACAACAGTAGCAACAACAGTGTGCAGAAGGTGGTACCTGTGGTTATCTTGTGTGTTCTGGTGTGATTTATGGGAAATAGGCAAAAGAACATGACTTCAGCTGGTTGAGGACTCGCTAGATGGAAAGAAGTGAGTGTATATTTAGTAAGATAAAAGAGAAAGATAAACAACATGTAGTGATTTCATAGTATTCAGGGTCATTCTCTAAAATGCAAAAGGAAAGTGATTACCCAATTGTGTTTGTGAACACCTTGATACAAACAGTTCCTACGTGTATTATTTTTAGATGTATAGTGTTTTAAAGAAAGACCATCTGATTGGAGGTCCTCTCAAAAAATGCAAGTAGCTAAATAACTGCAGCAATTAAATACCCTCACAATCATTGTCTTACCAGAGAACTACTACTATGACCTCTGACCATTTAATTAGAATAGCTGGGTGACTCCTAAAAAATCAGTACTACCCACCACATATCACTGTGAGCCCGTGGTGAGACCGAGGTTGTGTGTGGCGTTATTTGCCCTTTCAGGTTATTTACCCATCGGAAAACCAGCTTGGGGAGTATTAGAGCAAACATTTCAGAGAGAAAATAAAGTAGTTCAGTGTTTCATTTCCTTTAGGCAATATGTTAAAAGTACAAGATAAAAGAATATGTTTGATTCTAAGGTGGGGGAAAAACCTTTGTCATTGACTCAAGTTTTTGTACCTTTCTCTGTTTGAGTCTCGAGTCCAAATTTGTGCTCATTCACAAATTAAGTGAACTGGATTGTCTTCAAAAATCCTTTGTCAGTTATGGCCAAATGCCTACATTCCTGTCATTTGGCACAATTAACGGAAGGGGGGGTGGGGATACCGAAGCAGTAACAACCATCTAGAGAAGCCTTTAGGAAAGTCCCCCTGTGGTGCATTAGTGATGATTTACCTCCAGATTCGCATTCAACATTCCCTGGGCAGCGGTGGCTCTTTCACTTCAGAAGGAGTAGCTGAAATTACATTTCAAAACTAACAAACTCAGCCGAAACCGGTTTGGCTCAGTGGATAGAGCGTCGGCCTGAGGACTGAAAGGTCCCAGGTTCGATTCCGGTCAAGGGCATGTACCTTGGTTGCGGGCACATCCCCAATAGGGGGTGTGCAAGAGGCAACTGATCAATGATTCCCTCTCATTGATGTTTCTAACTCTCTATCCTTCTCTCTTCCTCTCTGTAAAAAATCAATAAAATATATATATTTTTTTAAAAAAACTAACAAATTCAGTTTATTATCTCTGGGGAACCAGCACACAAAGTACCAGGGGGACAAGAAACATATGCCAGTCACCTACACATACAAGAACCTTGTCATAGAGTTCTGGTATATCATGCATTGTCTACTAGGTGTACCGGTTAATAATGGCAGATTTTGAAATCAAAGAAAACACAATAATTTCACAAGAAACATCAGAAGTGCTTTATTCAAAGTAATGTCCATCGCTATCTACACATTTCCCCCATCTTTAGCTAATTTGTAGATACTGTTCCAATAGCACTTTTCTTGTTTTGAGGCAGACAATTCAGAGACCCAGTTTTTCACTTCTTTGTATGTTTTGAAGTGCTGCTCAGTAAGTTAGTGTGCCATTGATCGGAACAAGTAATAATCTGAAGGAGCAAGGTCTGGTGAATACGGTGGATGGGTTAATACTTCCCAGGCAAGATTAATTAATGTGTCTTTAGCTGGTTTTGAAAATTGTGATGGTGTGTTATCATGAAGCAAAATTACTTTGTTGTGTCTTCTAGCCCATTCTGGTCATGTCACAATCAAAGCATAGTTCAAATTGATTATTTGTTGTCAGTAGCAATCACTATTAACTATTGGTTTTAGAAGCTCATAATACACCACACCTTCCTGATCCCACCAAACACAGAGCATTGTTTTCTTTCCAAAATGATTTTGCCTTGCAATCCATGTTGATGGTTGACCTAGATCAACCCATGATTTTGTGTGTTTGGGATTCTCCAAATAAATCCACTTTTCATTGCTAGTCACAATTCAATGCAAAAAAAGACTTTCTTTCATGCCATTGAAGTAACATTTTACTGATAACTTTTCGGTTTTCCATTTGTCTTTCATTCAGTTGATGTGGCACTTCCTTTAAAATCTTTCCCATTGTTTGTAAATGATCAAAAATTGTTTGCTGAGCAATGTTTAATCTTTCTGCAAGCTGTTTTTGAGTTTGAAACTCATCTTCATCCAATAATGCTTGTAATTGTTGGTCTTCAAACTTTCTCAGTTGACGTGGATGTTCTTTGTCTTTCACATCAAAATCATCACTTTTAAAGCATTTAAACCACCATTCACAAGTATGGAGCATGTTCATCATAAGCTTCCCCAAGTGTGTGATAACTTTTTCTTTAAAATAAAGTAATAAATTAAAACTTCCCACAAATGCTCTTTTTTATACAAAATTTGACATTTTAAGTGTAAAAATATCTATAATGTTAACACCTTTAGCAAATTTGAGATATGAAATTTTGAAGCTTACTGTCAGTTCAACAAAATAGCATACATATAAAATTGCATACATATCAACATATATGTAACTCCATCTATTGAAAAAAATCTGCATTGTTAACTGGTACACCTAGTATGTCTTGGGCATGTTTCATGGGTTTGTATGCAGAGGTAAAAATCTACCTAAAAAGTAAAGAACCTGTATTACAGAAGCATAGACACAAGGAAGGAATTTTAGCGCTTATTGAATCTAACCCCTTAATTTTATAAATACAAGAAAAACAGACCTGAACACATTAATTTACCTGTTCAAATAATAGGGCAGTTGAGGGCAAAGCCAGGGGAGGAACCCAGGTCTCCTAAACTCTAATCTGGTGCTCTTAGCATATGGCCTGCCTGCTTCTACTCAACCTGCTAAGCAACACCTATAAACTAATGTTAGAGGTTCATCACTGCCCTCTTACTCATCAATAATGACTCAGTTAATAATGTTCCATGTTTGCTTATATTGCTTCATATTTGCTTTTATTTTTGTCTGCTTGTGACAATCCCTGGAGGGTCTACCATGAAGATGACAAAATGCTGAGATGGAATGGAACCAGGTGCTACCTCATGCAGCTATTATAAACCTGGCACTGAACTCCAGGAATTCTAAGGTTCACTGAGGTCTAACACAGGTGACTCTAGAGGTGTGATTATTTAGCACCACACACACACACACACACACACAAAAAAAAAAAAAAACCAACACAAAAACAAAACATGTTTGTGTCTTGTAATTGAGTAGGTTTGGGAACAACAGTTCCTAGTAAAATTCAATTTTAATGGTCATATTAAAGGATCTGAGAAGTCCTGCTGTAAATAAACAGGTCAAACATTGTGTAACCCATTATTTCTCAATTATATTTGAATATGGAAGGTCTTTCTAACACAATTTCTGACAGAACTAATCTTCCATAGAACAAACATTAATAAGTTGCTTTATCATAGTGAGCAATGGGGTATGGGCCAGTATCTCATCTTTCAATACCATTTTATTGTAAAGTATCTGCAAAAGTTACTTTCAGGCAGCTCACTGTAAGGCGGAGGTAGGCTCAGGGAGAGGAAAGAGAAAAGGAGATATAGGAAGTTAATAATGACTCTAGATCCTCAAGTTTATAATCTTATTGTGAATAAGCAAGATAAACACAAGTGAGGAAAGTCATGATATGGTGAGTAATCCAGCATCTGGTATCCCCATAAGGTACAGATAAAGGCAGTAGGATTTTAGGCTTGAGCTCAACTGGGACAAAGTGCATATTATAGTAGACCATGAAGGAAATGTAGGAAGGATAGTGCCTTGCACAAAAGTGGATCAATGGGTGTTTGCTTAATAAATGAAGGACATTCTGGGCTGGGAGCAGCATGAACAATATCTTAATTCAAATTGAATGTAATGTGTTAGTCATGGAAGAGTGACGAATCTCTGCTGCCTGGAGTGGCATTGGAAGTGAGAAATGTGCTGGAGGAAGAGGAAATTAAGATCAGAGGGGAAGGATATATATGCAGAATTTAAACATTTATATCCTGATGAGGATTTGGGTCTGAAGTTGTGGGTCTCCTCTTATTCACCCTTAGCATTTTACACATAGCCTGGCATGATAGGCATTTAAAGGATGTTAGGTAATAAAAATAACAAATGAGTGAGCATGAATAGAAGTACAGTGGAGAAAAACTAGAGGGTTTCCACTTGAAAATCAGTCTTCAAAGTGGATATGAAATACCATAGATAGTAGAGATTGGTTAAGAAGACAAAGGTAGAAATTAGGGACAAACTTCTAGTTTAGAGAAGAAATATTTGAAATGCATTTTGAAAGAAGAAGCAATAAGCTCAAAATGGCAGCTAAATAAAGAAAAGATGGTCGGTAAAAAAAAAAAAAAAAGCAACTAAATTTAAACTGAAGAGATGGAGAGAGGTAGTGTCATTAATAGACAAAGAAAAATTCCAAAGAGAGATACGATTTATAGAGAGAGTAGCTGTTGTGGCATGATGGCAAATATTCAACAGGTGACTTCCCATCACTATAAGGGTGACATAAGATAATGCAACTGCTCCCAAAGTACATTCATGAATCTTAGCTTATTTTCCAAATGAGATGTGAATAAGATTATTATCACCCCAACTTGGCAGGTGAGAAAAGTAGAAGTCTCTGGCTGTTTTTTAAATATACATACTCGTCAGGGAACATAGCCAACATTCTGATTCCTGTCTCCTAACTTTATATTCAATGTTCTCTTACAATATTACATTTCTGGGGATATAGGATGGAGAGACCATATCTGGTCAGAGAGAGATTTGAAATTTGCTGATGTAGATATGAGAGTTGGAATAGTGAAAAAATAGTATTCATCCCATGAGAATTGAGTTCAATGTAATGAGCTTTAATTGGCTGTCTGGTGTGTGCCTTGTTCTCTGATCCTGATGAGGGAATGGCAAGATGGTAAGCACAAGGTCAAGAGGGTCTAGAGGGAGCTGAGAAGACAGGAAGGGAGAGGAATCAGTAAGCAAGTCAAGTTAAATAAAAATCAAGTTAACTCCTGTTTTCTGAGTACCATTATGAGCAAGAAAGGGCATGGTTGATAGAAAAACAATGTGCAAAGGGGAAAGTACAATGTGTCAGAGGCAGGGATGGCAAAGAGGGATGCTTGGTCAGAGGTGAGAAAGGCCACAACTAGAGGATAAGAACTTAGAAATTTCTCTTCTCAATACTACTCCTCTTTGGGCAAACCAACAATGAAAAATAGGCTCAATGAATAGCTCTCATTCATCCAATCTGCTAATTTCTACTAGGAACAGACTTTTGCTCAAGCCCTGGATTGATTATGGGGCTTTACTACTTAAAATAATTGGGGTCAGGGGAGAAAAAGCAAATGATGCCTAGGGATTTAAGGGGGGAAACCTGAGTCTCAAAGTGTTTCAAATGTATTTGAATGACAGAGATTCCTTCTACCCGTTTTTCCCTCAAACATCCTCAGAGGAATTGGATGAAATTAGGACCATACACAGGATATTTCAGTCTGTCACCCCCTTTTCCAGGCTCTCTCCCACAAAAACTGAACATGTTGCACATTTGGCAGATCAGTGCTATTGTTTGCTGCCCTCAGAGCACACTCCGATAAGCTCCACCTGCCAACATCAAGCATACCTTCACAGCTTTGCTCAAATACCACCTCACCCAGAAAACCTTCCCTGAATAACTTGGCCTAAAATGGTTTCTCCCTTCCTGAGCTCTATAGAACTTTGTATCACTCACTGGTCTGTATTGTGACTTTCCAAAGAATATCATCTTAAAAAATATGAATTAACTAAAATATTTTAAATACCAAAAACAATGGCACAGTCTGTGAACCATAGAACTCTAACTTCAGAGCCTTTCTGTTACCCTCACTTACTCTTTTTTTTTAATGTATGTTTTTCTCTTTTAAGTTTTAAGTTCCCTGATGGCAAAGACCAAGTTTTATAGAACACAATATTCTTCAAAGAACTGAGCTTAGAGGCTCAATAAATATTTTATGGATGAATGAACTAATTAGACAAATATATGTGAAGTAAAATAACTTGCTTTAGCTTAAGCATTTATTCGCCTATGCCTGGGTATGCTGGGACACACACTGTTATAGGTGCTAGGAATACAGGTGGGTGTGAGGGAAACAGGTTTACAGACTAGAGGGAGGAGCCATATAACATTCAAGTAAAGGAGGAAAATATTTGCCAAAGGGTGATAAGCCCTAGGAAGTATAATAGGGCAGAGGGGAAGGATAAGGAATAGGGGGGGGAGGGTGCTATTTTAAACTGATCATCAGAGAAGAGCTGGAGGAAGAAGTAACCTGGGCACAGCATTAAGGAGGTGCCAGGGCAAGCCGTGCAGATTCCTGAGGGAAGACTCCCTGAGAGATGATGGCAATGTGAAGGCTCCAGTCAGGAGTGTGTCTTGGTTGTTTAAGGAACAGCAAAGAGGCAAAGAAGACAAGGGGAATAAGTTGGATACAAGAGAGTGTATTAGTTTCTCAGGGCAGCCATAACTAATTATCACAAACTGCGTCACTTAAAACAACAGAAATTTATCTGAAATTCCAAATCAAGATGTCAACAGGTTGATTCCTTTTGGAGACTCTGAGAGACATTCTGCCATAGGCACCTCCAAGCCTATGGTGATTGCTGGACATCCTTGGTGCTCTGTGGCTGTACATGCATCACCCCAATAATTACCTCTGTTTTCATATCTCCTCTGTGTTTCTGTGTCTTCTCCTTTCTGTCTTTTATAAGGACGTGCTCATGTGGTTTAGGACCCACTCTCACCCAGGAGAATCCCATCTCTATCCTTACCTCCAGTACGTCTGCAAAGACCTCATTCCCAATAAAGTCAGATTCTTGGATTCTGGGTGGTCATAAATTATGGGAAGACACCATGCCACCCATTACAGGGAGCAAGGTTGAAGACTCAAGAGCAGTTAGTGAGGAGCATTCAGATGGCAATTTACCAGTGAGATCGTGTAACTTGAGTTGGTAACAGTGGAGGTGGTGAGAAGTTGTTCTATTTGATCTATTTGTATAGAATCACTGATTATTGACACGTAGGATTATTAACTTACCGGGTTTTTCTTCTTCACTACTTTATAAATAAGAGAAGACCGATGTTTGGACTAGAAAGAGTTATGTGTTAATTCAGTAGTCACTGTTGCCTGTATGAGTCAGCTGTGAATAGAGGATAAAGTGGAATGATGGTTTGCAAATAATTGTGTGTAGGTGGGCAAAGTTGGAGCCCTCTCCCAGTTTTAATACTTGGTCTTTCTTATTAAGTATGTCTATGACAATATATTTTGTTGAGATTACAACTGAGCAAAATATTAAAGATAAATAAGTTGTTCTGGGGCTGAGAAATACATTCACAAGGCAGGATGAATGAGTGCATCACTTTTTGTGCAAACCCTAGAATTAAAACAACACAATATTCTGATTCACTGTATCTACTTGAAAATAAATGTTTCTCTTTAGGGAAGGAAGATGCTCTCACCCATCTAGGAAAGCAAAGACTTGCATCTTAAGTAAACTTAGGAGTAGAGCTCATCCGGAGAAATAATAATGAGGCTTAATATGAACTTTTGCATGCCTTGGTAACAATTTCTGCTAAAATCCTGATTTACTTCCCAAGAGATAACCTCAGGGAGATAGGGCAGGCAGGGTGAGTGAAGGAAATGAGAAACTATAAATTATCCTCTTTGTGATGCCAGATCTTCAAACACATTCCTTGTTATTCATTTGAAAATAAAGACCAAGAACGCCCCTCATTTAACAACTGCCACTCTTTTCTATCTTTCCCATTGATTCAGCAATGATCTTGTTATTATCTAAGGAATATTCTCCCATTTTCTGAGATAGGCATTCAAAGGCCTCTCAACTAACTCTCATGCTTCCCTCTCCTTCCATAAGAAAACTCAGGGTTCCAGTTACAGTCACTCAATGTCCCTCTAAACATAGCGTTTAGATTGTCCCTAGGCTCTTCCTGCCCTGACAGAGGAGGTCACCATCTCTCTCACTCAAAGTTCTTCTGGTTTTCATGACCTGGTTTGAGTCCTATTTCCTCTGTGGCCTCAACTGACACATAACAAATACCTCCTTTTACTAAAACGTTCATAGTCCAGCCATGTCCAGGTTCAAGTCTTCATCTCTTGTCTGAACTAATGCACTAGCCTTCTAACTGGTTCCCTTGCTTCCAGCCTTGACTTTTATAGTCTATTCCCACATAGTAGCCAAAGTATGTTTTCAAAACATAAGTTATCTTATGTGATTCCTTGCTCAAAATCTCACATACAGTAAGGTTCTCTCTGTAAGCTACAGCCCGTCTCCAGTTGCAACACAATATTGATCCTTGGTCCAGCTTTCTGTAGGTTTGCTCCCACTGGCCTCATCTGACCTGAAATAATAATTCTCTTTCCCAGTTTCACTCTCTTCACCTTTTAGATCTTAGCTAAATTGCTGCATTCCCAGAAATGCTTCTCCATTCCATCAGATCAAGTTCCCTGCTGTTTTGTGCTCATCACACCATCGTATATTTTTTCATAGCGTTTATCACAGCCTAGGCTTGAGTGATTATGCAATTTAATTCTGTGCAGAAAAGGGATAATAACTGAAATGTCAAGATAGTCTCTAACGTCTAGAAGGTCGACTTGCACAGAAAAGTGACTAATTAAATGCTTGTTTAATTAATGAGTACATTGTTTTCTCTACCACTAGTTTGATATGTATTATATTTTACCCAGCATCCCTCATTATTTTTGCATTTACACCCCACTAAATACATGGCATATTCCAAAGCATTGTGTCTAACTTTCTCAGCACAAGTTACTACTTGTCATATTTCTTGACTCTATTGATGATTAAACATGTGCATACTGACCAATCACTGTGTGCAAAAATCAGAGCTACTCACTGATAGAATAGACAATTTAAAAAATGAAAAGGCAACATTTCTTTACTTCTGGTAGAATATGCCAATAGAAATAGTGTTTGGCTTGTGTTTAATTATGCAAGTCCAGAGCTCTACAAGTATTGATGTCTTCTGACCCAACAAGCTAATTTTAAAATGAGGCAACAAGGCCTGAGCAAGTTAAGTGACACAAAGCTAATTTAATGGGCACTCAGGGACAAGCCACCCAATCTCCTACTTTCTACTCTGATATTTGTTGCTACTTCAGCACACTACAGAGCCCATTAGTACAGTCCTATGCCTTCATTTTAGGGAAAAGGTAAGTAAGAGTAATTGGCTTGTCCAGAGTGACATAGTATGAACTCATGGCAAACATTAGCATTCGAATCTATCAGAGTCTCTTGTCTTCATTCTCATTCCTCTATTTTTGTTTGATTTTGGTTACTTGCAAACTGGAAAGAGGCACCTCTGTCTACTGACTCCCTAGCATTTGAGACCGATTCCAGTTAGTGTTGACCCTTAACACTTTGTTTATAACACATTTTGAGTATTTCTCCTATTAATTTTTATACTATACTAGAAGCCCGGTGCACAAAATTGGGCATGTCCCTCAGCCCAGCCTGCACCCTCTCTAATCTGGGACCTCTCGGGGGACATCCAATTGACAGTTTAGACCTGATTCTGCAGAGATCGGGCCTAAAACGGCAGTCAGATATCCCTCTCACAATCTGGGACTCCTGGCTCCTAACCTCTTGCCTGCCTGGCTGCCTGATTGTCCCTAAGCACTCTGCCTGCCAATCCTATAGTACCCTAACTGCTCCCCTGCAGGCCTGGCCACCCCCAACTGCCCTCCCCTGCTGGCCATCTGTGACAACATGGGGGCGGCCATCTTGTGACATGAGGTTGTTGTGAGGCCCAATTTGCATATTACCTCTTTATTATGTAGGATTTATTTGGATGCTTGTTTAATTTCTTCCATTGAGTTGTCAGTTTCTTGAAGGTAAAACCTTTATATGTTCTATTTTCATATTACCTGGTTCCTAACACAATGTTGTACACATAACGGTATTCACAAGTATTTGGTAAATGGAATGGAATTAATGATAAATTACCACATATCATACTTGTTCTATAAATTACACTGAAGGCAGTTTCTAAATCCAATGACCAGAAATTCACACTCATCTTAATTGCCCTGCCTTCAACTACATAATTATTTTAAGAATACTTGGTTATTATTTTAAAGGAGGACAAAGAATTTCCTAGGAAACACAGAAGGAAAAGCTGAGTTACAACATACAGCATTGATCTTACACCTAATATTTACCAGATCCTTTAAAAGTAGTACTTTAGTTCTAACCAAAGTCCCTCTCATTCTCCAGAGAAAGGAAGGCTACCACTCTCAATGAGTCCCAACTGGTTTCACAAAAGGATGCCTCCCTGTTCCAAAGAAATGACAACATCAGTGACATAAAAGTGCAATTCCTGATTTGTATCGGGTTGCTGACCACATGCTGTCCTTTCTGAGGAAGAATGCATTATTTCTTTGTGGTGTGGAGACAGAACAGGAGAATCCAGTGAAATGCAAATGAGCACTTGGAGAGGAGCATTCAACAAAGCCTACTTGAGTTATGGAAAGATACAATAAAATAACAACTGGAGCTTTTAGAAGCTAAATTTTAGCTTGGATCAAATTATTCAAACAAGTTAGCCACTTGTAGAAATTCCAAGCCTTGACATTTACTGGGAGAAAATTTGAGTTAACACAAAATCTAACTTTATTTCTGGTAGGTACAATAATTTGATTATAATGTCCAACAACTTTTAATCCACTGGACATTATGAAAAAGAATTCATTCTTGGTTAAAGTGTGCTTTGTGTTTTACATGCTGTTAATAATCACCTCTATTGAGTTCACATAATTTTAAACAATACTGCTCAGTTGGAAAACGTGCAGAAAGAACAAGGACTTTTGAGGGCTTGGTGCTAGGGGTCAAGTTTATATACACAAATTTGGGCAAAATGAGATTTCACGAATCAGATTCCTGAACAGTGACACACTTACCACCCGTAAGAATAGATGTTAGCATCTGAATAAAGTACTATTCAGGTAAAATCAGCAAATAATTTTTTGGATTCTTAGCTTTGTGTAGGGTAAATCTAGACAGCTATTTACCAGGGGTAGAGCCCAAGGGAGGATCACACATCCTTTCTGATTCTTGTCTGAATGAGAACAGACCTCCCTACATACAGTGTAGCAAGCAGGCCTGGCAAGGTTTAGGGAAATGATGAATTGGGGGGGGTTAAAAGGGTCAAATTCTGATTAGCTGGCATTTCTCTCATCATGTTCTGAAAACAGGTCATGCTATTGGAATTGAAAAACAACCCTCTGTCATTCTCTGCGTGATATGTATGTGTGGTATATACAGTTTTATTTCACTGGTTTTAAAGTAACTCATGTCAATGTATTTACAAATAGACATTACTACAGATTTAATTGCTTGTCAAAGAGTGTTAAGAATCATGTGTTTCTCATCTGTATATTGTACTTGCTATATAATTATACAATTTGTTCATATTTGGTTTTTAGTTGACACATAGGATTCATTGTATGCATAATAAAAGATATTGTGAATGATAAAATTAGATCACCAACAGCTTTCTCAGGGAAGAGTAGACTGAATTTCATATTATCTTTTTTATAATCATGTCAGCCATCATTGTCTCTCAAATTAACATGAAAAAAATTTATGGCCAAAGATACGACTCATTGCAAGGCAATAGTTTTTAAATTGATATCCAATAGATGAACAGCAGTGTTTTAGACCCACTTGGATGTCGTTAGAGCAATAGGTCCTTTCCTCTCCATCAAAAGTTCTAATTCTGTCTTCAAGTTTTGGTTCTGACTTTCCATGATATTGGCTTGGGTATCCAAGGGTATCCAGGATCCCGGTTCTGTTCTGATTCTAGTGTCCTTTTTTTAAAAAATAAATCTTTATTACTCAGATTATTACAATTGTTTCTCCTTTTTCTCCCTCTAGTTTCCTTTTAACACTTGTCACCAATCCTCTTCCCTATTCTGTGCATTCTTCATGTATTGATATTTGTTTCTGGCTCCTAATTGAGGTGTGTGTCTGTTCCTGCTCTGAAACTAAGACTGTCAATCACCTCCCCACAACTTGTGGCCTTGAACCTAATGGTCCTCTGCCCATCTGGTTCTTGGCTCTATCCTGACCTCTAGCGATGACTACAGGAATCGCCCTATCTAAAGACATTGTGCGCCATAAGGGTTAGAATAGTTGGCAGGCTCAATGAGGACAACCGTGGAAATTGTCTACTTACATCAGTGTGAAACTTTAGTTAGAAATAAAGACCTTACTGAAAATTAAGATTATAAGTAACAGTAAATACCCTATTCTAAGCAAAATGAACTTTCCTGTTTCTGTCCCCTTCATTCTTCATTCAGCCACCCATTCACTCAACATGAATATCTCGCAAACTGCTAAGGCACATCACAGTTTGGCCTGGGGCTATCCCTGTCCAGACTCATAAATACATTCAGCTCAAAATGTATGTTTCTGTCCAACAACACCAGTTTTGGGGTGAGCACCTTAGTTTTAGTATTCCCATACTCACCACATTTAACAGGAAGTGCTCAATAAAAATATGATTGGTTCCCCAGGGGCTGGAGGAGGAGGCTGAGACAAAACGTGTGCTAAAGAAGCAGCATTTTAGAGTCTGGAAAAATGAACCAGCATTCAGGGTTTTGAATGAATGTATCAATGTAGAGTCACTTAACCCAGAAACTGAAATCAGTTAGGTGCAATGCAGGGTCGAAACGAAAGGCATTCAGGTAAAAGAGAAGATTGTGGACATCAAGGAAAGGCAGAAATTATAATTGTTCCAAGAAAATGTGAAATGGTGCTTTCGTGTTGTCAGTCTGTTACTAAAGGAACGTATCAGTGGGAAAGAGTAGGCAAAGTTTTGGGTAATTCCTCGATCATTCCTATTGATTTCTGTATTGTGTAGGTCATGTTTAGTAGAATTACCTGGCAGACAGGTCAATTATCATCTCTTACTTTTTTTCAATAGAATGATGAGACCATTCAGTTATCATTTTTTATTACTCAGTGACACATGCTCTCACTTTTGTATAGAGACACAAATAAACCGCTATTGAACAGTATATTTGCGTTGATACTGCTCAGATCCCCCCTGAAATGACCTATCAAAACAGAGTCACAATTAATGGACTGGGGTCTCTATGGGTTAATTGTTTTTTTTATCTCATGCAAAGCTCTGAACAAAGAATAGACCGTTGGTGACACTGTTATTTGCTTTCTGTGTAATGTTCAGCGTCCTCTCGTGAAACATTTTTACATGATGGTTGCCCACTGAAGTCTAGATTACTACCTTCTACCAGATCAGCTTGGCTGATGGCATTCTGTTCAAGAGCAGGGTCATTTGCTGTTATCGACTTTCCCCCCCCAGGAATGTCAGGTTAATAATGATGGGGATCTGAGGTCAGACTACACATTTGCACAATAAAACAACTGCTGAGTGATGATCCCAGGCAGTCCATTCTGTTGGCTTGTTTTTATTTGGGCTCCTCTTAGCTCTAAAGAAGGTTAACTGCCAAAGTGTCTAGAAGGGGAATCCACCCACTGGCCATTCACTGGGGTCTGCAGCTGTTGAGGCTACACTATCACATGGGGATGAGTCCCAGGGACTCTCCTCAACCAACCATAGCATGATGCCCTAGAGAACCTATTACCGAATCCAAAAACCCTCTTTTAAGTGAAAGCTTCTACGTGATTATTTTTAATGCAAATAGCAAGCATTTCCAAAGTGCTGATAGAACAATAGGCCCTGTACAGAAAATGTTCCATTCCCAACATTTCTCTTTCACAGGAGAGTCAACATTGCATAATAACTTACCAATAACAACAGTCTATATTCATATAGTGAGTACAGTTTACACAGCACCTTTGGAGCAAGGATGCAAATCTAAAGAGAAATGTTCCGTTCAGCCATCTCAGGCAAACGCACCATTCTTTTGCTCTAACCCCTCTATACTATGCTGTTATAAATATCGCTTCTGAAAACCAAATGTGTGAGCCTGTATGAGGCTGGGAGTTTGAGAATTAATTTATTTCTTTATAAAACAGCCAAAGTGCCGAAACCGGTTTGGCTCAGTGGTAGAGTGTCGGTCTGCGGACTGAAAGGTCCCGGGTTCGATTCCGGTCAAGGGCATGTACATTGGTTGCGGGCACATCCCCAGTAGGGGGGTGTGCAGGAGGCAGCTGGTCGATGTTTCTCTCTCATTGACGTTTCTAGCTCTCTATCTCTCTCCCTTCCTCTCTGTAAAATATCAATAAAATATATTTTAAAAAAACAGCCAAAGTTTTGGACAGAAATAAGTAAAATAAATTATGCAATGAAATAAATTATATACAATTTGCCAAACAATTAACTTACACTGGTATATCTCCCTTCCTATTCTTTTGTTGTCCTCTACATTGAAAACACCTGTGAAAGCTTATAAAAAATGTTTTTGTTTGAGAGAAAAATCTAAGTGGAAGAAAAGATAAATAAACCAACCGTAAAATAAATTACAAAAAATGAATAGAGTTGTGGTGCTTCGTGGTTTACAATCTGTCTAGCACCGTGCTAAGCTCCTGAGATGTATTACCTGATTTAACTTTGACAACTGACTTGGGGAGAGATGGAGAAATGGGTGCTAGAGGAATTCAAATAACTTGCCCAAGGTAAAACAATTATTGAGTAGCTAGGCCTACAAGTTAGAATACAAGTGTTGGAATGTGCTGCCTGGATATACAGACGGAAAGTGGAGAGGCAAGTGGATAGCTTAGAAAATAGGAAGAAGGCACAGCAGACCCAAGGTCAGCGATTATAAACATACAGCTAGCACAGCTCTTCCATTGGTGAAGGTGACAGGAGGGCTTTCGCAGACCAACTGGCTGCTGGAAAAAACATAGAGACCTGTAGGCTGCCTACAGCCTAAGTCAACTGTCTACTCAGGCAGAGGTCCATTTAAAAGTTAAGAACAACAAACAGACAAAACAAAAATCTCCTTCTTGCTCTTTTCTTAGGACTTTTGCTATTTCGTTCCTCTTAGATGATGCTCTTACAATTTGATTTTGCTTTCACACAAGTTATTTATCCTATTTGATTTCCTCCCTGCCACCCTGATTTGGCAAAACAGGTGTTTCGTTACTTGACAGCAGTGATTCTCAATCTTTTTTTTTTATGATGATGCATTTATTTTAATAGTCAAAATTATCACCCTTAATTAGACATTTCAATAATTGGTAACATTTACAATTCTTCCTAATAATACTAGTTTTGCAAAATGACAGCTGACAACTACACCTTATTAAACACTTTTCCTAATGACAACTTTCCTCAAAATGAATTCATAACCACAAAAATAGCGGGATTACCAATAAATGTGACCAGGGTCTACTTTCTTTTACTTATTGTTATTATGATGGCTCCTAATCAGAAATTGGGACAGGTTAAGAGGCATTAGTTATTTACACATATTTTTCCTTTCTTCCATAGCAATATTTTTTTTATTTTTTTATTTTTATTTTATTTTTTTTATTTTTTATTTTTTTAATTTATTAAGGTATTATATGTGTACATAGCTTACCATTGCCCCGCCCACCTCCATGCCCTCCCTCCCCAGAGTTCTGTGTTCATTGGTTGTACTTATATGCATGCAAACCAGTCCTTCGGTTGTTCTCTTATCTACCCCTATTCTCCTTCCCATCCCCGCTGTCGTTTGACAATCTGCTTGTTTTATGGTGACTATCTCAGGACCACACGAATAGAATCCTCTCCTCCTCTGGTTCACACCGCCCCTCCCCCCAGGTCTCACTGCTTCCCCGGGGCACATGTCTCCCCCTGGGGCACACGGCTCACCCGGGGTACATGGCCCCCTGGGACACATGGCTCACCCGGGGCACACCATAGCAATATTTTTAAAGGTGAAGAGTGACCCTGGATGGTGTGGCTCAGTTGGTTGAACATCATCCAGTACACTGAAAGGTTGCCAGTTTGATTCCTGGTCAGGACAACTGCTTGGATTATGTGCTCAAACCCTGGAGGCATGCAGGAGGCAGCCAGTCAATGTTTCGCTCTCACATGAATGTTACTCTCCCCACCCACCCCCCAATTCTCTCTCTCTTTAAAATATCAATAAAATTTAAAAAAATATTTAGGTAAAAAAGTGTATTAGATGCTGAGAGGCTTAGTGTTTCCAACTACTGACTGTGTGACTTTTAGAAAGTGACTAGGGCTCCTGAGGCTCAATTCCTTTGTCTGCTATGATGGAATGGGTCTAAAGAACATCTCTAAGTTAGTTTACTTCCAGTGCTGATATTCTCTGGTGGCCTTCCAAATACAGGATCTAAAGAATGTACAGGAAATTTGAGAAGCTGTTTCACCCAAGTACCCGAATTTACAAAAAGAAACTTCCATCATGCTTACTATCTGATGTGCTCGAACAGAGTGTTGGCTGTGTGTGATTCTCAGTCTTATCTGCAGATTAGAATTGCCTGGAGAGCTTTTACAACATATGAGGGCCTGGGCTCCACCCCACAGCAATTAAATGGTAATCTCTGGGGGAGTGGGCCAAGGTGTCGTGCTTTATAAAAGCTCCCCAGATGATTCAAGTTGACAGTTGCCCTTAAGCCTGAACGAATGGAAGTTCATGACTTAAATTGAAGAAATGGGTCAACCATCCACTGTGTTCCCTTGCCTCAGTTCACAGAAAAATATACAGTGGCATGTTTTGAAGTGCTAAATGGAATAGATTCCAGCAGTAATAGCTTTTCTGAAGAACCATGTCCTCATCCTAACCCCACAAGTGGGCCCTAGCATGTGAGCCAAACAGAGCCAATGGGGACAAAGAATCCCCCAACTCCAATGAGCTGTTACTGTTCAGCCCCAGAAAAGGGACAAAGACATTTTAATTTCAGGAACTATTTTCCCAGCCCAGCATTTGCTCCACTGTTTCACTTCCCTAGTTGCTCTCTTACAACCTAATAAATGTAATGCTCAGATTTTGAGGGTCTTTTTTATTCTGGGTTTTATTAATTTCCCTTCATCTTTCACATCTTCCCTCTGGCACCTGGGTAGACTTAGCCACCTTATTAATCATATTTTATGTAATGTGAGAAAAATGCAATCCACACATATGCTGCTGGTTTCAAAATATGTCTCACTCGACCTCATTTCTGAGTTTCAGACTTGCATTGCCACATTCCAATGGGTCCTCAAATTCATTGTGTTGCAGATTGAACTCATATTTTTTTTCCAGCTACTCCCATAGTCTTATGAGCCTCAAATCTACATTGTCTACCTAGATTGACTTGCACATTCAAATATCTACTTACCTGTGATGGCTACGCCAAGAGTGAACACATACCTCCAACTCAATGTTTCTACACTAAATTGAGCGTATTCCTCTTTATGCCTAGTTCTTCCCCAAATTCTCAACTAGTGGTATCACCATTCATCTAGTCAACCACGCTAGAAACCTGGGGGTCATTCTCAATTGTCCCCTTCATTATTACTTCTTATATCAATCAATCATTAAGTATTACTAATTTGATCTTCTCTATATTCCTCCTACCATTTTCTTCAACACTCCTGCCCTGGTTAAGGTTCTCATATCTCTCTACCATCTCTCAATAAATATTTGTAAATTGACAGGCTGAAGGAATGCTTCTGATAACTCCTGTGAAGTATTCTTCTTCCTCAGATAACATTGGTCCTAACATTCTCTATATCCTATCTAATAAAAGAGAAACATGCACCGAAACCGGTTTGGCTCAGTGCTAGAGTGCGGGCTGTGGACTGAAGGGTCCCGGGTTCAATTCCGGTCAAGGGCATGTACATTGGTTGCGGGCACATCCCCGGTAGGGGGTGTGCAAGAGGCTGGTCGATGTTTCTCTCTTATTGACGTTTCTAGCTCTCTATCTCTCTCCCTTCCTCTCTGTAAAATATCAATAAAGTATATTTAAAAAAAGAGAGAGAGAGAAACATGCAAATTGACCATACCTTTGCTACGCCCACAAGCCACACCCACAAGCCAATCAGTGTGAGTATGCAAATTAACCCAGCCATGACGGAGGTTAATTTGCACATCCAGGCCAGACTGAAGACTGACGTCAGCATAGAAAGAAGCCAAATGCTGCAGAAGGGAGCGAAGCTGTGGAGAAGCAAGCAAGTGTGGCTGGGGAGAAGGGAGGGAAGCAGGTGGGGCGGTAACCACAGCAGGAAGCCCCATTGCAAAAATCTTCCTACAATGGGCCTCTAGTCCTCATATAAAAAGAAACAAGCTAATAGTTCTAGATAGTAGGTGATGAGATATAGGGTCATTTATGATCTGGGCCCCACAATTATAATATTATCAATATAGTCCAAATCTTTAAAAATTGTTTTATCTTCTCTTTGAAGATGTCTTTATCACATTTTTGAAATAAAATAAATAAGTAAAATCCTTGTGCTGACATGAGGTAGGAAAGGTAAAAGAAATATTAAAGATCTCTATCTGCTAGTCTTCTCTGGGTCCAATATGAGCTGCCTAAGAAATGCACCTGTAGACATATCTTAAAGACCTTCAAATGAGTAAAATCAGCCTATCTTATCAATGTGACACTTATTCACTATTTTATTTTTAAGAGAGGCAGTGGTTAAGAGGACAGGTTCAGGCACAATGCTTGGCACCAATTCTCTTGAGAGATATTTACTAGATACCAATTATGTCAGAATTACTCCTGTAACCCTGGTTTTAGCCACTCTTATCTCTCATCTGGACTATTTTGAAAGCTTTGGAACTGGTCTTCCTGCTTCTCCCCTTGCTTCCTCACCCTGGGAGTGATGATTATACGTGACAGATGGGCCTCTTCTTGGCTCCAACTCCTTCTGTACCTCTCATGTCACTGGGAATAAAGGCCACACTTCCACAAGATTCCCCACTCTGGCTCTCTGATGTGATCTGATCATTCCTCAGTTTCTCTGCCAGAGGTGCCCTTTCCCACATCTGTTTTCTGTGCTGTCCATCCACTCACAGAGCTGTAGTCTAAAGACCACAGGTGAGTGTTTCCTTCCCTCACCATTTAATCTAAATCAGCCCACGCTCTCTCAGCCCTTGCCTTCTTTGGTTATCCCCATATAACATGTTATAGATGCATTTATATGTGTTTGATGTACCTATCCAGAGTCCTGGATAACAGGGATTCTATCACCAGCCCCTAGGAGAGTATCTGACACACAGTAAGCACTCAATAAACACTTACTGAGAACATAGAATACCTTCACTGGTAACGTTTATGATTCTGTAATAAGAGGATGTAAAACATCAAAAACAACGACATGGAAAAGCTAAATAGCACCATATTTGGATGATTTGGCCAGATGTGCCATAACAGCATAGACAGTAAACCTGATGTTCTTGCATGCCTGGGTTCTGTTGCACAGGTCCAGGAAAGAAGATTATTCTCTCCGTTTCTATTTGTATTGCTAAAAATCCCATCCCAAATTGGAGGACATACTTTTGAGGACACTCTATTTCTGCCGGCTTCCAGAAATAGTACAGGGTCTGACCACCCCGTCAAGAGTTGTCCCACAGGAGGAGTGGATGCAAAGTTCACAAGGTTGAACATTCTTGAGGGGATGAGACCTAGCAACAACGTCCTGGGATATGGCCACCAGGGAAGCCAGATTGCTATACAACTGAGAGCCTTTGGTCTTGCTATTCAAGTCAGCAGTCTTCTGCTTGTACTTGACCCCAGAGGTTGGCTATGTTCTTTCACAATCTAGATGCACAGGAAATGTAGAAGCCACCTTGGATTACACCTACCACTCTGATATCTTCAGGGCACTTTGCTCTTATAATTACTTGCTTTGTACTCAAAAATGCAAATAAACTTAGCAGAAGCAAACCACAGAAATGAAGGAAAAATCCACTGAAGAAACAGCAAATGAATTTTTAGTAAATAAATGATGACTGAGTTAGACACCTTATATGTTTTAATATGTATCTGACCCTTTTCCTGCCTTTCATTATTATAATCTCAGGTAACTGTATGTACATGTATTTTTAGTGTGTGTGTTTTTTTTCCAAACAAGCTAGGATGCTTCTAAACTGAGTAAGATGAAACTGCACTCCAGGTAAACTGCATTTACGGCAGTAGCTTCAGCCCTGTGTTCTCCCTGCTCTCTTGACTCAGGGAAAGGCCTCTCCTATAGATTCTTGGGAGAGTGTTTCCAGAGGCTCACAGCTTCCTCCAGGGTTGCAATTACATCACCTTGACAAGCAATTGCTTTAAAAGATTTCCTCCCAGTCATTCACCCGAATCAGCTTTAGGTTCCTTCTCCAGTTTTATAGGTGAACACATTCACTCTTCAATAAAAAGCTGCATTAACTTTTATGCTGCAGCAAACGTTTATTTGTAGCACGAGCCTTCAGGCTAAAAGCAACCGCTCTGAGACTTCTTTTGCCCGAGGAAGAATGTCAGAATCCCCAGAGCTTGTTTTCATGTGCAGTTAAACTCTAGAATGCATCTTCAAAAATTACAGGGACCTCCCGTTCTTACTTACCTACACCACTTTCTGCCTCTAGGCAAGTGGAAAGCCAAGCCATTGTGGCTGAGAGGTGCGTCTCTCTCTGGCAAAGGGACTTACTTGCAGGGTTTCTGTTTCTGCATCAAATTCAAGAAGGTGTGGATAGAAGCTTTAGCCTGGTCATTCTCTCTGTGTGACTTGATAATTCATAAGGCTTTCTGTACACCTATATATCTATATATATATATATATAGATATATATACATATATATATCTATATATCTATATATATATTATTGATACTTTACAGAGAGGAAGGGAGAGAGATAGACAGCTAGAAACATCGATGAAAGAGACACATCAACCAGCTGCCTCTTGCACACCCCCCACCGGGGATGTGACCGCAACCAATGTACATGCCCTTGACCGGAATCGAACCCGGGACCTTTCAGTCCGCAGACCGACGCTCTACCACTGAGCCAAACCGGTTTCGGCACCTATATATCTTTAAAAATGGATAGGTAGATGTGATATACTGATTTACATGTAACAAAAAAGGAAGACTATATATATTCAGATTTGTCAGTTGGGGCATAAACACGGAGTAGGTGTTAAACCGATGAGCTTTGGCGAATGGAGGTGTGAGGAACTTGATGGGCGGGGAGAACAATGAAGTGAGTCTCCTTGGTGTTTCCTTATTGTTTGAGTTTTGAACCATGACAACTTATTTAAAAAGATAAAAAGTCCATAGAGAGATAGAGCCTCCCTTAATAATAATATTTAATTTTGTGTTATCTTTGAAAATAATTGTGATATCCCTTGGCTCTCTGGTGTTGTATGCCAAGGATATTATTCAATACCCATCCGTGGCAAGCTTCCTGTGAAAGAAGACTGCAATTAGATGGTTATCGTGACCAAAACCCCAGGTGGGATTTATTGAAACTAAAACCCAAGTTTTTAATCTTGTCATCTTTTTTCCTGATGAATTTCTCAGTTCTTTTTCTTCTCTTAATAAAAACGCACGAGAAATAAAATGTCTCTCCATTCCATCACTTATGTCACCAATCAATAAAAAAATTGCCATTTAGTGAGAGCCTACTTTATTCCAGTGTCTATATCCTAATCTTTGCATTTTACAGCTGAGGGAAATTGTGACTCAGAACATTAAAGTGACTGACTCATGTTGCTAACCCAGCATACATGCCTAATTCTGCCTAATTAGCAAGCTCTCCTTCTGCCCACAGGACCACTTTAGCAACTCCCAATGCATGATACTACTTATAAGTAATACATCGACTGGAGGTGTTACACTTCTAAGCAGTGAAATTCAGGCAGGCATCCTATAAATGAAAAATTGGAGAGATATTCCTTATTTCCAGTCCTGTCCTAACATCCAGATGAATTATGCTACATTGCTGTCTACAATGAAAATGTGCATTAGAAAAAATGATCTGACTGTTAAAATGTTTATCCAATGAATGGAAAAAATGTCTCATCGTTTCCTTCCAAATCCTGAGGCTCTATAACTCTTTCTGTTAAGACAACAAAAGGATTATGAGGACAACGTTTATGAATCATTTAATTACCCAGGGGACTAGTTGATAAAAAGTATAAGATAAAATCACTTTTATAAAAAGATCCTCCCCTTACATAGAGTCCATCATGTAACTGAACGTTAATAATAATAGCCATTGGATGAATTCTTTCCCTAGTCATGTGAACTTATCATCAGGCCTTGCGCAGACCATTAAAAAGACAACAAAAGGAAGTCAACGGGCTGTATCAAAATTGAAATGTATTGCTCTTAGTAAAGAAACTTATAAGAGTGAATGCTGAAACCGGTTTGGCTCAGTGGTAGAGCATCGGTCTGCAGACTGAAAGGTCCCGGGTTCGATTCCGGTCAAGGGCATGTACATTGGTTGCGGGCACATCCCCGGTATGGGGTGTGCAAGAGGCAGCTGGTCGATGTTTCTCTCTCATTGACGTTTCTAGCTCTCTATCTCTCTCCCTTCCTCTCTGTAAAATATCAATAAAAATATATTTAAAAAAAAAGAAACTTATGAGAGTGAAAGGCAAACAAAATTAAACATGATCTTACCATATAATCCAGTATTTACCCAAGTGAATTTAAAACTTATGCCCACACAAAAACCTGCACATGGATGTTTATAGCAGCTGTCTTCAAAATGACAAAACCTAGAAGCAGCCAAGATGTCCTTTTATGGATGAATAAATAAACTATAGTACACCCAGACAATGGAATTATTCAGTGCTAAAAAAAATAGCTATTAACCCACAAATAGACATGGAGGAACCCTAAATTCTTAAACGAAAGAAGCCAATCAGAAAAGCCTGTATACTGTCTATTCCCAACTAAATGACATTCTGGGAAAAAAAAAAAAACTATGGAAACAGTAAAAAGATCAATGGTTTCCAGGAGTTGCAAGGGGAGGGATGAATAGGCAGAGCACAGATTTTTTAGGACAGTGAAAATACTCTGTATGATACTATAATGATGGATACATGTCATTACATTTATTCAAACCCACAGAACATACAAAACCAAGAATGAACCCTAAAGTAAACTATGGACCTTGAGTGATTATTTTGTGTCCATGTAGGTTCATCACTTGTAACAAATGTACTATTTTGGTCATGAATGTTGATACCTGAGGGGGGTTTTAAGGTAGAGATACATTATGTAAAAATATGCTTACAACATCTGGGATATGATAGAGTATCAACAAATTTTTTATTTCATTTTTTCTTTCCAGTTGTTCTTATGCAGAAAATATAAGTAATGTCTTCAAAGGAACTCAGCTATAAAATAAAGGAAGAATATATGCAAAAGGACAAGATAATGAATCAGTGATTAAGCATCTAAGAATAAGTAAAGGAATCTGGACTACATAAAAGCTCTTTTCTTGTTTCAAGCATTCAATTAAAGTTGAACGTATTCTGGATGATATATATATTCTCATTTTTAAAAATAGCTTGCCTTATTAATATTATTTAGTTAAGTAGCAGATATTAACTTACTTGCATATAAAATGAAACATTTTATTTAAGAGAGTTAGCCAGGTAATTTAAGGATTTTTTTTCTTTCTTTTAATATATTCATAAATCTAGGATCCTGCATTTATTCACTTTAGTAGTTACTCAATAAAAATATATTGAACATCTCTTTTTTTGTTGAGCATTATGTTCAATGCTGGAAATACAGAGATAATTAATTATATGCTCACATTCTAAAAAGTACGTCAAGTACAGCAACAAATTTAAAATGGTGCGATAAATATACCTTGAAGAGGTAATGTGTGGAAAGGGAGAAGGATAACACTAAGATAATGTTCCAGATAAGGTTCAAAATTAAATTTTGATCCATCTATTCATTAGCTAGTCTTAAATTCTGCAGTCAAATTTGCTATCATTTAGATAGCTGAATGCAGATTATCCATAATTGATACTATAAATAAAGGTTGAATTATTCGAGCATTAAAATTGTGGTTATTTTTCCAGGCAAGGAAAGCAACTCTCTTTCTCTGATTACTTAGGCACCTGCAGCTTTACCTCAATCCAAGGTTTGACTCTTATTTATAAGACAGAAACTTTGTTTGCATAAGACGGCCCAGAGTGTCAACCGTGAACCAGTAAATTATGAGAAGATTTGGAGGAGACCTCTTCCAATTCGGACTTCATCTCATTGGAAGGTCAAAGTGGCTACTACATGGCAGCTACCTTCCACAGAGTGAAACATTTTTGGCAATTTTGAATGAGAAGTTGGTCAGCAGGATTTTGTCTATTTATTTATTCCTTTCATTGCAATTTGATATAAGAAGTATTCTGTGCCAATATTACCCTTTCTCTTTTTGCCATAAAACAAGGGGAAGTGACATTTTAAAACAGTTCTTTCAAGTTATTAAAGAGTCATCCAATCAATTAAATGCTCATGGTACATTCTTGGCCAAGGACCTTCTACATAATGTTTCCTTTATGAAATTTCCCACCTTACTTCCTCCACAACTGCTCTTCACCTAGAAAATCCTTGTTACCCTCCAGATCCTAATCTACACTACTTTCTTAGAGATGCCTTTCTCAGTTATATCCTTCCAAATACTCAGCACTTATCCCAACAGATTAGGAAAGTGATCCCCTCAAAAAAAAAAAAAAAGGGGGGGGGGAAGTATTCCCCTCATCTGCTCTCACAGTACTTTGTCATAAAAATTGCATTAGTAATTCATTAGTTATTTATTTTTGTCTTCCTTTTACCAGTCTGTACCCTTCCATATGGGTAGACACTGTTTCTGTCTTGTTTGTATAATGGGCATTTAACAGCTATTTGTTGAGTAAATGATAAAAATTTACAGACAGTAATGAAATTCAGGAAAACAATGCTTTCATTTTGTTAATGAGAAAGCTAGTGGAGAGAGCATTGGGGGGTTGGTTTCCCAGCTTTAGGCTAGAAGACACACTAAAGAGAATTTTAAAAGTCCAAATCAAGATTCCTTATGAAAGTTTTCAGACAGAAGTAAATTTTGTGTCCTTAGGGGTTGCTCAATACTGTATGGCCTCAGATTTGCAGAGCAAACTCCAGGAGGCCTTCGCTAATCAACACGTTTGGTAAACCTATGAAAATACGCAGATCAAACCCATGTTCCAATAAGACTTCATTTACAAAGCAGGAGATGAACTAGAGATGGTACACGGACTTAGCTGTCAACCTTTATTCTCCGTGAAAATGAGGCAAAAAGATGGGCAGAAAGTACTTTCAATAACATATGGCACAAAGACCACCCAAAGATTGTCTAAGGGAAGGAACTTAGTTCACCTTACTATTTATTAAAAGTCCCAGATTTAGTGAAGTTACTTGATACCTTGTAAGCTGTTGTCCCACACAAATGAAAATAATGTTTGTCTGATGAAACAGGTAACCCCAAAGATTAAATTTTTCTTAACTCTAGTCTTATCTTAACTGTTTTTTTTTTACTTTGCCCATATATATCAAGTTTTTTTTAATGTTTTTCAAACTAGCCTTTACATTGTACTGATGTTCTTCATTAATGAATGAATTGAAGAAAATCTGTTACACATGCCCATTTTTTTTATTTTCCTGAGAGTTGTGATTTTACATTTTGAAATTGTAGTTCAACAAACTTTATGCTGATACAATAAAGTCAAGTTGAAAATTGTCCGGCATGATTTCTTCTTTCACATCTGGCATGTATGATCACTTGGAACCTCAACCTCTTCATCTCTAAACTGGGGATGTGGTACCAAGATTTCAAAAGTCCCTTCCATACTCACGTTAAGTATTCTAAATCAGAAAAGTTTGAATAAATGAAACTTATTATTGGGTTGAAATAGAATATTACTAAAAGAAAGAAAACTGAACATTCTGCAAAGAACTCAGACTTGGAATGTATTGTCTTTTTATTGCAGCAACAACTAAAGGAATCCATTCAAAATGAAAAAAACACCATTTAAATAATCACCTTGCCAGGAGCAAAATTGTTCTTTAATTGAGCCATTTCTTTTTCAGCTGGATAACTGTTGACATACACATAGAATGATACACGATTTGTATCTTTTGTAGAGTTTTGTTCTTGTCAAGGCATAACATGGGGTTATTCTTTATCAGTGAGCACATACCATGCTCAGAGAATAAGTTTCCCTGCCCTTTTTGGACTAAGAGCAAAGTTGCTATAGATCTGAAATGGAATTTTGACCTAGTTTGATTTTGACAAATGAAAAATTATAAATAAATAAAAAATTTTACCAAGAAGGGCATTGGAATGGTCTGTTAAAAGTCATAAAGAGTTCTTTATTCTGTCTAGCTGGCATGGCTCAGTGGTTGAGTGTCAACCTATAGTATGAATCTGGAGGTCATGGTTCAAGTCCAAGTCAGGGCATATGCCTGGGTTACAGGCTCAATCCCCATTGCATTGTTCAAATTGTGTATCCTTTTTTCATTTTTAGCCAGTTTTAAGAGAATTTGGTAAAACTTAACTATGATTGTGGATTTGTCAATTACCTTTTGTTTTATAAATGTTAGGACTATTTTGGATTCCATTATTAAGTACTTACAATTTCAGGATGGATATATCTTCTGATGAGTTGTACATTTAATCATTACTTAACAACTCTTTATTTTTTTAATGAATTACTTGTTATATACCGTATATTATTGATTTCAGAGAGAAAGGGAGAGGTAGAGAGAGATAGAAACATCAATGATGAGAGAGAATCATTGACTGGTTGCCTCCTGCACTATTGGGGATCAAGTCCACAACCCAGGCATGTGTCCTTGACTGGAATCAAACCTGGGCCCTTCAGTACACAGGCTGACGCTCTATCCATTGAGCCAAACTGGCTAGGTCTAACAACACTTTAAAATCTTAACTGTGCTTTCTGTTTTAAAATGTATTTGTCTACCAAAGGACTTATATGTATACATATTAGCATAACCAATGGACATAGGCATTAGGGTGGTGGGGGCTTGCCCAAGGTGGGAATGGTTGGGGGGGGGGTCAGTTGTGGAAAAAGGAGACATATGTAAAACTTAAGACAATAAAAGAAAGAAAGAAAGAAAGAAAGAAAGAAAGAAAGAAAGAAAGAAAGAAAGAAAGAAAGGAAGAAAGAAAGGGAGGAAGGAAGGAAGGAAGGAAGGAAGGAAGGAAGGAAGGAAGGAAGGAAGGAAGGAAGAAAGAAAGAAAGAAAGAAAGAAAGAAAGAAAGAAAGAAAGAAAGAAAGAAAGAAAGAAAGAAAGAAGAAATTTACAGACAAAAAAAAACCATTTGGCCGAAGCCGGTTTGGCTCAGTGGTAGAGCGTCAGTCTGCAGACTGAAAGGTCCCAGGTTCGATTTCGGTCAAGGGCATGTACCTTGGTTGCGGGCACATCCCCGGTAGGGGGTGTGCAAGAGGCAGCTGGTCAATGTTTCTCTCTCATCGATGTTTCTAGCTCTCTATCTCTCTCCCTTCCTCTCTGTAAAAAAATTAATAAAATATATTTTAAAAAATGCATTTGCCTACTATGATTACTGATATTCCAACTTTCATTTGGTAATTATCTACCTGTTAGATATTCATGTGTTACACTTATTTCTCAGTTAATGATATTCATTTATTACTAAAATTCAGTATATTGCATTAAAGAAACCAAGATCTGAGTACATCAAGTTATATTTCCATAGACAGAGATGGACATGACAGAGCTGCAGACAGATATAAATAGTAGTAGCACAAAAATCTCATGAACTTGAATTGTACTTCTCCATCTGACCCTCTCCACTGCATTGTTCACCTTCAGTGAGGACCTTTGCTTTTTCCTGGTCCTGTACAAGGATAAATTGTAATCTAGGTTTGCCAATTTGTCTGTGGCTACTGCTCGGGAGGATTCCATCTTTTACAAAGTCAGGAACTTGGCCAGATCTAGTCCTATCAGGGAATTATTTTCCACAAGCATGCCTTTTTTCAATTCCCTGCCTTTCATTCTTTGATTTTTAGTTTAGGTTCTTCTTTTGGAGTAGAGGGCTGATGCACAAATTCATGCACAATGAAAGGAAATCAATTAGAAGAAATATTTTAGAGGCCAGGGAGGGACCACAGGAGGGTTGCAGGGTGTGTCCAGCCTGTCTTGCCCAGTCCCAATAGGCCGAACCCCAGCAGCAAGCTAACCTACTGGTAGGAGCATCTGTCCCCTGGTGGTCAGAATATATCATATAGCGACTGGTCAAGTAATTGACTGAATGGTTGGCCAATTAGACACTTAGCATATTAGGCTTTTATATATGTAGATTCTGTCTTATAGGAGCTTTAAGTGTATCTAGCTGATAATCCAGGATTAATGTTTTCCTTTGAAATGACTAATAGAATATGTGGTTGAGCAATTTTGTCATTCTACATAGCTGTATTGTCAAGAGCAGTAGGGGAGAAATACTTAAAAAATCACCACATAGCAATTTTCCACTTATAAATAAATTTTTAAATACAGAGAATATACATGGTTGCTGTGTGCAAATATATATCTTATGGCTATGTGCTGATGAGATGACAAGACTCTGAAAGTGCTTAGATGGGACTCATTCCAAATATCAATGAACTACCTTCTTCATCAATGAACTTGCTTCTTCACCTTGAGCTTGAACCCTGTGCTGTGCACTGTAAAGGCCCATGTTCATCTCACTGAACATCTCAAGAAGTTGTGTTTGCCAGGCCAAGCCCCCTACATGTAGTTCTGCCAGGGGATCTGTGCCTAACCTCCTCAGAGATGACCACATCAGCCCAGCATTCCTTGGGAGGAATAGTACCTTAATTAAACCTCATCAAGCACCATATTGGTGGTTTCTGAGCAGATGATCAAAAAGTCTACCACGACTGCATCCAACAAAGCTCCTGAGACTCGGCCTTTAGAAGATTCAGGAACAGTGCTCTCCCCTCAAGTGTCTGATAGACTCAAAGTATTTATGAAAAGGGACGCAGGCATGATAAAATAGGTCAATGGATGTTTCTTTGACTAGATATTTAATGTAGTGAATTCATAAGTTGCAACATTTTGAAGTCATTATGTTTATGGACACTCAAGATATCATGGACATTCAAATTTTTTTTTCAAAATTCTATAAAGCTCATTATTCTCAAGACTGAAAGGTTTTGTCAAAGGAATAAAATGCTCAAGATTTCAAGGCTTCGCAATGACATAGAGTGGATTTAAATTGCAGCAGGTTAGCACAAACTTGCTCTCTTTCCATCACAGCACACTGCCTCTCACTACTTAGGTGCGTCTTATGCTCAGGTCCCTCATGTGTCACCTTTTCACACACAAAGAGCCACCAAGTCATTCTTTGCCATTGCACTCTCTTCTAATTTTTAAGTTAGTACTTATTGAATATATTCTGTTTTGTTTGATTTGTAATAAATTAAACAATAATTTTAAATGAATTCTAATAATAGGGTGTTTGGTTTATAATAGTTCTTATTTGCCTATTTCCCTTTGCAAAATGATAAAGACCATGAGTGGTGGGAAGTATCTTGTTTATTGTCTAACACTGTATGTATACCTGGCATACAATAAAGAATCCAGTAATATCTGTTAAGCAGAAACAATGCAAAAATATTAAATGCTATGTCCATAAAATCTACACTGATGCTAAGGTACCAACTATAGTGGCTACATTATATTTGGGGGAATATAATTTTCAACTTAAACATCTATTGAATCGTGATTAATATTAATATTTAGCAACAGTTTCCTTAGAATTTTTAACTTCGTCCCTCTTAAGTAAAAGGCATAAGTGAAAAGGAATGAAAGTATAGTAGTGGTGACCGTGTCCACATCACTCATAGTTGTGTGAACCAGGAGGGACAATGAAAACAACGTTTTGGATAAACCTGCTAATAAATAATGCATGGCACACGTTTCATATTGTTAATTGGCCTTTTATACTCAACGGTTCAGTCTCATATATTTAAAAGCTTTCTGCTTCACCCACAAACATATTTCTTCACAAGTAAAATCAATTTCTGGAAATTGCTTTCAAGAAAACCTTTTCCCCCAAACTATATGAATCACAGTTTACCCCCTTTGCAAACTTGGAAAAACAACAACAAAAAAGTAGCCGACTCATCCAGCTTCACACAACTATGACTGATGTGGACATGACAATCCACCGAGATAAATTCTTTCCGTTTAAGTCCTTTATTTAACAAGAGAGCATCATAATTAGATTTCAAAGAAATTCTCAAGTTACATGTAATTCCCACTTATTGTGGCTTGCATATGTGACCAACGGGTTCTTAAAAACTCATGTTAGCATGGTAACCACCTTTCAAGACAAATTAAAAAGGGTTATTTGCTATTTCTTCACTTTAAAAAAAAAATCTTTAACTAAGTGGTTTCCAGAGAAGTGAACCCCCAGCTGACTTACCACATTTTCTGGAGCTTGGACTGGAAGACATGGTTTTTTACTTAAAGCATAGGTCCTCAGAAAAGCAAGGTAAAAGCACACTGAAGCGCCAGAACAAGTGTGGCTGAGGCAGCTCTTGAACTCACATTAGCTCCTTCCGGGTGCTGTAAGGATGTAAAAGCTAGCTTTTCCTATCTCTTCCTAAAATGTCTTACCAAGCACCCTATTCATGTAAAATATGTCCTTGAGAGAAAACAAACTCGCTAAGGGTGAAATCGGTGTAACCAGATTGGCTGATTTGCTTAATCTCTTTTAAATAAAAATATGTCTGTTCAAGGTAATCTTTTAGAAATATCTATCTTGTTCTTCTTATCCACTAAATCTAGGGAATAAGAATACCCACCAGATCTCCAGGGCAGGGAGGCCTTTCAAAGATAAAGGGATTATCCGCAGGGATAAAACCACCAGATAATCACTACTTTCGCACTTTAACAAATCAGTTTTAGCTTCTGCATTTTATCCCTCAGCTTAAGCCCCACTTGTTTGCCAGCAATCCAGACTTCTGTGCGTGGTTCCTCCTGTCTTCAGACAATTAGATCTAGCCAGTGGACTTAATATTAGAAATTAAATGTAGGAAGAAAGTTCAGATTCTGAGGAGAATGCCAAATTCTGAATAAGATCTATGTTCTCAAGACTCCCCCCCCCATCATCATTTAATTCAGTGAATCTTCAACTCAACATATAAAGGAATTACTTTAAAATGATTTATGATGAGACCCATATAATGAGTATGGCATAAAACTGAAGTTTAAGGCTTGCAAATCATATGTTGGGCAAATATGTTAAGTATTAATTTGAAGAAATGAGTCATCTTCCTAGACTTGGAATAGAGAGGGGGAAAATTTAAAGACAGAGGGAGAATCATTATTAACACAAAGTTCATGGAGTTGTAGCACATTGTTATGCCAACTATAAGTAAATGTAAAGTTACTTTTGCCTCACCATCTGATTTCCCTAACTTCCTCAATTTTGAAGCAAATTTTTCCAGGCTTAAGGTACATTCTACACCAGTCTTTACATGTTATACTTAAATATGTTTATTTGCTGTTAAAGATGCTGCAACTTAATTGCAACTTGTAATTTTTGTTACATATTTTTAAATGTAAGTAGCATGTTTACATAGGAAATATTCAACGAGAATGTTTAAAATATTTAAAAAACATAAAATAAATCAATTCTCCCTCCCTCATCTCCTCTGTCACTCTTTTTCTCTACAAAAGTTTTAGAACTACAGTTATATTTTCAAAAGTTTAATACTTAAACAATTTGAAGTCTTATTTGAGGTCATTCATTGTATTATATATAATGTCGTTAAACTATATAATATTTGGACCATTAAAATTATTTTGAAGGTTATTTTAAAATACTTTTCATTAAAGTTACATTCTCAATATTGATGCCTTGCTTTGAGTCTTAGTTTGATATTTTCTTTCCTGAGATAAATTAATGGCACTATTTGTCTTAAACGTTTCTATGAATTGACCATTTATATGACTCAACATTTTATTCATTTTAAAACAGGTTTACATATTACATTTTGGTATTGGACACTCAAATTTGATCTAATTTTTAAGGAAATAATCTAACCTAAAAATGTGGATTTAAAAGGTTTTAAAGTTTTCAAAGACCTTTTGATACATGAAGTTGCATCTTCAGCTAATTAGTAAAATGCTTAGAAAATGTTCAGTTTCCTCTGCAGTCTTCTTCATTTGGGTTTTCTAATAGCAAACTGTTCCCTTATCTCACGTAGGTAGATGAATTGCTGAGCAGGCAAGGGAATCTCGAATTATTATTATTTTTTCAAATGTTTCTGTGTGTAACCTCCTTAATTGTAATACTGAGTATAGTTCGGCCAAAGGAAAGCAAATTAGATTTTTCCTCCATGGCTTTTCACCGAGAGGTACAGCATGGCTTAACAGCTTTCTGGCAGCCCACCCTGATGATCACAGTATTGGGAATGCAGACATAAAGCATACGGAGACATACACCGCACCTCAGCAGTGATTCGAAAGGACAGTCTTGGAGCTTTGGAAACGGAAAAGCAGGCAGCAAACAACCAAGGCAGTCTGCAACCCTGAGCAAAACCTCTTTTTTCCCATCAAAACTCTGCTGCCAGCCCGGCTTCTCCTCTCCCAGACCCACAGGCTGGCAGAGGCAGCCGCCAGCCACTCCAAAGTGGAGTTTCAGGCCCGTCCTTAGAGGATTCTGTCACCCTCTGGGTGCTTTCCCTTCATGAATGAAATATGCAAATGGCACCTCGCATTGGCTCTTTCAATGAGGAGGAAGAAGAAGGTCGGGAGACAGAAGTGACACAGCCAGCACGGTAGAGACTTGGGACCGATGTACTTACACCTCCAAATGCCTCCAGATTTCAGCCTCTGGAAATAGCTAGCCCATTTCTTTATGGCACTGTTGCTTCCATCAGCTGTGAAAATTAACATAAGATAACATAGTAACCCAACAAGTGCTGGACAGCATTCAGAGCATCAGATTAAGTGCACACTCAAGGCACATGCCGGGTGTACAGAAACCTGAATGGTAAATAGCAAGTAAATACCTTCCAATGGACCGGAAGGGGGAAGGATGCTGAGCGGCTTACAGCTGCTGCCTGCTCTCTTGTGTAACAGCGGCAAAGGCGGCTCAGTCCCGCTGGCAGGCTGGGAGAAGCGCGGCCGCCTATGGGCGTCGGGGCGGTCCTAGTGCCTGCCCGTGGTGAGCACCCAAGGTCGCTCAGAAGGGCCTCTCTACTTCTTGCGATACTTCTGGGGGGTGTCACCAAGGGTTTCAGGAACGGGGGCTTGTTAAGCATTGGTGCGGTGGGTTTGAGTTTGGGAAAAGACAGTAGGAAACAGGGTCTGCTACTGTTTCCAGACACTGATATTGAAACCAAAACGGATGATGGGTGCTCTTGTCTGATAACTTAAATGTGCCTTTGAGAATGTGAAAGCCTTTTAGAAAGAAAGCTAATTCGCACTTTATTGACGGCCATCCATGTATTTTGTCTGCCCCCCCCCCACACACACACACATGTAAAGTGCACTGGCAGAAAGAATGAAGAAGTAGGAAATTTTTTAAAGTTTGATTTATATTTTCTTACATTTGCAAAATGTTTATTAAAGGCCTAAAACTCCACGTTTAGCATATTCCGTTCATAAATCTCAAAATAAATACAAAAATAAACAAACTAGAAGACCCCAGAACCTTATTTTCTAGGAGACAAAATGCACCAGACCATATACATACATATATATATATATATATATATATATATATATATATATTCAACACCTCCCTTCATCCTTCTCCTTTATTTGCCCCATATAACAATCTAGATTTTCCTAATTCAGTTATGGAATAATTCCCCCACCACACCATAATCTCTACGAGGTAGTCTGCTCTATTCACTTTGAGAGAGTAATATTTTGATCAAGTAAGTTTGATAGCCTAGATTGCTCAGCACATATTAAGCCCTCAGCAAATATTTGTGGGAAGAATGGAATGGACACTAAGCTAAGAAATAACACAAAAGAAAACAAGTTCAGAAGTCAATCTCTTAACTAATTAAGTTCAATTAGCAGAGATCTCTGAGCAGCTGCTTTATGTAAAGGACTATGTTAAGTACGCCTTTGTCTTTAAGGAGCTTATAATTTAAACGTAGAGAAAAGATACTAATGTAATCAAATTTTATGATTACTATAATATTTGCTATAAGAGAGTGAACCCTAAAAGTCAGAAGGTGCTGTATTTGCTATGTTTTGACCCTATGGGTGTGGTGTTGAGCCAGGAGATAGGGCTTGAGGATTCCACACTGATTGCTTCCCCTACCCCAACCTGAGTGTCTAGTTAAAGTTTGGTTGGCAATAGGCAGACGGGACCAGAATCTAGAAGGTTAACTCCAGTAAGATTTGTTAGCCGAGCCGAAACCGGTTTGGCTCAGTGGTAGAGCATCGGTCTGCAGACTGAAAGGTCCCGGGTTCGATTCCCATCAAGGGCATGTACACTGGTTGCAGGCACATCCCCGGTAGGGGGTGTGCAAGAGGCAGCTGGTCGATGTTTCTCTCTCATCGACGTTTCTGGCTCTCTATCTCTCTCCCTTCCTCTCTGTAGAATATCAATAAAATATATTTTTTAAAAAAAGATTTGTTAGGCGAGTACATATAGACACTAACACAGGTAAAGAGAGGGAGGGCAGGTGGGTAGATGCTGAAGGCTCTGGATCAAAGCCTCCAATAGCCAGTACACAGCATGGCGGCCCAGCACCCACCACCAGATGGTCGCCTTCAAGAGCAAGAAGGGGCCGCTCATACCTAGTGGTCTGGGCGGTCAGGTCACAGAGGTGACGTAGGGTAGCCAGTAGCAAGGTATGTTGGCTCATAACAAGGTGTGCTGGGAAAACTGAGGCTCGGAGGCCAAGCGGGAAAGAGAGAAATTATAAAAATATTAAAGTAAGATTCTCTCCAGGGAACACTCAAGGCAGGATTTTCTTACAGGAAAAGCACATCCCTACGGAGCACAGCGGGGGAGAAAGCTGTGAAGCAAATGGAGAAGGAAGACAGAGGAGACGGAGAGAGCCTCCAGACCACAGAGCAGAACCGACCCAGGGGTGGGAGGCAGGAAAGTAAGGGAAGCAGGATGGAAAAACAGAAGGTCTGAGACTAGAGTGCAGTGCAGGCATGTGCCTGCCTGAATCCCCTGCCACACCTGGCCACTGGGGAGGCATGGCCGGTGGGAAGTGTGGGGGCCCCTGCCACACCTGGCCACTGGGGAGGCATGGCCTGTGGGAAGTGTGGTGGCCCCTGCCACACCTGGTCACTGGGGAGGCATGGCCTGTGGGAAGTGTGGTGGCCCCTGCCACACCTGGCCACTGGGGAGGCATGGCCTGTGGGAAGTGTGGTGGCCCCTGCCACACCTGGCCACTGGGGAGGCATGGCCTGTGGGAAGTGTGGTGGCCCCTGCCACACCTGGCCACTGGGGAGGCATGGCCTGTGGGAAGTGTGGTGGCCCCTGCCACACCTGGTCACTGGGGAGGCATGGCCTGTGGGAGGTGTGGTGGCCGGGGCCCAGACGCAGTGAAGGAGTTCAGAGCACAGCAGCCGGTGGTGTTTGTGAATTGCTCCTATAGCAGAAGCTATGAGAAGTATATATTCCTGCAGCTGCCCCCACACCACAATGAGACACTTTGAATATGCACAGTTAATTGTATGCCAACTACGCCTCAATAAGTAAAATTATAAAATCTGCTTTAGTTGCCATTGTGACTTTCTTGTTCTAAAAATAAAATTATAAAAACAAGAAAGTCACAATGGCAACTGAAGCAGAGGTTAAACATAACAAGAGAGCGCTATGGGCGACCTTATGCCAATAGATTTGGAAACTTGGAAATATAATTTGTCAAATCTTATTCAAAAGAAACAGACAGTCTGAGTAATCCCAGAATTGTAAAGGAAATTAAAACAAATACGTTACAACCTAATAATCCTGTTCAAGGAGTAATACCCAAGAGACATATAAAAAAAATGCTCAGGGTAGCAATGTTTGAATAATAAAAATTTGAAACATTTAAATAGACATAAAAGAAGACTAGATAAATCAGTTGTGCTCTATTTACATAAAGAATATACAACGGGGGGAAAAAGAGAAAAGAATATACAGCAGTAAAAATGTATAACCTTAAACTATACACAACCAAATTTTGGAAACATAAAACATAATATTTACTAAAAAAAGTAAATCCCAGAAGACTAAACATGATACAGTGTTCATTGAGATAACAAAAAATCGCAGAATTAAACAATATGTTGTTCAAGCACACATGAAAATGTGATATAATTATGTATTTTAAAAAGTGATGAATTCATAATCAGGCCAGTAATCCCTTCTGAGATAGGGAATAGGGTGGAGGGTGAAGCATGACATATAATCTGTCAGGAATGATAATTCTTGAGTTTATGAACATTGATTGTATTATTGGCATCTACCTAGGCCAGACACCAGTCCTATTTATCATAACTCACATCTTCTCACCTTGTTAAGAAGATGGTCTTTTTGCAAAGCTGACCTCGCTTCTCTTAGCCAATGCTGATTAGTCATGCTACACTGCAGATTTTCAAACAGGCATAGCTCTCAGAGAGGCCTTTCCTGTTACTCACCATGAATTCAGAATTTATGCATCAATGGAATTTTCCGATTGTGACTGAAGACCTGGTAGATTTTCAGTTTGCAAACTTGATTTAGTATCCCATTTCAAATTTTAATCTTATCTCACTTCACAATTTTAATTGCATATAAAAGTGGCATTTTCCCTATTGGCAAAAAATAATACGTGGTTATGATAGAAAATGTGAAACTACAGGTATGCACAAAGTAGGCAATAAAGTTTACTATGATGCTAGTAGTACTCAAAGACACATCCTGCTGAAAGATTGGTGTACGGACACATATACAAACATATCTCACAAAATTAGAAATACTATAGATATTTTAAAGTCTGTCATTTTCCATGTTATTAATTATTTTTGTTAATAGTGCCATATTGTCTCAATAATTACATAATATTGGATTGTCAAAATATGTCCTGAGGCCACACCCAGCCAGACAACCTGTTTTTTTAAAAAAAACAAGTTTTGCTGAAACCGGTTTGGCTCAATGGATAGAGTGTCCGCCTGCCGACTGGAAGGTCCTGGGTTCAATTCCGGTCAGGGGCATGTACCTTGGATGCAAGCACATCCCCAGTAGGGGGTGTGCAAGAGGCAGCTGATCAGTGATTCTCTCTCATCGATGTTTCTAACTCTCTATCCCTCTCTCTTCCTCTCTGTAAAAATTAATAAAATATATATTTTTTAAAAACAAGTTTTATTGGAACACAGTGCTGCTCATTGGTTTACATATTGTCTACAGCTATTTCAGCAGAGTTGAGTAGTTATGACATAGACTGTAACATAAAACTATTTTGACCTTTGGCAGAAAAAGTGCCATTCCTTGCTAAAAGACACAATTTAATGGCTATATAATATTCCATTTCATGAATGTATCATAAATTATTGTATCATTAGTGTGCATGTTGGCTATTTTCATTTTTTTCCTGTTTTTACCACCTTGAATTACAAATATTTTCAGCCATTTTAATTAGAAATTTGGAGAGGAAGAAGATTGCTGCTGACGGGAAGGCAGACTGCAAGATAGTGTGTGAGTGAGAGAATGAACGGAAAGTGTGTGGTCGCATGAGGAGTATATATTTGTGGGTGAGGGACAGATCTACTCCAAGGGATTGTTGGGGATTGCTGGACTGGGCTCCACTAACCGAGCAGCCTCCACTTCTGCTGAAATATCTCCCACAGCAATCAGCTCTGATGTGGAGACCATGCCATCTTGAAGGGAAGGGTGACTGTTATTGGAAGCCTATACATCTTAGGAATCTACAACAACACCCAGGGAACAGCTGCCAATCCAGGAGCACTGGATTTCAAGCAGTGCAAATGCACAGACTCGGATGAGCTCTGCACCTTCTCACAGAAAAGTCAGATTTTGCCTAGGAAAAGGAGAGAAAGAGAGAGAGCTACATAACCAGATACCCAGAGAAGAGAAATAATGGGGAGACAAAGAAATAGCCACATATGAAAGAAAAGGAGGCATCACCAGAAAAGGAAGTAAACAAAATGAAGGTAAGCAGTATGTCAGAGAAAGAATTCAGAGAAATGGTCATAAGATCACTGAAAAGAATGGGAGACAAATTCAACAATATGTGTAAGACCCAAGAGGAAATGAAGAAGAACCAAGAAAAAAATGAAAAATGGCATCGATGCTATAAAGAACTCTATAGAAAGCATCAACAGTAGACTAGAAGAAGCATGGTATTGCATCAGTCAACTAGAAGACAAGGTAGAGAAAAATACCCAAGCAGAGCAGCATCTAGGAAAAAAATTTATAAAACAGGAAGAGAGCCTAATGGAACTTTGGGACAACACAAAACAAGATAAAATCCACATAATAGGGGTACCAGAAGGAGATGAAACTGAGCAAGGAATAGAAAATCTGAAAAAAATAATCAAGAAAACTTCCCTGATATAGGGAAGAAAAAACTCACACAAATCCAAGAAGCTCAGAGTCCCAAACAAAATGAATCCCAAAAGACCGTTGCCAAGGCACATTATAATTAAACTGGCAAATACCAACAACAAAGTAAGAATATTAAAAGCAGCCAGAGAGAGACAGAAAGTTACCTACAAAGGATCCCCCATCAGACTAGCAACTGATTTCTCAACAGAAACACATCAGGCCAGAAGGGAATGAAATGAAATATAGAAAGTCATGCAAAGGAAGGGTCTGAACCCAAGAATACTGTACTCAGCAAGGCTATCAATAAAAATTAAGGGGGAAATCAACTGAAGGACTTATATGCATGCATATAAGCATAACCAATAGACACAAGACATGTAGGAGTGGTTAGGGATATGTGCCAGGTGGAGAGGAGGCCGGGGGAAGGTCAATGGTGGGGCGAGGGGGAGGACATATGTACTACCACTTATAATACTTTAAACAATTAAATAAATAAATAAATAAATAAATAAATAGAAATTCAGTGTATCAAAGTAAATATCCTATTTAAGGCTTTTCAAACATGTGGCCAGGTTTCCTCCAGAAGATGGCACCAATTGACATCACTACACACTTCACAGTAAAACTTATAGATGACATAGCTCCCCCACGGCATACACACTCTTACCACTGACTTTCGATCATTTGCTCTTGGTGGATATTAATTATCTTTTAATCACGATACCAATTACTTGTTTTAGTCTATCTTCCTTGACCTCTCACAGGCCTTGACATACCGACCCCCCTATTTCCTTGCCTCTGAGGCCCTCCAGTCTCCTACTTTACCTCTGCTCACTCTGTTTGCTTCTCCTTCCTCTTAGCTATTCTTCTTCCCCCAGTATCTTCCTAGTGGAAATTTCCCAAAAACAGGCCTTGACTCTTGCCTAAGTCTCTTTTTCCTTAGCATTTATGTTTGATCTCTTTTCTCACATCCAGCTTCATACTGTCCTGCCATCGATGTCTACCTGGCATATTTTACCTGTATCCTATGATGCTGAAATAGACTCCTCACTGGCCTACGTATAGTTTTACATTTTCCTACATTTTTATATACCCCGAACAGATTGTTTTCTTTTAAAAGTTGTAATTATATTAATTCCTGCTCATGAATCTGCAATGAATTTACATTGCTTCCAGAATAAAGTTAAAATTCCTTTCATTGTTATTTAATACTCTTCAAATTGGGCCCCCAATTTGCCTTTTAAGCTTTAGTTTCCTTAATTAGATTGTTTGCCAAACTGTTAGCTTTAAAATATTGAGCTATTAGCTATTCTACAAGTACGTGTTTTTAAACACTTATATATTTTGGTGAGCACCATATGTATAATATGTTCTTTTACCATTTTCCTTAATACCCTCTGCCCAGCCCATCAAATCATACCCATTCTTCAAGGCCTAGATTTCATGTCGAGTCTTTTACAAAGTTTTTGCTTCGTAGCATCAGCCAGAAAATGTGCCTGCCTCTTATGAACTCTCCATGGTAATTATGTGGTTATCTGTACCTGTCAGATGATACTTTAAACACAATAATTCTGAAAGTCCTTTTGTGCTATTTGTTTGTCATTAAAGTATTGCATGCTTTGTGTGCCTTCTTTTTCTTTGCATCCTTGGCTCTGCTGTCCACAAAATAGAGAGATTACTATTGAATAAGTGACTGAATGAATGAACTGCTCATTAACCCAATAGAAGGAAAGAGAGGCTTGAGGTAGTTCAGTACTTTGTGACTCATCTAGAATTTGGCATAAAAAGAAAAATAAAAGCAGAATTACAGATTCAGGCCTTCTAATGGTGTTATATAAGTTACCATACCAATGTTACTCACTCACCTAAAAAAAAGTATTATTAGGCACAATATCAGTGCCTCATGGTATAGTAAGATAAAATACTAGTACACCAAGTCAACCAGGTTTGAGTCTGTTTCTTTCTAATTAGATTTCGCGAGGGTAGTCATTGCTGATCCATTCCACTGAACAGGTGGTTGTGATGTGATACTTAATGTACTTCGAAGCAGATGGAGAAAATTACTTAAATTTGAGGACACTTCCCAGATTGGAAGAAGTAAAGACTTCTCATTGTTCTGGTTCATTACATTAGACACAGACTAGATGGTGGGTTTCATTTTATCCTCATTCTATAGTCTCAAAGATTTGTTTACTCACAAAATTCCTTATGACAGAGGGACAAAAACAGTATAGTATTCATTATTAATATCATCTATAGAATATAACTATATCAGATGACAAGGAAGCATTTATTATTGTAGGAATTTAAAAAAATTATCTGTAATAATATATTTGCATATTTGTGTATGTTTTCCTGAACACAAACTTTATCTAGATTGTTTTGTAAGGTATAGAGGAAAAAGGACTTACGTTGAAGGCAATTTTTGTCTGGGGTCCTTCATTGCCCAGTTGTAGAACCTTGGGTACAATGTTTTACTTCTCTGGGCTTTTGTTCCTTACACTGAAGGGAAGGGGTGCAACTAGGTGATATCTAAGACCCTTCCCAATCTCTGAACATCTGTGAACAGAGAGCGACATCTCAAATAGACATGCCACTGAAAACCCTATGTTGTGTTATGCAACAGTCACCATAAGATTTTGTATTAGGAAACCTCCAAGGATATCTCCCTCCTTAACCAAAACTGAACTCACATTTAGGGCTTAAATGAAACATGTGGTCTGAGAAAGACTTAGATCAGCATCCTGGGAATTATATTTTTGTAGAAGCCACTAAGCTGAAATGGAGTTCTTTAATATGAGAAAACAAGCTATTTTCTATTTAGATGTGGATAGGAATTCTGGTCTTTTACAGTGAAGTAGATACAATGCCTGGACAAGCTTTCCCTGTTTCAATGACTCAACAACAATCACATAGTTTGCATGAGATTTTACTTAATTTTTCTTTGTACATTTATTTTTATAATAGTGCAATCTCAGCAACTTTTCTGAGAATTATGATTAAATCACCTCCTCTTTAGTAGATATCAGACCAAGAGAGCACTTTAAAAATATATCTGTTCTTCTTATATTGCTTTAACTTATTTTCCTTATATTTCCAAAAACCCCAACTGTGCTACAAGGGTCAGCTCTTCCCCATACTTCCTTGGTCAAAAATTTTACTGATTAAATTATGATAATGGAGCCCTAAATGGTTTGGCTCAGTGGATAAAGCATCAGCCTACAGACTGTAGGGTCACAAGTTTGATTCCAGTCAAAGGCATGTACCTTGGTCATGGGCACATCCCCAGTAGGGGGTATGCAGGAGGCAGTTGATTGATGTTTCTCTCTCATTGATGTTTCTAACTCTTTATCCTTCTCCCTTCGTCTCTGTAAAAAAAATCAATAAAATATATATTAAAAATTATGATAATGGAATGCTAAAGCTTAAAAAGATTATAGAAATAATTTAGTTCAATCTCTTCATTTTCCAGTCATTAAAATTGAAGACCATGGAGATTTAATAGTTTAAGGTCACTGTGCTATCCTGGATTTCCTAGGAAACAAAGCCTGAGACAAGACTTAAATACTAATGCTCCAATGAGAGAGAGAAAACCCAGCTGCTGAGAGTCAGAGAAAGGGGAAGTGAGACAGGGAAGGATGGAAAGCAAATATACAATGATGTGTTATTATGCTGCCTACTAATTCCCAAGATCCTAAAGACAAAGCTGGTGACTCTGCAGATACATGTGTTCAGGCTTTCAAGACAACTTGACACCATACCATGCTTCCCAATAATCTGTCTGAGAGAGAAGGAAGAGAGACTATATCTTCTGGATTGTTCTTGTTCTCCCTAATGGTCTTCAAAGTTCACCCATGGGGAGTTCACTCCCTCACACTTCCAGGTTGTGTAACCTGGCCACTTTGGCATCTTCTGGGAAAGCCAAATCCCTGTAGCAGGTTGCCAATAAGTGTTGGTAGAAGCCCGAGGCTCTGGATGAGTTGCTAGTAAGCCTCCTGTGGCAGAAACATGAGAACCCAAATGGACTTGGTTGCTGCCGTAATTGTCAAAGCAGAACAAGTAGCTGGGTATTTTAGAGCCAGGAAATGCAAGAGAAAACTGAAGATGGATCCAATATTGTTACATTGCTTCAGAATAATACAATCAAGATAAACCAGTGTCTTTACACTAAATTTAATGCTCAGATAATAGCCCAATTTTCCAACCTACCTTCAAAATTCTCTATAATCTAAATTGACTTATTTAGTCAGCGTATTGCCAACTAAATAGCTTTCTGAGAAGTAACATCATCTGCAACTAAACAACTCAACCTTTGGGATTGAGAACCCAGAACACTTGTGTTGACATGACTATTCATTCCAGGAAATTCTCACCAAGGTAGATAAGGATGTAAACTAATTAAAAAGTCAATGTTTGCTTTACAAAATTGTTGAAAACTCATTTGTTCAATAAAAACTTTTCTCATCTGGGCAAACTTGCTTTTCAAGCAATAATTTGTTATTTTCAAGATCCTCACTCAATCTTAAACTGTTATTTCACTAATTTTACCAAATTCCAATCATCCACCTTAAAGGGTCTGCTTTAAACTCTTGAGCCAAGGTCTTTACCTTTTGAAATAAACATTTGATTGACTTAGAGACCCCCCAAAAAAATAAACCCACCAGGAGATAGGCAATTAATTTATTTCATTGATGTTTAGGTACAAATGACCAAATATTTCACACGAATGAGTGAAATCATAGTCTGAATCCCGCAAATAAAGTCAAAGAAGACCCCACACAGAATGGATAAGACCAATCAACTATTCGATTCCAAAAATTCAAAATACCATAATGCAATAAAATTAAAATATATCTATTTAGAATTACATGAATGTCACCCAATTTCATTGTGCATAGTGCCCAGTTTGTTGTATAAATTCACATGCTTTTTACTACATTCCTTTCTGTTTGTGAAATGGTGTGAAATTTTCCTTCAAAGGTGGATTGAATTAAATACCAGCCAGTCAATTCAATGAAAGCTTTAGATTAAGAATTCTAACATATCTGTAGTTCAGAGATACATAAGTAAGCCTATGACCTTCTGTAACCAGTGAGATAAAAATGTTAAATAGATTGATATTTATAATAGCAACAATACCATGTAAAATGCCAACATCATCCCAGTTAGAAATTAGCAAAAACTACATGAAGGAAAATGTAGATCTTTACTAAAGGACATAAAAGAAGACTTGATTAATAAAGGGAGATTAAGTTCCTTGCTGAAAGAATTTAATATTGTAGGGTCAAAGAGTCTCACTAAATTCATCTATAAATATAATTCCTATAAATATGACCAAAATTATTTTCTAATAATTAACAAACTGAAAAAAACTATTTAGAAAATAATAATTTTCTCTTGCCCTATTAGCTTTGAAACCACATTATAAAGCTAGATTACATTGGAAATTTGTGGCATTGGTGCAGAAATCTACACATTTTATAGTAGAACAGTTGAGCATGAAACAAAGGCATGTATATATGAAGATGTAATTTAAGATAAAGATAGAAATCAAAATCAGAAGGAAAATGACAAACTATTGAACAAATAATATTGGCATAATTGGCCATTCATTTGGGGAAAATATGTCAGATATATCATTCCATACACAAAAATAAATACAAATGGAGTAAGTAATTAAAAACAAATTATAATGGAATATTTTATAATCTAAACAGTTTTTCTAAGCAATACACTAACCCAGCAGTCATAAAAGTGATACATAACATTTTTAAATATATATATAAAATTTTAAATATAAACTGTATTAATGTATAGATTTATACTATAATTAATAGAGAACAAAATCAAATTAAAGAAAATAAAATCAGCCACTTGATAGAAAAATGGTCACATTAGGTGGTCAGCAAATTTCCAAAAGAAGATACACAAATTAGATGAATGAAAAAATGCTCAACCTCATTTCAAATCTGGGACATTCTAAGTGAAATGAGTTCTCATGTTTTGTCCATGGAATTGTCAAAAAAATTTTTAAATTGATTTCATCCATAAATGACAAGAAGACAGGTAAGGTCACTTGCTGTCATATTTTATTTATGGCATGATACATTGCTAAATATTTACAAAGAGAAATGATGTTATTGAATAAGGAGCAATACATAAAATATAATTCAATTATATAATTTCAAAATATTATTTGTATGTATACATGTGCATAGATGCTATGGTTAGGGATGGAATGATATCCATCATTCATGTGATCTAAAAACTGGGAATAAAATTGGGAGAGGAGAGGTAAAAGTAAAAATGATGCTTTTCTTTATTTCCTGAATCTTTTACTAAAATTTTTTAGTCAGATACCACTTATCTAAGATAATTTTAACTTTTTACTGAGCATAAAGTATGTTTTACACACACACACACACACACACACACACACACACACACACACACGGGCACTTAGGAGCATAGAAGAAAGCACAGCTATGTGTATATAGCTTAATGAAATTCCCCAAGCTGAGTAAGTAATAGCAGTCAGATTATAAAACCCTCCCCCTCAAAAGATAACCATTATCCTGACAGATGACACCTAATATTATTTTTACCTATTTTGTTATTTTATACAAAAGACATTGTGTGCTTGGCTTTTTTTTTTTTGTATCTGGCTTCTTTGTTCAACATTATGATTTTGAATCATGTTTATGAAGATTTTTTATTCTCACTGCTGCTGAGCATTCCAGAATGTATTTATTCAATTTGCTGTTGTTGGTCAGTTGGGTAAAGACCCATGTTAGGGCTAATGTAAGCAGTGCTGCACTGAGCATTCTTCTACATGTCTTTAGGACAATGAACATATGTACATGTTTGTGCAAGATAGACATCCTTGAGAAGATGTTGCCAAACAATTTTCAAAAGTGGTTTTACCAACTTCCACACACACCTCTGGCATACAAGACTTCAGTCTACTCTATAATCTTGCCAACATTTGATATTATCAGCTTTTTTCACTTCATCATTCTAGTATTTACTTAGTGGTATATAGTTATGGTTTACCTTGCACTTAAAAAAAAAAGCAGTAAAGTTGAGTACCTTTTCATAGGTGTATTGTTATTTAAATACTCTTGTGAAGTGCCTGTTCAAGTTACTTGCCCATTTCTATTGGATTGATTTTTTATTTCACACACACACACACACACACACACACACACACACACACACGGTATCTGTTCTCATTCTGTGGGTTGCTTTTAAATTTTTAAATATATCTTTTGAAATGTATTTTTTAACGAGAGAGAGAGAGAGAGAGACAGAGAGAGAGAAACATAAATATGTGAGAGAGAAAGATTGATCAGTTGCCCTCCATACTCACCCTGACCAGGGATCAAACATGCAATCTAGGTATGTGCTCTGACCAGGAATCTAACTGTCACTTTTGGTGCATGGGATGATGCTCCAACCAAATGAGCCACCCAACCAGAACTGAAGAGTATTTTATTTATTTTATTTTACTTTAATATAATCCAATTTATCATTTTTAAAATTAATTTTTATTGATTATGGTATCACATAATTGTCCTTATCCCCCCATTCCCATCCCAAACCCCTCCCTACATATTCCCCCACCCCCCTGTTGTCCATGGCCACTGGCTAAGCCCATGTAGTACATGCACACAAGTCCTTTGGTTGATCTCTTCCCTTTACCCCCAACCTCCCCTACTTTCCCTCTGAGGTTTGAGAGTCTGATCGCTGCTTCTCTTTCTCTGGGTCTATTTTTGTTCACCAGTCTATGTTGTTCATTATTCCTCTAGATGTGTGAGGTCATGTGATGCAAGAAGTACCCTTGTAAGAACCTAAACTGCGACAAGCCTTAATGGTTATGCTGAGAGGCAAATGAGTCAGTCTGTAGTGAGTTCCTTTCTGGGCCAACAGTTCTTTTGCGTCGTATAGTTAATCCTTTTGGTATCCTAATTTTAAAATTTACTATTCCTAGGTGGCAAAGATATTAGGTGCTATTTTAGCTTACTTATCTGTTTGTTGTTGTTTTTATAAAGAGTCTATATAGCCCTAACCGGTTTGGCTCAGTAGGTACAGCATCGGCTTGTGGAATGAAGGGTCCCAGGTTCGATTCTGGTCAAGGGCATGTACCTTGGTTACAGGCACATCCCCAGTGGGGGGTGTGCAGAAGGCAGCTGGTCAATGTTTCTCTCTCATCGATGTTTCTAGCTCTCTATCCTTCTCTCTTCCTCTCTGTAAAAAAACAATAAAATATATATTAAAAAATAAATTAAATAAATAAATAAATAAATAAAAGAATCTATATATAAAAGCCTAAGCGACCAGTCATTCCGCCGGCCAATAGCTATGACGCACAATGACCACCAGGGGGCAGAACCGCAATACAGGAGCTGCAAAGCAACAGCAACTTTGCAGAGTACCCTCTTGCATTCCAGGGCCTCTCAGGGGATGTTGGACTGCTGCTGGTTTCAGCCCCAATCTCCATAGGCCAGGTCGAGGGAACCCACCTGCTGGAGGGACCCCACTCACTCTTCAGATGCCTTTCTAGCCCCAGCACCACTCCAGGTGTGGCCAGCAGGGGAGGGACAGCAGGAGGTTGGCACCAGTGCCCATCTCGCCCAGTCCCACCCTGCCAGCCACCTTCTTATTAATTTCCTTTTAATGTGCATGAATCTGTGAACCAGGCCTCTGGTACAATTATAAAAGTCTAGGGGCCCAGTGCACAAATTCACGCATCTTGAAAGGAATTGTGGTCTGCAAGGCTGCAGTGGGCACAGGGGTGGGTCTCAGCCCATCCTCCATGACCCCACCCAGCCTCTCCTACCACAGTCCCCTGTGCCCTGTCTGCCAGTAGCCCCACTCCCACTGCCACCCCTCCCATGCACTGACAGTGCCAGCCCTGCTCACACCCGCTGACAGTGTGGAGAGATTGGGGCCGGTGACAGCAGCGGGTGCAAGCGGCGGCTGCTGTTCCAATTGCCCCTCAGGAGAAGGGGGAGGTAGAGAAGCCCTCCGCTTGTACCCACTAATGGCACCGAGTGATTGAGACCGGCACCAGGCATTGGCAGCAGGTGTGAGCTGCGGCTCTGGCACCAGCTGTGGTGCGGGTGGGACTGGTGCTGGCAGTGGGTGGGAGTGCCAGGCAGGACCATGGCATATGGGAGCAAAGAATCTTCAGTAACCACCAGAGGCTCTCCCCAGTGACAGCAGCCAGTCTGGTGCGCCCCGCTCACCTGCTCCATCATCCCACCGTGGCCAATGCCCACCATGTTTCACAAAGGCCCCCTGGTGGTCAGGGCATGTCATGATGACTGATGGTTCAGTTGTTTGGTTGGTCTGGTTGTTCCGCCATTCTGTCTGTTTGCACATTAGCCTTTAATTATAGAACCAATGAAACTTTTTTTACCCTGACAACACCTAAAAATTAGAGCACTAACCATCAATAGAATTTTACAGTGAAAGTCAATACCTTTCTTGGTATGATCTTGCTAGGAGGAAATATATCATTTCCACTTAGCATTATAAAGTTTAATACCACTTCAATATAAATAAATGAAATGCATTGCCACTTGACTATGAAACTGATTATTAAAGTGAATATGCATATATAGAAAGTATAGGTGAATTATTGAAAAGCAATATCTTAGGTATCTTCAGACTATTATTCATTATCCTGACAACTATGGAAATAGACTTGCCACCATGACTATCAAAAAGGACTTAAAAGATACTACATGCCTTCAGTGTTAAATTGAAAATGGTTATTGGATTTAGCCAGCATAAACGAGAAAGCTATTTCTTTATCTTATTTTAAGCTCTCTTTCTTTATATCTTCTTATAAATTTCCTCATTTTCATTTTCTTGGATTAGCAAGAAGAGCCGGATTGAAGATGGACTTTACTGAAAGAAATCAAATTTTTCTCTTTAGTCTATTTCGTTTCTTCTTGATTCTTAGTGATATTTTGTTTAGAGTTCCACAGATTTATAGAGCTCAAAGAGATTTTAAAGTCTTATCCTATCCATCTTTCAAAAACATTCATGCAATATGAGAACCAATCCTGATTGTGACAATTTGCCAAGCCTTAAGCTTTAGGGAACATAATCATCTGGTTCTGTTTTTCATTTTGACTAAGTAAAATATGAAGACTATAAACAATACTGAACAATCACTGAAATAAACTGGAAAAGTTGTTTTATTCAAGTCAGTTTTTTTCCTAATTTCTTTTACTACTGTAAATTCTTAAATGATGGTGAAGTGTTACAAAATTAAATATATTCAGTATCTTAATGATGAAAATGCATTCCATTATTCTCCCAAGGGTTTGGAAAGAAATGATATTGATTTGCTTAATTTCCCATGTATACTATTTTGTGTATATATTATCCTTTTTAAAAATTTCCACATGTCGCCGAAACCGGTTTGGCTCAGTGGATAGAGCGTTGGCCTGCGGGCTGAAAGGTCCCAGGTTCGATTCTGGTCAAGGGCATGTACCTTGGTTGCGGGCACATCCCCAGTAGGGGGTGTGCAAGGGGCAGCTGATCCGTGATTCTCTCTCATTGATGTTTCTAACTCTCTATCCCTCTCTCTTCCTCTCTGTAAAAAATCAATAAAATATATATTTTTTTAAAAAAATTCCACATGTCACCATTTGAATCTGAAACTTGCCACTAGTGTATCTGTCATTGAAATAGCTCCCAACTGCACTTTATCTCCTTAGTTTCCTGTATCTCCAATGTACCCTGATATTTTCAAGTTTATCTCCATACTTTATCCAATTTTTTATGTTGTTTCACTCTGCACATTATTCTTCAGTGGCTCCCCATAATTAAGGGGTAAAACTCTAAGTGTCTCTATCAAGCAACATAGGTCTTCTAAAAACTGTCCTGAGCTACCTCCCCAACCAATGCTCATACATTCTCTGATGGCTACTTCTGATCTACAATAATCACATACACATGTATCTCCAACTTTGAAACTATAATCAAATAATGTTCTCTACTCCTTGAATGCTCTCCCTTTTCCTTGACTATCTGCCTTTTTCAAAGCTACCATCAGGTCCTCAGCCTCGTCATTTTACTAATCACCCTTTCCCAGGGATAAAAACCTCTATGGAACACATTGGTTTTGTCATACATTTGAAGACTACTAAACACCGCCTGCCATTCCATCCATCCTTCCATCCATTTATTTAATGAATAGGTTTTTAAAAACCTACTATTCCTAAACATTAATCTAGGCCAGCCGTGGGCAAACTACAGCGCGCAGGCCGGATCTGGCCTGTTCGGCTGTTCTATCTGGCCCGCAGAGCCGAAAGAGCAGAGGGTTCTCTTGCTCTCCCCTCCGCTCCTTCACCAGCAGCCCAAGATGAGAGTGCCAGCATGGTCAGGTTGCTTTTGTTCCGGCCCTCTGGTCCAGTTTAAGAACCCATTGTGGCCCTCGAGTCAAAAAGTTTGCCCACTAGGCAATAGATAAGCAAAGTCTTTACTTCTCTTCTGGAGAGACAGAAAATTAATAAATAAATATTTTTAGGTGAGAATGAGCAATAGTTGAGAAATAAATGTGTGCTAGGCAAAGTAGCTGTGATTGTGCAATACAAAGTGTCTGCATATTTCCACCGAGGGGGAATATCACATGCAAATCTCCAGCAAGATAGTCTGTTGTCTAGGAATTCTGCAGAATTATTCTCTAAAATATTTACCCAAAAGATTTCTATAGGGGAAACTTGTCCCTTTTTCTCCAAATAAAGTAATATATCTAGTAGAATTTTACCTGAGTGGAGGTCACAGCCCTGGGATATTACAACACTGGCTCACAGGGCCCCCTGGATCGCTGTAAAGGTAGTCTGAACCTGTATTGATTCCCTTTGGGCAAATAGGAAAATTCTTGGCCTCCTTCTAAATCTCATTTATGGGAAGTCTATGCCACTTATGGAGCCCAAGATGATCCAAATACATAAAGTTTTCCTACTTTCATATAAAGGCCAGATAACAATAAGGAGAAAGACAAGACATGCCATGGCCATTGCTCTTAAAAGAGAATCAGGGAAGAGACACACTTTGAAGGTCACCTGTCTCCTGTTGTCTGAAATTTCCTTCTCATTTTGATGAAGAGAACCAGGGCGCTCTCTGGCTAGAGGATGAAAGTGAAAGAATCTCTAATTTCATCAGATACTAAATTCCCAATAAATTAATATATAACTTTTGAGTGAATAAATGAGGTGTTCTATCACCCTCATGGTAATTAAATCTTGGAAAGAAATTAATATATGTAATAATGGTCAACCCAATATGGATTATAAAGCTACTTTATAAAGCTAATAATCCAAGAAAATATGGATTATAAAGCTAATTAATGTCAGGGTTTAAACCTAGTTTCTTAGTTTGTTTGTTCTAAATTCAGTATTTTTAATTTGGCTATAGTACACATGCACTAACATGGGAAGTATTCTTTTCTATACTTGAGTACCAGTGCATGAAAATTCATGCACTGGAAGGGGGTCCCTCAGCCCTCTCGCAGTCCGGGAGCCCTCAGGAGTTGGAGGCAACCTGGCAATCAGGGGAAGGTGAGACACCATCACACCTCTGCTGCTGCCACTGTCAGCAGTGCAAGCCTCCGCCAGCTCTGGTTACATGAGCCTCTGGCATTCCTGGGTGGCTGGGCAGCAGCCATCTGAAGCTTGCGTGCATCTCCGGCTGGCCCTAGGCGGCTGGGGGGCTATGGGGACTTGAGGTGGGCCTGGCCTTGCTGCACACCTGCTGTCCCAGTGGGGCTGAGGGGACTGGGCGCCGCCATCTTGTGGCTGTGGGTGCTGCCATCTTTGAGGAAGTGACAGTCAATTTGCATATTTCCTCCTTATTGGCTGTGGGTGCCACCCCTTTGAGGGTGAGGCAGTCAATTAGCATATTCCCCCTTTATTAGAGAGGAGTATTTAAAATCAGTCTTATTTTTCTACTATAAAATGTTTGCCATTAGCAAACCTATAGTACAAGCAAATCTACAATAACTTCATTTAACCTTCAAAAGTAATTCTCTATATGATATTTTATAAAATGATATTACTTTCTATTGACCGAAGATGTTTGAAAACTAAGAGTTTCTGAAGTTACATCATTAGAAGTCATTAAAATGAGATTCTGAAGCAATTTTCGGGAATTTTTTTTTTTAATCAGAGATATTTTCTTTGTATCTCCCATGTTTCTTCTTGTTTCTTTCATTTCCATATTGAGTCAGCAGGCTTGCTCACATCCTGAATTAATTTCTCTTCATCTTCCTTCTCTGTTGAAGCTATCTGTGTAATTGTCAGTATGTCACTACTCCATCTTCATTTCGCAGATGACTACACTGAGTGAATGACTTGACGTGGACTCAGTTGTTAGCCTGGGTATACTTTGAGCTCTCAGCTGGAAAAGCACTGGCCGATGGAAGGTGTAATTACAATTTACAGCCCCTTATTCTGCAGCATGTTGCTTAGCTACTAACTCACCCTCCATGCACACTGATCTACACTTCCCCCTCTGGGCTATTTCTCCTTACAAAAGCTATTATTTGGATACACCTCACTGTGACTCTTGTCTTCTCCGTATACAAAAATGAATAATTTTTATGGCAAACTTATTATCTAAAAGGGTGAAAAAAATCCATGGAGGAAAGCGTCAAATCATTTTTAGGACTCTTTATTTTTATAAAACGACATGTCTGCCACATCTTTAATATTTGTGCAGGGCTACAAAATGTTCCTCATAAAATGATGCATGTGTAGGTTTGAGCTCATTATGAGTAAGGCTTTAAATTAAATTATTATAAGTGGTTTTAGAATATACCAATAATGCATTGACCATCTGTCTTCTCGACTGCATTTTCAGTAGCTGACTCATAAAAAGAAATTCCTCTCAAATTCAGCAAATGTATAAATAACAGTTGATAATGTTTTTATTCCTAAAAAAGTTAAATACTAAAATATGTTATGGTCTTTTCTGTTTTTCCCTTACCGAGTCATATCATAAATAAGAGAATTTTATGTGATGTATTTTGTATCATTAAGAAGACTGAATCTAAATGGGGAAATACGATTTAAAGAAATTATATAAAAGTGTATGACACTATATTATTAAGTGAATAATAGAATGATTCATAGCCTCAAAGGTGTGAAGCACTCAAAATTAGAAACAGACTCCTTGAGGTCAGGCTAATCTGGTAAGGATTCAGAGAGCAGGAAAATGAAAAATTTGATGTGAATGAGATATTAGATGAGGAATGGCAGAAAGTAATGGCAATAGCAGGAAGCGGATTTTTACATGGTTGAGCAATACAGAAATAAATCTACAGCGGTAAAGAGATGAGCTATGTGAATTAAAGATTTTGTACCAGGATAGTGTGAGATGAGGTCAACTGATGAAGTTTAACTACCAGGCAGAGCAAATAATTTGAATTTAATCTGCAAAAGTGAACATTATTTTTTCATGAGCATTTTAAGTGGCATCTACCAGTAATACTGGGAAATGTTTTCTATTCATTTTGTGAGCTGTTGACATGGAGGGTTTCTGTGGTAGGTTGCAAATAAAATACAGATTGGGCCATTTGACAAGGCATATTAAAAATAAGCAGAAATACTACCAAATAATTTTTTTCAATGAGAATGAATTTAATTCTACCTTACACCTTTATTAAACTGACTATACTGTATCTATATTCACTAGTTGTATAGTAATATTACTTGGGGTAAAGTTTTCTGAGGTTATCTGTCACCAACTGTACAATTAAAATAAAAAATATAAATGCAAAATATAAAATATATTTGTTTGATAGCCCTAAAGATAAATTATTAGCCACTATTTGGTTTAATACTGTGGCATAGATTACTGCAACTCACCATACCTTATCTGCTGCCCTATACCCGCAACTTCCATAGTAATTAGGTTAGGATAATGAGACTGGTTCTGGCCAACGGATTGTGAAAAATGATGTATAATGTGTATTTCTTCTAGGCCACGACAATCAAGATTATGTGTGTTCCTCATGTCCCCTTGCTACAGCAATCCTGGAGGTCACATGCTGAGATCGGGACATGACAAGATGAAGCAAGCATGGATCTCCAAGTCTCCAGTGGATGGGAGTCCTCCAAAAGCTTCATAAGGAAAAGTAAGCTCTTCCTGTGTCAAACCAAAGTTCACAAACTATGATCTATTGGCCAAATCTGGCCTGCAGCCTGCTGTTGCATAGATTTCAAGCTAAGAATTTTTTTTTTCATTTTTAAATGGGGGGAGGGAGCCAAAAAATAATATATTATGATACATGAAAATCAACTATAGAGGTCATAAAGTGTTATTAAAACATAGATTCTCTCATTTGTTTATATATTGAGTATGGCTGCTTTTGTGCTACAACAAGAGTTGAGTATTTGTGACAGAGACCATCTGGACCACAGACCCTAAAATGTTTACTGTTTGACTCTTTATAGATACATTGTGGTGTCAATGCTCCCCACATCCTAGGCACCCATGAGATGGATTCCTGTCATCATATTTGTTGCTAGTGATTCCTGCCTTCTGCCCAAAGATAGCTGATGAGATGAGAGTTGAAAATTCTCCAAAACTGAACAAATACAAGGATCTCTGCCATAAAACTGGAGTAGAAGTTTAAATTCGAGAGATTAAGAAAGACTTATGAGAACAAGGTAACCTGAGAGGTAAATTTGGCCATTGCCCAGCATGTGCTCAAAAAGGCAGCGATACGAGCCAGGAAATCCCACCAAGAAGGAGGGAGAGAGGCTCTTTGGGTCTCCTGTTCTCAGGTGCCGGCAGGCCATATGCTCCTTTTCTCACATTCCACCAAATTCCCCTTTACTTTCATTTTTAAAACTCCAATTAATTGATTCATTTATCTGCTTGAACCAACATGAATGATTTTTTTTTTACTTGAGAACAGAAAAAGACATCCAGGCACTAACATCAAGATACATTTAATTAAAATTCCCAGAAAATATTTATCAGTATTTAATATGGAAAAGCTCTAGGGGAAAGAAGATGAAGTGTCCTAGAGAGAGCTCTAATATCCTAGAGATACCCCAGAGAACTTTGCAAATAAATTTAACATAATGTTATAAGTTTTATACTTTATTTTTCCTTTTATAGTTTTACTAACTAGAGATATCTTCTATATGAAGGTGTTTGACCCCCAAACTTTCTTGCTATATGATTTTCATCATTTCCCAAGAAGATGCTTTTATTGAGAGAGAGAGAGAGAGAGAGAGAGAGAGAAGAGAGAGAGAGAGAGAGAGAGAGAGAGAGATCAGTTGCCTCACTGGCGGTAGCGGGGTTGTGAAACTGGTGAGTGAGCAGCACCAGACAAGCCAAGGTGGGTGCTAGTGGGGGCCCCCCAATTGCCCCACTAGTCACTCCCAAATTGTCCCTGATCGCTGGTCAGGCTTATAGATCCTACTCATGTACGAATTTCATGCACCGGGCCTCTAGTATTTTAATAATACTTGTATTCTGAGAGTGGGAAGGATATCTTTACTCAAATAATCTCATAACCTACTTTTTCCTCAAAACTATAAAACTTTCTGGAAATGTGGAGAGAAAAGTTTTGGCAGCTACATCTCTTTACATTAATATCATGATTGCATTCCCCTTTAGAACTCCAGGCATCTTCCCATTGGGTTCTTTCCCTCAGAAATGCTGTTGTGGAAATTCTCGGTCACTCAGCTGTTGCTGGCCTGCTCCCTTCCCTGCTCAGACTCCTCCAGCGACACGTCCCTCTCGGTTGCTATGCTGTCACCCTGGGAGGCAGTGGCCCTGTGCAAGTGCTTTCCTTCCACTGGGTAGCCTCTTTAAACGTGTCTTCATTCAGCCATAATTTGAACCTAATTCTTTCCAACTCTTGGATTTTGATAAACTATTATAGTACACGGGACCTGAGATTTCTACTTTTTATTTGTATAGGGTTTCTTTTCCAGGAATTCCCAAAACACAGTAAGAAACCAAAACAATCAAATTCGAAAATGAACAAAAGACACGAACAGACATGTCATAGCTGGTAAATAGGCATATGAAAATATGTTCAACCATCATTAGCTACTAAGGAAATGCAATTAAAAATACACCTATCAGAAAAGCTAAAATAAAATAAACGTGATAATAGCAAATGCGGACAGGGAGGCAGAGAAACTAGGTCACTAGTATATTGTTGGTGAGAAATTAAAATGGTATGGTCACTTTTGAAAACAGTTTAGAAAGCTGCATAGAAGCTGCACACACCATGTGACCGAGTAATTGCACTCCTGAGCATTAATCTAAGAGAAATGAAACGTATGTTTATACAAAAACCTGGATGTGAATTTTGTGTCAGCTTTGGTTGTAATAGTGAAATACTAGAATCTGATCAGATGTTCTTCAACAGGTGAGTAGGTAACAAAGTGTGGCACATATATAGCCTGGAAAGCTACTCAGCAGTAAAAAGACACAAACTATTGCTCTACTGGGAAATCTGCATGAATCTTCAGGGAATCCTGCTGAGTGAAAATGGCAATCCCAAAAGGTTACGCATTATATGATTCTATTTATGTAACAGTTGAGAAGTGAAAAAAATTGTAGAGATGGAGGACAGATGACTGATTGCCAGGGTTTGGTAAGCCTGGGTGAGGGGGGAGCTGAGAAGAGGGCTGCAAAGAGGTGGGTGTAATTATGAAAGGGTAACAGGAGGGGCCCTGTGGTTTTGAAACAGCTCAGTGTCTCAACCATAAGTGGTGGGAACACAAACTTAGATGTTGTGAAACTGTACAGAACTGAACACATGCATGTGCATACACACACACACACACACACACACACACACACACACACATGAGTACACATAAAACTAAGGAAATCTGAATGAGATTAGCAGATTGTGTCAATGTGACATTATAGTATCATTTCACAAAAGGGTCCATTGGAGAGATCTGGGCAGTGTCTACTGACCTCTCTGTATTATTTCTTACAACTACTTGTGAATCTATAATTGTCCCAATAAAAATGTCAATTTAAAAAAAATTTTATTAAAATATCCACACTTACAGAAAAGACATTTTATGGGAATTATCATTCGCTTGATTCAATAAAGAAAAATATTTTTAACCTCATAAGAGGATCATCACAGTAATTCTTTTACTAAACTTTAAAAAATATAATGTGACATGTAAAGTTTTTTCCTATAGTAAACTCACAAGGAGATACACCCAGTGTTCAAAATGAGTTGAGTATCCTCTTACTTTACTGTCATTAGAGAGCAGACAAGTCCCACTCTCATAATTTCTCTGCAAATATTCTATTTACAAAATGGACCCAGGATGATTGCTTTGGTGTTAGAGAAATCTCTAAATTCTATCCTGAAATGCTAAGGAGAGGTGAAGGGACTCTTGAGCATCATGTGGCTTTCCCGGGGGCAGATGGCCAGCACTGCAGAAATGCCCCAATGCCCCAGCCCAGGGTCCTAGCACTGAGGCCACGTAGAATGCTTGAGTGGTAACAGACAGGAAGCATGAGCTCTGTGGGCCCCCAGAGCCTTCCCAAATTGTCATCTCTACTGTCAGTGAGCTCCTTTCATGAGGTCCTGTTTCCTTCTGGAGGGACTTTTCCTCTGCTATTTGGGGGTTAGAATGGTTGAGTATGAAACAATATATTTTTTCTTGGGCCAAATGTCTTTCACCTGGATACACACTTTGAAAACTACAAATGTGATCATTTTGCAAAAATTCATTCAATGTTCACAACTGACTATCTTTGTAAGTTAAGTGCCCTTTTTATTGTTTTTAAGATGAGATCAGAAGTAAAGAGGTTGATGTAAGTATATTTTCAGATAAAATAGAAAACGTCTTGTCGAAGAGTTTGGGTATATTTCTAGGGCACTTTGGGCCTCCATGCACCTGCCCAAAATAAAAGATTCAAATCTTCATATCATTGCTTCCCTGAGCCCACAGACATCTGTGGCTAAACATGCAAAGCCATGACTGAACTGAAGCACCACAGAGACATCTACTGGCTGGTTTCTTTTCTTCCGGTCTGGGTTTTTAAGAGCTTATTTTCTTCCCACAAGAAAAGGTGACTAACCACATCATCTGGCATTGCATAGAAACACTGAATATCCGCTCTGCAGACAATTATATTGCCCAATCACCTGGGACGATTAATCGGAAATCTGGAGGAACTGAAGTGCTCACAATCCAGTCTTCCCACCACATGCACTCCACTGGTTTTTACAGGGATTCTGACAACCAAGATGGCAAAGAGCCAACCCTGTTAAACCCAGCCTGCAAGGCAGAGGGTGGGCACAAACAGGGCAATGCACAAATATGACCCAATTGGAAAAATACATACATGGCATTCTAGTCTTTATGCAGTTTATTTCCTATAGCTCAGGAATAGGCAATAATTCCGGAAAATAGATAATGATTAGAAATACTTGTTTGGGACATATTCTTAAGCTCACATCTGCAGCTGAGAAACTAAGGTTAATTTTAAGAGGGAGGACCAGTGGCAAGTGTCAATTCCATTGGGCTCCCCACTGGAAGAGACTGGCCCCTTGGACAGAAAGGGATGTGGCTTCGTGATACGTTTGCATTTTATAAACCTACCCTTACTTGTCTAGAATGTTTCAACTGTTGTTCTGTACTTTCGTACCTTATTCAGACAGCTTTGGAGACCTGGCTGTTTTAAGTTTCACTAGAGAGAACATTTCACCTCAAATACAATTGTGGAGAACAATGGTGGCACAAGCTGAGCTGTGTGATAGCTGATTGAATTTTGATTCGATTATAGAATGAATTTGGAACATATGAGGTGGTTCATGGATCTTAGGTACAATTGAGCTAGACATTTGACACGAAGTTATGATTTATTCCTGAGACTGTCCTCTCTGGCTTGCCTACACAAGGAAAAAGCATAACTTTATGCTAGAACCAAAGACAACAACACGAACTGTTGAGCAGGTTTCATATAGAATATATTTCCACTGGTATAGGAGAGAATGATATTGATTTGCAAAAGAGAAATACAGAGATAAAGGAAAAGGTACCACCTTCCCTTTGTTTTGTTAAAAATCTATTTCAAAGTTTATCATATGCCATAAACATTAGCTACAAGGTAGGATTCCTGTTTTTTTCACTGCTTATGAAAGCAGCATAGCTCGTTGTAAAAAATCAAACCCCTTATTATTCCATCATTTCCCACTGTGTATTATTGGTGAGGTCATGTGTCTTCCCAACCATTTCTATTCATTAGTTGTTTTTTCTGACAAGCACATTTATGTCCTTTGTCCACGTTTCTTTTTGCTCATCTATAAGTATCTCATTAACTTGCAAGTACTCACTAAACACAAAAAATATTTTTAAATTTTTATAATATGTTGAAAATATTTTTCTCAGTTTGTTGTTGACTTTGTTTCACCGTGTCTTTTCTGTGTCAAAATGTAAGGATTTGCATGCAGTGCTATTTGCTAATATTTATCTCGACAGCTTCTAAGTTTTGACATGGAGTATACAGTGTCTCTACAGAAATATAAACTAATTTTGTTTCTAATTTTTAATGATGAGAGATGGTATAATATGGTCAGCATATTTTTACTTCATAGCTATCACAGTATTTAGAAACTGCTCAGGAAATTTCACTTTGGTTCTTTCCTTAAATTCTTACAGAGGTGAATCCATTTTTTCAATTCTGTCAGAGATGGATTTGGGGTGTGGCCTTGAATCTAAAGAATATAAAAAGAACTTCCTGGAGATCTAATGTATAGAATGGTAATGCTAGTTAATAATACTAAACTGTATACTCAGAATTTGCTAAGTCTTCTCAACACACACACTCATAATAGTAACTACGGGAAATCATGGATATATTAATTAGCCTGATCATTTCACATCATTTCACAACAAATACGTACATCAAATCATCCCATTACACACCTTAAATACATACAACTTTCATTTGTCAATTATACTTCAATAAAGCTGGGGAGAAAAAGGAACTCCCTATGTCAGAAGAAAAAAATCTGTAAAAATTCAAACAAACAAACAAACAAACAAGGGAAGTATAGGAATAAATAGAGAAGGTGAAAGGTGTTATTCTCTCCTACTTTCTCAGATGGTCTTGGCTGTGTGACCCACAAGAGCAACCCTGTGTGTGACCAATGAATCTCCCAAAGCACTCTGGGGTCTGTGTTGTCAGCCATTTCAATGGCCAATTAGCACACAATTGATTGGATTAGGCATGCAGTCGTCTAAATTAGACTTTCAGTAATCTGACTGACCATGTTAGACCCTGCGCAACACAGACTCCCTCAGGCTAACGCTAAGGACTTCAAACTGTGAGAAAGAGCCCGTACATCAGCAACACAGACTTTCCTAGGACAAAGCAAGCCAACCAATATGGACCGCAAAGAGTACTCAGGATGGAGAGGGCGTGGAACAGGGTTTTGCTTGAAGCCCAATTTCACCCCATGCTGCCTATGTGACTTTAGGTAAGTTATTTAAGTCCATAAGCCTTAGTGTCCTCCTAAGATGGAATAGACAAATTAATATCTATTGCACGAATGTTTTGTTAAATTAAGTAACAATGTCTATATTGCTCCTAGATTATAATCAGATGTGCAGCAAATTCTTGCAAAGCTTCTTCACAAGCTCCTCTTTCTATCTTCTGTTCATGTTTCATAATCTCAAGGCCTCATCATTTTCTTATCCATTCAAAAAATTGTTTCTGAGTGCCTACTTTATACAAGATACCATGCCTTGGGCTGCTAGACTGGTATACCATTGAATAAAAACACAAGTTTTGCTCTTAAAAGAAGTTCATAGGTTAATTAGAGAGATAATAATAATAAAAGACAATATTCATCGGGAGATTATTCTGTGCTAGATATTTAATTCTCACTTAATTTTCACAACTACCCTAACCGCTACATGCAATCATTACCCAGGTTTTACAGATGAAGAAAGCAGAGTTAGGAAACGTGTCCAAAGTCACGTAACCTCTAAGTGTCTGAGCGAAGATTCAAACCCAGGTTTCCATAAAGTCAGAGCCCAAGTTTTTTAACCACTTAAGCACAACGGTATACTAAAAAGTAAAGTGGAAAGTGACAAGAGAAATACAAATAGATTTGCAGGGAAATTTAGAGGAAGGGCTGACCACATTTGGCTATAAGAATCAGGGGAGATCTTGGAGGTAGATCTTAAAAACTGTAACATACTAGCCTGTGCTCTGTCAATTTCCTTTCTGCAGGAATGATTTCAAGTGATACCGGGGATTTATCCAATGATAAACCAACATGAGTAAAACACAGCCTTGAAAGCTAAGTGCCCACTGCTGTGAAATAAATGTTCTTGTCCTAAGCCTCCAAATGCCAAGCCTGGGAAGCAGAAATTTTCCATAGAGGAGCCAATGCTATTTCTTCCTTGACTGACCATGGGTGGAGGCCAATCTGTTATCTCTCTCAACATGTTATCTGGTAAGATGGACTATGACGAGCTGGTAGTGGTGTGGCAGCCTAACCACTGTGTAAACAACCACAAAGTGTTGCTCTTGGAACCACGCAAAATATTCTCCTTGAAACCAGGGTTTCCTATAGAACCTGGGATTGTGTTATCTATTCCAGGGGAAAGAGGAAAACGAGGGTTTCTCCAACCGGGATAAGCTAATACTTTTGTGGAAAATATGTATCACAGGACTTTTGATCAGCACTATTTAAAAAAAAAAAAAAGGAGCCAAAACTCCGGTTTGGCTCAGTGGATAGAGCATCGGTCTGCGGACTGAAAGGTCCTATGTTTGATTCCGGTCAAGGGCATGTACCTTGGTTGTGGACACATCTCCAGTAGGGGGTGTGCAGGAGGCAGCTGATCGATGTCTCTCTCTCATCGATGTTTCTAACTCTCTATCCTTCTACCTTCCTCTCTGTAAAAAAATCAATAAAATATTTTTTTTTTAAAAAGGAAAAACTCATGGATACAGACAACAGTATGGCAATTGCCAGAGGGAAGTGAGGTAGAGGGAGATAGAAAACATAGAGAGGATAAGTGATGATGTAAGGAAACTTGACTTGCAGTGATAAACACACAATACAATATACAGATGATATATTGTAGAATTGTACACCTGACATCTCTATCATTTTATTAACCAATGTCACCCCCAATATATTCAATTTTTGAATTTTTTAAAACAAAAAACCCACTGTAATGCTATTTACTTAACTAGATGTCTAGTTATAGCTATAGAAGGGAACTCATTCCTGTCCTATTCCCGCCCCTCCCTGGGCTGCAGATTTTTAATACCTGCCAGAAGCCATGCCAGGGCTTTCGTTGCTTTCCGTTTCCCCATTTCCACCCATGACTGAGTCCTGTAGATGTCCCAACTGGAATTTCTACAGACTGACTCTTATTCGGCTCCAAGGTGAGAAGGCAAAACTCTTGTCTACTTGTCTTTGCTACCTTTCCCGAGACCCTTAGTCTTGCTGATTTGAAGCAGACATTTGTGGTTGACCATCGCCCACTTGTCCCCCTAACTCTGGCCTCCCTGGAGGCCACACACACATGCCTTGCTCTGCCCTGCATCATTATCTTTTATTTGTTGCATCTCTCTGTTGACTTGAACTCCCTTCTCCACGGGCTGTTTGTCCCCTCAGCCTGTACTGATGAGATGGATGGAGGATCCAGCTGGTCATCTACCTGATGTTGAAATCAAAATTGATCTCAATGCAAATAATATTATTTTCAACTTAACTACCTACAACTTCCATGTTGTGGCATATAGTACCCATGTATTGGGCATCAGTTTGCAAATATGCACTCAGATAAACAAGAAATGTCTTAATTATTTTATTTTACTTGCATAAATACAACAAAATTTATCCTAAGTCCTTGCAGCACTTGGCTGTTGGGAAATGCAATCACATCACCACTGGGCTTCCTTGCTCTCCCTGCTGTGTCTGCAGTCAAAATCTGAAGAAAATAAGTGAGAAAGCTGTTATATTTGTGATTGAGATTGAAACAGGAATTTTGGGGGGTGAAATAGGACAGGTTTAGGGAATTTAGAAATTTTGGAAATTAAGGGGCCCACGGAAGAAGCCCCATGGAAGAAGCGCAGGGCTACAGAGCAGCGGAAAGTATATTTCCATTGAATAGGGAAGCTGAGAAGCTGCAACAGGTACATTTCCATAGAATGAGGGGGCTGGGGACAGCAAAAGGTCTATATTTATAAGATAAAAAGAAGAAAGCCCTTCATCCAGAAGGAGAAGAAAAAAGCCCAAAGAGAATAGGAAACCAATAAGGAAGGAGGGGTGAGAACCCCTCCTGCCCTGTGAGATTGACCTTTGAGCCTGGAGTTACTATAGTAACCAGTCTAAGGGCATAGTGACCAGAGGATCTCAAGGCACCAGGATCTGCAGCCTTTATAAGCCACAGGGAAAAGGAACTTGATAGATCCTTCCTTCCCCCAGTTGATGGACAGATGTAAACCCCACCTGTGGCCAGACATTCCTGAGCTCTGAACCACCAATCAGCACCTGCCAAATACCCTAAGCCCCCGATTACTAAGACCCTAGCCCCCCCACACACACTCAGCATGTGCTGAGTACCCTAAGCCCCAGTCCCCTATCCTCCCCTTAAAAGCAGACACGCCCCCCCGGGTGTTTTACGGCCTCTTCCAGTCTCTTCCTCTTTCCCTCTGGAAGCAGCTGGCTGGGAGGGAGGGTGGGGGAGTCTCTATCTCCAATAAAAGCCTGTGTCCTGATTTCCCAGTCTCAGCTACCTTCTTTAATTAATCTATCAGAACTCAGTGGGACCCTTTTCCCCCTCCCCACATGGGAGTCTGTATTTGTTCTTCAATAAATCTCCACCTTGCCGAAACCAGTTTGGCTCAGTGGTAGAGCATCGGTCTGCAGACTGAAAGGTCCGGGGTTCAATCCCGGTCAAGGGCATGTACATTGGTTGCGGGCACATCTCTGGTAGGGGGTGTGCAGGAGGCAGCTGGTAGATGTTTCTCTCTCATCGACATTTCTAGCTCTCTATCTCTCTCCCTTCCTCTCTGTGAAATATCAATAAAATATATTAAATAAATAAATAAATAAATAAATAAAATATCTCCACCTTTGCTATACTACCCTCTGTCTGTGGATTCATTCTTCGACTCCAGCGGATACAGAATCCGGGTTCCAATCCAAAAATTCCGTATCAAGATGAAATATTTTGAGCATAGGATATGCTCTATAATATGCAAGAAAATTCCAACTAGATTGAGAACAAGGGGCACTGAGACAGGCCCACAGGGAGGGAGGACACAGAGCAGAGGGGAAACTGCACCCTGCAGGTCCTAAGAGTTAGACCTCCGGTGCTCTGGGGAAGGCAGATTCCTGAGACCAACGTTCAGAGATTCGGATTCTGCAGCTATGAGCTTCCATCCACGAATTAGCATAATTAACAGGCATGCTAGGTGATTTGTTCACGGGACACAGAGTGAGAAACGCAGAGACAAGGAGACTATTAGACCACCCCTGCCCTAGACATGAGAAAGCTGTATCCTAGAAGGTCAATCAAAAAGTGTGTGGTAAGAAAGGTCAGAGCTAGAGAGAGAAGAAACCAGCTAAATACAATAAAAAGAATTTAGACTAAAAGGAATAGGGGTGATGGGGTGGATGAGGCTGTCAGCCCGCAGCCCCATTAGTTTTAGCAGCAGAAGTTTGTTTATGATTCTGTTTTAGACCAAAATCATCTAGTTTTCTACCCATCACTCACTGCTCCGAGACTACTTTACTGCCAAAGATGTGGTAAGCCCGTATGTTGAGTGTTTATGGGCAGGCTAGCTTCATAGTTTCTCTACTGAAATTTTATGTGTAAAAAAAATCTCCTTTCACATCATTTTATTCCAAGTCATCACTTTCATTCAGCAGGTTTTTCAAAGGGAAAAAAATCAAACGTTATTTTTTACTCTTCTACATTTTTAGTCTGTTATTTGTACTTGAAAATGATTTTTTATTCTGAACTAATTTTAGATTTATAAAAAAAAGTTGCAAAAATAGTACCGGGAGTTTCCAAGCATCCCTTATCCATCTTGCCATCTTGAAATAGGAAGGCATCCGTGGAAAACCTGGTGAAGTTCAAATCAGGTCTTTAGTTAAGGATATTGTACTAATGTTAAATCTGGGTTTGACACATTTAATCTATCTTATACTAATTAAATAGAGGCTATTGAGAGGCTATAGAGATAACTGTGGAGTTTGCTAGTTCCTTAACAGAAACAAATAATTATTTCTATGCATTAGGTTTAGGCCTTAACCATATATGTTCCTTTTCCTTTATCCCAGGTGCTGATGAAAAATTATGAGGATTTTTTCACACCTTAAAACTCCGAGATTATTGCCATTTTAAAATTGGGGAAAGGGAAGCACAAAGAAGCTAAAGTAATTTGCCTCGAGATTACACATGATAATTAGAGCTGAGATTCATTAAAACCTAGGCTGTCTGGCTCCAGAGTCTACAATTTATGCTGTGTTACCATCATATTATACTGCCTCTAGTATCTACATAAAAATCCATAAATGTAGTAATGCAAATAATTGCATTATGGTAAATGCACAGTCTACTGTCATGATGAGAAAAGCATCTTGGATTTTACTTGTATAATTTGAGTCTCACACTCTGTGGTAGATTGAAAACAATAATAATCATCTGTAAGGGAAGGGAAATTATCATATGTATTAGAGGCCCAGTGCACGAAATTCATGCAGGGGAGGTGTTATAGTTATATTAGTGTGATGTGTGATAATGTTATAGTTAGATTAGTGCCGTGTTTGATTGATTTATATTTTAAGGGTTTAAAACAGTGTGAGAATAATTATTTGTGTGATTAAAATAGGAGTGAAAGCATTTGCTTTTATGAGTGACTTATGGTTTAAGTGTGAATTATATTTCTGATCTTATTCTGATTTTATTTTAAGTAAAAGAAATTATTTGAAGTGTGTTTAGGCTTAGTATAAGTAATTCCATTTAGTGTGACTTGAATCCATTTTGTAAAACTTGAGTTTTAAGAGTGGCTTTGAGCCCCTAACTGTGTGGACGCCCTAACAAGTGTCGATCTGTAAAATTGGAAACTGAGGCAAAAGGTGCCTGGAGAGCGCCCGATAACACACACTGAAGACCCATTGTTTGCACCCAGAAGGAACGGGGGACTGCCCAGAATTGGCCATAAAAGAAGGGACCTAGAGGCACTGGTCAGAGACCACAAAGGGGCCCTCCACCCGGTGTGATTTCTCCATTCCCTTTTCCCTGTTTGAAATTCTGCATGAAACTCTGCCTGAGTGAACTGTCACTCTGCCTGTGAGCCAAACTTCTGAGGCCTCGTTCCTGACCGAGGCGCTGCAGCGGTGTGTTCCTGTCGAGTGTGTGTGTGTGTGTGTGTGTGTGTGTGTGTGTGTGTGTGTGTGTCGGCGCAGATCTCCAGGTGACCTGCCTAGGCTTCTGGAAACCACAAGGACTCTGGTAAATAAACCTTGGGATTCATACACTCTAACTCTTGTTTCTGTGTTTAGTTTATGCTCAGTAAATTTTAAGTAAGTACTGTGGGCAACCCGTATAAGTCCAGTTCTCTGGCTGAGGGACCCCAGTCACCTGTGCTAAGTTCCCGCCTGAGGGTGAATTGGAACAGGAGGGAGGGTCCCTCAGCCCAGCCTGCACCCTCTCCAATCCAGGATCCCTCGGAGTATGTCCCCTGTAGGATCGAGCCTAAATCAGCAGTTGGATATCCCTCTTGCAATCCAGGACTGCTGGCTCCTAACCGCTCACCTATCAGCTAGCTAGCCTGATGCCCTTAATTGCTCCCCTGCTGGCCTGATCGCCCCTAACTGCTCTCCCCTGCCAGCCTGATTACCCCTAACCACCTCTGCCTCGGCCCCTGTCACCATCACCATGGCTTTGTCCAGAAGGATGCCTGGAAGGCATCCAGTTTAATTAGCATAATTAGTATAGATTCTGAGATACAGTGAAAAATAATAGCCTAGCTGTGCTAACGTCTCTAGTCTGAAATGTCAGGTCAGAACATTTCTCATGAAAGTTTTTTCTACTCCCCTAAAAAGTCATAATCAATTATATTTCTAAACCTGATTTATTGAAGACCGCACCAAAAATAATTGCTTTAATGTCTGAAACTACCAGTAACTATAGCCATCACTGTGCTGGTGTTAGAAGTGGGGTATCATTAAAGGTCTTAGCTGCAAGCAACAAAACTGGCTCTGATTATCGAGGCAGGAATAGGATTTACTAGGAGCATAGTAGAGGCTCGCAGAATTGATGAGAGGCTGCTGAACCAGGCTGGTAAAATATGAGGGCCAAGGAGCAGAAAGGCATCAACTTTTAGTAGGACCCCTCTACCAGGCCCCCTCCTCTGGCAACTGTCTCAAGGCATCGCCACCATTGTAGGTATAGGCAGTCATCCCTTCTTCCTCTTATCATTTTCCATGACTCAGAGTCCCAGGTGAGAGTATCTAATTGATGGAGCATCGGTTCTTTGCCAGTGCCTGCTGCATGATGGGAGCCTATACTTACACAAAGAGTGTCTCCAGGATTAAGAAAAGTTTAGTTTCCTGAAAACCCAGATAAAGACCATATCAACTTATAAGGTCATGTTCAAGTTTTATGCTAATTCTTATCCACAAGTAGGATGCTACATGAATTTCGTAAGTATTAAAACAATGAACAGTCGCAATATTGCTTTTGTCTAATGAAAGAAATCCTTTCGTTAAAACACACAATTTTAGAATTTCAATGGTATTTGAGGACCTTCTCATTCAACTACACACATCAAACCAGAAACTCATTTATGACTGAATGACATGAAATGAATGAATGATCCTAATTGTATGTTCTCCAACAGGTTACTTCACCAGATTGTACCTCTTTTATATAATTCATGAGAATCAATGAGAACACTTCTTGGTACATAATAAGCATTCAATGATAATTTTCTTATGGTGCTATGATATTGTCCTCACCACCACTATCCCCATTGTCATCATCCATAACATCATGACCATCATCCAGCCATTGTTTGCCTACATCTAGTGAAAAATCAGTATCTCACAAGGCGATGCGTTCCATTGCTGCATAACTCTCATTATTATGCTCTTGTCAGTTAAAAGAAAACCAGATTTGCAATAGATGTGAACTCTAGTTCTCTGCATCCTTCCATATTTTCAACTAATATGCTTGACAAAATTGTCTTTTGTATCCACAGCACCTTATATTTAATCAATGATACTGAAATTACATTCAATAAATGATGTTTACAGATAAGTACACACATATATTCTATGTCGAGCTACACAAAGTGACCATTTAAGAAGGAATTTTGTGTAACAGTGACAGAATTACACTAGCACACTATTTCTGAAGCTAATGAAGAGCAAACTTTACATAATTGACATCATGAATGTTATGCTAAAATATACTAGAATATTTCACGAAAACATTTATTTGTAGTAAATCATATGCTCTCCAAACTAAATAATTTTGTAAGAAATTACCTTTTGTTGTTAACATTTTACACTTAATAGCACTATCAAATCACTTCTTCTGAATAGAATAATTTAAAATTTTTGATTAATGAGGGATATGTGTTGTGGGATTTTAAATTCTTTAATGTTTATTGCATTTATTTTAACTTTTTTAATTTCAATAAAAGAGAATGATTATAAGCTATTTGGGTAACATTACATGTATTTCTCAGCTAATCAAAAAATAGTTATTTGATTCAATAGCAAATTATTTTATGATTAGATAGCTGTGTCCTAGTGTATAAAACTTTAAATTAAAATTATATACATTCAATGGTATAAAAAGAATAATAAAATGCAACAAGCCTTTTTGTTGAATGTTTCTTTTTTGTACACAACAAATTGGCCACTAGATGGCAGTAAACAACTGCCAAAATTTTTCTGATGACCTACTACCTAGCAGGTCAAGAAAATAAACCAAGCAGCCTAATGATTGATGGAATAGTTGTTTTAGAGACAGACAGACCTAGTCTCAAAATTCTTAAACTGCATGAAAGGTTATATTTGAAGTATAATTGGGCTATTTACTCAAGAAATATTACTCATGACAGTCATTTCCTATATACAGTAGTCTCTCCTTTATCTGTAGGGAATACATTCCAAGTACCAACCTATCATATATAACATTTTTCTCCTATATCACAGGCATACCTAAGATAAAGTTTAATATATAAATTAGACAAATAAAAAAATTAAAAACAATAATAATAAAATAGAATAGCATACTGTAATAAAAATTATATGAATGTGGTCTCTCTCCTTAAAATATCTTATTGTCCTGTTTTCACCCTTCTTGTGATTATTAGAGATAATACAATGCCTAACTTATTTGCAGGTGAAGGTTCAACAGCAAAACTATCGCAGATTTATTTTTCCTTCTTCACAATTCCATGGGTAGATATGATCCTAGCAGCCTCAGCATATGACTTTTTTTCTTTCCTTAAATTGAAAACATTCACCTGTTGGCTTAGAGGAAGCACTTTGTGGCTTCTCTTTGGCGAGTCTGCATTGCCAGCATCACTACTTTTGCACTTTGGGACCATTATTAAGTAAAATAAGGGTTCCTTGAACACAGGTAACTGGGAAAGGGTGACTTTGGCCTGATAACCAAGAGGGCCATTAAGTGACCGCATGGCAGAGAGCACTAGTTGGCAGAGACGTGGATAAAGGGCTGAGTCCCATCCTGGGCTTTGGGAAATTTAATTACGCCACTCAGAATGGCACACAATTTAAAACTGTGACTTGTTTATTTCTGTGAACTTCCTTTTAATATTTTCAGACCATGGTTTATTAAGGGCAACTGACTGAGGAAAGTGAAACATGGCCTGAACTCTTACATGGACTGAAGGTTCCAGGGTCGATTCCAGTAAAGGGCGCACGACCCAGTGGAGGGCTCCATCCCTAGTAGGGGGCATGCAGGAGGCAGCCAATCAATGGTTCTCTTTCATCATTGATGCTTCTCTCTCTCTCTCTCTCTCTCTCTCTCTCTCTCTCTCTCTCTCTCTCTCTCCCTCTCCCTTTTCTCTCTGAAATCAATAAAAATATATTTTAAAAATTAATAAACATAAAACTGTGATAGACATAGTACATACCTCTTAGAGCTTTATGATTTGAATGGATTAACACAGGTAAAGCAATTGGAAAAGATCTGCTGCAAGACATGACTGATTTCCTTTCAGTCATGTGGAAATGTTTCCCTCCAGTTAGTTCTATTTAAAAAAAAAATCATCAATTGGCTGCCTCCTGCCCATCGGAGATCGAGTGCACAACCTGGGCATGTGTCCTGACTGGAACTGAACCAGAATCGAACTGGTAATCTTTTGGTGCATGGCACAGTGCCCAACCAACTAAGCCACACTGGCCAGGGCACAATAATTCTGAATTTTATTTATTATTTAAACATATTTTAATTGATTTTAGAGAGGAAGGGAGAGAGATAGATAGAAAGATCAATGATGAGAGAGAATCATTGATTGGCTGCCTCCTGCACATCCCCTACTGGGGGGGTATGTGTCCTTGACTGGAATGGAACCTGGGTCCCTTTAGTCTTGCAGGCCAATGCTCTATCCACTGAGCCAAACCAGGTAGGGCCAATTGTGAATTTTGTAGTAATCACTTTCTTTTACCTGCACATGTGTATGTGTAGGGACCTAACTAAGATATGTTGTTTCAGGAAAAAAAGCATGTAAAGAATAATAATCATAAAAGAATAATATAAAAGCCTAAAATGTATCTTCCAATACATTTGAGAAATAAAACATTACCTATTATACTGAAAAAAAATCAGCATCCAGCCAGCTACATTGGAAGATCTCAATGGCTTTAAAGCAAGTCGTTGATTGAGCAGCATCCTCTCTAGCAACTAAAAGTGTGCTCCAAGGGGTTGTACAACATGGAAGGTTTTTTACAGCAAGAAGAGGTCATGGGCGCTATTAACAGAACAAAAGAAAGGATTATTTTGGATCTGGACATCTTTTTTGGGGGTGGGGAGGGGATGAAGGAGGAGATAGCAAGAGTTTTCATCATGCAACAAAGATTGCTTGTTTTTTGGTGAGGGTGGGGGTAGGGGTGGGAGGTGGCCCAGTGAGATGGATGGGACAGATGACCTTACTGATGCTTGACCGAAGAATTCCAGTCTGTTTGATTAAGATTACAGTTCTGGCCCTAGCTGGTTTGACTCAATGGATAGAGCATCGGCCTTCAGACTGAAGAGTCCAAGGTTCAATTCCAGTCAAGGGCACATGCCTGGGTTTGATCCCCAGTAGGGTGAAAGCAGGAAGCAGCCAATCCTTGATTCTCTCTCATCATTGATGTTTCGCTCTCTCCCTCTCCCTTCCTCTCTAAAATCAATAAAATATATATATATATATATATATATATATATATATATATATATATTTTTTTTTTTTTTTTTTTAAAGATTAAATTTCTGGGAGAAGCTGAAACTGCTATTAGATCAGGTATTAAATCTAGGTTTGATATCATGGGCTTTTGGCACAAGAGGTTCCATATTGAGCCTGTGGTTCTCTCTTTAACAGTTCAATTCTCACCTTTTTTCTTCTCTCCAGCTGCAGCTTGAGAAGAGATGGTCTATCATTTGCTTTTCCATCCCACTTCTTCCTCAGTTGAGTTTCACTCTTTAACTGTTGGGGCACAGAGAGGAGAGGGTAAGATTGGGGGTGGGAGGACAAAATGATTCTTGCCTGGCAGAGGGAGAGAGAGACTGCAAAAATTGCTTGTGGGATGTTTTGGTTCCTCTGGGTGACACCTCTTGGTGGTAGGTGCCACCCTAAAAAGCTCTGTACTCATTAATAGTCACTGTCCCTGTCCCTCCCAACCCTACCAGCCCTAAGGAACAATTAATCTACTTCCTGTCTTTATATAATTGCCTATTCTGGATTTTAATATAAATAGAATCACAAAATATAGTTCTTTTATAGCAGCTTCTTTCACTTAGCATAATGTTTTCCTCGTTCATCACTTCTTTTTATCGCCAAATAACATCCCATTGAATAGCTATTTCAAACGTCATTTTTCCATTCATCAGTTGAGGGGTATTTGGGTTCTTTCCATTTGGGGCTATTTATTAATAATGCTGCTTAATAATAATAATGCTACTGGTGCAGGTTTTTGTGTAGACATATGTTTTCATTTCTCTTGGATACACACCTAGGAGTAAAATTTCACGTCATATGGTAACTCTTTGTTTAACCTCTTGAGAAACTTCTAGACCATTTTCCCAGAGTATCTGCATCATCTTACATCCCCACCAGCAGTGTAAAGGGATTCCAATTTCAACACTGTCTTTTAATGAAGGGGGGAAATGGAGATGCTGCAGGTGCATTTATTAACTGCTGTAATTGAGGTAAGCTTTTGCTACTTGCAGTGAGAGAAGATTTGGAATTCTCTCAGTTCATCAAGAAAAAGGTTGCACCATACTAAAGTTCATAAACTGCTACCAGGGAGCAGTTTAGATCTTGAAACAATCTGGCTCAGATACAGAGAAAAAAAAATCAACGTTTACACGTGTTTTCATTTGTAATTTAATTGTATCTTCTAGTCAATAGTTTTGGTTAAATAAAGACAGGAAAACTATTTTTGTGTGCATAGCAATTATCATTTGAGTTTGTATTATTGTGAAGCTAGCAAACTCTCAGACGATGTAGCTTTCCTTTGAATTTAAAATTGGGAAAAAATATTTGAGTTTCAATGCATAACGTATCACTATCCATAGGGTCTAATTCCTAATGGACCCTTACACCACTAAAAATGAGCTTAACTTAGTATTGGTAATGATTTTATATTCTTCAAACAGAGAAATCAAATATAGCATCTTATGTTCCAGGACATTAGAAGACAATATAAAAGAAGATATCTGCATATTATATAAATGAATACAAAAATTATAAGTTCATTTATCAAAAAAGATTACCTGTTCACAAGTCCTAATGAGAGATCCCATTTGGTGAGCATTTGGCTAATAACTCAGCAGCTGCAGAGCATTATTACTTAATCTAATTATTTCCAAGGAGACGTGATCTATGTGCTACAAACAAAAAATGCACGCAGAGCAAAGAAATAGGTGTTTATGTTCCTAACTCTTCCAAATTACCCTCCAAATGTACAAAAACAATATTTACCTATGGGCCACTTGCATTCCCAATGTAATGCGAAGTCTACATCATCAGTGTCAAAGCATCTCGGAGAATGAAAGCAATTATGCAGATAATTAAAGAGAAAGCAATCATTTTGCCTCCTCCCCCCCCCCCCCGATTTCTCTATATCCCTCCAATTATCAGAAAATTAGAACAAATTTTTTTCTTTGAAAGAGTGAACTGTATGAGTAATTGTTTTAATATTCCGCTTGATTTTTTTTTTCTAGAAAGTCATATCAAATGAGAGTTCAATTAGGAGGATTTGTTTCCTATCCGAATTGTTAATGTAAGGATTGATTGATAAGGCACCCATTCTTCACGTGGAGAAAATGATGTCAAGAGTTTCAACCTTCATGGGAATCGAATGGGACTGGAGATACGATTCTGCGAGCAACCAAATGATTATTTATTAGTTGTTTCCTGAACCAAAAACAAGAGCTATGGAAACCAGTTTTGTGACAATTGGGAAATTTGGAAAATGGATTATGTTGTGGCAGCATTCTTTTATATTCTTATATAAAATGATGAGATTGCGATTGTCTCTTTGGAGAGACAAGCTGAAATATCAAGTGTCAGGCTATCTGTATTTTCTTTTCTAATGGTTCAGGAAAAAAAAAAAGTCTAGAGGTAAAACAAATGAAATCGAATGATAACCCTGGGAGAATCTTGGTCAAGAATAAGTAGATGTTGCTTTTGTTCCATTTCTTGAAGGTTTGTCCTTTTTTTTACAATAAAATATAATTTGGGGAAGGGATGAACAGGCTGCAGGATGGAAATCTAAATATCCTTTAAATCTCTGTGTGTGTGTGTGTGTGTATGTTTGGGGAGAAGTGGGGGGGTGAAATCTTGTTATGTAGTCCATTGTGAACTGTCCCTCTTTAAGTTATTATAACTCTTCCTGGCTATCCACTGAATTAGCAATTAGTCATATTCTGCTCCCAATAAACATCTGTTAATTTGATTGATTGATGTCAGTTTGAAGTTCAAGCAATGAGTCTCTAACAAAGGTTTTTTAAGAGCTGATAATAATAACAATGATAACAACAGCAGCTGCCATTTGTCACATGCTCATTGTGTGTCTGGCATAGGGCTAAACATTTCACATAAAGTACATCATATGGCCATACTTACTTTTCATGTAGAACCCTGGATTTCCCAACAATTAAAAAACAAAACAAAGCCCTGATTTGCTTTAGTACAGCAGTTCTTTTCCTGTGGCGTCACAAGCTGGAGATGTTTCGTGAAGGCTGGGTAGCTCTAAAACCCAAAGATAAGCCATCTCAAGAGCAAAACTATGGAGACACAACTTGTGGAGGCCAAGGTAGTAGTTCTCACTGTATGTGGTGATTTCAGGACAACCTGCAGTGGAATAACTTCACCAACCCATCAGAGTGCTCCCATTGGTCCTAAATTCTCCCAACAACCTACTGACTGCTTTTTCAAACTACCCCTGACAATGGGTAAGGTTAATTAAGAGATAAAAGCCCCGTGTCCGTTTCTGAGAGGGAGATGTCTTTTTCCACCTACATGAAGCTCTTTAAGTGATAGCCCAGGGCTTTTCATTGGGTGTCCTTGACTCCTGACATCCAGCCAAGAATCCTTTAGGCCACATATGGCGCACAGAGCTGTGAGAAGTCTATGGAGATAATCCCATATGTAGCTACTGGCAAGACAATTTGTCACAGCAGCACTGAGGCTAACCTGAGAATGGACATGGATGTCAGAAAATCATTGAAATGGATGCTGTAGAAATGAGAAGTTATGGGCACATTTAAGAACAGAATAAAACCCCAGTATCTTAGCTGGATGATGTTATCTTTGGGTGATCAAATAATAGTAACAGTAATTAAAGTGAGATATAATTTTCTATGAATAGGTTTATAATGTGTATTGCTGAATGAGCTAACTCATGAAAGACAATGTGTTTATTCATATTTTTTTCTGAAATATGTTTTACTTTATATGGGAAATAGATAGCAATCTTACTCATTTTTAACATATATTTTCATTAATTTCAGAGAGGGAGATAGAAACACCAGTGATAACAGAGAATAATTGATTAGCTGCCTTCTGCACGCTCCCTACTGGGGATCAAGCCCGCAACCTGGGCATGTGCCCTTGACTGGAATCGAACCTGGGACCCTTCAGTCCTCAGGCTGACACTCTATCCACTGAGCCAAACCGGTTAAGGGCTTACTCATATTTTTTAATGATTAACTCTAATCAGTAAAGCTTATGCATGTGATTATGCAGAAATCAGAGTGAAAGATATTTTTCATACAATAGAACTTTTTTGTTTTATAAAATTCATTTAATAACCCACGTGGTCCTTAATTTTTTAATGATATGCTAAAGTCAAATACATAGGGCTACTATAGCTTTTGGCCTTGTTTTTTCCCCTCTGTGGCATATGTCTACATGGGACAAAATAAATGATAAAACAAACAGAAGATGTGAGCATCCTTGTCTTCAGCTAAATCCAACAGATTTATGAACAGGGAGCCAGAACGTTGGCACATTGCCTGGCTCTGGAATGTAGCTTCACTTAACTCAACATCAGACCTCACGCCGTGTGCCACACTGGGACAAGCTCTGCCTACGCTACAACCTTTGCAGGAAGCTTCTATTGCTGGAATGATTTTTAACTCCAGTCTTCACATAGAGGGGGTCCTTCCCATCCTTTGGGTCTTGGCTTCAATATCACCTTCTCAGAGAGGTCTTCCCTGAACCTGTACCCATATACAATCCTCCACATGCATGCCCTTTATTTTTTAGCTTCATAGGTTGATTGATTCCTTCATAACACTTATCATGACTTTAAAGTATTATAGTTTTGTTTGTTTATGTTTTACTTATTTGTCCATTTTCTGTCCTTCCTGCTATTCTTTTTTTAAAAAAAAATATATTTTATTGATTTTACACAGAGATGAATTGAGAGGGATAGAGAGTTAGAAATGTCGATGAGAGAGATACATCGACCAGCTGCCTCTTTCACACTCCCCACTGGGGATGTGCCCACAACCAATGTACATGCCCTTGACTGGAATCGAACCTGGGACCTTTCAGTCCGCAGGCCAACGCTCTATCCACTGAGCCAAACCGGTCTCGGCCTTCCTGCTATTCTTTGTCGCTAATGAAGGCAGGACCCATGCTTTCCTGTTCACTGTTGTACCCTCCACATACAGCAGAGAATGCGGCAGATGGTGGAAACTCGGTTGACACTGGCTAAAGGAATAAACGGAGAGGTCCTCCTAGACATTCATCTCTGATCTGGCCTGAATTAGGAAAGAGGACTAGATGGTTTAGACGGGGTCAATTCCCTCTTTGACTAGGGCATTAAGGTCTACTTGGCCACAGTAAAATATAGACAGGCATAGTTTGGCTTAGTACAACAGTTTATTCCTCAGTCATGAAACAGGAGGAGATGGTACTAAGACAATGAGGGTGGGCAGAGTGACTGACTTTGAAACATGGCTTCCAAGCCCACAGTGAGAGCTGACATCCTAGTCAGCCACAGGGGTAAAAAGCACCAGGAGTGTACATGGGAGGTTTCCAGGAGCTCAGCCTGCACAGGGTACACAGTAGTTTCGCTTGTTCCAGTCACACATCTACCTCAGCTGCAAAGGATGCTGGGAAACACAGCCTAGTTGTTTCTTCTGAAAGATTTTGGATCAGTATAAGGAATTTTTAAAATTCCTTTATTCATTAATCTGATAAGTACCTGTTAGAGGTCTGAATTTATAAACATGAATAGATACCTCCCCAGAGAGCTTACAGTGCAGCAGGAAAATATATCTATACTAATAAAAGGGTGATATGCAAATTAGTCAGGATGCCCTCACAGTAACAACTGAACAGCAGGCTGGGTGGGGTAATCAGGCTGACAGAGGGATTAGTGAGGGATGACCAAATGACCAAACAGCAGGTTGCATGAGGCAACCAGGCTGGCGGGGAGGTGGAGGGGGGCAGTTAGGGGCAACCAGGCCATCAGGGGGGTGGCAGTTAGGGGCAACCAGAAAGGGGAGGCAGTTGGGATGACCAGGCCAGCAGGGGGCCTGTTAAGGACTATCAGGCAGGCAGGTAGTTAGGAGCCAGTGGTTCCCAGATTGTGAGAGGAATGTCTGACTTCCAGTTTAGGCCCAGTCCCAGGGATCAAGCCTAAATAGGCATTCAGACATCCCCCAAGGGGTCCCGGATTAGAGAGGGTACAGGCTGGGCTGAGGAGACCCCCCATGCACTAATTTCGTTCACTGGGCCTCCAGCATGTAAATAATTAATAAAGAGTCACTGTGACTTTTAGTTGTAATACAATGCTCCATCTAAAGAATGGATTAACTTGATTTATCCTGAATTAGATCTGCAGTACAAAAGTTAAATGACATTATCAAAAATGCCATTTGGAAATGAATATCTTCTTAGTATCACAAGATTGCAGTAAAGTGACCCTAAGAACAAATTAGTTGTTCTTAGGGTAACTTTAGAGAACTTATTTAACCTTTATTGTAATATTAAACTTCCAATATATCCCCACCAAAATTTTAATAATAAAAATTTTAGTCATTATTATATTTAATAAACTACCAGATTTTTTCTTTTATTCCACACTTATTAATGGTAATGTTTGTCAAATGCCTTTTCTGCATCGATAGATATGACCATATGATTTTTATCTCTCAATTTGTTTATGTGATGTATCACGTTTATTGATTTGCGAATATTGTACCATCCTTGCATTCCTGGTATAAAACCTACTTGGTCATGGTGTATGATCTTCCTGATGTACTGCTGGAGCCGATTTGCTAGAATTTTGTTGAGGATTTTGGCATCTATGTTCATGAGGGATATTGGCCTGTAATTCTCTTTCATTGAGTTGTCTTTATCTGGTTTTGGTATTAGGGTGATGCTGGCTTCATAAAAGGAGTTTGGCAGTGTTCCTTCCTCTTGAATTTTTTGGAAAAGTCTGAGGAGGATAGGTTTTAGTTCTTCCTTGAATGTTTGGTAAAACTCTCCTGTGAAGCCATCTGGCCCTGGGCTTTTGTTTGCTGGAAGCTTTTTGATGACTGCTTCAATTTCTTCCCAAGTTACTGGTCTATTGAGATTTTTTAGATTCTTCCTGATTGAGTTTTGGAAGGTTGTATTTTTCTAGGAATATGTCCATTTCCTCCAGGTTGTCCTGTTTGTTGGAATATAGTTGTTCATAGTATTTTGTAACAATCCTTTGTATTTCGGCGGGGTCTGTTGTTATTTCACCTCTTTCATTTCTAATTTTGTTTATTTGGGTCCTCTCTCTTTGTTTCTTGGTTAGCCTGGCTAGAGGCTCATCAATTTTGTTAATCCTTTCAAAGAACCAGCTCTTGGTTTTGTTGATCTTATGTATTGTGTCTTTGGTCTCTATGTCGTTAATCTCCGCTCTGATTTTTATTATTTCCTTCCTTCTGCTTACAGTGGGCCTTTCTTGCTGTTCTTTTTCTAACTGTTTGAGCTGTAGGGTAAGATAATTTGTTACCATTCTTTCTTGTTTTTTGCAATAGGCTTGTAGGGATATGAACTTCCCTCTCAAAACAGCTTTTACTGTGTCCCATAGATTTTGGATTGTTGTGTTTTCATTGTCATTAGTTGCCAGGATGTTTTTAATTTCTTCCTTGATTTCTCTGGTAACCCAGTCTTTGTTCAATAGCATGCTATTTAGTCTCCATGTGTTTAATTTCTTTGGCTTATTATTATTGTAGTTGATTTCCAATTTTATGGCACTGTGATCTGAGAAAATGCTTGATAAGATTTCTATCTTCTTGAATTTGAAGAGACTTTGCCTATGTCCCAATATGTGGTCTATCTTTGAGAATGACCCGTGTGCACTTGAGAAGAATGTATATTCTGTGGCTTTGGGATGAAATGTTCTGAAGATGTCAATTAATTCCATCTGGTCTAATACGTCATTTAGAATTGACGTTTCTTTACTGATTTTTTGTTTAGATGATTTGTCCAGAGGTGACAATGGAGTATTAAAATCTCCTACTATGATAGCATTGCTATTAATCTGTCCCTTAATGTCCTCCAGCAGTTTCTTTATGTATTTGGGTGCTCCCAAATTGGGTGCATATATGTTTACCAGGGTTATTTCTTCTTGTTGGATTACACCCTTTAGTATTATGAAGTGGCCTTCCTTATCTCTTGTTATGTCCTTCACTTTGAGATCTAGTTTGTCAGATATAAGTATTGCTACCCCAGCTTTTTTTTCGTTTCCGTTTGCCTGGAAAATCTTTTTCCATCCTTTCACCTTCAGTCTGTGGGCGTCTGTTTTTCTGAGGTGGGTTTCTTGTAGACAGCAGATGAATGGGTTTTGCTTTCTTATCCATTCTGTTACCCTATGTCTTTTAATTGGAGCATTTAAACCATTTACATTTAAAGTAATTATTGAAAGGTAGGTATTTGATGCCATTTTTATTCTATCCCCCTGTGTTCCTTCTTCACTTCCTATTTCTTTATTATTACAGTAGACCCTTTAGCATTTCTTGCATTGCTGGTTTGTTGGAGATAAATTCCTTTAGTCTGTTTTTGTCGGTGAAGCTCCTGATTACACCTTCAATTTTGATTGACAGCCTTGCGGGGTACAGTATTCTTGGGTTCAGACCCTTCCTTTGCATGACTTTGTATATGTCATCCCATTCCCTTCTGGCCTGATGAGTTTCTGTTGAGAAATCAGTTGCTAGTCTGATGGGGTTTCCTTTATATGTAACTTTCTGTCTCTCTCTGGCTGCTTTTAAGATTCTGGTTTTGTCGATGTTTTTTGCCAGTTTAATTATAATGTGTCTGGGTGTTGATCTTTGGGGGTTCATTTTGTTGGGGACCCTTCGAGCATCTTGGATTTGTGTTGGTTTTTTCTTCTCTATCTCAGGAAAGTTTTCTGTCATTATTTCTTGAAATACTTTTTCCATATCTTGCTCAGTTTCCTTTCCTTCTGGAACCCCTATTATTCTAATATTGTTTTGTTTTGTATTGTCCCAAAGCTCCCTTAGGCTCTCCTCCTGTTTTTTAATTTTTTTTTTCTAGCAACTGCTGTAATTGGGTATTTTTTTCCATTTTGTCTTCTAGCTCACTGATGCGGTCTTCTGCTTCATCTAGTCTACTCTTGATGCTTTCTATTGAGTTCTTCATAGTAGCGATGTCATTTTTCATTTCTTCTTGGGTCACCTTCATTTCCTCTTGGGTCACCTTCATTTCCTCTTGGGTCTTCTTCATTTCCTCTTGGGTCTTATTCATATTGTCAAATTTGTCTTCCATTCTTTTTAGCCAACTTATGATCATTACTCTGAATTCTTGCTCTGGTAGGTTGCTTGCCTCTAACTCGTTTACTTCATTTTCTGGTGATGGTTGATTTTCTTTCACAGGCGGGTTGTTTCTTAGTCTCCCCATGATCTCTCTTTATAGGGTGCCTGGTAACGTAGTTCTCTCCCTCCTGCTTTGATTTAAAGGCACAAAATACAACACAACCAGGTACAACACACAAGGCACTGGACAGAAATGTGTTTGCAATATTAATATCCTCCAATAAAGGTGTCTAGAACCCAGATAACAAGAACATACAATCCAATAAAAAGAATAAGCAAACCAATCTTACACACACTCAAAAAAGCATAAACCTTTGATATAGTTAGCATTCAACATACAACAACAAAGGGGTAGAGAGAAGGCTTTTTTTTTTTTTTTGGTGGGGGGGCAGTGGCAAGGTAGGTGTGAATGGGATTGGAGCAGGGGGTTGGGAATTATATATACACAGGACAGGTGAAAATTTTGGAGAGGGTAAACAGAAAGAGTAAGGAAAATCTATAGCAGTAAAGGGTTAAGATAAGCAGGACACCAAAGGTAAAGGGTTAGGAATAGAGAGATGTCATAAAGGTAGGTTTGAGATAGAATAGAGCGTTGGAGAAGGCAAGGTATGAATAGTTTTTAGAATAGTAATCCCGAAGGAGAAAATAGAGAAAAAAGGAAATAGAGGAAAAAGGCGGAAAAAAAAAATAGAAAGCAAAAAAAAAGGAATATAATATGACACTTAAAAAGTAGTAATAAAAATAAACAAAAGAAAATAAGATAAAAAGATAAAAAAGGTAAAATAGTAGTAGTAATAATGTTGATTACCTATAAAAATGAATTAATTAAAAAGGTAAAATCTAGTGATGGCAGATGAAAAAAATTTCTTGAGTAAACTTTGCAATTAAAGTAGGTAAAAAACAAAAATTCAACAGTTAAAAAAATAAAAATTGAAAATTAAAAATTAAACAAAATTTGCAGTAACGAAGGTCATTCACTTTCTGTGTTGCTATGTCTCGCACGCCTGTTCCCAGTCTGGGCGGTAGTTGCAGTTCACTGTGTTTCACCGTTCCTCCGTGTTGATTACAAGACCTGATTTTTAAGCCAATCTAGAGACCCTATGTGCTTTAGCCTCTGGGTGGCAGTGTTTCTGGATGACTTCCAGGACTCTAAAGCCTTTCTAGCTTTTTCCGCTTCTCTGTGTCTTTGATGGCTGGGGTGTGGGTGGTCAGGAGCTGGCTGCACTCCCCTGTAATTCTGCGGCTACTTCTTGGACTCAGATCCAGCTGTGCTGCTCCTTAGATATCCCTAGTCTTAGGAGCCCTGTCCACAGCCTGGCGCGCCTCCAGCTGAGAAGTAAATCCACGACCAGTCCCTCAGCCTCTGTGCGCCGCGGCGCTGGTGCGCAGGGGGGGGGGGGGTGTTGCTGCGCCGAGTGGAACTCGGTCAGAACTACCAGTCCGAGTCCCTCAGCCTCTGTGCGCCGCGCGCTGGTGCGCAGGGGGGGGGGGGTGTTGCTGCGCCGAGTGGAACTCGGTCAGAACTACCGGTCCCAGTCCCTCAGCCTCTGTGCGCCGCGGCGCTGGTGCGCAGGGGGGGGGAGGGGAGTTGCTGCGCCGAGTGGAACTCGTCAGAACTACCGGTCCGAGGGGAACTCACCCACCGGATCGCTGTGAAATCTGAGCTCCTCTGAGATCAAGGGTTCGCGCCGACTATGTTCATTTGGTGTTCCTTGGGGCTGGGGATAATCAAGCCTCCGACACTCGAACCTCCTCCCTTCCAAGATCAATGGTAATGTTTGGATTTGGCCTTAGCATTAGCTGAATATAGATTTTAACACTTGATCATTCAGCATTCAGTAAAAATATGTATTCTGTGAACTTCTAAATAACTTTAACATAAACATTTTATATAAATGATTTAATACTAAAATACATTTAGCAAATAGCTTAATGATAATACACACCTACCTCATTCATTTTAGTGGTTATGTTTCATTATGCTCACATCCTCTGATTTATTAAATCACTCCTCTATAATGGAAATCCAAGTGGTTTCTAGCTGTTTGTTTTGCAAACAATGCTTAATGAACATGACTTTATCTTTGTGAACTTCTGCCAGTGGATGAGTGGCATATTTTCCTAAAAGTAGAATACTCTTTCTCTGTATCAATTTTAACCTCTGATAGAGATTGCTAAGAGCTATACAAAAAAATGCATTATGAGAAAACTGTCCCCACATATATTTGGATTGCTCATAATTATTTTCATCTCATTCCCCCAAAAATGTATTAATACCTGTATCAGTACTAAACATGGCATATTAAAAATTTAGAAGAGCTTATTAGCTAGAGAAAAGATTCCTATCTAAATTTTAAAATATTCAATCTAATTTAAAATTATTTAACTGTTACTAATAAAGGAAAACCAGCAAGCATTAAGAATTTTAACATGCTTTCCTTCTGCTGTTTTTAATTTGTTCATTATTGTCTTATAAAACAGAAAGGAAGGAAGGAAGGAAGGAAGGAAGGAAGGAAGGAAGGAAGGAAGGAAGGAAGGAAGAAAAAGGAAAAGAAAGAACCTCTCTAGGTCTTGGTCTCTGGTGACTTTTGCATTCTTTCCATCTGGCATCCACCAGATGTCTCCCCTTCTCTGCTCAGGTGTACTTTCAGAAAGTCTATAGAAGCATCCATTGGTAAAGTAAAACTTATAACATTTGCTCATAGAGTTTGTTATTCAGGGTATATCTTACCTCTTTACAAATAAACATGAAAATGCTTCTTTTAGAATTAGACCCTAACATTAGTAAAAGTGGCTTGATGCTAACAACATTCATGCAAGAGTAGGCCTTCCTTCCCCCAGCTGCCAGCACTGGCTTCCCTCTGGCAGCCAGAACCGGGGCTTCCCTCCGGCCACTGGCAGACACCCGGGACCTGGGATTCCCTCCCAGCCCCGGCTTCATCTGGAAGGTTGTCTGGAAAGATGTATAGTCTAATTAGGATATTTCACTTTTTATTATAAATTAGGCTCTAAATGCTTGTTTTAACCTCCTGTATCAGTTGGTACAGAGTGATTTATAAAAACAAAGCAAAAAAAACCCATTTATGAAAGAGCTGTACAAGCAGAAGGAAGAAAGGGGAGAGACTTAAATAAGACAAGAGAGAACTCATTACCCAGTTGCGGGTGGAATTCTGAGTACTACTCAGCCACGGGAGAAGGGCAGCTACTGTGAATCACACAGGCCAAAGTTCTTTTAAGATGCAGTCAAATCGTTTTCTTATTCAAAACAGGGAAGTGGAAAAGGAAAAGAATCATATGTGTTCTTTTTCTTAACCCTAAATCTCCCATTTTCCTCCACTTTTCTTATTTCTCTGAAAGGGTTTTCTTGAGAATCAAGCTTGGAAAAGAATGATTTCACTCATATGTGGAATTTAATGAACAAGCTGAACTAATCAGCAAAATTAGAGATAGCTTTATGGTTAGAGAGCAGGCAGACAGCTCTGGGGGAGGGAAGGTTAGAGGGGGTGTTGAGCAAAAAGGAAAAAAGAACTCATGGACATGGACAACAGTGTGCTGATTATTGGGGAGAGGAAGTGGAGGAGGTTGTAGGGGGGATAAATGGTGATAGGGAAAATAAAAATAATAAATTAAAAAATAAAGTAATTTTAAAAATTAAACCATTTTTAAAAAACAAAGTAGTTAAACATTTTAAATAACAATGAAAACTGTAATTCTATACCCCACAATCCCCACCACTCCAAATCCTCTAATATAATATATATAATATAGGTACTCCTTTTTTTCAAAGTTGTATTTCCTTTCACCCCATAGCAACTTTGCAGACCTTATTGAAACTTGAGAGAGCAGTCAAGGAACTGCCTGCCACACACACTTGGGGGTGAGACAAGAGCACAGAACTCACAGGTATTTTCACCAGGTGGCCATCTTTTCTCTGTGTGGTGCCTTCCCCTTTTAGTACCTCCATGTACATAAACTTCCAGCCCTTTAAAAATAAAGACAATTGAACCTTATATGAAACCCATCAAATCAAACTCTAATAGATTAAAGTTATAATTTAAAAAAACCACATTCAATAAGAAACTGTATTTGAATATTGATATAATTTTTAATGCTGGAGAAAAACTTCAGAGGCATAGCACTACAGCAAAAAAAAAAAAAAGAAAGAAAGAAAATAGAGTCCTTCAGATAAGAACAATTCTATGCTTCTGAATTTAAAGAATCATAGCTAAGTCAAATTTACAACAGTTGTGGCAAGTTATTTAGCTTTTCAATGTTTAAATATCACTTATAAGTCAGTAAGAAGAGACAATGACCCCATTAAAATGGGCAAAAGACATGAACAGGACAGTTTTACTAAACACACTTCTAATAAGTAGACATGAAATAGCACAAGCAAGCATGAAAGCATGTCCAATCTCACCGGTAATGAAATAAAGCACTTAGACAGTCAGCTAATCTTCTTATGTCAATTTGGGCAAAATTTAAAAATATTATTTAATTTGGTAACTCAACACTCGTATATTTTTGGTGTGAAATAAAATTTGTATGATCTTTATGCAGAACAATTGGATAAAATGTTTGAAAATACCTAAAAGTATTCATATTTTAACCAGAAATTTTAGATACAAAGATTTATATTATGTTAAAAAAATTACTCCTGGTTTCAAAGATGTTTATTATAGTACATATTTAAAAACATCATAAAAATTGAAATCAACCTAACTACCCAACCATAGGGAATTGGTTAAACTGAAATGGATTCTTAAATAGAATATTTTAAAGTCACTTAAAAATGCCATGTTGTAGAATCATATTGTTTTGACCTGGGCTGAATATAACATATTGCTCGGTAAAAGGAGAAATTTATCTCAATAAGTGAGGTACTTTGTATTGTGTTCTGAGGGAAAACATGTCACCTCTGTACAATAAAAGAAGTCTAAAGAACAATACATCAAGATCTTTATAGTGCTTGCCATTGCATGCATGCTGACACTCTGACTAGAGTTGAAGGCCTGGGGAGGGGCAGGAGTAGGGTGGAAGGGGCCAATAGGGGGAAAGGGGATATCTATAATACTATTAACTATCAGGATAAATTTAAATTAAAAAAATTTCCAAATAGTCTTTTGCTTTGAACAAATTTTATTTTTCAAATTAGGGAAATACTATTAAAGTATAAAAGTGCTAAACATAACAGACAGTTGAGTTTACTTATGTTAAGCCCAAGTAACTTCAGCCTGAGGCTGGTCAGGAAGGCTTTGGAGGGAACAGACCTATTTGGAGTTAAGATTTCCCTTTCTCCCCAGAGGACAGAGAAGAAGCTCCAGAGGAAGGACTCAGCAGCTCTCATTAGTTCCTCTATCCCATGCAGAGAAGTTCTTTCACAGAGTAATGCGCAATATTGCTATTTCCACAAAGAGGGTTGGGCCGGGATCTGCCATGATTCTCACTTGTCAAGAGATGCTTAGCGAGCAGTCCATTAGATCTTTAAATCAAAATGTCTCTGTGAAAGTCTTAGGTAGTAGGATTACTGCTGAGCCAGCGCATTCAAGTTGGAGGAAAATGTCCATGGGTAGGCTTTCTTCCAATCATTTCTGTGGTCATTCAGGATTATTAAAGAAAGTGATTGCAACATCAAACGTCTTGAGCAATTTAGCAAGAGCCACTTCCCATTTCCCAGAAGCCCCGAAGCTCTCTGGGTTCCTGGTGTGGAGGACAGCGGGGAGGGTGGGAGTGACAGAGGAGAGTCCTGGCCTACGGGGACCTCCTGTCTCCTGGAAGCCGCTGAGAAACTCCTAGGAAATACCACTGGGCAGGACCTGGCTGGGAGGTCTACTCACTCTTTTTGTTGGCTCCACCTCAGAGTCAGAATGGATACCTCCTGCCTTCCTCAGTTTCCTCACCAGACACGGCTTTGGCTTCAACTAGTCCATTTCAGGCTGTCCCACATTTTAGTATTTTCTGACACTAACCTTTTAATTTTAGGGGGAAAAATTATTTTAGTGTTGAAAGACTTATGAAGCAGCTGATTAACTTTCTTCTGTCAACTTTGCTCAAGGGACATACAAGGATTAGCATGATGGCACATCCAGACTGAAATCAGGGGATGCAGATTAAAATTACACAGAGGCAGATATGTGTATGTTTTCTCAACATGCTGTGTAAAGTTTTATTACAGAAACTATTTGTCTTTAAGAAATAAATCATACTTTTAAAAAAAGCCAATGATCATGGATAATATATAATTGTGGGTGGGGGCAGGGGGAAGAAAAAGGAAAAAGATGAACTAGCAATCTCCTCCTCACAGGAGGTTGGAAGATATATCCAGGAAGAGTCAGTAAAATCCTTTAATGCCTCTACCTTTTGGTGTTTTAGTTTATGATTTGTTGTTTAAAAATTGTTTCATTCCTCAGGAAATTTGGACAAATGTATTCCAATTGGGCAGACCTTTTTTGGTAACACACATTATAAATGTGTAGCATGCATCGGCCTGTTACCAAATTTGAAATGTGTACTGCTCAGATTGGTTAGCACTGTTTTCTATGTTCAGAAAGTTCTGTTTACAAGTCTGTGATTGGGTGACCCGTGTTGTTCAGAAGGATTATTCCTTTTCTTCAGGTTCCTTTCACAAACTTTCATAGTTGGTATTTCACTAACGTCTCTTTGGGGGAGCTCCTGGATTTTGGATGAATTGCCAGCTCTGAAGTGACGGGGGTAGTCCGCAATGAGTTCGCACTGGCCGAAACCTGGTGCCTCTAAAGAAAGCACTCAACTTTCGTACAATCTTCAAAGCTGTGTCACTATCAACTTAGTACATATATTGTTTTAACATTTTCTAAATATTTCAGCTCAAAATTAATCAACTGTCCTCTTGTGGATGGTCATATCTCACGGGAGAAGTTGCTGATAATTGCTTCCACTACCTGGCCTGAAACCTCGGGGCCCCCTGAAGATTATTGGGTGACATTCATTCTAAACCTCAGCTCAGTGGTTTCCTCAGGGTGCACACTCAAACATTTCCCACTGTCTTTTCAAAAGATACAACCACAAAATTCATAAAAACAAGCTACCCCTCCATATTGCTCTTTCAAAAATTCTTGTCAGTTTACAAAATACCTGTGTTGAGTACATTTTGAATGTTTGCATTAACCCCATAGATTTGATCTACCTGTTGGGTAAATAAAAGCATAAAACCTCCCCGGCCCTCCACTGGCCTTAATTCCTGCATTGGAGAATAGTGCTCATGGTACAAGGTGTTTGAATGGATGGGTCTTCTCAGTGTTCGCTGTAATAGGGGAAATACATTATTCCTTTTTCTATTTCTTCCCCCAGCCTTTCTTCTTTCTCCCTGCTCTAAGAGTGAATATTGGGCTGAGGAAACCCTCGGAGGGTTTGTATCTAAGTGAGTGAAAGGCGATCTTGCCCACATTCACTGGCGATACATGGCCCAAGGCTGCTACAATATGATGTTGAACTCTTTAGGCAAATTGGGTCTGGCTGGTCCAGTTTTGATAGTGGAAATGGGGGTAGGTGGAGCCCAAGATAGGACACTGGTAGGCCAGTGAAGAAACATACACAAGACACACACATAAACATACACACACACACACACACACACACACACACCCCTCAGGTATGTAATTTCAAGGCCCTGCTGACTCTATTACTTGTCTGTGCGTCTGCTAACCAGAATGGAGGGCAACTTTTCAGCTACAGTTAAAATGTAAAAATCCAAGGAGGGCCTTGAGAGAGATTATTCCTCCACCTATCTCTTTCAGGAGTCAGAAACAAAGGATTGTTCAGACTGGATTATAGTTTAGTGCACAAAGTGCTCCCAGTGCTGTGGGAGACTGAATAATGGCCCCCAAAGATGTCTACATCCTACTCCCCCAAGACCTGTGAATATGTTACCTAACATGGTACAAAGGGCTGTAGCCATGATTAAGTTAAGGATCTTGTGATGGGGAGGTGATTCTGGATTTGAGGGATGGGTTGATGTAATCACAGGAGATGAGAGAGGAGAAGGTGATGTGATAACAGAAGCAAGATGCAGCCATGTGCTGATGGAAAGGGCAAGGAATAGATTTTCCCCTGCCAACATCTGAATTTTTTAGCCTGATACACTTTTTTTTAATTTAATTTCTGGCCTTTAGAATTGTAAGAGAATAAATTTTTGTTTCTTAAGCTGCTAACTTTATGGTAGTTTTCACAGTGGCAACAGGAAACTAGTTCAGTTTCTCTTCACAAACAAATCAGGGTGAAAACTCAGATTTGAGCCTGGAAAGAGAAGAGACACTAGCAATGGGGGAGGATGAGTTAGAATGGTCTTTGAATCTAGCGGGTTTAACATAATTATGAGACTATTGTAGAGAGTTGCTCACTCATTGTTAAGTCAGCTGGAGAGAGGATGCTAAGAAAGCAGAGTTGACATGTTTATGCAAGCATGCATACTGTTTATCTGTGGAGTTATTCCATGATGACAAGTGAAAATAACGAATGTTCCAATTCTGTACCATAAATATCTAGAACCACTGTGCAGTGCAGAAAAGCAAGCAGAAGGTGAGCCATGAGAGCAACCCTTCCCACTGAAGCCAGCCCTCCAACTGAGAACATCTGCCCTGAAGCACTATAAACCCCCCACACTCAAAAACATAGATTATTGTCATAAATACAGACATCTTTTCACTTTCAGAAAAAAATGCCCATTGGGCTGGGAAGTAACCAAGCTCAGGTGAGGTGCTGGGGGAGGCCTCTTCAACCTATGTTGGTACAAGCCACAGCAGACCTGTGCACTCCTTCCTAGTAGATGGTTCCTTTCCAATCCAACATGGGTCTTGAAATTAGACCCACCTTGGAGGATAAGATGATCAACCCTGTTAACTTGCAAGTATCTGAAAGGTGCTCTCTAATAATCAGTCCCTCCACCCATTTAAAGTGGAAATCATAAGAATATTTCATTACTGCTGACACATGATAAGCACTTAATTGTAAGGTACAATTATTCAACTGAAAAATACTACTCTATTTAATCTTATAAACTCTATACTTTATTCAAAACTATCTCCAACTCCAAGATTTGAATAAAGGCCTTGACAAGATTACAATTTACACATAGAACTGATGTTCAAACCCAAGTCTCTCTTCAAAAAGTCCCACACTGGACCAGTCTCATTCATCTAGAGTAATAGAACCACATTGCACCTAAAGTTGAAAATTGTATTTTTTTCATCCCCGAAAAGAAATAAAAATAATAATGCAACTCTCTATAGTTATGATTTTTATAACTTCAAAGTGCTTTCATGCCCATGATGCCAAGTTATCTTGAAAGCAAACCTTAGCAACCAGTGTGATCATTTCCATTTTATAGGTGAAGAAGCTAATGTCCCATAAGTGGGAAAGATTCTCCCAAGGGTAAATAACAGGTGAATCTAGAAGCAAGGCCTCCATCCTGTCTTAGTGGTTCCATGTGCAGTGTGGGTTCTGCACCCATGATGCTCTTCGAGGGACATGTTTTTTGCCAGATGCTATCATTTCCTCAGGTGGTGATAAGAACACTTTACAGAGAGGAAGGAAACCTGTAGAAGTATTTGAATTTGCCCTCCTGCCCTGAATCACCCCCATGGTTAGGATAATAGCTTAATAGTCAAAAGCAATTGATTTAAACGCATATATGTTATAAAGATGGCCTTGGGGGAAAGAGTCTGTGAGAATCTGAAGTACTGTGTAAACTGAAATATACAAAAAATGTATTCATTCACTAAAACCTTCTTAATTAACTTTATTGGGGTGACATTGGTTAATGAGATTACATAGCTTTCAAGAGTACATTTCCATGATGCATCATCTGTATATTGCATTGTGTGCCCACCACCCAAAGTCAAGTCTGCTTCTGTCACCATATATTTGATTCCTTTACCCTTTATTTTTTAACTTAAATCTTAATTTTCTGTACTAAAATGCTCCTAATTGGTTCCCAATTTTGTTAATAGCTAAATTTGTGGTGAAACTTTTTTTTTTTTACTATGAGAAGATGTGTGTATCTTAATGTGGCTTAGCCAGCTATTAGCACGTTCACTCTGGTGCACTTGCAGGAGGGAAGGTGAATCCTTTTATCTCCCACTTGACCTTCACCTCCAATCATTGCAGGGTCTTGCTATGTGTGCTTTAATTTTATTCTACCCAATCCTTAACTTCCATTCAGCTTTAGGTAAAGTAATACTTTCTCAGAAGCTTCAACAATCTTGTGACATTTTTCTTTGTTGAATGTTTGTTTATATTGGTTATAATTTTCTAAATATTTATAAATTATTCATTCAAGGAGGAACAATAGCCAGAAAGATGCTAGCTGGCAAGGGTAACACCAATCTTGACATAAGAATTCACCATTAGCCTCAGTAACATTTATTGAACACTTGCCAGGTACCAGGCTAATATAATAATCTATTCACTATTCACAATGGACACGTGAAGTAAGTGGTCTTTTTAATGTCCACTTTCTAGATGAGAAAACTGAGGCACAGAGAGTTCAGGTAATTTGCAGAAGGTCACACAGAGAGCCAGGTTTCAAGTCGCTGGCTTCCTGGTTTTAGACCTTGTACACTTTAACTACTCTATGTATTATATTTAGAGACAAATAAAACCCTTTGAGAACTGAAAAGAAGAAAGCCTGGTTCTAGGAAAAAAATTTAAAAATTAAAGATATGATTAAAAATATGAAGAATAAAATTCCATTGGAGTATATGATTTTCTTTCTTCAAACTCAAAAAAAATACATTAAAATGAGATATTAATAAAAATTGCGGAAACCGGTTTGGCTCAGTGGATACAGCATCAATCTGCGGACTGAAAGGTCCCAGGTTCGATTCCAGTCAAGGGCATGTACCTTGGTTGTGGGTACATCCCCTCTCTTCCTCTCTGTAAAAAATCAATAAAATATATATATTTTTTAAAAAACTGAGTTAACACATTAGTAAATACAGGATGAAAGCCAAAATGGAAATCAGAAAAGGTTTCATGTTAATGCAGAACCCCAGATGAATCATGTCATTTCAGCGTTACCACCAATACTCTGTCTGGAAAGCTAACAGAGTTAAAGTCCTTTGCACTGTGCCAGCACTTACCACTTTATTTTAGCTGCGGGATCTTCATTTCAAAAGTGAGGAGCTTGGATGAAATAATCTCCATGATCTCTTCCTGGTTGAGGTTTCTGAGATGTAGTCAGTACCGTAACATCTTGCTTTGTAAGTTTTTCCATTCCAGGAACAGGGCTGGGCTCTGCGGGGTTACCCACAGGCATTTGGCATGGTTTTCCTCCATCTAGGAGGAGTCTTGTTGCTCACCTGTGCCAGGTGAAACTCCTGGAAATCGGAATCTTCAGCTGCTGTGATTGGCACCTGAGGTCAGCTCCCTTCAACCCTGTAATTAACTATAGCTGACTCATGGTTACTAGGCACTGTTAGGACTTTACAACTGTCAGAATGCTTATAAAAAAGTACTTGGGGCTCATAGAAGGATTAAGAATATGAAGTGAAATTTATTTGTCTTCTTATTGAAAAGCTCTTTTTGCTTTGACAGTTGTATTATAATATGTCTTGGAGAGAATCTTTTTTATTTGAGTTTCTTTAGTGACCTATGAGTTTCATGGACTTGGATGCCCAAATATCTTTCCAGATTTGGGGAGTTCTCAGCATTATTTCTTTTTTTAAAAAATTTCTTTATTGATTAATGAATTACATATGTGTCCTTATTCCTCCATTACCTCCCAATTCCCCCCACTCATGCCCTCAGCATTATTTCTTTAAATAAGCTTTATGTTCATTTTTTCCTCTTTTCTTTTTAGAACTCTAATAATTTTAAACTGATTGTTTTGATGTATCCCATATAGATCACAAAATTTTTTTTCACTTTTTCTCCTTTTATTGCACAATGTTAAATAATCTGTCTTCAAGGTTCTCAATTCATTTTTCTGCTTGTTCAAGTCTACTGTTGAAGCTCTCTATTGAATCCTTTAGTTCAGTGGTCAACAAACTCATTAGTCAACAGAGTCGAATATCAACAGTACAACGATTGAAATTTCTTTTGAGAGCCAAATTTTTTAAACTTAAACTATATAGGTAGGTACATTGTTATTAACTTAATTAGGGTACTCCAGCAGAAACTGGTTTGGCTCAGTGGATAGAGTGTCAGCCTGTGGACTGAAGGGTCCCAGGTTCAATTCTGGTCAAGGTTGCGGGCACATCCCCAGTAGGGGGTGTGCAAGAGGCAGCTGATCAATGTTTCTCTCTCATCGATGTTTCTAACTATCTCTCTCCCTATATATTTTTTTAACTTAATTAGGGTACCCCTAAGTTGGACTCTGCTAAAAACTTAAGGGGCCAAAGAGCCGCATGTGGCTCGCGAGCCGCAGTTTGCCGACCACTGCTTTAGTTCAATCATTAAGTCCTTCAGCTCCAAAATTTCTATTTGGTTCTTATTTTATGTTTTCTGTTACATTGATTTTCTGATGTTGTTAAATTGTTTATCTGTGTAACTTGTAGCTCTCTGAGAATCGTCAAAACAAGTAGTTAGGATTTTTTGTTGAGTGCTTCCTGGAAATCCATTTCTTTCAGGCCAGCTACTGGAAGTTCACTGTATTCTTTTGGTAGATTCATGTTTCTCTCATTCGCCATGATTTCAGTAGCCTTGTATAGGTATGTCTGCAACATTTGAAGAAGGAGCCACCTCTTCAGACTTTATGAACTGACTTCAGTATGGAAGGACTCTTATGTGTGGGTGGGGACATATTTCAGCACATTGAGAACCAAGTCTAGTGGTGGAGGGTGCAAGTGTGTGGTGGCAAGGAGTCAGGAGGGCATGCTGTCTCTTTGGCTGAGGCTAACAGAGTCCACAACATTAACAACCACATGGTTCCTGGCAAAGCACAGCCAGGAGTCTGCAATGGCTTCAGGGCTGTTGGGGTCTTTAGCGGCATCTTTAGGTCCAGTGACTATGTTCCACAGAAGGCAGCCGTGGTGGCCAAAGAGAGTGGTGTATGCACGCTTGCCTGCAGGGGCCAGCTTCAGGTGCCTGTGTCCTGGCAGGGGCCTTTTGCAGGCACACACAGGGAAGGCAGCCAGGCACATGAGTAGCTGCAGGGGTCCTGATTGGCCGTGTATACTACTTACTGAGGCTGCTGTACTTCACTAGGTGCACTGCAATGGAGGCCAGTGTCAGGGGTTGGGCTGGGGAGATGCACCGCTGGAATGGCTAGCTAGAGTAAGGTGACCAGATGTCCCGCTTTTGGCGGGACAGTCCCGATTTCTATCAATTTGTCCCGCGTCCCAAGGCATTTTAAAAAAGTCCTGACCGGCCGAAACCGGTTTGGCTCAGTGGATAGAGCATCGGTCTGTGGACTGAAAGGTCCCGGGTTCGATTCCGGTCAAGGGCATGTACCTTGGTTGTGGGCACATCCCCAGTAGGGGGTGTGCAAGGAGCAGCTGGTAGATGTTTCTCTCTCATTGACGTTTCTAGCTCTCTATCTCTCTCCCTTCCTCTGTAAAAATATCAATAAGATATATTTAAAAACAAATAAAAAAAGTCCTGACCAAAAATCGGGACTTTTTTAAAAACGCTGCGGGATGCGGGACAAATTGTTGAAAAGCGGGACTCCCCGGGTGAGCCGTGTGTCCCAGGGGGCCGAGTGCCCCGGGGGAGCCGAGTGTCCCAGGGGGCCGAGTGCCCCGGGTGAGCCGAGTGTCCCAGGGGGCCGAGTGCCCTGGGTGAGCCGAGTGTCCCAGGGGGCCGAGTGCCCCGGGTGAGCCATGTGTCCCAGGGTGCAGTGTGCCCCGGGCGAGCCCTGTATCCCAGGGGGCCGAGTGCCCCGGGTGAGCCGTGAGTCCCAGGGTGCAGTGTGCCCCGGGCGAGCCGTGTGTCCCAGGGGAAGCAGTGGGACCCAGGGGAAGGGGCGGTGAAAACCAGAGGAGGAGCGGACTCTATTCATATGGTCCTGAGATAGTCACCATAAAACAAGCAGACTGCCAAATGAGGAGCAGATTCTATTCATGGGGTCCTGAGATGGTCACCATAAAACAAGCAGATTGTCAAATGACAGCGGGGAGGGGAAGGAGACCTGGGGGGAGGTAGGAGAACAACCGAGGGACTGGTATGCATGAACATAAGTACAACCAATAAACACAGAACTCTGGGGAGGGAGGGCATAAATGGGAGGTGGGGGGGGGGCAATGGTAAACTATGTACACAGATAATACCTTAATAAAATAAAATTTAAAAAAAAAGAAAAGAAAAGAAAAGCGGGACTCCCGGTCACCTTAATAGAGGTAAGCACAGTGGTGCAGGCCAGTTGCAGAAGACAGGGCCTGCGTTGAGCCTTTAAGCAGCTGTGGGGCCTAGCCGGTCGCTGTGTTCTCCCATGGCTACACAGTCTCCCCACCCCCGCAGGGATGGACACAGCAGTGGGGGCCTGCGACCGGCATCAGGCCTGCAGAATGTCACTGCACAGCTGGAGCGGCTCTGCTCGCGCACACAAGGCCGGGCATCAGCTGTGAAGGTCCGGCTGGCATCTTGCACCCCCACAGCCTCAATGGCGCAGGCCGGCTGCAGGTGCAGTCACCAGGCTCCAGTGGGCGCAGGGATTTGAGGGAGTGAGGAGGCACTCGGGCGGCTTGAGTAGTCGGGGGGGAGCAAACACCGGTGGAATCTGTAGGTGGTGCTCTGAGCTGCGCTGCTGCTCCAGGCTGGTTCCTTCTTCGGAGGCAAAACCCCCCTGGACTCATCTGTAGAACAGGTCGCGGCGAGCCGTGGTGACTGTGGCTGCATGGTACCCGGTGCTTTTCCTTCGTGCTCATAGCCATCCATCTCTGCACGCCTCGGCTCTGCAGTCTGGGTGGGGCAGGACCTAAGCCGGATCTCCGAGCGATGCCTGGGAGGCCTGGGGGAGCTGACAGCTCGCCCTGCTCATCTTTTCCTGGCAAGGGAAACGTTTTCTAGCTGGGAAGTTCCCTTGGGCATTGAACAATGCCTCCGTGGGAGACGGGATGATTCAGGCAGAATTAAACCGTCTTCCTTCTCTGTATTTGCCATTATTCTGGGGTTTTTGTTGTTGTTGTTGTTCTGCTGTGTGGCTAAAGTTTGTTCAGTGGACGCCCGAGCTCTTCCAGAGCTGTTTTCCTTCAGGAGGAGCTGTCTGACGGGTGACCGTTACCTCAGTGGTGTTCTCCCTCTGGGCACAAGGATGCCAGTTTCTCCTTTTTTGCTGTTCATCTGCCATGCTTTTGTTTTGTTTGTGCTTTGCCTCGAGGTACATTATGGACATTTAACATTTTTTAAAAAAAATATGTTTGTATTGATTTCAGAGAGGAGAGGAGGTGCGGGAGATAGAGACATCAATGATGAGAGAGTCGTTGATCAGCTGCCTCCTGCACGACCCCTTACTGGGGGTGGAGCCCACAACCCAAGCCTGTGCCCTGACCGGGAATCAAACTGTGACCTCCTGGTTCATGGGTCAATAATGCTCAACCACTGGTCCACACCAGCCCGGCACATTATGGATATTTAAAAACTCAACCGGTGTGGGAAGTGTGAAAACAATGAGGAGGAAGCCTCATATGAGGTCGGGGTAAATAGAAAAAAAATAGTTTTTAAAAATTGAAACTGGTGGGGGGAAATGATGAATGTTGCATTTGATTTGAAGAAGAAACTGTTGGACGGTAGGGGCCATTTTGAAGGGAAAAGAGAGACTTTAACAAAATTTCAAAAATGCTCTCATGGTCCTAGCTGGTTTGGCTTAGCACATAGAGCATCGGCCTGCAGAACCTTCCAGGTTCAATTCCAGTCAAAGGCGCATGCCCAGATCATGGGCTCTATCCCCAGAAAGGGGCATGCAGGAGGCAGCCCATCCATGATTCTCATCGTTAATGTTTCTCTCTCTCTCCCTATCCCTTCCTCTCTGAAATCATTAAAAATATATATATTTTTAAATGCCCTCATGAGGCTATGACAAAAATCAGCTACAGAAGTGACAGTCTAGAAACATGTTAGACTTGTTTGTAGTACTGATATGAAAGCCTACAATATCACATTTGGGTGATAATGGCAATTAGTAAGAAGCTTAGGGGGTTATTGAAGAAGTTAAGGACTGAATAGGTAATAATGTACAAATAATTTGTTACAAAGTAGAGATGCTTCCAAAGTTCAAAAGCTTTTTGAAATATACATATATTATTGTGAAATATATATATAATATATATAATGAAATATATATAATGAAATATATATATTATTGAAGTCGCTCACTTTGATATATATTTATATTTTAAGTCACTTACTTTGATATATATATTTATTACTATTTAAGTCACTTCACTTTGAGTGACTTAAATAATAAAAGTTCTGAAAGGGTTCCCTAAAATATTTTTTAATATCATCATGGGCAGCTACCTATTACAGCAGAATTTCTATATAGATAAATTGACGTATTTGGGTACCAACTGCCCAATGGAACTTTATTTATTTTTTTTTAATAAGGCATCCAAAGAAGTGAATTAGATACTTATTTGGTAAAATGTATTTGAAAACTTAACATTTTAATCCCACATGAGTTACTTTGCATTTAAGAATAAATAATGGACTCATAAAAGTGCTTGTAGAATATGTTTTAAATCGAGAAGCTTCTCGATTTAAAATAGATTTCTGTCATGTGAATATGGTGAATAAGTTTTTTATTTATTTTTATTTTTTTTAAATATATTTTATTGATATTTCACAGAGAGGAAGGGAGAGAGAGAGCTAGAAATGTCGATAAGAGAGAAACATCAACCAGCTGCCTCCTGCACACCCCCCACCGGGGATGTGCCCGCAACCAATGTACATGCCCTTGACCGGAATCGAACCCGGGACCCTTCAGTCCGCAGACCGACACTCTACCACTGAGCCAAACCGGTTTCGGCTGAATAAGTTTTTTAAATGGATATTAGAACATGTGTGGCTTTAATATTGATAAATAAAACATTAAAACCGGGTACTTTTTAATTGAATATACACACTTCACAGCATTTTTATAGTACTTTGTAAAATTTTTATTACATATTTTAACTTGTGAAAATATTTTCCACCACTGTTTACTATTTTAATATTTTATTACACCATGTAAGTCTAAAGCAAAAGAATATCTGTGAGCTCATTCACATTTCTATTTTACAAAGCACAGAACCTTGATGATCTCACATTCCCTTAATTGCAATATCCTCCAACCAAATATTTAATGTAGGAATTTCTCATTAAACACACACAAAAAATGATCATACTTGTATTGTCACACTGCATTCTATATTATCTAAAAGTAAAGGAAGGAAACAGCAGCTCTTATTAAACATCCAGTTGCTTAGGATGGCTTCTACAAAAGTTTAACAACATTTTTTAGCTGTTAATTTATTTGTCTTTTTATTGAAAGCCCTTCTTACCTTTAAATCACAAAGCAAAGTTTAAATCATCTAGGGAAGCACATCTTAACCTAGTAAATTGAATCTTTCTTCTTCACAAATACAATAGAAATGAATTGATTTAATACTATACTGGGGGGAGGAGGGAGGGAAACATACATTCTTATTTCCTTTTGTAGAGTTTTGAGGTTGGGGGTGGAATGGGAAGACTGCTTTACTCTAGTCTTTTCCAGATTGAAATCTTTCTATGCTTTCACTAAGTATCAAACACAGAATTTAAGCAATATTGAACAAGAGTCTGAGTTTCATGGCAAATTATAAGGCATGTACTCTCAAAGTTATAGTGCCAAGTATAAAACAATTTAAACATTCAAACTTTCTAAGTAGTGTTTATAGTGGTTTAGAGATTAAGCAGAATATTAAATATGGAAAATAATATTGACAATATTAGTGAAAAGATGCCAATATAGAAAAATACATCACCGTCCTAACTGGTTCGGCTCAGTGGATAGAGCTTTGGCCTGCAGACCGGAGGGACCCAGGTTCGATTCCAGTGAAGGACATGTACCTTGGTTGCGGGAACATCCCCAGGAGGGGGAATGCAGGAGGCAACTGATCAATGATGTTTCTAACTCTCTATCCTTCTCCCATCCTCTCTGGGGGAAAAAATCAATAAAATCTATATTTTTTTTAAAAGAAAGAAAGAAAATCCATCACCTGTTACATTCTAAGTGTGCTTTTGATTTTAAATCTTTTTAAACCCCCTTAGCCCTCTCATTCTCTGTTTAAATTATATCTATGTAAGTCCAAATGTTCACCCCTTTTCAACTCTCAGCCCTTCTCTGAAGTCCTCCTTGATTATTCCTATCTTTACTGACCTACCCCTTTTTTCTGCATCCCCCCTAGGAGGAACACTTCTGTGATGATCGGTAGGTACTTAATAATCCATGCTCACTAGCCACTCTGATTGGACATTTCTTTCTTTCCCTACTGGGATACACATGCTGACAATAGACTGGGAAGTAATCAATAACAGATGGCAAATGCTGGCTTAAGACCCAGCCTGTAGGGAGTGAAGTAGAGCGGGTCCATCTGGAGGCCTCTTCAGCAGCTGGAATCTTCATGAGCGATAAACGAGGTGGGTTGTGCAGAAGGGGTGAAGAGAAAACTCCAGGTCCCCCGGCTGGATGAGTCAACCAGGCTCAGGGGAAGTTTTTCTTTTCCAATCATTTGAACATTGGCGGTCCCAAGACTGAGTCATCACCATGTGGGAATTCCAACAAATGATTGAGCAAGAGGGGCAAGACCTCGGGAAGACAGATGCTGTGGAATCTCTTGGCAGAGGAGACAGGACAGCTTAGACATGCCTCCTTCAGAGTAAGAGTGTTGGCCTGGTTTGAGGGGGGCTGAGGGCTCAAAAATGTCATTCGCCATCTTCAATTTCAACTTCGTGATCCGGGATGGTTTTAGTTGGCTGCCTTGTAGATGTAGGCACGGTGGCGGGAGAGCTTTGGTTGGGCACGGTGGCAGGTGGTGGGGTGCTCTGAGATTCAGGCAGTTTCGATGGGGTAGGAGATGGGGTAGGAGATGGGGTAGGAGATGGGGTAGAACCAGGGGTGGGGGCAGGAGAAGGAGTAGCACTAGGGATGGGGGCAGAAGAAGGAGTAGCACTAGGGGTGGGGGCAGGAGAAGAGGTAGCACTAGAGATGGGGGCAGGAGCTGTGGTAGAACCAGGGTCACAGATCACATGACTGGGCTTTCCATCTGCATGAATGACGATGGTTGTACCCATGGTGTGCTTGCCAAAGTGAACAAAATATAAGACCAGAACAACGAGGGTGGTAGCAATTAGACAGGCCAGCAGACACACCAGAAATGTTTTCCAGAGTGACCATGGTTTTGCTGTAACCTGCAAAGGATTACAGAAAGTGGATATTTCAGCTAATTACATAGGAGCAGCTTAGGTAAGTGACTGCAATTAGAATAAGGCTAACCTTTTCCAAATGATATAATTTAAAGCACAAGGCATCAACCTCCACTCGGTCTCTCTTTCAAGTAAGCACAAAAACACCCACATACACACACACACCCCTTGTCCACTGGTCCATGAGAACAAACTGTTCCCTCTTAGTTACCTTTTCACAGTAAAGCAAATAAGGTGTCATCTCAAATGCAAATAGATTGCCTCAGGAATATATTACATTAAGTTATTATCTGCTACTAACATGGCAGTATAAATTAAGTTATCTAATTATTCCTAATGGGTAGAAAAATAATGGATAGGCATATCAAAACATTTAGATTTCTTAGGTTTGGATGAGGAAAATTTACAAGTATTCTCTTTTTTTCATCATTATTTCCTGTTTTCACGTTATCTATTGAAACTGTATAATTAGAGAATTACTTATTAAATACATTTTATCTATTAAACATAAATAAAAAAAATTTCATTGAGCCTAGAAAGACATTAAAATGGGAAATCTCTGGTATGGAGGGAATCTTAAAGGAACAGACTACAGCCCTGTTAAAAGGTTGGGGGCTGCGGGTTCTAGGTTTTTGCCCAGAGGTTGTGGAGGGCAGCTCTGAAGAAGGGTTGAAGAGCCAAAAGACAGCAGCAAATGAAGGGTTAAAGGAGAGGAGAGCCCTGCACACGGGGTCTGAGTCAGGGCCTGCCTGTCCCATTTTCCCATTTTTCCATTGTGCTTACGGACTACTGAAAATCTCCCACGTCCCCCAGTTTTCACACCTTACCCATTGCGGCTGGAAGGTCGCAGGAGACGATCTACAACAACAGTGTGCTCTGTAATTTGAACAGTATGGATTTCTGGGTAACTGCAGAGAAAGAATTTAAAACAGACAACCAGCCCTGATTTTTAAGGGTAAAGAAAGTTTATTTGAACCAGAAACATAGATATATAAAATAAATTTTAAAATTATGTGACTCTAACATGTATCAAATGAAGAACTAACCAATCTAGGAGAATCTGAAACTCTAAAAATGATTTAATGATATAAGTTATAAAAATACATTTTTCATATCAAATGATCAAAGAAGAAAAATAAATGATCATTTCAGTAGATGCCCAGGGGTCATTTAATAAATTTCAGTAGTCAGTTGTGACACAAGCAGACAAACTATACAAATCTCAAAGAAATAAAAATAAAAGAATAATTCCCAATTGTGGTGAGGAATATTGACCTCGAACCAATGACCAACATCACATATAACAGTGAAATGCCAGGCACCTTCCTTTCAGTCAGGAATAAAGAATATCTCCTACCACCAATATTAGGGAATATTTTTTCCATTATTAAAGTTGTAAATCATTTTTTTTCAATTACAGTTCACATACAATACTATATTAGTTTCAGGTATATACCACAGTGATTAGACATTTTATAACTTCCTAAGTGATCATCCAGAGAAGTCTTGCGTCCATCTGACACCATACACAGTTCCTAAAATATTATTGGCTCTATTCCCTATGCTATGCTTTAAATTCTTATTCTGTAACTATCAATTTGTACTTCTTAATCCTTTCACCTTTTTCACCCAGGTCCCCGACCCCCTTCCCATCTGGTAAACATCAAAATTTTCTCTGCATCTATAAGTCTGCTTCTGTTCTGTTTGTCCATTTATTTTGTTTTATTAGACGTTCTCATCAACATGTAGCAATAATGAAAATGTGAAGATAAAACTAGCATTATTTCCACATAATATAATTGTGTACAAACAGAATCCCATATATCAAAATATAAAAAATTATGTAACAGTATGTGTGTGTGTGTGTGTGTGTGTGTGTGTGTGTTAGCAACTACAATAGTAATAAAACATATGAAATGGTTAAGCATATAAAATACCATAGGGCTTATATAAAGAATACCATTTACAGAGGAACAAAAATACAGCTTTAAAAAATGACCTCTTATAGAAGGTTTCAGTAGCATAAGCTCTCAAGTCTCTAAATTTTAATTAAGAGCTTTATGAAAATTTTACAAGAAAAAAAATAGACAAAAATTTAATGTGGCAAAATAAGTAAACCAGCAATAAAATTACATTTGATTGGGTTGAGGGGAGACAGCAAAATGTTAGCAGTGGTTTTCTCTGGGTTGGATCATGAGTGACTCTTTTTCTCTTTGTAATTTTTCAAATGTTCTAAAATCATAGACTAATTGTAAAAAAAACAGTCTTCTGCTCCTTGTTTTGGGGGAATCTAAGAGATTGTTGTCAGATTACTAAAGAATGGGAAATTCTAACTATTTCCTTTCATTGTCTCAGAAGTTGATTTTACTGTTGTGTTTTTTAGCATAATTAACTAATTATATAACTTATGGAATAAATCGCATAAATGTTTTGGCACATGGGAACATAGCCATAACTCATTTAACATGTTATTAAAAGGGATAGAAACAAAACGATGTATAAGAAATACTAAAGCAGTGACATTTTTCAGCTTCCTTCACACATAAGGCATGCTAACCATTAATGCTAAGGTGGTACTGTTAATGAATCCCCAGATACAGCCTTCAAGTTGAAAAGCAATTCGATGTCAAATTCTAGCCTTGTATTTATTTTGTTTCACTTGTGGCTTGGTTCTACAGCCTCAAGTTAGTTATATAATTTATTTTTCTTTGTTAGGAACATAAGAGTCCAGATATTTGAAAAGTAGCCTATTACAATGAATAGATTATATGTGAGAAATTTGAGTTTGATTTCTGGTTCTGCCACTGGCTAGCTGGACTTCTAATGTTTCACTTTCCTCATTTGTAAAATGAAGGGATTTGTCTGAATGGTGAATGAGGCCCTTTATATGTTCTAAGAAATGGAATTTTTACATTACTAGAGTATTAAGCATACATTCCTCTGCCATAAGACATTTTTCATAAATTACCACTTTAAGTACAAGTAGGTCCATGAGAATAAATAGTTCATTGGATTAAAATATTAAGAAATATAAATAATATTGTTAATACTTGCTATGAACACGTTTCAAACCATCTACTTAAATTTTGTCTTCTGGTGTCTTCTGATATAAATATCAAAATTTAAGCAAAAAGTCTAATGCAAAACTCCCAAGAGATGTGAGAGTACTATATGGCATACTGAATGACTCTCTCAACACTTGTGATCAGTGACAATAAAATCTCAAATTCTATTTCTCCTGTAAGAGCAAACATCAGAGATATGCAACTTAATTTTCTTGAAGGGTTAAATGTTAAAGGTCAAAAGCAAGAATATTAGACATGAAAGAGTAAAGACTATTTGCAATACTCACCAGCTCAGTTGCATTTTGTTCAGTATCCCCAGAACACTGCCCTTGTTTCTCATCCATCCTGAGCATGCTGGTATCCCAGATGCAATGCTAACGATGTCTGTACTCTCTGGGTTAGAAGTTAGGAAACGCTGGATTTTATGTTAAATAACTGTGTATTTATTCAGCCTGGATTACGTAAACTAATAGACATCTATTTCCAAAAAAAAAAATCTCCAAAAGTCAATCTCAAAGTACAAATTGATACTAGTTGGAGAAAAATACAAAACAGAAAAAATTGCTCCCTTTAGAAATGACACGTAGAATGTTATCTCAACTGTAAGAATGACTCTGAGCAGATATAAACCCTTGCCCTCCTTATTTCACAAAACTCATTTGAAATCCCATAAATTTGATTTCTAACAGGTTAGGAATTCAGTTTTTGCTTCTAAGAAAAAGCCACTCCTTAATTATAAAGATTGCAGAATTCTGTGGCTAAGCAGAGGGATTATGGTGATGACTAATCTTAAAACTTTCCAAAAAAAAAACACAATATTGATATTACTGGGTCATGGTAAATTTGGATGAATGGTGACTAAAATCTACTGCACTATTTATAAGTCAGTAGCTACATTGAGATGGACAAAGAAAAACACATTACAATGGCTTTAGCTACCATTAAAAATAAAAATAAGGGATAAGTACACGTTGGTAGCTCTTAATTATATAGATCAAGGATTATCTGCAGTAAACCTTGCTGCTTCTTAGCACATTATATCTTGATTTAGATGATTTAGATTAAGTGATAATTGTCACTGTTGCTGATGACTCCTAATCTTTTAGATGAGCTGGACTGGAAAAGAATGTCTTTGGTTCTTTCCCATTTCTCACAGAGAGAAGTGTACATGATACAGCATGCAATATTGAGGTGGTGTTTCTAATTAGCCTGAAGATGATGCTCTCTAACTCTTTGGCAAAATGGTATGCAGTACAGACTAGAGAAAAAAAATGACTTTAAAGTTTTTAGTTACTCATTTCCTGTAGGCCAAAAACTTTGGTTGGGAGATACTTAGTGACAGAAACTTCCAAAATCTCAATAGACTTACACACATCCTAATTTCAGAGCAGACATGTCTCCTTGTATGTAACAGGTGTGTTCATGAAATGTTATGTAAATAAATTCCAAATCTATGTACAATAAATATGCTTTAAGTCACTGTTAATTGCTAATTCCTTCCTTCTTTCTTTCTTTTCTTTCTTCCTTTCTTCCTTCCTTCCTTCCCTTCTCTTTCTTTCATTCCCTTGTGCCCAAAATAAACCCTGTCTCATTAATCCAGTGTCATCTGATGGTATCTGAGCCCACTCTTATGTAACGGTTGAATAACATGAGATCTTCAAATTATAATTCTAAACTTCTCAGTCGTGGTCTAAATCATAGAGTAGCAAATATCTGGTAAAGTTAGCATCAGAAATCTGGTTCCCCATCTTTTTTTCTCAATGTAGCTACTACATTTTATTAGAAAGACACACCCTCTATAAAGCAAAAGGGAAAGTCAGAAAATAGTGACAATAGTCTTCAATGCCCTGAAGAAGAAAAAACAAAAACAATTACTGGTAAGCTAGAAGTCTATGCTCAACAAAAATATCTACAGGTAAAAAGTTTAAATCAGGTTATCTAAAGTTATCATCAACAGATACTAAAAGAAATGCAAAAGAGCAGAAGGGGAAAAATCTCAGTTGGAAGGGTTGAGATGTAAAAAGGAAAGGTGACAAGATAAGAATATGCACTATGACACCTGCTATGAAATATTGTACAGAAATTCCTAATCAGGACACACACACACACACACACACACACACACACACACACACACACAATGTAATTGTTCAGAATACTTAGAAAACCTGAAAATAGTATATTTCTGGGTTCTGTTGTACATAACTCTGAAATGGAAAGTTTACCTATAGGTCAAAGTTATGGTGCCAATTTTAAATCCCAGAAATGTCAACTTTTCAAAGCAGTTGATAACAGTGCAGAGAAATTGAATATGTTGTCCAGAGAGTATGGCTATTGGGATCATATGTGCTTCTTCTTGGTGATGAAAATCAGCTAAAAATCAAAAGAATACATCAATTTTTGCTTCTCTCCCATTGCTAGTTGACTTGCTTATGGACTCCCAAATAAGGAAATGTAGAATTCTGAGAAAGTTATCCAGAAGCTCAATAGAGTAAGAAAAAAAGTTGATAGACTAAAATATTAGAAGTTAAAACACTCTAGCTAAATGAATTTTTATTATATAATGTATATGTACATGTACAATAATATAGAAATAAATATTAATGACATATGTTACTATATATGCAATGTATATCCATATAGGCAAAATAGTAACAATTCTGGCATTATATATATATATATATATATATATATATATATATATATATCACATTAATATGCAGTGGATGACACTGTCACTAACGATGTAACAAGACTGCCCTCTTTACTGCATTATCTTTGCTTTGACTATGTTTTTAGCCTTTGCTAACTGGGTCAAGAAAAAAGTTGTGTGTGTGTGTGTGTGTGTGTGTGTGTGTGTGTGTGTGTAGTTATGTCCTTTGTTTTATACTCTGAAATTAAACAATTTAATAGCCATTTACATATTATTCAACATTCACTTTACAGAATATTCATATGTATATATATGTTTATGCATGTTCATGTTCATGTTTTATGTCAGTTTAACTAATGTGGTTCAGTGTTCTTTTTTTCTAGTAAACATTTTATGTTATAAGATGCTAATTTCTTTCTCTGCCTATATGTTGCAGTTATTTTTTTCTGCAGTTTTTTCCTGTGTTTTAAAGACATTTATCTTTACAGAAGTTTTTAAAACTTAGAAGGTTAAGCTAATTATCTCTGCTTTATATGTTCTCATTTTCAACAATTAACTTTTTAGTACATTTACAATCAATTTTGATTTCTTTTTTTCCCCAAATATTTAACCAATTTTCCAGAACATTTAATATATATTTCTTTCTCTTTTAAATTGTAATATATGAGATTTTACAATATAGGTTATTTTTTTCAAGTTCTTATAAACAACCTAACCTAATTTCAAATAAACAATTATTTAATTAAGAGCTTAGTACAGATTAAGGAAGTTTGTTGAACATACTTATTATGACATACGGGGCATAAATATTTTGACAAATATGACATGAACATCCAAACTTTTATATTTCATTTGAACGTTATTAAATTGGTCTACATATATTGTATATTATAACAAATTAATCTTTGGTTATACATCTAGTAGATGACCTTCTGCTATCTATTCGCCACAATCATTTCCCTAATTCTCACTAACTAATATGGACAATTGACATTTGACACATGTCCTTTCTTTTGACAACATCTTTTTCTGAAAATATGTTCTCCCTTTAATTACCTATGGATTTCTGCATTTTAATCCTGTGACTATAATTCTTTTTCTGAAGATATTGTAGGCCCAGCTAAGCTCTGCTATGGCACTGAGCACGACCTATTGTAATTAAATATATTTCAATAGGGCAGGGACCAGGCCAATTTCTGAAATGTATTTCCTCAGTGGTTAGTACCCAACAGCATAATTTATAAGAACTTAATCAATACTGGGTGACTAACTGATAAATTACTGGTTACAAAGTTCCATAAACACGCGATTTGTGGCAATTACTGAAGAATTTCGTTTGGGACTACATGACGCCCAACAGACTCGGAGCACTTGAGTTAATTGGTGTGTCCAAGTATTAGGCGTCACTTTCTGGTCTGAGAATTCTGTCTACTCTGCAAAACATTTCATTACAACGAAGGTTTCCCAAGTTCTCATTTCAGCCAACTTGAACCTTTCAATCTTGCGTCCTTCTGGATGGCTACACTTCAGTATGTCTCTTGCTTTGTCCTGATCAACAGAAAATGGAGACAGAGACCGAATCTGCACCGAAATGAAGCCTAGAGCCTTTGTGATCATTGTTACGATGACCTGCTAAAACTACCCCTCTAGAGTGATTCAGGCAGCCCATTCTGACAGAATGGCAGGAATTGGGGAAGTAGAAGAGTGGTTACATTTGTTATCGTTGTGAGATATTTCCTGACATTCATCAAAAAATGCATAACAACAAAAATTCAAAGAATGGTAATCCAGACACCTACCTCTGTATCTACTGTTCATAATATTACATAGTTATCATCATATGTATAATATCTACTATCTCCAGATATAGCCAGAACCTTAAATTGTGTGGTTATCATTCCCTTGTATTTCTTTGTAGCTGGATTACATACTCCTGCATTTTTAGAAACATAAGTGGTAAAGGTATTTAGCTGTATGCTTCTAGACTTGCATGTATTTATTAAATTTATATCTATTTTGAAATTTCTACTTCAAACCATGCTACTATAAACATCTCATCCATGTCTTCTGGCACTAAGAGATATACTAGTACAGTTGGCCCTTGAACACCAGGGGTTGGAGGGGGCAGGGGCCTCAGGGCTAGGGGCACTGACCTTCTGTGCACTCAGAAACCTAAGTATGGCTTTTCACTCCCCCAACTAAACTACTGATAGTCTACCATTGACTGGAAGCTTTATTGTAACATAAATAGTCAATTAATACATATTTTATGTTATATGTATTATATGCTGAATTTTATACTGAAATAAGCTTGAGGAAAAAATATTGTTCATTAAATCATAAGGGAGAGAAAACACACTTATAGTATTTATTGAAAAAAAATCCATGTATAAGTGACTCAAGTGTTGGAACCTGTGTTTGAAATGATATAGATATAGGTATTAGTAGAGAAAGAAAAAGAGGAGTTGCTATATTACAAAGCATGCACATTTCAAATTTATTGGAAAATGCAAAAATATTTTCCTAAGTGTTTGTACTAATCTGAATCCCTATAAGCGGTATATGAGAATGAGCATTTTTCTTTATCATTGCCAATACTTGAGATTTTCAAACTTTTAAAAAATACTTTCCAATCTAGTGGATATAAATGACCCCCGAGTAAATCTAGTGGATAATGCAATTTCAAAACCATTACCTCCTACCTAGACCTTTCTCTGGAATCTAGATATCTGCCCTCTATTAGATGCCCTCTCTTATATGTCCCCGAGACACCTCAGCATGCACTGATGGACTTGGATTGGACTAGGGTTCATGAAAAAGGGCATTAGTGGTCACAGGAAGTCCAAGAACACATATAATGGGAGTCAGAAAGTGAGAGATCCAGAAAAGGGAGTGTTTGTGGTTAGAGTATAAAATTTAAGTTTAAATTTTTAGTGGGGAAGTTGTTCTTGCAGAGGCCAGGGTCTATGGGTTATTTAGAAGCTAAATGACCACTATTTAAATAAAGTCACAGTAGAGGAAATTAAAATGACCAGGAACTGAATCATGATGGTCACAGGGAGGTTAGAAATGGCACGGGCCTCAAATAATGTGTTTTAGTGAGAAAAAATAAGTAATGGTTTGCCAGCAATGATGAGCAACTAGAATGTTTGCTTTCCCTTCATCCCCACTCACATCCCCAATGTTATCAAAATATGCTACAAGTAAGTAATGGTTCATAGTCACTAAAGACAAAGGGAAACTTTATCCTATGGAAAGAGACAGTGTTCTTCAAGGCAAAAAGATGGTGGAATCACTGTTGAGAGAAACCAAAAGGTAGGAGAGTTTGTAACAGGTATCTCATAGGACACAATGGGAGAGGTTAGGAAGAAAGGGATGAATTAAAAGGTGAGCTAGGAGAGAGGAAGTAGAGAGCAATATAGGTATGAAAGTCAGGTCAAGCATTGGTGATGAGAAGGGGTTATTTCCACTAGAATTATAGGGCCAGGTGGAATCCACAGATCTCATTATTCACGAGGCACCTTGGTTCAAGCGGTTTTAGTGCAACACAAGCCAAGGCCTGAAGTCTTAGGGTTCCAAACTGTGAGACATTGACAGAATGAGTCAAGGTCTAATCCAACACTTTGAGTAAACATTTCTGAATCATGTATTATGAGCTTGGCACAAGACTAAGCACTGGGGATTAAACATTTGTACAGCTCGGCTTTGGAACTGTAGGCACAATTAATTTATAGTCCCAGCATGCTCAGTAAAAACAATCGCTGATCCTTAAATTTGGTTTTATTCCCAACCTTGGGAAGTTGTTCAATTTGCCCAGGGGTGGAATCTCTGAAAAACACGTTTTAAGTATCTTATGTAAATTTTTAAAAACCTTCAGAACCTAAGAGCTTGTCTGGTTTGAAGATTCTCCCTGCACTGTTGGAAGTCTATTTCTCAATAAGTAGACAGTAGAAAAGGGTCCGGAAAAGAAGAGTATGGAACGTTCATTATTAACACATTAAGGGAACTGCTTTCCTCACATCATCTTTTTAAAAATGTATCTTTATTGTTGAAAGTATTATAGATGTCCCCCTGCTTCCCCAGTGGCCCCCTCCCTCCTTCCCCTCTCCCAGCCCTTCACTGCACGGTCTGTGTCCATGGGTTATGCACATATGCATATAAGTCCTTTGGTTAATCTCTCTCCACCCCCTACCTTCCAACCCCCACCTTCCCTTTGAGATTTGTCAGCTTGTTTTATGCTTCTATGCCTCTGGATCTATTTTGTTCATCAGTTCATTTTGTTCACTAGATTCCACATACGAGTGAGATTATGTGATACTTGTCTTTCTCTGACTGGCTTATCTTTGTTTAGGATAATATTCTCCAGGGCCCTCCATTGTTGTCTCAAAGGGTAAGAGATCTTTTTTATAGCTGCATGGTATTCCATTGGGTACCACAGCTTTTTTATCTACTGATGGACACTTGAGCTCTTTCCAGATCTTAGCTATTGTAAATTGTACCACTAGGAACATAGAGGTGCATATATTCTTTCTGATTGGTGCTTCGGGATTCTTAGGATATATTCCTAGAAGTGGCATCACTGGATCAAATGGCAGTTCCATTTTTAAGCTTTTGGGGAAACTCCATACTGTTTTTCCATAGTGGCCGCAGAAGTCTGCATTCCCACCAGCAGTGTACCATGGTTCCCTTTTATCCATAACTTCACTTGTTTGTTAATTTGTTGATGGCAGCCACTCTGACAGGAGTGAGGTGATACCTCATTGTCACGTTTTGTTTTTTATCTTTATCTCATTGTCTTTTAACTTGAATCTTTCTGATGACCTTGAGCGTTTTCTCATACGTCTCTTGGCCACGTCACATCATCTTATTTCAACTCCTAGAGAATAAGACTACTTCCACCTCAACTCCCAATCTTTCCTAAGTGGTTTATGTGGGAACTGCAAATACAAATCTACTCTGCTACTTCTGCAGAGGAAAATCTTCTAGAAAAAGTAGTCGTCTTTAGGAGTATACATTGCACGTGGCATTATTTGTAATAAACTGGTAACAGATACATTGTTTCCTTTTTCTTTTTTATTGATTTTATTGGGGTGACATTGGTTAATAAATTTATACAGGTTTCAGATGTACAATTCTATAATACATCCTTTGTGTATTGTATTGTGTATTCACCATCCCAAGCCAACTGTCCTTCTGCCACCATTTATACCCCCTGTACCCACTTCCCCTACCCACTTTCCCACTGGTGATCACTATCCTGCTGTCTGTATCTATGAGTTGTTGTGGGATTTTTGCTTAATCCCTTTACCTTTTTCACCCATCCCAGCAACCTCCCTCCCCACTCACAGCTGTCAGTCTATTCTCTACCTATGAGTCTATTTCTAGTTTGTTTGTTTATCTTGTCTATTAGATTCTACATATGAGTATAAATTTTAGATTTAGGCTGCAGAAACTATGTTTAACTTGAGAGTTTGTTCAAAGAATTTTGCTAAGTCCTGAAGAACCATAAAGAAATTGTTCTCTGAAATCATGCATTCTGTCTTCTACCTGGCTGTTTGCATAGTTAATCATGTGGAAAAGTCACATTGATTCTGTATCTGCAGAAATTGGTTTATCCCATGGTTGGAATCAAAAAGAAATTTAATTCAATATCTACGTGATTACCATTGGATCACACCATGAGAGGTCTGTATATTATAAATGCCTTTAAGAAATCGTGCTTATTTAATCTTAATATAGGTGAAATAAACACTATTGTCAAACATATTGATTTACCAATAGACAACTAGATATTCATGACAGGTAGAGAGTTCAAAATATAAGTAAAATGGAAGAGTTAAAGATATTTCTACTATTCACTGGGTTTCGACTTGTCAATATGTACAGGCTTGTCTTGTATTTTCCTTCCATTCCATGTCAACCAATTTCACAATCCCATCTCTAGAAATATTTCTCACTTTGTTTAATGCCTTTTGTAGTTGCAGATTTCAGGAAATACTGGACTTAATTAAGGCTAAGTTAACTATGATACATCTACCTCAGGGTGGATTCAGTTCAACAATTATGATTTCATATTATAGGCTATACCTTTTGGGATAGGATGTTTAGAGCATATGTGTTCTGTAAAACGATAATATGACCATGTCCCCATTTGACAGAAAGTATATATAACTACCTTTTTTATGAGCTTTTCTAGCAAGACAATGAATCTGAAATACAGTATAAAATTTGTTCCATCGACCTACTAGTTTATGTTAAAATATCTAAAATGACAAAGACCATTTATCTTTGTAAAAACTCCAAACTCCTTATATAAATTACTAGGAAATTCTACTGGCAACTGCCCAAATCACTTTAAATTCTAGACTTGAATAACTTCAAACATTGCTTGTATCAATTACCTTCTACTGACAAAAAAGAAAGCAAAGATCTAGTTTTCCTGTCATCTCCTACTTAAAACCATGCCTTCGGCCTATTGTCTTGACTTATATAATTACTCATCTGTTTTCTTAACTGAAACATGAAACTTAAGGGATCACAGAAATTATCTAGTCTCAAATTCCTCACTTAACAGATTTGCAGAGTTGTGGTGAAGTGAGGTTCCCTGATACCCAACTTCATCGTTCACGATTTCTATCCTTTTAGCTTAGTTTTAAACTTTGACTAAGGCAAAAGTTGACATTTCTTTGGGAAGTCACAGGCAAATAACCAAACTGAAAAAAAATTAATCAAGGTGAATTAAAGCCAGCTTAGCTACAATGATGGATCAAGAAGATCCTTTTCCTGCCTCTCAGCATGGCTCATGTGGTTAAGTGTTGACCTATGAACCAGAAGGTTATGGTTCAATTTCCAGTCAGGGCACATGCCCAGGTTGGGGAGTGATCCCCAGTGTAGGGCATATATGAGTCAGTGGATCAATGATTCTCTCTCATCTTTGATGTTTCTATCTCCCTCTTCTTTCCTCTCTAAAATTAATAAAAATATATTGTTTAAAAAAATTTAAAAAGATCCTCTTCCTAATTGGAAGTAGGCTGGTGTAGGAAGTTGGATGGTGTATAGTGTGTAAATATATTCTGATAGGTAAGTTACATTAGTGTCTCTCTCTTTTTCTATCTGGAAAATCCAAATTATTCTTTGAATTGGATGTCCTGCTCAAGACCCACATTTTCCACTAAACCTTGCCTGATGAGCTGATAAAGAATCTATAATCAGCCAAAACCAATTTGGCTCAGTGGATAGAGCGTCGGCCTGCGGACTGAAAGGTCCCGGGTTCGATTCCGGTCAAGGGCATGTACCTTGGTTGCGGGCACATCCCAGTAGGGGGTGTGCAAGAGGCAGCTGATCAACGATTCTCTCTCATCTATGTTTATAAGTCTCTATCCTCCTCTGTAAAAAATCAATAAAATATATACATTTTTTTAAAAGAATCTATAATCAGGACATCATTCCCCAACAACTTTACCTTCTAGTTTATCATACCTTTCACAGGAAGTAATGTAGTTGGCAAAACTCAGTTCATTACTGAAAAAATAATCATTCATTCATTCATTAATTCATTCAACCAACACCTATTGACATCAACTTTGTGCCTGATGTAGTCCTATGCTAAGTGCTATGGGTTCAGGACATAAAAGACAGTGAACTTAGTGAGTAAGGAGATTACATTAAGTGTGGTTTTTGCTTTGATAAAGGAACTTGCTTCTTTGAGCATTCAGAGAATGGTGCCAAACCATATAACCCAGCTGGTGATATTAAGGAAGTCATTTTATAGGATTCAACAACTAAGCAAGGTTTAAGGATGGATAAGAGGTAAGCCAGGTAAAGAAGAGTGAGAGTTCCAGGAAGAGCCAGAAGTTTAAGAAAAGACTGGCGGATCCCTGGGGGAACGCATTAGGTGCAGGCTGGAGAGGAAAGGTGGCAGATCTCATATAGGAAACTAGATGCTATTCTGAAGGCTATTGGAAATCAGAGGATTCACTTAAGTGACAAAGTAGGATTTGTATTTTTGAAAGATTCCTTTCGCTGAAACATAGAAAATGCATTGAAAGAGCAAGAGGGGGAAAGAGGGAGCCCAGGCTAGAAGTTGAAAGAACAGATTTTAAGAAATAGTACAATCTCTTCCCACACCCCTTCCCCCTGAGAATTCAGTCCACTTCCTTTCTATGCCCCTGATTCTATTATATTCAGCAGTTCATTCTGTTCATCAGATTTTTTATTCACTTGACTTTTAGATTCACTTGTTGATAGGTATGTATTTGTTGTCACTTTGGTGTTCATGATTTTTATTTTCTTCTTCTTCTTCTTCTTCTTCTTCTTCTTCTTCTTCTTCTTCTTCTTCTTCTTCTTCTTCTTTTTCTTCTTCCTCTTCTTAAATAATACCCTTCAGCATTCATATAATCCTGGTTTGGTGGTGATGAACTCCTTTAGTTTATTCTTGTCTGTGAAACTCTTTATCTTCAATTCTAAATGATAACTTTGCTGGATAGAGTAATCTTGGTTGTATGTTCTTGCTGTTCATCACTTTGAATATTTCTTGCCACTCCCTTCTGGCCTCCATAGTTTCTGTTGAGAAATCGGCTGTCAGTCATATGGGACAGTGGCCAGGGGTAAGGGCATAGGGTGGGGATGGGGGACAATCAGGTAGCGGGGAGCTATGGGGGGGGGGGAGCAAGAGGAACATCTGTAATAATCTGAACAATAAAGATTTATTTAAAAAGAAAAAAATAGTACAGATGTAGCCCCTTCTCCGAGAGCTCAGGAGCCATTGACTGGCAGGCAGTGGTGGCAGTGCTGAGGATGGCAGGCACGCTCAACTGGAGCCTTCCCGTGCCACTGTAGCTTGCCCCATGCTGGCCCAAGTCAGCGGTGCAGGTCGCTGTGGGGCCCTATGGAAGGGGAATACCGATGGCATGCCTGTTCCTCTGCCCTTGCAGCATGGTGCAACTCACCACCTCTGGCAAGTGTGTTGTACTCTTCATAGCAACCAGTTGTTCCAGTTGTTCCATCATAATGGTCGCTTAGGCTTTTATGCATACAGATTATTCATGTGAAGATTTTTTTGTTACTGAGTTATTATGTTTCCTCATATTCTCTGTTAATGTGCTTTGTATATGTAATTGAAGAGACCTCAGTGATTTTCTAATAGTAGAATTATTGTTAATCTTTTATAATTTGTTTCTCTTCAGGGAAAAGATCTCAGCCTACTCAAAAGATTATGAGTTGTTCCTCAAATTCCAAGGAATCACAACTATAGGTGGACAATGCTATTCCTTGCTGGAAGTTCAGAGTTAAACCAGAATGCTACTATTTATTGCAGGAACAGTTGAATCATTCAAAAATCTAGTTCCCTCAAAGGGAAAAATCAGATTTATAAGGGGTTTTCTTGGTCTTCCTAAAGTGACTTAATCCCAACACAATGTTGAATTAATGAAAATATAACCTGAAAAGGTCTTGATAGTTGTCTTTAAAAAAAAAAAAAAAACTTGGGTGAAATATGAGCCTTTTGGAAAGCTCCTCTTGGCTGCACTCAACTGTTTCAGAGCATCTGCATGTGAGCCAACTTTGGCAATGGCCCAGGAAGTGACTGCTTGTATTGTCACTTGAAACTATCTTGAACATCAACTTTCTGCAAGTATTAGCTTTGAGAAAGAAAGTCACAGAGCCATCTTTTGTCCTGATGTAGATTAAGTGGCTATGAATCAAGCAATAATGTAATAGCAATCCTAAATAAATTGTATTATAACTTAGCTTCATTGAAAGTTGCCCCACCTTTTACCCAAGAGTTGGAACAGAAGTGCTGACTGAAACAAAACCTTAGATTGTCCAGTTCTGGTGACATTCTGCCTCTTCTTGGTCAAATGGCTGAGAAGTCATCTTAGATCAGTAAATAAAAAGGACTTGAATGTATGGGCCAATAAGAGATAGAAGTCATTGCAGATCTGAAGGGAACATAAAAATGGAATTCTCCAAGAATATCACAGTTGCCAGAAATATTAACCCAGATGAGAAAACCAGAATGCCATGCCAAGGCAGCTGAAGAGGAAAGAGTTAGCAGAAGCATCCAGGAAAACTGAAGCTAAAGATCAGAGTCCACCAGGTATGGTCTTGAAACAAAGTCAAGTAAGAGAGTGTTTACCACAGTTTTTTGTTTGTTGTTTGTTTGTTTGTTTGTTTTTTAAAGGAGTAACATTTTTTAATCTTTATTGTTGAAAGTAATGCACAGGTCTTCCTTTTTCCCTCAGTAACCTCTTCTAACCTGATCCTCCCCTCTCATTTATCCCCCCCAACCAGGCCCTCACCACCCCATTGTCTGTGACCAAAGATTATGCATATCATTGGTTGATCTCTTCCCACCCAACCTCCCCTGCCTTCCCTCTGAGGTTCAACAGTCTGTTCATGCTTCTATGTTTCTGGGTCTATTTTTGACCATCATTTTATTTGACCCACTAGATTCCACATATGAGTGAGATCATGTGATACTTATCTTTCTCTGACTGGCTTAGTATTAGAAAGTCCTGATTGAAAAAGTGGCCCCAGCCTCATATTGTGGAACAACCAGCTAGACCTTATCCAGCACAGCAAGAGGCAGCCGCAAGGAGGGCAAGACAGCAGGCCAACGATAACAATTGGCCGCTTACCGCCCACAGTCTCAATGGCCAGCACTAATTGGTCTGGACAACAAACTCCATCTAATCAGGCTAGAATATTTACACCCCCAGCCTCTTCTGCCTCTTGCAGGTTTTGCACATAAAATTCAACCCTCAGGACAGAGGAGGCTAAGTCCTAACCTTCCCCGGTTGTGGCTTCATCCCCCACTCCTTCTAATAAACTCCCCTCTTGCTCTCTGTGTCAGCCTATTTCCTTGAGCAACTCCAATCTTACACACAGCACACAGAGTTTTATTTTGTCTTAAAGCAATTGTACTCAGAAGAGCTGCCTGGAAGCTAGCTAAAATCATACCAGGTATTGTCTGTGATGCACCCACAAGAAAGTTTTAAATTTTTGATGAATAGGAAGTGAACATCTATACTAATAACAGAGGAATATGCAAATTATCTGGGATGCCATCACAGTAACAGTAATGACCAAAAAGAAGGCTGCTTGGGGAGACCAGACCAGCAGGGGGGTTAGTGAGTGACAACCAAACGACTGAACAGCAGACTGCATGGGAGGACCAGGCTGGCAGGGAGGTTAGTGAGGGAGGACCAAATGACTGAACAACAGGCTATGTAGGGCAACCAGGCTGGCAGGGGGGTTAGTGAGAGAGGAACAAACAATTAAACAGCAGGCTGTGTGGAGTGACCAGGCCAGAAGGGGAGGCAGTTGGGGGTGACCAGGTCAGCTGGGGTTGGGGGGGAGGGGGAGTTGAGGGCAACAAGGCCTGCAGGGGAGAGCAATTGGGTGTGACCAGGCCAGGGGGGAGCAGTTAGGCGTCAATCAGGCTGGCAGGGGAGTGGTTAGGGTGCAATCAGGATGGCAGGCAGAAGCAGTTAGGGACAATCAGGCAGGCAGGCAGGCAGGCAGGTGAGCAGTTAGGAGCCAGTAGTCCCAGATTGTGAGAGGGATGTCTGGCTGTCAATTTAGGCCCGATCCCAAAGCAGTCTATCCTTCCCCCAAGGGGTTCCAGATTGGAGAGGGTGCAGGCCAGACTGAGGGACACCTCTCTGTCCCACATTGAATTTCATGCACTGGGCCTCTAGTATACTACAATGTTGAGATCTGAAAATAAGTGACAAAAATAAAAATAAAACAAGAAATACAGAGAACAAGTAAGGTGTATAAAGTTTCAGCAGGTACAGTGCAAGAACATTCCAGAAGGATGCTTAGGCTAGGAACTACATCTGCCTTCTAGGGAAGGAACTGATAAAGAGTTTATTAAAAACTAGAGGCCCGCCAAAACCGGTTTGGCTCAGTGGTAGAGCGTCGGTCTGCGGACTGAAAGGTCCCAGGTTCGATTCCGGTCAAGGGCATGTACATTGGTTGCGGGCACATCCCCAGTGGGGGGTGTGCAGGAGGCAGCTGGTCGATGTATCTCTCTCATCGATGTTTCTAGCTCTCTATCCCTCTCCCTTCCTCTCTGTGAAAAATCAATAAAATATATATTAAAAAAAAATAGAGGCCCGATGCATGAAATTTGAGCAAGAGGCTCAGCCCTCGCAGCCACAGTGGTTTGCCTCTGCCCTCTCAGCACCGGCTTCATCCAGAAGGTTTTTCAGAAGAACCTCCAGTCTAATTAACATATTATGCTTTTATTTATTAAAAATTAGTGTTGTTTTCCCCACCTGCCACCACTAATACTTCTCTTCCAATGTTCAGCAGTGACCTGAAATCTTCACTAGGAACTAAGAGAATTTATGAACTCCAGATTTATGGAAACTGTAAGCATTCAGAAAATAATCAAGTACATTATTAAAGGGTAGGAAATAAGTCTTACAAAAAAATTGAAAGAATTGAAATGATTCAATTTAAACAAAAATTGTCTAAAGTGTTTTATTAATAGTAACATTTAAGAGTTAAATATTATTTTCTTGCAGATTCATGCCTTAAAAATTATCTTTCAAATACAAACATTTGAAATAAAATTTTATTGGGGTCTATTATATGCCAGGTGGATACAATAATAGGTAATACAGAAGGTCTATGGTCATGGATCTTACATAACACAAATCAGCTACCATTTACTTATTTGTTAAATGTATATTTCTAAAGACCAATTTTATTACAGGCTGAGGAAATCTTAATCTTTATAAAATAAGCTGTATATGTATTTATTTACAAGTATGAGTAAACTTCAGATCATTTATCATTTTGCTGATTAATAGATCTCTGAAAGAATTGGAAAATGGTAACTCAAAATCAGAAATGTAATGGTCTAATCAGTGATGTTTTAAACATCTCATAAAACATTCCTAACCAAAGCACCAAGGAGAGAAGTGAAGACCAATTTGCATTATAAGAAATCTAAATTAACAATGTATGTACTAAAATGTCACCACTTCTAAGTACAAATCTAATATGTAAAAGCTTAGGCAACCAGCTGACCCACAAATCACCTGGTAGCTATGATGTGCACTGACCACTAGGAGGCAGAAGCTCTACGCGGGAGCTGCTGAGCAACAGCAACTTCACAGAGTGCCCTCTCACACTCAGGGGATGTCAGACTGCCAGTTTCAGCCCATCCCTGCAGGCCAGACCAAGGGTCCCTACCAGTGCATGAATCCATGCACCGGGCCTCTAGTAATTAAAATAACTCAGCTAGTTAAAATTAACAATGGATATCCTTTTAGGTTCAACTTTCAAAGATTTTAAGTGATTTAAAATTTGTGCAGCTTTAATTTTAAAGTTCTTCTTGGAAATATTTTTTACTATTGGATAAATAAAACATTCTGGTCTTGATCATATATGTAATCAGTTAAGTAGATTTATTTTGCACCTAGTTGGCCTGTAATTCTTTTTCTTGCATACCTAGAATGAGATTATGATTTTTAATATTTTTAATTAGAATTTACATCACTATATTATCATTTTTAAACTATGATTGTTGAATCAGTGATTCTCAAACTTGCCTGGACAGTATAAGCATCTATGAAGTTTTAAAAATTATAGATTATTAGTTCCAATTTAAAGATTCTGGTTTAATAAGTCTGGGATATCATTAATTATAATTTAAATCTGCTGGAATTATTAAGAATTCAAAAACTAAGTCTAAATTAATTTACTGCTAGTTAATGTTGCTATTTTTTCTGTATTTTTTTAAAATGAATTTTTATTGATTTCAGAGAGGAAAGGAGAATGAGAGAGATCCAAAAACATCAATGATGAGAGAGGATCATTGATTGGCTGCCTCCTGCATGCCCCTTACCGGGGATCAAGCCCACAACCCAGGCATGTGGCCCTGTTGGGAATCAAACTGTGACCTCCTGGTTCATAAGTTGATGCTCAGCCACACTGATGGGGCTGTGTCTTCTATCTGTGGCACATAGTTAAAACTTAAGAGATGTCTTTTATTTTGTTTAGTTAATTGACCTACAAGATTACAGAAAATTATGTAATTTTTAAAAAGAGATTCACATATACTTTCAATATTAATGTAAATAGAATATGATTGTTTTAAAGGTATTTGCAATCTAAAGATAAAACAAATACTAGTATAAGTTTACCATAAAGGAAATATTTATAAATTTGTTTAAATCATACTTATTTAAAATTTCTGTTTATTATGCATATAATTTGTGTACAGAGCAATGCTCTGAACTGAAAATAATACATATTAAAATCAAATTGGATAATTTTATCATAAGTTTTTTTTATAAAACTTCTTTAAGATTATTTAAATAAACAATTTGGGTTACGTTACTTTTTCTATATGAAATTATGTTATATTTAATAATAGCACCAATAGCAGATTCTTTATAGCTTAAATATTCAGTTCTTTAAAAACAGTTTTAATACATTTATAAATCCTCAGTGTTGATTTAGTGAAGATTGAAGTAATTATTCCATTATTCACTGTCTAAATTCTTGTTAATAATGTAGCTACCATGATGTCTTCAAGTGGCATCACAGTAGCTACTGGAGGTATATAAATAGCAGTAAATATCTACTCAGCTATTACAGAAGCAGAAGCTACAGTTTGAGGGAAAATCTAGTGGGATAAGACAGTTTTAGGTTAATCTGTAAAGATAACTAAAGGTTAACTTGCCACAGAAGAGAACATTTTGATGCCTGATTTCTATTAGGTAAAGTGATCATATGGCATTTGTAGTTGTAGGTTACAGGTTGATGAAGGAGACTGATTATTACTGTTATTGTAAGCTAAGTAGAAATTACAGTCATTGTGGCCAAAACAGGTTTGGCTCAATGGATAGAGCGTCGGCCTGCGGACTCAAAGGTCCCGGGTTCGATTCCGGTCAAGGGCATGTACCTTGGTTGCGAGTACATCCCCAGTAGAGGGTGTGCAAGAGGCAGCTGATCGATGATTCTCTTTCATCGATATTTCTAACTCTCTATCCCTCTCTCTTCCTCTCTGTAAAAAATCAATAAAATATAATTTTATTGGGGTCTATTTCTTTTTTTTTTTTAAAGAAATTACAGTCATTGTAGGTTGAATGGACATGGTAGTAGTTGTAAATTCAACTAAAGTAAATATAGTTGTACAGTAAAAGAGATGGTGGAAGTGGTGATAGTTTTGGTTGTCTGCTAAGATAAAATTTTATTAAAAATTTTATGTTACTGCTCTAGCTGGTTTGGCCTGCAGACTAAAGGGTCCCCGGTTTGATTCTGGTCAAGGGCACATGCCTGGGTTGCGGGCTCAAACCCCAGTAGGGAGGCATGCAGGATGCAGCTGATCAATGATTCCCTCTCATCATTGATGTTTTTATCTCTCCCTCTCCCTTCTTCTCTGAAATCAATAAAAATATATATTTTTTAATTTTATGTTACAATTGCAACTGTTGTAGATTCCATTTAAGTGGAGGCACCTGTGATTTTAGTGGAAGTAGGAGTGATGGCTGTTGGGGTAGTAAGTTCAGTTGAACGTGTGGAGGTTGTGGGTGCAGTTGAAGTGGGGGTTGTGGCTATTGTGGCTGTAGATTCAGTAGGCGTTGAAATGGTTGTAGAGTCTGTTGAAGTGGCTACAGTTGTAGGCTCAGTTGACATGGTGGTCACTGTAGGTTGAGGACCAGCAGAGGTTTTTCCATGGGTAGCAGTTACAGGCTCCCCATTGTCTGGGGACAGCTTGATAACAATGGAAGAGTTGTCATTTCCTCTGTTATTCACCAGGCAGATTATGAGTACTCCAATGGCTGTTGTTATCACACAGGCTAAGAAACAAGCCAAAAAGATGTTCCACAGAGTCCAAGTACAGCAGCAATTTCCTTTCACCTAAGAGTGTCAATGAAAATATTAGTAATAAAAGCAAAAAGTCTTTTGATTTATCATCCCTTTTGTATTGAGTACAATTCAGTGCATTAACATCATTTGAATCCTTATAGTCTCTGAAGACATTTAGGCTTAATGTCCAAGTTTTATCCAAGTAGAATTAATTGCATGCATTCTCTAACTTTGGAAGAAATCAAAATCTGCTAATATCTCATCTTCTCTTATTTCTATTTTCCATTAATGGGTAGGGGGTTCTTCATCTTTTCATGTAAGCCGAATGGCATTTTAAGAAATTCTTTGTCATACACCTGATCATCCACTGGACATTGTCATTACCCTGACTGCTCCACTTCCAACATCACTTCCTCAAGAATTATACATAATTTAATTAATTAAGTAAATAAATAAATATAAAAAAAGAATCATCTTGTTGGCTAAATTATTCATATAATAACCTTTCTTTATTTTTATTAAAATCTTCAGCCCAGGATAGGTAGGAAGAGATCAATCAAAGTATTTGTACGCATATATACATAACCCATGGATATAGACAGTAGGGTGGTGGAAGTCCGGGATGAGGGGTGAGGGGCGATGAGCAATGGGCTAGGGTGGGCTATAGGTCAATGGGAGACAAAAGGGGACATATGTAAGACCTTCCACAATAAAGATTGTGTGGTGTGTGTTTTTTAATTTCAGCCCAGCAGCCCTTGCTTCACTTATATCCCTCCTTATCCACCTTTTTTCTTATGTTCCATTGTTCCAATAACACTTACTAATTCCCCAAAACCTCCCACAACTTATTTTCATTTCTTCCAGCTGGAAAGCAAGTGACATTCTGCTTTCTCTGGACCTGCCCTTGAGCAGCCACACTGTTGGGAAAAGTCAAGCACCTGGGCTGAGCAGAGTCAGGATAAATGTATGATCGCCATTCTTGAATGGATTTTCTGTACTTCTCTGCCATCCGATTATACACTGAATGGCCAGATTATTATGATCTCTGAATGCATAATAATCTGGCCTCTCAGTGTATATCCTATATAATAAAAGGCTAATATGCAAATTGTCCCCTCCACCAGGAGTTCTGCCAGCAGGCAGGCTGGCCAACCGCCCATGTCCCCTCCCCCTGGCCAAGCTGGCTGGACCCCACCCATGCACAAATTCATGCACTGGGCCTCTAATATATATAGTAGGGCTGTTTCACTAATATATATACACTGAGTGGCCAGATTATTATGATCTCTGAATGCATAATAATCTGGCCACTCAGTATACATATATATACACAGCTTCTTTTCATTTTTTAAAATTTCAGCCCAGTGCTCAGAGATCATAATAATCGGACACTCAGTGTATATATAAACCTAAGATCAACAAACAAGACTCAGACTCTTTCTACTGCACATCTACAGCAAGATTAAGCAACAGAGGGTAAGAATTCTAGAGTCAAGGGAACCTAGCCAAACTTCCAAGCAGAATAAGCAATTCATAGTTAAGGGCAAGTTTCTAAGCTAGGGCTAAAGATTGAGAAATACTGGTACAGTCCTGAGGTGAAGTTCATTCAGCCAACCAACAGGGTCACATACCAAGGAGAACTGAGTCCAGACTCCAAAACCAGTGGGAAAAAATCTGCAGAGCAGAGCCAGGTTTCTATATCAAGGTCATATGTGCCAGATGTCAGAAACAAGAGACAAAAAGAAAATGCCACCAACATTGTTCAGAAACTGGAACAATGTAAGAAAAGTGAGCACTCACCAATAGAGTGAGCAGACAGAGACCCTTGAAGCTTTAACCATTACCCACTCTCCCATCGGAGACTAATTAGTGAAGTAAGCTGCACACTGCCAACTTATGTGCTCCTCTGCCCCTCCTCAACCCTGCATTTGTACTTTATATTTATTCCTTTGAATTTCATATATGTTCTTTATATATGTGAATACTTCAGTCCCCAACTAGGACATTGGCCCTTTGAAAACAGAGACTACAAAATACTATCTGCCTCACAATGACTTATAATTTTAATAGCTAACCCAGCAAAGGCTTACCATGAATGTGGATGAATTAAATGACTGAATACATTTCCTGGGAAAGAATAGAACAAATACATCCCCGTATAGAGCACATCCCAACCTGGGTAAAAACTGCAACACATACAACATTACCTGAGTATGGGCTGATTCTGTGTGTGGGTATCCTGAATGTCCAAGGTCTCCTGGGCCCATGCAGACCCCAGTTGAGTTGGAAGAGATATCACAGGTTATGTCACTTGAATGTGGACGCCAGCATGCAGAGCTGTGAACCTCTTGGTCATTTGGACATGTGATTGACTGTGGAGATAAAGCATAAGTGAATATGAAGATATAGTGATACATTTATCAAATTAAACTCTATTGAAAATAAATAATAGTGTGACTTTTAAGAGGAATAAAGACAAGACTTCCAAAATAAATCAACATTTTCTTATTATTCTATGAAAATAAAAAAAATCTAGACAGATTACTAAACATCACATTTTTTAAACAATTTTTGTACGCGACTGATGTTCCAGATCAGAAATGTGTATCATTTCCTCTTCTCCATCATATTACAAGCACGTATTAGATACCTTCATGTTGCAAGTTACTGTGGGTGGAGTATATATGTGAAAGCTTCTCTTCATGCAAGGAATAGAATGTTAGAACAAAAAAAAAAGAACTGCTTGAAGCTTATCATGTAAAACCTGTTAATGGTCATTTTTGGCAATGAGATTTTAAAGCAAAAAGAGTTGAATTTATTATTGTTATTGTTATTATTATTATTATTATCATTATCCCATAATAAACATAATAGCAAGCACTGGGGTCCATATCTCCAAGTGTTAAGGTCAGAGTACTTTTCATTCCACTATATTACATATAGTATATTGTTTTACTGATGTACAATAATAGATTAATATAATATATTCTATACTACACTATACTAATAAAAATTATCATACAAAGAGACTTTGCATGATCCATGCCATACTCTACACAATAGAACTCGCAAGCCCAGGACAGGGACACAGGAGACAAACCATTTGTCCAGTTTGTGATATGGCTTTGCTGGCTTCCCCTTGGGCATAAAGGGTAAAAAGGTCTCTACTCTGGGAATTTATATGCTCTATAATGGGGAGAGAAAAGAGATTTGTGCTTCATTAACAAGTAATACAATAAATGCAAAATGTTATTTAGAAAAAGGTGTGATACAGGTTGAACATGGATGAGTTCAGTGGGAAATATTTGGGGGAAGAGGTGTGCTAAAAGAAGCAGAAGAACAAGATAAAGTGAAAACGAGAGAGGAATAGGTTCAGGAATTTATGGGTTTTGATCAAAAGTTTTGTTACATCTCAAAAATACTGTGGAATCTCCCGGGGCTCTTCAACTCATGGAATAATAACACTTTCTAGCTGTGAGTCAAAGGCATCTTTACCTCTCCTGGCTTACCGGCAAAGGGAGGACACTGACATACCCACTCATGGATTTGCTGTGAGGATTTATGAGTAAAAAACTGCCAAAGGGTTAGAGCAGTCAGACATAGAGTATGCACTCAACAAGTGTTAGCTATTGCTGTTGTTAGTATTAGTACTCATGTTTTCATTCCTGCTGTTACGACTACTAGCTGTCTTTGATCATGTTGATTTGATAATTACTAGATAGCTAGAAAATGGCTACTCCAACCATCAGTAAGTTTCATAAAATTGTCAAACTGGATTGTATGTGGCCATTTGTCTATTAGGAACTGTCATGAACAAGGCAAAAAAAATAAATCATTGTTATTTAATACAGATAAAATGAAGTGCTCTTGGCAGTAAAGTGTTTGCTAGGTTAGGTTTTTCTAAATGCTATATCAGGGAAATGAAGAAAACAGCTCTATGCTTTATTCGGATTTAACCAAGCCCATGCTATTCACGAGGTAAATTGGAGCAAAGTTGGACTTTCCTTTAATAACAACCTTGCCTATTGTCCTACCTGCTGATTCTGTTGCTTTAGCTATTACCCAATTTGCCAGAGGCTGATGATATTTTAGCACACTTTGTAAACAAAGTAAAACTCACTCACCAGGCCCATTTTCCAGAATGTTCTGGCCCTGTTGGAATCCCATCCCTTTCAGAAAAGGAAGATGATAAGTGGTGTCTATAATAAGGGTGCAGAAACTATGATCTAGGCTTAGCTTCTGAGTAGTATTTTTTTAATTTATTAAGGTATTATATGTGTACATAGCTTACCATTGCCCCCCCTCCCATACATGCCCTCCCTCCCCAGAGTTTTATGTCCATTGGTTGTACTTATATGCATGCATGCCAGTCCTTCGGTTGATCTCTTATCTCCCCCAGATCTCCCTGAGTAATATTTTTACTGTGTTAGGTTTCTCTGAGTCTTAATACAGGTAGAGTTTCTATACAAAAGTGGGATAGTTGAAGAACTGGGAATAATATTTAATCCAATATTCAGCCTTCATTAATAATGGCCAGAGGCAACTGAAGTGCATTAGCTGTAGTTACCAAAGAAAGTTCTATAGGTTTTTCCGGTAACTTTATAAGGATTAACTTATGATCTCCTGCATCCCAACAGAAAAATAAAACACCAAAATTTATTTTCTTTTGATTTATCATTTCAAATAATCCTTAAAGTTCATTATTAAATTTAGTCTTCAGAGAAAAATATATTTATAGCTATGCTCTAAATGTCCATAGTAAAGTGAAATAGTCAGCTGTCCAGATACATGCTATAAAAAACAACTTAAGAAAATATCTGTAAAGATCTTTAGGTGTGTTGCTATCTAGAGAAACTATTTTTAAAAGATGATGAATATGCCGAAACCAGTTTGGCTCAGTGGATAGAGAGTCGGCCTGCAGACTGAAAGGTCCTGGGTTCGATTCCGGTCAAGGGCATGTACCTTGGTTGCAGGCACATCCCAGTAGGATGTGTGCAAAAGGCAGCTGATCGATGATTCTCTCTCATCGATGTTTCTAACTCTCTATCCCTCTCCCTTCCTCTCTGTAAAAAATCAATAAAATATATATTTTTTAAAAAGATGATAAATATTTGGCTAAAGGGATTTTTTTTTCCCATTTGCATGTTCCAGCATCCTGAAGACCCAATCTTAGTATCTCAAACTCAGAAGAGACAAAGAGAACATTCTTTGTTCAATGACTCAAGAAGACAAATCCCTTCTCTTCTGGTGAGCCAGGAATCACTATGGAAATTCTTTTAGTCCCTTAACACTGAGCAACAGCACTTTCTTCTTTGGCTGATTGCAGGCAATGAATACAGGCTGAGAGACACAGCTCCAAATTGCAATGGCAAAACATTTTTCATTTATGCTTCAGGCAGTGAATTTTAACTTTCCATTTTAATTTTTAGCGAATTTCCATCAAAGATTATTGGTTCAGACATAACCAGACATATAAAAAGCACTTAACCATAGTATAGTGAGGGCTCAATTCCAGGTGGAAGACATTTTAAAACAGACAAAAGATTACACTTTTGTGCAAAGTAGAAATGTGTAGAGTTTTCTTAGGTCTAAAGACAATATCCAGGATTCATAGCAGGATTTCCAACACACCTACAAATCTGAGTTCTGACAGATTTATAAATTATACATAAAATACAATCTCAAAACGAAACCAAAGTTGTTGAATGAAGATGATAAATATAGAAAGTTAAATAGATTTATTCACGTATCGTGTGGTCATAGAAATATTTATAATGCTTTATATCAGTAACTATATAAAATGATTTCTAAAGTATAATATAGTAGGACAGAGCATGAAAAGCTGAGGCAAATATACAATACATGGCTACTCTTTCAGAGAAGAATGCAAAATTATGACATTGACTGCATAGTAGTAAAGAGATTCGGTTGCTCTTAAATGCTGAAAACAATACTATCGCATAAGCAAAATTTTAAAATAGAGCAACAATACTCACCGGTTGATTTTCAGACTGTTCAACATTTACTATGTATTTTCCATGTTTCCTGTCCATTTTTGAGTTTGCAATACTACAAGCTTAACTCCAAGAATATTTTTCAACACATGCATTGCCCTTTATGCCTTTATAACCCTAAGATATAATTAAAATGCTTGATGAAAAAATCAACTCTGATGCATCAGGGCAGGTGTGAATCAAAAAAAAACAAAAACAAATAATTACCCACTAAAACCGGATCCACCTTAAAGAAGGAAATGAATTAATTACAGAAAGACACAAGAAAACCCATACTTCCTCTGAGCGGTCCTGTGACTACCACCCTCAACCGAAAGGAGCTCTGAAAATCTTATATAAGTTTTCTTTTCAATCCTTTGGCAAGGCTGGGTGGGGCTAGCACCTAGAATTAGGCTTGCCCACAAGAACAGAGACTGCCGGAAGTCAGGCTCCAAATAAGAGCACGGACCTGGCGGCTCCCAGGGTGGAGATGGTTTTGTCATCCTTGCTGATCCTGCACCTTCTGTCCAGACATCAGGCAAATGGTTGGCCAGCGCCTCTGAGAGGGTCACAGAGTGTGGGTCAACAGTGAATCATGCAGCCCATCTCTCTCTCTCTCTCTCTCTGTCTCTCTCTCTCTCTCTCTCTCTCTCTCTCTCTCTCTCTTTCTCCCTGAGAACAGCACAGCCCTGGATCTGGAAGCTCAGGTTCACTGAAGGAACCACAGTCCACAGGGGTGGGCGCAAAAGGATCAAGAGCTCCAGGCTTCATTAAGAACTTGCAGAAAATAGACTGGCTACTAGAATAGGAACCCAGAATGGAAATTTAAGAAAACCTCAGGCCTACAACATGGGGCAAAGAGAGAAATCGGGGCTTATGCGGTCCAGAACCATAACTAGGTCATCAGAAATGGGACCTTATGGGGAAGAGGGGTCAATTCTAAATGTGGGATTAGAATAAAACCCAAGTGCTCAGCGTAGAACACCATAGCCCTGCTCGGGGTACAGTGGACAGTGCAGGAGCCAGCAGTCCTAGTCCAAAGGTGGGACTTCGCTTAGTTCATTAACTTCATATTGGGTGGAAGGTGGGGTGTGAAAGACACAAGTGCAGGAGGTCTGTCCCCTGGAGCAGGGCATGCCACTCTCCCAGAACATGGGATATGGCCACCCACTCAGAAGTTATCTAAACCCCATTGGTTAGGGGCTTTGAGGAGGTTTCATCACATAGGCAGGATCGGTTATCAGCTCAGTCTCCAGCCCATCTCACCTCCCTAGAGTTTGGGGTGTGGGGATGATAGTTCCAGGCTTCTGATCAAGGTTTGGTCTTTCTGATGACCAGCCTCCATCCTGAAGTTAGGTAGGAACCTGACAAGAATCTCCTTGTTAAGGCAAAAGACACTCCTGTCAAAACTGTCACCCGGGGAACTACTAGGGATTTAGGAGCTCCATGTCAGGGACTGGGAACAAAGACCAAACATCTTTCTATGATAATTCAGAGATAAAATATTTTTACATGCCATAGAGCCCCCTCTGTCCTTATTCCAAATCATAGTCTCCTCCCTCTCCTTTGATGTTTATATTTCCCATGTAATTTTAATGCATTCCAAAAATATACAAAATTGTGTGCATGTTTTAAAGTTTATATAAACACTATTATACATAATATAGGGTTTTTTTAGGGCCCATATTACATTTGAACTACACTCACAGCTGTAATTCTATTTTATTCATTTCTATTGATTGACTACATCGCAATTATTAATCTATTCTGTTGATAGAAGTTGAATTTGGTGCCATTTTTTACTATTATAAACAATGACGTTCTGGATGTTCTAGTACAGGGGTGGGGAACCTTTCCTCTGCCAAAGACCATTTGGATATTTATAACATCATTCAAGGGCCATACAAAACTATCAACTTAAAAATTAGCCTGCTCTATTTGGTCAAACTCACCCCTAATGACTTGGCAGGGCAAGACCAAATGGTTTCACGGGCCTTATACAGCCTGCAGGCTGAATGTTCCCCATCCCTGCTCTAGTATATACCTACTTGGGAACATTTATTAAAATGTTTCAAGACGTTTACTCTTATTTTCTTTCAGAAATAAATGTGGAGTGATTCAGAACTAATCGGATATTTGCATGCTACAGAAATTAGAAAGCTTCTTTTTTTGTCACACATATTTTGAATTATGATCACATTACACATATACACACATACAGTATCTTTTTCTCATTTAACATTTTAGCAGATGCATTTTCCCCACTAATTTAAAATCCTTTTTAAAAAACACATTTAGCCGAAACTGGTTTGGCTCAGTGGACAGAGTGTCGATCTGTGGATTGAAAGGTCCCAGATTCGATTCCAGTCAAGGGCATGTACCTTCGTTGCGGGCACATCCCCAGAAGGGGGTATGCAGAAGGCAGCTGGTCAACGATTCTCTCTCATCAATGTTTCTAACTCTCTATCCCTCTCCTTCTCTGTAAAAAATCAATTAAAAATATATTAAAAATTAAAAAAAAACATTTAATGTCAATGTCAGGTGTGAAATTAGGTCAGGTGTGAATTACTTGAGCTACCACTTAAGTTGTTGTGTGTCTTCAATTATGAGTAATACTGGAAGGTGTTATTATCTATATCTCAAGCTATTTTCCAGGGACCAATGCCCAGAAAGTGGGATTACAACGCTGAATAATGCTGACAGAAGGACATGAACTACATGTGTGAATATATTCTGAGGGCGATGGTCCAGAGAGAGAAGGTCACAAATGTAATGATACAGGCATACCCACTCGAGGTTCTGGATTCAACATGCTTGCTTGAGAGACTTAGAAGCACTAATAGTTTGCTCATTTGGTTGCATAAAACAAGAATAGTGGGGGATTATGTTTAATGAAGCTGAAATGACACAACTTCATGGAAGCAGGAAACAGAGTGCGGAATCTCAGAGGAAAGCGGGGAAGGGTGAGTGGGCGGGAGGTAATCAACCAAAGACATTGTATGTATATATGGTTAACCCATGGACATAGATCATAAGGTGCTGAAGGCCTGGGGGTGGGAGGATGGGGTGGGATGGAGGGTATCAAGGGGGAGGGGGAGGAGGACATATGTGATACTTTCAACAATAAAGTACTTTTTTTTAAAAAAGGAATAAATTAAAAATTCAAGGCTTAGGAATGGAGATGTAGCACTGAATTTGTCATGTGTTTCTTGCCAATCCATTATAGGATCCAGAGGACAAGCCCTTCATCGTGTAGTGAAAAATAGGATCAGCACTGGCAGCGGTACTATCCCTGGAAAGCTAGGCCTAGTCGCCTTCCATCACTGTTTATCCCTCCTTTACTTTCTTCTACCTGCTCCCACCACCCTTCCCCTTGGTAGTCACCCTGTCCCCCTTCCCCTCTACCCTCTGATGGCTGTCACTCTGTTCTCTGTATCTATGAGACTGTTTCTATTTTATTAGATTCCACATTTCAGTAAAATCATTTTATTACAATTTTTTGTAAATTCTTTATTGTTTAAAGTATTATATATGAAATCCTTTCCCCCTCCTTGACCTCTCCCCACTCAATCCCTCTCTCCCGCCCCAGCACATGCGCGCACACACACACACACACACACACACCTTTATCATGGGTTATGCTTACATACATGCATACAAGTCCTTTGGTTGATCTCACACACACACACACACACCCAAGGCCCCCCCCTCATTAATCTTGCTTCAGGCTTATTTATACTTTCAAAGAACCAGCTCATTCCCATGGACATTTTCTATTCTCTTATTTATTTGCTTATTTCCACTCCATTAATTCATTCCTTTTACTTAATTTGGGTTTCGTTTGCTCCTCTCTTTTTTTCTAGTTTCTTTCTGTGTAAACTTGGATTGTTTATTTGGGATTTTTTCTATTTCTTATGGTAAGCCTGTATAGCTAAGAACTTTCCTCTAATAACTGCTTTTGTTAAAAGCATTCCATAAATTTGTAAAGTTGTGTTTTCATTTGTCCCAAGGTAGTTTTTTTTCATTTCCTATTTGATATCTTCTTTGATCCATTGGCTGTCTAGAAGCCTGTGTTTAATCTCCACATATTTGTATTATTTCCAGTTTTTTTCCTATAGTTAATTTCTAGTTTCATGCCAATTGTGGTCAAATATGCTTGAAATAATTTCAATCTTCTTGAATGTACTGAGGCTTATTTTGTGGCCTAATATGTTTCTATCCTGAAAAATGTTTAATGTGCACTTGAAAAATTGTATAATCTTTAGATTTTGGATTAAATGCTCTATAAATGTCTATTAAGTCAAACTGATATAACGTGGCATTTAAAGCCATTATTTCCTTATCAGTTTTGTGTGTGGATGATCTATCCATTGAGTTAAGAGTATTAAAATCCAACTATTGTATTACTGTTAATTTCTGCCTTTATATACATTAATATTTTCTTTATATACATGAGTGCTCCTATGTTGGGTGCATAGATATTTACAACTGTCATATCCTCTTTCTTGGATTAATCCCTTTAAAACTATGTAATGTTCTTCTTTGTCTCTACATTCTTTATTTTAAAGTCTATTTTGCCTATGAGTATTGGCTACCCCAACTTTTTTTGTTTCTATTTTTTCTATTGTTCCACTTTCAACGCTGTGTGTGTCTTTTGCTCTAACATGAGTTTCTCATAGGCACCATACAGATGAATCTTGTTTTTTATCCATTTTGTCACCCTATATCTTTTCCTTCCAGCATGTAGTCAACTCACATTTAAATAATTATTGATAGGTGTTTAATGCTATTTTCTTCAATTTTATTTTTTTGGTTGCTTTATCTTTCTTTATTCCTTCCTTCTCTTGATCTCTTAATTTTTTTTATTTAATATTTTGATTGGGTTCTTTCTCTTTATTTTTTATGTATTTTTGTATGTTTTGGTTTATGGCTATAAATTCTTATATATTCATCTCTATCTATAACAGTATATTTCTAGCTGATAGGCATTTAAATTCAATTCAACCGTAGATCACATTTTGACATGTATTACATATTTTTGCTTTGTGCATCATCCGGTTATTTATTGTAGTTATAGCTAATTTTGTTACCTTTGTCTTTTAACCTTCATATTATATTTATAAGTGGTTGAGTCAATGTTTATTGTACATTTGCCTTTACCAGTAAGATTACTTTCTTTCCTATATATTCTTATTTCTGATTATGGCCCCCTTTTTTTTCTGCATAAAGACCCTTTCACATTTCTTGCTTGTCTGAGAAACACTTTGTCTCTCCTTCAATTGTGAACAATAACTTTGCCAGATAATAGATACAGTTTGTAGCACTTTAAGTAATTCCTACCACTCCCTTCTGGTCTGTAAAGTTGCTTCTGAGAAATCAGCTGATAGAGTTATGGGATATCCCTTTTATATGGCTTGCTGTTTCATTCTTGTTGCCTTCTAGATTGTCTCTTTATCCTTAACTTTTGCCATTTTAATTAGAATGTTTTTATATTTTTATTGATTTTTTATAGAGAGGGATAGAGATTAGAAACATCAATGAGAGAAACATCAATAAGCTGCCTCCTTTATACTCCCTGCTGATGATGTGCCCATAACCAAGGTGCATGCCCTTGACCAGAATTGGACGTGGGACTCTTCAGTCCACAGACAAACGCTCTATCCACTGAGCCAAATCAGTTGGGGCTATAATATGTCTTGGTATGGGCCCCATTGGATTCATTTTATTGAATTTCTCTGTGCTTCCTGAACCTGGATATGTTTTCTACTTCAAATTAGAAGAGTTTTCAGTCATTATTTCATCAAATATTCTTTCTGTCTCTTTCTCTCTCTTCTTCTGTAATCCCTACAATGCAAATATTAGAGTGTCTAATGTTATTCCAGAGATCTCTTATTCTATCCTCATTTTAAAACATTTTTTTTTTCATTTTGCTATTGTGTTGGGTGTTTTCGCTATTCTGTCCTTCAGGTCACACTAATCTGTTTTTCTATATTAATTAATCCAGTGTCAATTACTTTTAATACATTCTTCATTTCAGTTATTATATTCTTTATCACTAGTTTTTTTAAAATAGATTTTATTGATTTTTTTACAGAGAGGAAGGGAGAGGGATGGAGAGTTAGAAACATCGATCAGCTGCCTCCTGCACACCCTCTACTGGGGATGTGCCTGCAACCAAAGTACATGCCCTTGACCAGAATTGAACCTGGAACCCTTCAGTCTGCAGGCCGATGCTCTGTCCACTGAGCCATACCAATTAGGGCTATCACTGTTTTTTTTTTATTACATTTTCTATTTCTTTGTTGCAGTGCTCTCTGAGTTCCTCTATTCTACTCTCAAGTTGTTGAGCATCCTTCATACTATCTCCTTGAACCTTTATTATGCAATTAGAGGCCCAGTGCACAAAAATGCATCCACTCAGGGGTCCCTCGGCCTGGCCTTTGCCTTCTCACAGTCTGGGAGCTCTCAGGGAATGTCCAACTAATGGCTTAGAGAGGGCCTAAGCTGCAGTCTGACCTCCCTCTGTGGGAGGCAAGTGGCAGGCTGATCAGGGGATGGTGAGCAGCTGGTTCCACATCCCCATCACCCCTCTGCCACTGCTGGTCCCCGCCCTTCCCCCCATCGCTGTCTCCTTCTGCTCACTGGCATGTGCCTTGGCTGGCCTGGCACTACCTGCTCACCTACACCAACCCCACTGACCCCGTTGTTCTGCCGTTTGGTTGATTTGCATATTATGCTTTTATTATATAGAATTACTTATTTCATTTTTATAGGGTTTTTATCCAGGGTTTTTCCTTGTTCCTTCATTTGAAGCATAGTCTTCTGTCTCTCCATTTTGTTTAACTCTCTGGGTTCATTCCTGTTAGTTAGACGAAATAGCTCATTCTCCCAGTATTGAAAAAGCGGTCTCCGTGAAGACTGTGTTTGACAGCTTGGGCAGGTCAGTTGTATAGGGACAGGTGTGTGCAGTGCCCGGTGTGCGGCCTGGCCTGAGGAAGTGGGTCCGGAGTAGGGCGGGCAGCCTGGTGTGCACATGCCCAGACTGCTTTATTTTTAACTCCCCTTCCCCCACCAATAAACAAAAACCTCCTTGACTTAAATTTTACTATGGTCTGATGACAATTAAAATAGCCATAGTCCACTAATTGACTGAGCTCAGTATAATAGCTCCCTTCCTCTGATTTTTAGCAATTCTTAGGCAAAGGTATTTTTATTGTTTCATTGACATAGTAACTAACAAGACAAGAAATTTAAAAATATAACGCAGTTAGTGATGAGTATATTTCTTCTAATATTACTCAATTAATTTATATGTATAAAAATCATTAAAAATACACAGAAGGTGCAAAATGTTTCAAAACTCTGTCATCATTGGTATTAATTCACTTAGTGTTTTACATAAAATCATTAAGTGCAGAAGTTTAGACACAGAAAAATTTCACACATTCTCTTATATTTATCATAAAAGTTAAGGGTTTTTTTTACCCAATTTAATTCCTAGTATCTATAAAATATGTCATTTCAAAAATTAAAATTAATGAAGAATTATTAAAATTGAAGAATATTTAGAATTAATGAAAGATTGTTTAGATAATATTTTGGACCAACATTAAAACTCAAAATGGAAAAAAAGCAACTGTTTGACTCATATCGGTGATTTTTTAAAAATATGTTTTTATTAATCTCAGAGAGGAAAGGGGAGGGAGAGATAGAAGCATTAATGATGATAGACAATCACTGATCAGCCGCCTCCCACATGCCCCACATTGGGGATCAAACCCGCAGCCCAAGCATGTGCCCCTGACCAGAAGTAAACCCGGGACCCTTCAGTACACTCATCAACGCTTTATCCACTGAACCAAACCGGCCAGGAATCAGTGATTTTTTTTCTAATTTCAATTGCACTAGATCCCATTCTGAGTTAATTTTAAAATGTCAAATTTTTTTTATTGATAGAATTTTTTTTTTAATTCATTGTGCAAATATTTACGGAGAACACAATACATGCCACACATTTTTCTGGGCAATGAGGATTTATACAGCAATACATAAAACAGACACGCATTTGTTTTATTGGAGCTTGCATTCTAATACTATATAATAAAGTGCTAACATACTAATTAGACCAAACAGCAGAACATCCTCATGACCTTCTGGATGAAGCCGGGCTTGCAAGAGCCAGCCAAAGCTGCAAGGGGCTGCAAGGGCTGGCCAGGGCTGCAGGGGGCTGCAAGGGCCGCTGGGGCAGCCGGGGTTGTGAGAGCTGGCCTGGCCTTCGAGGGGCTGTGAGGTCTGACTGAAGCAGCTGGGGCTGTGAGGGCCAAGCCCTTGCAGAATTTCATGCATCAGGCCTCTAGTTTTATTATAATTTGTAGCACATGTACTATTTGACTATTGATTATGTACTTCAAAATTCATTTAAATAATAATAATTGTGCTTTATTGTGGATAATATTCTGCTTTTATAAATGGATGTTATTACGTTCAAACTCAAAGGACCGTATACATTTGGGTCAAACTCCAATAAATATTAGTGAACTCTTCTTACTCCATCCCGTGTGTACACTTAGAGTGAGCAGGAGTTCATCCATTTTCTAGGGTCTAACATTCCTTTCTGGGTTGACTCTCCTGCTAGGTCATTCTTCTCTATGTTGAATCAAAGTTTCCTCTCAGTAATTTTGACCTGATTCTGTTTTCTAGAGAGATACACAAAACTAAATCAAATAAGTCTTAATTATTTTTGGCACCACAATCATGTTCTTCATTATTTAATTTTTTTAATTCACTTCTTAAAAGACAAAAGTTAGTCATTAGACTAGGGGTAGGCAAACTACGGCCCGCAAGCCAGATCCGGCTTGTTCGGCTGTTCTATCTGGCCTGCGGAGCCGATAGAGCAGGGGGTTTTCTTGCTCTCCCCTCCGCTCCTTCACCAGCAGCCCAAGATGAGGGTGCCAGCATGGTCAGGTTGCTTTTGTTCTGGCCCTCCGGTCCAGTTTAAGAACCCATTGTGGCCCTCAAGTCAAAAAGTTTGCCCACCCCTGTCCTAGGCCCTTCCAGAGGGCTTATTTAGCAAGACCTCAGGGAAAGCCAGGAGTGCATGTTTAAGAACCCATTGTGGCCCTCAGGTCAAAAAGTTTGCCCACCTCTGCATTAGACTTTTACTTAAGTCCAGTAATTATTTTTAATGGGTGAGATTCTAAAAAGAAAAAAGAGAGAGAATAGCACTGTAGCACCACCTATGTTAACAAAATGTCACTGCAGCCTCCTCAGAGGGTGTGAACACCCAAATGAATACACATTGCTACACACCCACCAGAATGGCTAGTTTAAAAGGCTGCCAAAGTCACGTTGGTAAGAATGTGCTGTAATCAGAACTCTGTATAATGCACATGAGAATATAGATAGCTTGCAATTCATTTGAGAAACTGGAAGTATCTTCTAACATTGAACAGTTTTTTACTCTATGTCTCAGCTATTATTTTCTAGTAAAAGCCTGAAGCAGGCTATGCATACCAAAAGATATATATATATAACAATTTTTTCACAGAGCAATGTAGTAATATACAAAACTAGAAATAACCTGAGTATCTACCAACAAAATAATGGATAAATAAATCATGACAGTGGTAATACAATAAATTAGTATGTCACAATGATAGTGAAGCAATCATTAGTAGAAGTAAAATATTCACGACTATCCTGTATAATAAAAGCCTAATATGCTAAGTGTCCAGTCATCCATTCAACCAATCAAGTGTAATATGCTAATGATATGCTAAGGTTACTCAACCGCTTGCTGTGAGGTGCACTGACAACCAGGGGGCAGACACTCCAACCAGTAGGTTAGCTTGCTGCTGGGGTCTGGCCAATCAGGACTGAGCTAGATGGGCCAGACAAGCCCTGGAGCCTTCCCACATCCCCTCCTTTGTCCCTCCCCAGCCCCAGTCATGCAATGGTGGAGTCCCTTGGGCTGGCCTGCACCTTCTCATTATCCAGGACCGCTCAAGGGATGTCAGAGAGTCAGTTTCAGCCCAATCCTGCAGGCCAGACCGAGGGACCCCACTGGTGCATGAATTTATGCACCAGGCCTCTAATCACTAATGAAAGTCTGAGCTAAAGATGTCTGACACAAAGGAGTGACATTCAATTTCTACTATGTTCACAATCAGAGTAATTCATGGTGTTGAAGATCAGGACACTTTCACTCTGGGGGACAAAAAGGAGGTGGTGATTTGGGTGTGGACACAGGGAATGCTGGTAATGTTTCCTTTTTTTAAATTTGGGTGTGAATATGTACACTTGGTGATAATTCATTGAGTATAAATTTGTTGCATTTTCTGTTGTACTCAACTAAAAACTTTTAGAAAAAATGCTAATTAGAATATGTTTAAATTTTTTTAAGTATATTGAAAGATTACTTAACTCTAAAAATATTATTTGGTAATAAATTCTCATAACTGTTGCTATTTTCATTTATTGAACAAATATTTGTTATCTTCTAGTTGCCAGATACACACCCTGGTTAAGCAAAGGCCACATCTCTGTAGAGATATGGAACTAGAAAATTGTGTCTTCTATAACAAAAAAAAAGAATAGTCCAGTAGTGATATATTTAATAAGAAATACAAGCTATCCTTAATTGGAAAAAAATAATGGTTGAAAAAGATAAAATTAAACAGTTTTAATAAAGTGTTAATATATTAATTTCATGTAATTACAGTTAAGTAATCTACCAAAATAGAAGGATAGTACCTCTATAGAACTGACTTGAAGGAAAAGTTAAAAATTATTTCTAATTAGCATAATGGCTATTAAAATATTTGTTTTAAGTTACTGAAAATACACGTTTCCTTTTGAGTAAGAAAAGCACTTCCTGCTGACTCCCAACCATGTGTTCATGTGCCCATACACTATACAGCCATCCTTTGTTTACAGGTACAATTAACACCAACATATGGCAACTAACCTTTGTTAATGCCTAAAAAATATTTTTTATTTCTTTCAACCTCATTAACCCCACCCAAGAGATGTAACAAGTCACAATGCCCACCTGGGTTTACTGCTTCAACTATTGGTTATCAGTCCCATCTGCATACTTTTGGAAAAATTTGATTTATGGCTTATCCTCAATGATTCTGATTCACTGGGACTGCTTTTCAAGTACCTACTATAACACTAACTTAAACTTGTCAATTGTCAAAAATTCTAAATAATAGAAATTGGTAAGTTTATTACTATCTGCATTGCTAGTTTCTTTTTCTGAATAATCTCTACCATTTCAGCAGATAGCAGGCACAAGTAAACATTTACTCAATGTATTTAATTGAGTAGGTTTTTAAGATCACTAATAAAAATTAGAAAATAAGTTTATTACCTTGAAAATAACGCACCTATAAATATTACTTCAAATTAAAATAATTTAAAGAGAAAATGAAATAAAAATAAATTTACACAATCTTTAAAAGTTGTGGTAATACATACATGTCTTTAACATACTCTCACCAAATAGTATATCCATTTCCTATTACATACGGAATTTGTATATTAAAGACTAAAACTCTAGAATAATAAATGACTGTATTACATATTTCATTGGAAATATTTTATTAAAACATAACAAGTTTCCAACATAACTAAATTGATTGGATTTATTTTGTATGAAAATGTATTATTTAAAATTTTACAAAATAGTCTCTTCATATTAAATGGTTAGGTCAAATTAATGTTATTGTTAAATCTTAATGCTGTTATAAAGGTGAAATTCATTATCATTATGATGACAGTTGAACTGGTCATTAAGTAGATCCTACTTTAGAGCAGTTATTTGTGGTTACATGTTGGTGGTTGTTGGCCGTGGAATCATCTATAGTTAATAATAGTAGATATATGTTCTGGTATGGGCGTGATGAGAGTGGATGTTAAGATTTAACTTGCAGGCATCCTAACTACAGCTGCGATTAAAAGGTCATTATGAATTTGCCATTACTGTCAAGCGGGAGTAATAATGTGACCTACTGTATTTATTATTAATAGAGACAGTGTTTGGTTCTGATGAATAAGTAATGGATGGCTTTGAATAACATGTCAATAGAAGTTACAGTGCTTATAAATTCAAGTGAAGGCTTTAGTGATAGTTATTGTAGTGGTAAGTACAGATGGTGCACAGAAATGGTAGCATGACTGTGTGATCAATAAATGTGGTGGTACCTACTCTGAAATGTGAAAAGTTTTGGTACTAGCATATTTTGTTAATGTTGTCATACTATACACTCATTTGAAGGGGCAGTGGAATTGCTAATTAGACTATAATAGGTTACTTAGAAGGTGACGATCATTTTCTATTAACAGGTAATATTAGTTATGGAACTTATAAATTCAACTGAAATCATGCTATTGTGTTTATAAAGTCAGTTGGGTTAGCAGCATCTGTATTGATTTTATTCCTATTAAGGTTGTGGCAGTGGAGGTAGAAAACGATGTTTTAGCTGAATCAGAAAGCAAACTAGACTCAGTAACTGAGTCATTAAATTCACATACCTACTGTGGGCAATGTACATTCAGTTGAAGAACAAATATTGGTTCCTGGAGATTCTTTTAAGCTGATGCTAATTACAGGTTCATTTAAATGGAAATTTTTCATATTTAAGTTGAATTTGTTGAATGGTTTATAGTTGTACCTTAAGCTGGAGTGACAGAGGTTGTTAGAATGGATAAGAAAAAGTTGAAATGTTACAGTAAACTCATAACAGTAGATTCAGTAAAAGTTGTGATCACAGGCCCAGTTAATAAACACCTGGTACTCATGTCTATAGGTGCAATAGAAAAGATAATTGTACTCGTAGTGCATTCAGTTGAAGAAACAAATGCTTGCAGTTATGGCATTAGGTTCAAATTAAAATATGGTACTCATACTTGTGACAAGGTGGTGGCTGAATAGTGGTTGTAGATTAGATAGAAGGCAGTAACCATTGGGTGGTGGTCTGAGTACTGGTCTGGGTAATTGTTGTGGTAGGTGCCTACTGTGGTAATTATAACTTCAATAGAGGAGCTAGTGGTAATTGTGATTATGGCCACAGTGGTAGCGCTTGCAGCCATTGTGGGAATAAGTTGTTCAGGTGGCGCTGCTGCTGTGGTGTGGATTTATTGGAAATGAGATCATTGACTGGTGGATATACATTTAGTAGAAGCAGTAGTGTTATCCCACATCTTGCAGTCTTACTAGTAGCATTGGAAATTATTGTGGCAGTTGATTAACTTGAAATGGTGGTTGAAGGTTCAGTAGAAGACTAACTGGTGGCTGCTGTCAGTAGAAGTGCTGGAAGTGGGTGTGGTTGTTGGTTTACTTGAAGTGATTTCGGCTGATAAAGTGGTTGTACATGGAATAGAAGCAGTACCTTATCTGTTGTGCTTGTAGCCTCAATGGTAGTGCTGGCAGTAGTAGTGGTAATTGTTTCAGTTGTAATAGGGACTGCAATTGTCACTAAAACTTCAGTTGAAGGGGTACCTGTTGCTGTGGTGGCTATAGGTACTATAGAAGCAGTAGTGGTGTCTTATCGATATGAACCCTCAGGGGTAGTACTGGAATTTGTGGTGGCAGTTGGTTCACTTGATGAGGTGGCTGTTGTTGTGGTTGTAGGTTCAGTAGAAGTAGCAGTGGTGTCAGAAATAGTTGTAGACTCAGTGGCAGTGCTGGCTGTGTTTGTGGTAGTTGGTTCACTTGAAGTGGTTCCTGTTGTCATTGTGGTTGCAGATGTGGTAGACGGGGTACTGGTGGCCTGTGTGGTTGTAGCCACAGGGGTACTGCTAGCAGTAGTTTTGGCAGTTGTTTCAGTTGTAGTAGGGACGGCTGTTGCAGTTGTAGATTCAGTTGAAGCAGCATCAGTTGCTGTGGTGGTCGTAGGTTCTGTAGAAGCAGTGTTGGTGTCTGATGTGGTTGTAGCCTCAGGGGTAGTGCTGGAAGTGGTGGTGGCAGTTGGTTCACTTGAGGAGGAGGCTGTTGTTGTAGTTGTAGGTTCAGTAGAAGTAGCAGTGGTGTCAGAAATTGTTGTAGACTCAGTGGCAGTGCTGGCCGTGTTTGTGGTAGTTGGTTCACTTGAAGTGGTTCCTGTTGCCATTGTGGTTGCAGATGTGGTAGAAGGGGTACTGGTGGCCTGTGTGGTTGTAGCCACAGGGGTACTGCTAGCAGTAGATGTGGCAGTTGTTTCAGTTGTAGTGGGGGTTGCTGTTGCAGTTGTACGTTCAGTTGAAGTAGCATCAGTTGCTGTGGTGGTCGTAGCTTCTGTAGAAGCAGTGTTGGTGTCTGATGTGGTTGTAGCCTCAGGGGTAGTGCTGGAAGTGGTGGTGGCAGTTGGTTCACTTGAGGAGGAGGCTGTTGTTGTAGTTGTAGGTTCAGTAGAAGTAGCAGTGGTGTCAGAAATAGTTGTAGACTCAGTGGCAGTGCTGGCCGTGTTTGTGGTAGTTGGTGCACTTGAAGTGGTTCCTGTTGTCATTGTGGTTGCAGATGTGGTAGAAGGGGTACTGGTGGCCTGTGTGGTTGTAGCCACAGGGGTACTGCTAGCAGTAGATGTGGCAGTTGTTTCAGTTGTAGTGGGGACAGCTGTTGCAGTTGTAGGTTCAGTAGAAGTAGCAGTGGTGTCAGAAATTGTTGTAGACTCAGTGGCAGTGCTGGCTGTGTTTGTGGTAGTTGGTGCACTTGAAGTGGTTCCTGTTGCCATCGTGGTTGCAGATGTAATACTGGTGGCCTGTGTGGTTGTAGCCACAGGGGTACTGCTAGCAGTAGTTTTGGCAGTTGTTTCAGTTGTAGTAGGGACGGCTGTTGCAGTTGTAGATTCAGTTGAAGCAGCATCAGTTGCTGTGGTGGTCGTAGCTTCTGTAGAAGCAGTGTTGGTGTCTGATGTGGTTGTAGCCTCAGGGGTAGTGCTGGAAGTGGTGGTGGCAGTTGGTTCACTTGAGGAGGAGGCTGTTGTTGTAGTTGTAGGTTCAGTAGAAGTAGCAGTGGTGTCAGAAATTGTTGTAGACTCAGTGGCAGTGCTGGCCGTGTTTGTGGTAGTTGGTTCACTTGAAGTGGTTCCTGTTGCCATTGTGGTTGCAGATGTGGTAGAAGGGGTACTGGTGGCCTGTGTGGTTGTAGCCACAGGGGTACTGCTAGCCGTAGATGTGGCAGTTGTTTCAGTTGTAGTGGGGATGGCTGTTGCAGTTGTAGGTTCAGTTGAAGTAGCAGTGGTGTCAGAAATTGTTGTAGACTCAGTGGCAGTGCTGGCTGTGTTTGTGGTAGTTGGTGCACTTGAAGTGGTTCCTGTTGCCATCGTGGTTGCAGATGTAGTACTGGTGGCCTGTGTGGTTGTAGCCACAGGGGTACTGCTAGCAGTAGTTTTGGCAGTTGTTTCAGTTGTAGTAGGGACGGCTGTTGCAGTTGTAGGTTCAGTTGAAGTAGCAGTGGTGTCAGAAATTGTTGTAGACTCAGTGGCAGTGCTGGCTGTGTTTGTGGTAGTCGGTTCACTTGAAGTAGTTCCTGTTGCCATCGTGGTTGCAGATGTGGTAGAAGGGGTACTGGTGGCCTGTGTGGTTGTAGCCACAGGGGTACTGCTATCAGTAGATGTGGCAGTTGTTTCAGTTGTAGTGGGGGTTGCTGTTGCAGTTGTACGTTCAGTTGAAGTAGCATCAGTTGCTGTGGTGGTCGTAGCTTCTGTAGAAGTAGTGTTGGTGTCTGATGTGGTTGTAGCCTCAGGGGTAGTGCTGGAAGTGGTGGTGGCAGTTGGTTCACTTGAGGAGGAGGCTGTTGTTGTAGTTGTAGGTTCAGTAGAAGTAGCAGTGGTGTCAGAAATAGTTGTAGACTCAGTGGCAGTGCTGGCCGTGTTTGTGGTAGTTGGTTCACTTGAAGTGGTTCCTGTTGCCATTGTGGTTGCAGATGTGGTAGAAGGGGTACTGGTGGCCTGTGTGGTTGTAGCCACAGGGGTACTGCTAGCAGTAGATGTGGCAGTTGTTTCAGTTGTAGTGGGGACAGCTGTTGCAGTTGTAGGTTCAGTAGAAGTAGCAGTGGTGTCAGAAATTGTTGTAGACTCAGTGGCAGTGCTGGCTGTGTTTGTGGTAGTTGGTGCACTTGAAGTGGTTCCTGTTGCCATCGTGGTTGCAGATGTAATACTGGTGGCCTGTGTGGTTGTAGCCACAGGGGTACTGCTAGCAGTAGTTTTGGCAGTTGTTTCAGTTGTAGTAGGGACGGCTGTTGCAGTTGTAGATTCAGTTGAAGCAGCATCAGTTGCTGTGGTGGTCGTAGGTTCTGTAGAAGCAGTGTTGGTGTCTGATGTGGTTGTAGCCTCAGGGGTAGTGCTGGAAGTGGTGGTGGCAGTTGGTTCACTTGAGGAGGAGGCTGTTGTTGTAGTTGTAGGTTCAGTGGAAGTAGCAGTGGTGTCAGAAATAGTTGTAGACTCAGTGGCAGTGCTGGCCGTGTTTGTGGTAGTTGGTGCACTTGAAGTGGTTCCTGTTGCCATCGTGGTTGCAGATGTAGTACTGGTGGCCTGTGTGGTTGTAGCCACAGGGGTACTGCTAGCAGTAGTTTTGGCAGTTGTTTCAGTTGTAGTAGGGACGGCTGTTGCAGTTGTAGGTTCAGTTGAAGTAGCAGTGGTGTCAGAAATTGTTGTAGACTCAGTGGCAGTGCTGGCTGTGTTTGTGGTAGTCGGTTCACTTGAAGTGGTTCCTGTTGTCATTGTGGTTGCAGATGTGGTAGAAGGGGTACTGGTGGCCTGTGTGGTTGTAGCCACAGGGGTACTGCTAGCAGTAGATGTGGCAGTTGTTTCAGTTGTAGTGGGGGTTGCTGTTGCAGTTGTACGTTCAGTTGAAGTAGCATCAGTTGCTGTGGTGGTCGTAGCTTCTGTAGAAGCAGTGTTGGTGTCTGATGTGGTTGTAGCCTCAGGGGTAGTGCTGGAAGTGGTGGTGGCAGTTGGTTCACTTGAGGAGGAGGCTGTTGTTGTAGTTGTAGGTTCAGTAGAAGTAGCAGTGGTGTCAGAAATAGTTGTAGACTCAGTGGCAGTGCTGGCCGTGTTTGTGGTAGTTGGTTCACTTGAAGTGGTTCCTGTTGCCATTGTGGTTGCAGATGTGGTAGAAGGGGTCCTGGTGGCCTGTGTGGTTGTAGCCACAGGGGTACTGCTAGCAGTAGATGTGGCAGTTGTTTCAGTTGTAGTGGGGACAGCTGTTGCAGTTGTAGGTTCAGTAGAAGTAGCAGTGGTGTCAGAAATTGTTGTAGACTCAGTGGCAGTGCTGGCTGTGTTTGTGGTAGTTGGTTCACTTGAAGTGGTTCCTGTTGTCATTGTGGTTGCAGATGTGGTAGAAGGGGTACTGGTGGCCTGTGTGGTTGTAGCCACAGGGGTACTGCTAGCAGTAGATGTGGCAGTTGTTTCAGTTGTAGTGGGGACAGCTGTTGCAGTTGTAGGTTCAGTAGAAGTAGCAGTGGTGTCAGAAATAGTTGTAGACTCAGTGGCAGTGCTGGCTGTGTTTGTGGTAGTTGGTGCACTTGAAGTGGTTCCTGTTGCCATCGTGGTTGCAGATGTAATACTGGTGGCCTGTGTGGTTGTAGCCACAGGGGTACTGCTAGCAGTAGTTTTGGCAGTTGTTTCAGTTGTAGTAGGGACGGCTGTTGCAGTTGTAGATTCAGTTGAAGCAGCATCAGTTGCTGTGGTGGTCGTAGGTTCTGTAGAAGCAGTGTTGGTGTCTGATGTGGTTGTAGCCTCAGGGGTAGTGCTGGAAGTGGTGGTGGCAGTTGGTTCACTTGAGGAGGAGGCTGTTGTTGTAGTTGTAGGTTCAGTGGAAGTAGCAGTGGTGTCAGAAATAGTTGTAGACTCAGTGGCAGTGCTGGCCGTGTTTGTGGTAGTTGGTGCACTTGAAGTGGTTCCTGTTGCCATCGTGGTTGCAGGTGTAGTACTGGTGGCCTGTGTGGTTGTAGCCACAGGGGTACTGCTAGCAGTAGTTTTGGCAGTTGTTTCAGTTGTAGTGGGGACAGCTGTTGCAGTTGTAGGTTCAGTTGAAGTAGCAGTGGTGTCAGAAATTGTTGTAGACTCAGTGGCAGTGCTGGCTGTGTTTGTGGTAGTCGGTTCACTTAAAGTGGTTCCTGTTGTCATTGTGGTTGCAGATGTGGTAGAAGGGGTACTGGTGGCCTGTGTTGTTGTAGCCACAGGGGTACTGCTAGCAGTAGTTGTGGCAGTTGTTTCAGTTGTAGTGGGGGTTGCTGTTGCAGTTGTACGTTCAGTTGAAGTAGCATCAGTTGCTGTGGTGGTCGTAGGTTCTGTAGAAGCAGTGTTGGTGTCTGATGTGGTTGTAGCCTCAGGGGTAGTGCTGGAAGTGGTGGTGGTAGTTGGTTCACTTGATGAGGTTGCTGTTGTTGTGGTTGCAGATTCAGTAGAAGTTGTAGTGGTGGCTGTTGTGGTTGTAGCCTTAGTGGTAGCACTGGCAGTACTGGTAGTTGGTCCTATTGAAGTCGTGGCAGCTGTGCCGGTTGTAGTGTCAGTTGAAGTGGTTTTTACTGATGTGGCAGCTGTAGATTCCATAGAAGCAGTAGAGATGTTGGTGGTTGTAGCCTCAGTAGTTCTGGCAGTTGTTGAGATAGTTGTTTCAGATGAAGTGGTAGTTGTGGTGGTGGCTGTTGGTGCAGTAGAAGCCATCATGGTGGCTGTGGCAGTGATACCTACAGTGGTACTGCTGGCAGTTGTTGTAGGTGATTCTATTGCTGTGGTGGCAGTAGGCTCATCTGAAGTGGTGTCTGCCACTGTGGTGCTTGTAGATCCAGTAGAAACGGTGGAGGTGGCTGTTGTGGTTGTAGCCCTAGGGTTAGTGCTGGCAGTAGTAGGGGTGGTTGCTTTGGTAGTAGGTTCAGTTGAAGTGGTAGGTGTTGCTGTGGTGGTTGTAGGTTCAGTAGAAGTAGCAGTGATATTAGAAATTGTTGTAGACTCAGTGGCAGTGCTGGCCATGTTTGTGTTAGTTGGTTCACTTGAAGTGGTTTCTGTACTGGTGGCCTGTGTGGTTGTAACCACAGGGGTACTGCTAGTAGTTGTGATAGTCTTTTTAGTTGTAGTGGGGACTTCTGTTGCAATTGTAGGTTTAGTTGAAATAGCATTGTTTGCTCTGGTGGTCATAGGTTTTGCAGAAACAGTGTTGGTGTCTGATGTGGTTGTAGCCTCAGAGGTAGTGCTGGAAGTTATGGTGGCAGTTGGTTCACTTAACGAGGTGGCTGTTGTTGTGGCTGCAGGTTCAGTAGAAGTTGTAGTGGTGGCACTTGTGGTGGTAACCTCAGTGTTCATTGCTTCAGTTGTAGTTTCAGTTGAAGGGGTATCTGTTGCTGTGGTGGTTATAGGTTCAGTAGTGATGTCTGATCTGGTTGTAGTGCTGGCAATAGTTGGGGTAGTTGGTTCACTTGAAGTGGTTTTTGCTTCCTTGGTGGTTATAGATGTGATGGAAGTGATACTGGTGGCCGGTGTGGTTGTACCCTCAGTAGTATCATTGGCAGTAGTTGTGGTTGTTGCTTCAGTTATATGTTCAGTTAAAGTAGTATCTGTTGCTCTGGTAGTTGTAGGTTCAATAGAAGCAGTAGTGATGACAGTTGTGGTTTTAGTCTCTGTGGTAGTGCTGGCAGTTTTAGTAGGTAGTTCTGTTGAAGTAATGGCTGCTGTGTTGATAGTAGGTTTAGCTGAAGTTGTGTCTGTTGCTGTGGTAGTTCTAGATTCTATAGAAGCAGTAGTGATTTTTATGGTTGTAGCCTCAGTTGCAGTGCCTGAAGTCATTGTTGTAGTGGTTTCAGATAAAGTGTTGCCTTCTGCTGTTGTGGTTTCTGTTTGAGCAGTGGTTGCTGTACTAGTAGATTCTGTTGACGGGCGACCAGTGGTTCTAGTGATGGTAGTTGAAGTGGATGCTGTAGCAGAATCTGTTATGGTAATGGGAATTATAGGCTCAGAACTAGTTTTAGTTGCAGATGAAGTTGTCTCATGGTTTGAGGGAAAGTGGATAACAATGGAGGCATTATTATTATTATTTCTATTATACACCAAAGACATTATGAGTACTCCAATTGCTGTTGTTATGGCACAGGCTAAGAGACAAACCAGGAAGATTTTCCACAAAGACCAGTCATTAAAGAAATTTCGTGTCACCTGGAAAAAATGCATACAAATTAGTGAAGATCAAAATTAATACCATTGAAAATCCTTTTTTATATATTACCTTACTGAAAGATGCTATATAGCTTCTAATAATAAAGAATGACTCATAGGAACAAATAAATTTCTACCAATTTCTCATGTGTTTTTTTTCCATATATCTGTATCTCAAACATTTTTTAAAAAAGGTGATTAATGTCTCTTAGAAACTTTATATTCCTGCCATTATCAAAATTTTCTATACATGTGTGGTAATGGCTGAACACAACTTTTGAGTGACCCAAAAGATCACTTGATTAAATTTTTCCCCTTCTGGCTTGTCAGCTATCAGAAATTTAGCTACTTTGGAGTCTTCGATTTTAGGTGCATTGATTAATGGCTTGTCAAATTTCCTAGCTAATTTTTCATACAGATTAACATTTGGCAGGATGAAATTTAAAATCTGAAACATTTGTTGAAATCCTACATCTGTTGCCACCAGTAATTTCCATTGGGTAAGATACTTATCCCTTTGATGGAATCCTTTCATCCATAAAAATGGATTTGGTAAGATTAGAATAAGAATTAATGTCAGTAAAATTACTTTATAAATTTTAAAATACTACTTATATAACAAATTACAGTGGAACCTCAGTTCTTGAACTTAATTCGTTCCAGGAAGCTGTTGGAGAAGTGATTTGTTCGAAAACCAAACATTTTTTGCATAAGACATCATATAAATTGCATTAATTAGTTCCAGCCCCCCCCCAAAAAAAGGATTACCTGTTTTAACCTTTTTTATACACAGTACAAATCTAATGTAATCTATAAGCAAACACTTCTGTTCTTAAATTTATCAAAACCCACGACTAGCCTTAAGCGAATCTCTTTCAGCACTCGTTCCATGTGTGTCTTTTAAGAAGTCAGCTTGGGGCCTTTTGTTTTTTCACATATCACTGCCTCCAAAATGCTGACACTGTCACGGACTAACTGCTTTTTCCTTTATCAAAATCAACAACAGTTTTTCTGCCTCTGTGATCGCTCCCACCGCAACATAAGCATTCTTGATGGCCTCTTTAGTATTTACTAGTAAAGTTGGGCTGATCACCCATTTGTTAGCAACAAAAGAAAAGAAAACCCACAAAAATATCCACAGCATGATTTCCTGAGATCTTAACAAACCCTAAGTTTCTTGGTAAACTGACCAGAATTCTCTCCTTTGTGGCAGTGAGGCACTTTTTGTCACGCTAAAGTACCTGCATGCAAGTTTTGTCCAAAGACCAAGATATGTGTTTGGTGAACAACTTGGTGGAGAACCAAATTGTTTGAGATGGGAGACATTTGAGAACCAAGGTTTGACTGTATATATAAATATATATATGTAATTTTATAAATATATATATATATATATATATATATATATAGTATAGACTTACATATATATAATTTGTTATTGTAGAGGAAACACTGCATAGTATAGAACATGTAAGTCTTCAGATCAGAAAGTCTGGAATTTAAGTCTCATACCATTAATATTCTAAGCAAGTTCATTAACTTGTCTAATTCTCAATTTGCCTTATATCAAAAGTGGGGATGATTATATCTACCTCAACGTGTTGCTGAGAAAATTAAAATCAGAAATATCCTCCTTTTATTCTTGCAGAAGGCAGTTCATGTAGAAATTAGGAGCATGGGCATGAAGTCTAACAGATTTAGGCTTAAATTTTGACTCCACCATTCACTAGATGGATGATGCTGATGGGGAAAATAAGACATTGAGGGGGGGGGGGTTGCTAGCAAAATCTGTGCCAGTTACCTAATGTACCTTCTTGACAGCCTACAATTAAGTCCCTGCCCCTTTCTCCACAATCTGGTCTTACAAGACCGGTTTACCTAAATGCTCCCATTTTACAGAGGCCATAAACCATAAACAATACACAACCCCCAGATGGGGTTATCAGCGTTGGCACCAGGCCATGCCTTTAGGTGTGGTTTTATGGCTCCCATCCAATACATGGGCTTTTTGTAAAGCCTGTGAAAGGTCCGCAAGTCCCATCCATATTTGGGGAACAAAGAAACCAAAGGGTATAAAGGGAGAGCTTCCTCCATATTGGTTTGCTCAGGATTTAGAGAGGAACAGTCTCCCCTGAGTCACTACTAGTTCATGGGAAACATCTGAGAATAAATGGGTTTTTCCTGTATCTCCAGTACTCCTATGTATTTTTCGGTCACCTGGTAAATTCTGTCACAATGCTACTTGGAAATGTGCATTATATTGCAAAGCCGTAATTCCCTCATGTGGCTCTTACCACCTATTACACATGATTTCTGTTAAGAGTAAACAAGAAAACAATATGGGTAACATTTCCCTGCACTTGCTAAGTATTCAAAAAAACAGTTGCGTTCGCTAATTACTTCATTATTATCCCTTTCCCTATAACTGAAAGCAGATCGCTAAAGGAAACAAACACAGAGCAGATGTCTTTGGAGCATGTAGTGTAGCTCTTAAGAGTCATAAAATACGGAAAACAGTCTCAGATAGTCATCCTCAGCTTGGGTGCTGAGAGGAGATCCCCCTAGGAAACTAGAAGTAGCCCAAGGGCACGGGCCACTAAGACCAAGGATTTAGGGCACCAACTGAGAAAACCCAAAGGCAAATGGCCCCAGGGCATCCAGGTCTTAGAAAGGAAGTCGGAGGGGTAGGAGAGGAAGGGTCATACTCACATCTCATGTAAGGGAGATAATCACTCTCATTTGTTATTTGAATCTTTAAAAAGAGGGGCAAGATTAATAGAAACTTGCATTAAACTGACCTGAGACATGTATGTCCATGCTATTACCGCCGCTAACTAGCTGTGTGAATTCTTAAAACATTCTAAACTTCCCAGACCACATTTTTTTTTCCATCTGTCACTACATCTAAATGCATCTAAAATAACACCCAGGTCTCTGATAGGTCTGGTTTGTTTGAGGTCATCACAGACCTGTTCTCTAAATAATTCTTATCCATCAAAAGCATTTTTCCACAATGTCTCCTGACAGAGAGTGTATCCTCTTTTATTTTGTCAGAGACTCTCCAAACTGTCTCTATAGTAAGATTAACTGGAGGAGGGGTGTAGTCCAGAGCTGGAAGCACTGAACCAAACTGGCAAGCATCATCATCAATCAATCAAAGTCAAGTTTTTATATTGGTGTGGAAGTAAAGGGGACTCAGAGATCAGACCTTAAGGTGAAGAAAATAGAATAATAAGAAAAAGGGCCATAGCCGAAACCGGTTTGGCTCAGTGGTAGAGCGTCGGTCTGCGGACTGAAGGGTCCTGGGTTCGATTCCGATCAAGGGCATGTAAATTGGTTGCGGGCACATCCCCGGAAGGGGGTGTGCAAGAGGCAGCTGGTTGATGTTTCTCTCTCATCGACGTTTCTGGCTCTCTATCTCTCCCTTCCTCTCTGTAAAATATCAATAAAATATATTTTTTAAAAGAAAAGAAAAAGGGTAATGAATATAGGAAATCTGGTTCATGCTACCAAACCAATAGAGCTAAACAGTTTCTAAGTCAAGGTTGAAAACACATGAGGTCAGAACCAGGAGACTAACAGAAGGCTCACAGTTGGCTCAGAGGCAGGAAGAGAAAGAGAATGAGACAGATCACCCACAGACTAGGGCCCCAGAGCCTTAACACATGACTTCATCTCCACCTGAGCAAGGGGTACAATGTCATTTACACCCAATGCATTTGCTGTCATCGCCTACTCAGTCCTCAAAATAAAAGAGACCTCAACACTTTATTTTGTTTGACCCTTAGATATTTTCTCCAAATTGTGCATGTTTTTGTCTTTCTATCATGATCATTAACTCCTTAAATGAAGAGCCCCATAAATTTGTCTCTTGCATTCCCTCTCAGTGACATGTTTAAAGGATGCTGTAGATTTTCAAATATTGTCATTAATTGAGTAAATGGTTTTCCTTCAAAATATCAGATCAAGAAAATTTCCATGAGAATTACATCATACCCAGAGAAAGAGTGTTGTCCCAAACATTACCTGACTCTGTTGTAATTCTCTGTTTGGAAATTCCGGGTCTCCAAGGGTCCCTGTATTGGTGCAGACATTAGTTAAATTGGTACCAATATCACAAGGTACATCAGTTGATGCTGGAAACAGATATGCTGAACTGTGAGCTTCGTGGTTTTTTGTGCTCAGAAATGACTGTGTATAAAAAATAATGGGGGGAATAGGAATTATTATACTTTATGGCTAAAGTAATATAATTCTGACAATTATAAATCAGATTGTAGCATATTATGATATATTTGATCAAATAAGTCCATGTGAAACCTGCTTGAAAAAAACAAATTAACACTTTCATTATATTTCTTCTCAAAACAAGGAAAGCTAGACAATTATCAGAAGTTAGAGTTAATTATCTACAATAATAAAAATCTAGGCGATCATCACAACTGAACGGACCACCGAACAGGCTACATGGAGCAACCAGGCCGGCAGGGGGGTTAGTGAGGGGCAACCAGGAGGGCAGGGGGGTTAGTGAGGGGCAACCAAACAACTGAACAGAAGACTGCGTGGGGCAACCAGGCCCACAGGGTGGGGAGGGGGGAGCAGTTGGAGTCAACCAGGCTGGCAGGGAGGGAGCAGTTAGAGGCGATCAGGTCAGCAGGGGGACAGTAAGGGGTGACTAGGCTGGCCGGAAGAGGGGAAAGTTAGTGATGACCAGGCAGATTTGGGGGGGGGGGGGCGCTGCGGGCAGTTTTGGCCAACTAGGCTGACAGGGGGCAGTTGTGGGTGACCAGTCCAGCAGGGGAGGGGAGGACAGTTAGGGGCAAACAGGCAAGCAGGGAGGTGAGCAGTTAGGAGCCAGTGGTCCCAGATTGTGAGAGGGATGTCCGATTGGTGGTTTAACTAGCAATTGGACATCCCCAGAGGGGTCCCAGATTGGAGAGGGTGCAGGCTGGGTTGAAGGGACCCCCCCCCCTAATTCATATATTGTCTACATATATAAAAGCCTAATATGCTGAGTGTCTGACCAATTGATCAACTGCTTGACCAGTCGCTATGACATGCACTGACCACTAGGGGCACACGCTCTGGCTGGTAGGTTAGCTTGCTGCTGGACTGGGCAGGATGGGCCAGACATGCCCTGGAGCCTTCTCGAGGTCCCTCCCCAGCCGGCCAGCTGGCCCCCATCAGCCCTGATTGGGACTGGGTGAGACAGCCCCGATTGGCCCTGATCTCCGGCGAGGCTGAGGGATCCCACCCATGCACAAATTCATGCACCAGGCCTCTAATTTTATATAATTACCGATATTAAATTCCAGGAATAAGCCTTATTTTTTTATCTTCATCATTTTTAAAAAATATTTTATTAATTTTTACAAAGAGGAAGAGCGAGGGATAGAGAGTTAGAAACATCGATAAGAGAGAATCATTGATCAGCTGTCTCTTGCACACCCCCTACTGGGGATGTGCCTGCAACCAAGGTACATGCCCTTGACCAGAATCGAACCCATGACCTTTCATTCCGCAGGCCAACACTCTATCCATTGAGCCAAACCAGTTTCCGCTATCTTCATCATTTTTAATGCATTTGTTCACTATCATTATGTGGCAAGCAAGTATAAAGTGGTTATATAAGGAAAAAAGTATCACATTGAAAATCCTAAGACCTTAAGGGTTATCAAGAACAATTTTTAGGCCTTGGCCAGGTGGCTAGGCTGGTTGGAGAATTAACCATTACACCAAAAGGTTGCTGGTTCAATTTTTGGTCAGGGCACATACCTAGGTTGTGGGCTCGATCCCCAGTCAGGGAGCATATGGCAGGGCAACTGATCAATGTTTCTGTTTCTCTTTTCTTTCCTATCTCTAAAATTAATAAATACTATCCTCAGATGAGTAATAAATAAATAAATAAATAAATAAATAAATAAAAATTTAAAAAAAATATTTTGGCCCTGGGCAAATAGCTAAATTGGTTAAAGCATTGTCCCAATAACACAAGGTTGTGGGTTTAATCCTGGGTCAGGACACATATAAAAATCAACCAATGAATGCATGGATAAGTGGAACAACAAAGCCGATCTCTCTCTCTCTCTCTCTCTCTCTCTCTCTCTCTCTCTCTCTCTCTTTCTCTCTCTCTCTCTCCCTTCCCCTTCCTCTCTTTCTCTCTCTCAAATCAATAAATAAACATATATTTTTAAAAAAGAACACTGTTTTGGGGTCATATTGAAAATGAGAAAGCCAAGATGTAAAGAATTGAAGTGAGATTCTGGATAGAGTAACTTGCAATAGGCCCACTGCAATCAATCAATCAATAATAACAATTGAAGAACTTGAAAAAAATTAAAATTAGATTATGTAAAATTTAAAAGAGTTTGAAAGAGCTTCACAGAAGTGACCTAGCAATCATAGGCTATTTTCTCTTCTGGGTGTGCCAGTTGATTCTGAGAAAAGCTGAGGTTCTGACTACCAAAAGAAGTGAGCAAAACTTTTGGCATTCATGTGTGGCTGGCATGACAGATTGGAAAACAGGAGCACCGACTCCACGGCCTTAGCTTTGTTCTGGACTAGCCTAGGAGGCGGGGGCCTGGAGTAGAAAGTCTGAGTGGTCTCCAGCAGTATCCTAGTAGTTAGGATATAAAACCTTGCTAGAACAAGGTTGGTCTGGGAAGTTTAGAATGTTTTAAGAATTCACACTGTTTGTTAGTGGCAGTTGGTTCTGCATTCAGGACATTTATCAGATTTTAAAACTGCCTGGTATAGGAATCTAGAGAATTGATTTTGAAACCTCCAAAGGTCAATCTCAAGAATATAAGTGCAAACATTATAAGCAAAAGAATAGCAAATTAACCCCCTCGCACACAAAATATACACTGAGTGGCCAGATTACTATGATCTCTGAATGCATAATTATCTGGCTACTTAGTGTATAGCCTATATAATAAAAGGCTGATATGCAAATTGTCCCCTTGACCAGGAGTTTGACCAGCAGGCAGGCCAGCCAACCACCCATGTCCACTCCCCCTGGCTAGGCTGGCCAGACCCCACCCATTCACGAATTCATGCACTGGGCCTCAAATAAATAAATAAATAAATAAATAAATAAATAAATAAATAAGTAAATAGCAATCCCAACATACACAGTACTAATTTTTTTCTTTTAAAAACATAAGCAATAGTCAAATAATATTGTATATAACTGAACTCTAAAAGTTCACCTTAATTCAATGTTTTACCAAGAAAAGAACTTCATAACTAGTTAAGTAGAGACCCATCTAAAGGATTTGCTAGATAAATTTGATTCCCAGACCTAACTTTCACTTATACAATTATCTTATGACTTTTAGAGATATATAGAAATCTTTGCATTCTAACAAATCTACACATTACACTAAAAGTCGACGTGATTAACATAGAAATCTATATGTCACATTTTAAAAACATAATTTGTTAATGCAATCAAGTACAGAGTGTTGGCTTATGTTTGAATTATGATAGCTCCAGAGAATTATTTGAACAAATTATAAAATTATTACCCAAGATTGCTAATATCTTATATTAGTGACTGTTAAAATGAATGCCTCAATTATGCATACATTGCTATGCAGGAGTTAAGAATTTCCAACTAATAAGTAGTAAGTAATAGCTAAAAATTGGCTTCTATATAAAACCTTTATTAAGAATTCTTTTTGAGGAAGAACCACGTCATAACAAAAACTATGTATATTAAAGTTCTATAAACATTGAACACAAGACTCTGAGCTATCAGAACCTACCCGAGCGGTGCCACCAACACTCTCCGGCTGTTTTCCAGAGTGTTCAATATTCACTATGTATTTCCCACGTTTTCTGTCCATTTTTCAGCGGCCGATATCACGAACTCAACTCCAGAAACATTTTTCAGCCTATGCATTGCTCTTTATAGCTGAAACCTTGAGAAATAATTGTGATTAATATTAAATCTACTATGAGACATCAATGTGTGGATTAGACGAAATAATAAATAATTATTCTTTATATGGGATCCACCTTAAGGAGGAAGTGGGGTGTAAAGCAGTTACATAAGAAAACAAGCAATTCAATCCCACCTCTGTGAATACACTCTAAGGACTACTCCACTAGGCAGCCTGCCTAGGGGAGAAACTGCAGGCATCCAACTCTTTCCTCCCCGTCCTATCATCATCTCACAGAACCCTTCCTTCCAACTCCAGCAATCACTGTAGACAGAATTCTGAAATAAGTGAACGTTGCTGTTGCTTCTTTACTAACCGGACATGAACATATTTTCCCGCTTATTGGCAGTGCCTTTTAGACACTCATGACTCATTCAGTCGTGACTTCTAGGGTTCCTCCCCAGCTCTAGAACTTGTTAAATCTATTCTCTCTCTCTCTCTCTCTCTCTCTCTCTCTCTCTCTCTCTCTCTCTCTCTCTCCTGGAAAAAAAAATTAATCTAACCTGGTTTATACTTTCTCAAGCCCCAAAATACAGACAGTTAATCTGATGGCAAATCTCTGTGAATGCATTCATTTGGGTCCATTTCTGTTCTCTTCTCAGGGGATCTATTTGGCATGGTTTCCCAGAAGACTACTTATGATCCCGCTTACAATTTAGATGATGCTCTTTTAACTTCTGTGAATTTTACTCAAAAACAAATGACTTTTTTTTTAGTAGGAATAGCTTTAGCACAATCTAAAAGACAATTGGCAAGATCTAAGAAATGACTTTTTATCTCAAATGAAGAGTTATCAATCAGCTTTCAGCACATATATCTAGGGAATCCCAAAGAAAACTGGTGCAGAAAATTTTTGACGAAAAATGGTGCTTATGTAATCTAAAAGTCCAACACTATCTTCTCAATAATAGTTACCATATAAATAATTATTGGCAAATGAAGCAACAAAGACAACGTACTTATGCTTTTTTGGTTGAAAATGGCTGTTAGCACTTTTTATCTAACCGGATAACTACCAGGTTTCAATGGTAAGAATTACCTGATAACAGAGTTGCAAGAAGTCTGAGAGATCTCGTAGTTCAGCCTTGTTGATTTCAAGTTGAGGAAATTTGTGTCCAGAGAGGGGAAGTGAATCAAATCACTTGTACCGTGGAACCCGGTTTCCTTTCCAGTCTAATATTCTCTCCATAACTAGTGACTCTGTAGAAAGATGGACAAGCCTAGTAGGAAGTCAAACAAATGTCCTTTTGAAAACAAAGTGAAACAAGAATTCCAGACATGGAGTTGGAAATGATCTGACATGGGGCACCCATTAGATCCTGGAGCTTTCTGAAGCTTACTGAACCAGACTTGCAGGGGCAAGATCTGAGAGTCTGGCCTTTTAGTCAAATGTCAAGTAATCCTTATTCAAACAAAGTTGGAGAAATATGTTAATAAGCAATGATTCCAACAATGGTCATGGAGTATCTTCTTATTTTTAGGAAGAAAATAGGGTGTGTGAAGGAACCTCAATTTTCTTAAATTTTTTTAAAGAAATAAGTTTTCAAATTGCTTATTCATTCAACCAGCACTCTTAAATCTCTACTCTACTCAGGCACTGTGCAAGATGCTAAGCATTCAATGGTGAATAAGTATTCAGTGGTGAATAAGAGTCAAGATTCCTGCCCTCCTGTGGTATAGTAAAAACATATGTTGATTATGTATTAAATATTTTTTCATTTCTGAAGTTCTTTTATAAATTCATTCTTTAGCCAGAGGTTTCATTGGCATTTCATTACTAACCAGAAGCAAAGTGAGATGGCCCTAAGGTCTACAGAACATAAAAGGCTTGAAAAACCTAGGGAAGGAATTTGTTCTAAGGAGGAATAAGAGATGATGCTTTACTCACTCCATGCTGAAACTAAGACAGTAGAACTGTGGCTTGTGGGGCTGTGTAGAGTGATCATGTCATTTATCACTCCAAACCAAAATGCCTTTGTGAGCAAAAGAAAGCTGTATTAATAATTTAATTTCACAGAGACAACACTATCCATGCGAACAAGGACATGTGGTCACATAGCTATAAGGAATTCATGTAAGAAGATTCACTAGTACTAACCATGACTCATCTGGGTAAGCCAATGAATTTAAAAATCAATTTAATATCCACAGTGAACACATATGCCAACTGAACAGAATACATTTTTTTACTTGAGATTTTTTTTAAATCAATTATGACATTGTGGTACTAAGACATTTAAATTTTGCAGTAGAGTTTCATAACTATTGAGCAGGTGAAAAATGTATATCATTAAGTCACTGACAAACTGAAGTTCCATCCTCACTATCATTAGTTGATTAACTATTGCAATAATCAAAGTAAGAATGACCGGGTATGTTACTATGCATTTAAATTTTTAGTATAAAATTCAAACTTTCTCTGTTTAAAAAAAAAATGCTGTTTGTGTTTCTACTCTGTCACAAACCAACAGCTAGAGTAGGCCGCACCTAAATAATTACAATGTGCAAAGAAATACAAGTAACTCTCATTGCTTTGCTGAATACCTCCATAAAAACACTTTGCTATCTGCAAAATTTTAAGCCAAAAAAATTTGGAACTCTATTAATTGAGAGTAGTTGACAGTCTTTTAACAACTGGTAATTTTTTTTAGCCAAAAGAATGCAAAACCTGTTAACATGTCACCTGTTATAAAATGAACCACACTGTAGTCTAAAGATTACAACAAAATCACTTTATTGATCAAGTTACCCACTTCAAATATTTTCAGTGACTGAAATTTCACCAAGATCTGATACTCATCAAAATATCACATTTCTGCTTTGGTCTTTCAGTGTGATGATAACCAATATGACAAGTCCAGCTCTCTCATCTTTAAAAATTAATTTAGGCCAGAACATTATTTTTGGTTCATCATGTTGTGTTGAGTGATTAAAATGATAACCAAGCATATATCAGATTTCAAAGCCTTCAGGGCAGTATTTAGATTTGTATTTCCGAGTAATTAAACCTGATAAGGTAATCTTTTGTAATTCAATGAGGTTGTAAAAGAAGTTTTGAAGTGTCACGTCAAACCAATCAATGCTATGCAAAATAAACAAATAAATAAATGATCAGAGGGAGAGACAGAAAAATCTATCCGTATATGTGTTCAAGAATCCACCTCTCTTCTGCTTCCCAACAAAAAAAAAAAAAACAACTTAACTAAATTAAGGGGGCATTTTCCCTTCACATCAGAAGAAGACTGAGGAGGGTAGTCAGAGTTAGGTGAGAGGTAAGAAAACAAAGTTTCATCCCTCATTGAAGAATGTCACTGGGGCACACAAATGGGTGCTACTCTACATTTGGGTGGCTTCTGACTCAGCCACAGCTTGTCATTAATATTATTGACATGTCTTGTGAAGGGCTGCCTATTCCAGTACATACCAACATTGATCATATCTAATCCTCCTAATACCTTCCTGAATTAAGTATCATTACCTTATTTTTCCGATGAAATACCAAGGCATTTAGTGACACTTTAGAAGTCCCAAGATATGTTTATGTCTCCCCACTCATTCACCCAAGAAGTGGTTATTAAATATTTACTATATTCACCATGTCACATTAGATGCTGAAAAAAAATATGGAGAATGGAGTAAGGAAGAGGTATTTCGAAATTTAACCTTTTATGGATGGAACAAAATCAAAAACCACCTAGCAACTGGTGACATTCTTCAGGATACATCAAGGCAGCACGGTTATTTGCAGACGTTACTAAGGAGAGGATGCTGGAATTCAGACCCAAATTACATCACAGGCTTAGAAATTCCTGGCAGAAGTCAAGACCTACCAGTTTGCAAACAGAATCTCTATCTGAAGTTCAGACAAATGATCTATATGAGGCTTCCCAACAGGTGCAATTCAATTGGAAAATGATCAGGAGTTTGGGCATTCATTGTCATCTGTGTCACGATTTGGCTACAGGTAGCAGGGCTCTAACATATGGATAGGTGAGACTCCAGTCCTTATGGATGGGGACCAGAACAGACAATAAGGCTTCCAATCCTATTCAGAGACTGTGGGGGGTGGGGGAGGGGGGGAGAGAAGGCAGGAATGCTGATTATTAGAACAGAACCTCAGAGGAGAGGCCTAGGAGGATCTCAGGCCTACAGAGCAAGTCATGCAGAAAGGACTTGGACTTGTGAATTCCAGTATCACAATTTGGTCATCAGATTAAGGAAACCATTGGGCCCTGTCCCTCATCCCCAGAGCACAATCAAAATACTAGTGATGTATGCTGTCTGTCAAATGTTCTAGCTCAAGCCTTTCCAATACACTTCCTGTCCTTCTCCTCCACAAGTTCCTTGAAGTCAGGTTTATTCTGTCTAGAGTTGTGGATAGAAGAGAGGTGAATGATTTTGAGGCTAGAGCATTTAATGCTGAGACAGCTCATAAGCCATGATCAAAGGCAATGGTTCACAAGGAGACCAGGAGGTTCCATTAGCCTGTGTCCCAGAATGAGAAAATTGATAAATGAAACAGAGCCCATAGGTGGTCAGTAATAGGCAAGTAGTGTGACCAAGAATTAAATCTCTGTTGTCATAAGCCATTGCAATATCCATGCTATCTGTTACTGCAGCAACTTAGACTAATGCAGACTAAAACCGCGTTTAAGTGGTCAGCAGTGGGACATACTAGTATACCTCATCTCAAGGCTGCAATATTAAATATTAGGACATAGTAGATTATGTTAGACTCGGGCATGCTAATGTTTAAAATTGGAACTTTAACTATCTGGTCTGTTTCAGACATGGTGGCTCTGGAATTTAGGCAGGACAGAAGTGCTTAAGTGAGGTGTTTGAGTAGACTTAATTAGGAGGGGTGTGGTAAAGCTAAAATGCAGAGGGTGATGCTATTCAAAATATGCATAGCCCTAGCTGCTTTGGCTCAGTGGATAGAGCATCAGCCTGCAGACTGAAGGGTCCTAGCTTCAATTCCGGTCAAGGACACATGCCTGGGTTGTGGGCTCCATCCCACAACCTGTTTCATTGGGATGTTTCAAGGGAGCTTGCAGGAGGCTGCCCAAACCGATCAATGATTCTCTTTCAGCATTGATGTTTCTATCTCTCCCTCACTCTCCCTTCCTCTCTGAAATCAATTAAAACATATATATTTTTAAAATATGCACAAAGCAAAGGCAGTAACTGATTTAGAATCAAGCCAGTCACCGAAGACTTCTTATAAGCATGAATCTTGAGCCAGATCTTAAAGGATATTGGAAGTTGGCAAAAGGAAGTGAAGACACATATCATAAATGAAGAGAGCCTTTGAGAGAGAAGTAGAATGGGGGGAATAACTGTGTTGTGAGGAAGATGTCAGAGAACAGCCTGGTTGTGAACTACAGACTTGAGACCTCCTACTAATTGTCAGGCCCTGTATCAAGGATCCTCATAAATCATTCCCTCGGGTAACTACAGCAACCTCCTTGTTAGCCTTCCCAGTCTACTCTCCTCCAAAAATTTAGAGTAGTACTTAAATGTCAATCACATGATGCCATGTCCTGTTCAGAACTCTTAGATTACTCCCAATGTATGTAAGAATAGATCACAAAATTTTAATAAAAGTCAAAAAAGGGCCCTGAAAGATCTAGTCTACCCCTAAAACCTTAGTTTGCACCACTATTCCCCTCATTCACCTTCAAACACATTCTTCTTTTTCATGAACTTGACAGAAGCCCATGTCAAGGTCTTTGTCCACTTGTGTTTTTCTCCTGGGAAAGTCACCCCCCACCCTTGACTTTGATCAGCTGCCTCCTGCACACCCCACATGGGGGATCAAGCCCGCAGCCCAGGCATGTGCCCTGACCGGGAATCTAATCCTGGCCTCCTGGTCTGTAGGTCGACACTCAAAAACTGAGCCATGCCGACCAGGTCTCAGCCTGTTTTAATGCATCTTTGGCAGGCAAAACGATGACTTACCAAAGATATCCACACTCCCCAATGGGGAAGTAAGGTCCCAGATGAAACTGAGATGGCTAATCAGCTGACCTTAAAATAGAGAGATTATCCAAGTGGACCCAATGTAATCACAGGGTCCTTTAAAAGTGGAAGATGGATACAGAAGTCAGTCAGAGAAAGAGATGTAACTATGTGTGTGGGGGTTGGGGGGGGATGGTTATAGAGAGGCAATTTTACTGGCTTTGAAGAAGGAAAGGGATGCCCAAGCCAAGACATGTGGATGTGGAAAGATTCTACAAGCTGGATAAAGGGCAGGGAGGAGTTCCCCAAAAGGAACATAGCCTGCCAATATCTTGATTTTATCCCAGGTTGAACTTCTGGCTTAGGAACTGTAAGATAATTTAGGGTGTTTTAGCCATGAAGTCTTTGGTATCTCTTATAGCAGCCATAGAAATACACCATCCGTCAGGTCTCCCTTTAAATCTCACTCTCTGGTTGGAATTGGTTCTTCTGCTTTTATAATCTCCCTAGCACTGTGTCCTTTTTTGGTGCTCATCATAATTGGTAATTATATATCCATTTTTGTGGATATTTATTTAATATATATTATCCCTTTGGGACTCAAATTTTCATAAGGGTGTAGACTGCAGTTTTTATCGTCAATACATCCCCAGCAACTGACACAGTCCTTTGCTCATGGTGGACCCTCACCAAGAATTTATAGGATAAACATAAAGAAGGATTCCGCATGCCTGCAATGCATTTTACAGGTAAAAAAAAAAAAAAATATATATATATATATATATATATATATATATATATATATATATATAATTATTATTTATTTAGTTAGTTTAGAGAGGTTCAATAATTGACCTAAGAAAAACAACAACTAAGTTGCAGATTTGGAACTTGAATACCAAAGATTTGACCCTGAGACTCAGATTTGTGGCTTGGTCATTCATGATCCATTTCTTAGCAAAACCTCTGTGGGTAACTTTTTTAAAATATGTTTTATTGATTTTTTACAGAGAGGAAGAGAGAGGGATAGAGAGAAACATCGATGAGAGAGAATCATCCATCAGCTGCCTCTTGCACACTCCCTACTGGGGATGTGCCCGCAACCAAGGTACATGCCCTTGACCAGAATTGAACCTGGGATGCAGGCCGATGCTCTATCCATTGAGCCAAACATATCCTTCCCAGTCTACTCTCCTGGTTTCAGCTGTGGGTAACTCTTATTGACAGTTATTCTCTCTCAATGAATACCTCCTTCTTCAACAGCTCATGACTTTAAGGAAACTAGGAGTTCTACAGCTCACACTCACCGTCTTCCAGAACTGACTGAGACCCAACTGACTACAGCACCCAACCCTG